>CM050930.1:26734512-27934512 GCA_027742785.1 Vigna reflexopilosa | reverse complement strand
ATTTAATATTTTTAATAATTATTAACTAAGGAACATCAGGAAAAAAATATATTAACAACATATAACAACCTACAAATAATTCACCAGTAAAAAAGAAACATAATTAGTTGGGCACATTCAATTTTTTAAAAGACCGGAAAATATATGTTTAAGCCTTTAAACAACTATCTTCTAAATATAATTAATTTTTATACATGTTTCAATCAATTTATCTTTTTATATTTTTACATTTAATAAGCAAAAAGGGCCAATTAAAATTTTAAATAATTTATTTTTTATAAATTATTAATCAAAATATTTAATAATAAATAAAATTATTTTTAAAATTTTATAAAATGCAAACATATAATCATATCAATGCCTATTTTTTCTAGTACTAAATAAAAGAAATGAGTTGTGCTACCTAAAGTCATTCTACACATAGAGTTACATATAACCTGTTAGATATCACTTTAAATATAAAATAATTATTATTAATTTTTATTAAGATTATAATAAAAAGAAAGAATTTTAAAATATATTAATAATAATTCATAATTATTATCATATTCCAAAAGATACAAATTATAATTATAACATTAAATATTAAAATTTAAACTGAAATATTATGGTTTTAATAAATTCTCATATCTATCTTTCAATTAAGCAAAAATAAAAACTGCCATTAATTTAAACTCTTGTATTACTAAAAGTATTTTTAAATTAATAATTGATATTAAGAAAATATAGAATACCAAGTTATTTAAAAAAATATAAATTAAAAATAAATATTAGAATTATAATATTAATTAACTGACTTTCAAATTCGGTGAGATAAACAACTGACATCAAATCTTAACGTTTTATTTTTGGTTTTGTTTCTTCCACACTATTCCACTCCAAAATCATCAGTAATTAGAACATATGATGAAGAATGTTGAAAACAAAGATGCATCCAATTCTGAGAATTTTGCAAAGTCCAAACTCATTATGGAACAAGATGTCAGAGGTATTTGCATTACTGTTGATCAATTCTTAATTTTTCATAGTTTAACTATAAATTGTATTCTTTTATAAAGATGGAAGGTGAGAAATTTAGGTCTTTACATTGCTTTTGTAATTGGTCATATCATTTTGGCATATTAGCTGAATATATATTTACAATATTGAGCTTAAAATGAAGTTATCTGCATTTTTTAATAGTTTTTTTGTGGATTTTGTGGTACTCCAATATGGTTTTTAAATAAACAGACATGCTCTGCTTTGTGGTGATTTGGTTTAATGAACACAATTGTTCAATATTGTGCTTCCCATGATCATTCATAAATGGTTTTACCTTTATAAAAATCTCTTATTTCTATATAAGCTTAACTTTTTTTTTTTTTTACGTAGTTGAATTTGATTTACCTTCTTTTTCAAAGAAGAGAAAGAAGATGGAAGATAATAATGATGAATTGCCCAGAAAAAAAAGAAAGAAGGTGTTTCGGCCTAAATTGGTGTCTCAAATACCTAAAAGAACAAAAAAATCTCAAGTGAAAAGTAATACTCCAAAACCTTCAACCCCAGAACAAAGAGAAAATAATATAAGAAGAGGTGGCTATTCTTGCGAGAGGAAGTTCTTCACTGAAGATTCTTCAAATGCTAGCAACGAAATAGGCATTCAACACAATTCAGTACAAAGTTATCAGAAAGTGTCATCCTTATCAGGTTTATGTCTACTAAAAGAGAAACAAATTGGATCAAATTTTCCATTCTTGTTCAAGAAAAAGAGAGTGCTTAAACGAAGATTGCATTTGCTAAAATTCTTGACCCCTACTGAAAAAAGGAGATCAAAGTGGTTCACTAGAAAGAGAAGACAAAAAGTAGATTTCAGTGTAGAAGATAGCAATTTCAAGAATAAGATGCTGATAAATAGAATAAAAAAAATTTCTTCTTTGATGAAAAAAGGTAAAAGTAAAAAGATGAATGAGCTTGATAACTGCACAGACTCTCGAAAATTGATTCTTTACAAAAAGACAGCTTTAAATGATAGTTTACTTGATGAGGAAACATCAAGAATGTGGGACTTACTGCAGCAGGGAAAATGGCATGATGAGAATGATGAGATGAAGAGAAAATATTGGAAAAACATCAGAAAAATATATCAATGCAAGGTTGAATCATTCATAGATCACATGCATTTCATCCAAGGTATGTTTTTGTTTATGTTTTTTAGTTTCATAGTTTATCCAAATATTTTTTATTCATTTTATACAATTAAATGGAAATTAAGAGAATCCTTTTAATTTTAATTAATTGGATATCAATTGTCATGAGTTCTATTTTCATATACAACTAAAGTATCATTTTAGAATAGAGTTTGTTAAAAACTAAGCTAAAAAAATATAAATTAAACATGTTATTTAACAAACTCACAAGTTCATAAGGAAACATAACATTTTTTAGCTGTGTTAACTATTTATTGTTAGTGAAGATTAACTTTTATAGAAATAGAACCTTACCAACTATAATCTTCAAAATATCTAGAAGAATTCATGTATTTTTCTAAAACATGCTCTACAAATAATCTTTTGAATAATATTTTAGTGTTACCATTAAAACTTTTATTTTGTTATTAAAACATTATTGGCTTGATAAATAGTTAGACTATATTTTGATATTAACATAGAATATGTGTGTAAGGTATTACTTTTGTAGTTAGACTATATTGGTAAAGTATTACAATTGATAAACTTTTTGTTTACTTTTTATTTATAATTTTAATTTTGTTAGACTATATATTAAGAAGCTACAATTTATGTCAATTTTTTTATGGAATCGTGTTATCCAAATTCAAAATATAATATTATTATGTTTCTCTTTATGTGAGAAAAAAAGTATCACCCATAATAAATTTATTATATGGAAAACTTTTGTTATATATGTATTATATTTTTTATTATTATTTTGCATATGGAGTTTTTTCTTTCTTTCGTTTTTTTGCTAATGGTTTATGATGTGAATATAAAAATGATTAATGATAGCAAATTTGATACGTGTTTTTATTATTATTTTTTTATTTTGTTGGTGATAACTTGACAGGAGATAGACGTTTTTTACCATGGAAAGGTTCAGTTTTGGATTCTGTGATTGGAGTCTTCTTAACACAAAATGTGGCTGACTATTTATCAAGGTAAAGTTAATTATTTTTTTGTTTAATGTATGTGTTTGTCTAAGAAATTTATTATACAAATAAGAATAACTGTATGTTTTAATTTTATTATATAAAATGTTTATGAAACATATAGTATTTTAAACAAAGCTATTAAATGTTTATGATGATTGGTGAAGCTCTGCGTTCATGTCACTTGCTTCAAAGTTTTCTTTAGAGAAAAAAGAAGAGACAAGTACTGAATTTAAGAATGAAAAAGAAAAGAAAGAAGATGAAGATAAGAATGATGATGAGAAGGTTACAACAGAAAGTTTGAATGCAAGAAGTGAAAAAAAGAAAACAAGAAAAGAAGAAGAAGAAGAGGAAGAAATGGAAAAAAAGATAGAATATTGGGATTCATTAAGAAAAATATATACTACAAATTTTCGAAGTGAAGAATTTATGGATTCTGTGGATTGGGAAGCAGTGAGAGTTGCAAAACCAAGAGTAGTTGCACAAACTATAGCAGCTCGAGGTCAGCATAATATTATCGGAGGTAGAGTACAGGTATATATATCACCTTATTTTCTTATTATAAACATTTTTAACTATTCTTATTTATTTTATTTCATTCTCTTATTAATAAATACTAATAATGCCAACCACATTATTTCATTCTACTACTAATAACTTCAACTCTTATTTTAAATTCACATTCATTTCATACATTTAAGAAGGATAAAATGGTTTTAAAAAAGTAAACTTTTTTAATTTTTTGACACAAATTTTTTACATTCATTTGACATTATCCTTTTTTACTTTTCTGAGTAAGAATACCATGACACACATGACATTCATTTAACACACCTAACAAGGATAAAATGATCTTAAAATAGTAAATTTTTGTAGTTTTTCGAATAAAAAGAAAGTAAAAAGTAAAAAAAAGTAGTGTCAAATGAATGTAAAAAAATTACATGCGTCAAAGTATCATTTCTCTACTTTCTCAAAAAAATAAAAAAATTTACATTTCATAACCATTTTACCTATATATTGTTTTTCAAATGAATATAAAAATGTAAAAGTGTCTCATAGTAACATTGTTCAAAGTAATGTCAAATAAATATAAAAAATTATGTGTGTCAAAGTATCATTTTTCTTTTAAATTTGTTTTCAATTTATGTTCACGCTTTTGTTTTTAAATACCTTGTTGTTATTTAGTTAGTTTAAATTGAAAAAACAATGATATTAAATTAAAAAATATATAAATAAATAATAAAAATATTACTAACTTTTAAGATGTTAAAAATATTATTAATAAAATAATCATTTTGTTATAAATTATTTTTACAGGGTTTACTTAATAATTTAATGAACTCCAACGGAAGCCTAGACTTGGAATGGTTAAGATATGCTGCACCAAAAGACGTAAAGTAAGTTTAAAACACTTATCTCATTTGTTAAAAATTTATTTATGATTATGACTTTATTAATTATAAAAATAACTAACAAATTGTTATAATACACATCATTTGTTGTTATAGAGAATATCTATTGACAGTAAAAGGATTGGGATTAAAGAGTGTAGAGTGCATTAGACTTTTAGCCCTCCGTCACGTTGCTTTTCCGGTAATTCTTTTTATTAAATACAACTTAATTATTTTTAAATTCTATATAAAAATGTTTGTATATATAACATAAATTGTTTTTTTTTTGTTTGTTAATATTAAGGTGGACATAAATGTTGCAAGAATTGTTGTCCGTTTAGGATGGGTTCCCATCCAACCATTGCCAGAATATATTCAAATACATAATTTAGAGATGTAAGTTTCCATAATTCATTTTTTATTATTTTATATATTTATTAATTACATTAATTTAACTTTTTTTTTAATGTATAGGTTTCCTGATTCAGATAAAATTCAACAATACCTTTGGCCACGGTTATGCACACTTGATCCGCCTCAATTGTAAGGATGGCATCTTAATCTACACATATTAAATTAATTATTTTTTATTATTTTTCATCTAATGATATTACTTTTAACAGGTATGAATTGCATTATCAACTTATAACTTTTGGAAAGGTAAATATGATCATATAAATATTATTTTAGATTTTTTTTTATTTACAAGAGTTAAAATTATTTTCAGGTCTTTTGCACAAAACAAAAGCCAAATTGTAATGCTTGTCCATTGAAAAGTGATTGTAAATATTTTGCAAGTGCTTTTTCGAGGTAAGAATTTCATTTTATATAAATTCTAATACATAAGTGTGTAATTTTTTTTTATTCTAATTCAATAATATTGTACTTATATATAGAGAAAAATTAGCCTTGCCGGAATCAAAGGTAGATTACGAGGATAAAACAGCATCAAAATTTGTTTTACCTGAACCAACATGTCTGATTTATGAGCCAAAAACATGTGAACCTACCATTGAGCTGCCACCATCACCAGAACATGTCGATGATTGTGAAGACATTGAAGACATTTCAAAAGATTATTATAATTCAGAATCTAACGAAGATATCAGTCTATCCACAGCTATAATTACATCTTATGCAGATCATATTCCTATACAAAAAATGAAGGATGTTAGTCGTCTAAAAACGGAGCGTTTAGTGTAAGTTTCTCATTCAATTTAAATATTATATTTTAAAAACAATATTATCTAATATTTTGTTTTTAATTTTCTTGTAGTTATATTCTTCCAGATAATCATCCTTTGTTGTCTGCGATGCAGGTTTGTTCTTCTATTTTAAAAATAGAATATTTTTTTTATATATTTTTAACACAAAATATTATATGTGCAGTGTGAACAAAGGCAAGCAGATGATCCTTGCCCTTATCTCCTAATATTATGGGAAAGAGGTATATTATTATGATATAAAATTATTTATCATATTATAAAACATTTATTTTATATTAAAATATTATACTTTTTTTACTTTATGTTTATTCAGGTGAATTAGACGATTCATGTGAATCAAATTTGGACGAGGAAGCAAATACACTTACTATACCTGCAACTCTTTTGGTAATTAAATTCAATTAAGATTTCAAAAAAAAAAAGAAAATTATTCAATAATTAATAATTAATAATTTATAATTTATAATTTATAAACAGATACCATGTCGAAGTGCTATGAGGAGTCGTTTTCCACTTAATGGGACGTATTTCCAAGTTAATGAAGTAAGTATTGCTGAATGTTTTCAAACTTAGGTTAGTTTTTGTAATATTTATGCTTATTTTTTTCATTTTTGTTAATTATGTTTCAGGTGTTTGTTGATTATGCTTCAATGATACGTCCTATCAATGTACCTAGAAAGTGGTTATGGAACTTAGATCATCGAATAGTTTATATTGGGACCACTGTATCATCAATCATGCGAGGTACCTAAATTCATTAAATTAATATATAATTATAACAAAAATATTTTCTTAACAATTTTTTTTATAATTTTTTATAACTGTTTATGTGATATTTTATTGTTAAAAGATTAATTAAAAAAATTTGTTAACGTAAATTATAAATACTTGTGATAAAATATATTTATATATTTTTTTTATAGGTCTGTCTCTGGGTCAAATTCAAGATTGTTTTTGGAATGGTAAGAAACTATTTAATTATTACTTATTAATATGTTGAATATAACTATAGAATTATATTTTGTTAAAAATATATGAATTTTGCAGGTTTTGTTTGTGTGAGAGCATTTGATGTGAAGAGCAGAGCACCTAAACCTATATCTGAGATGTTACATCGCAACACAACTGCTAAACTTAAAAAAGGTAAAGGAACAAAAAAGTAATTCTTTTTTTTATAACTGAGAAAACTTTTAATATATATAGTTGGATGATTTATTATTTGGAATATATATAGTGTAATATAGCATTAAATTGATATTTTAGATGTTTTCATTTAAAAATTTTAAAATTATCAAAGTATTGTAAAACGAAATAATAATTTAATTAATTAAAGTGTATAACTTTACACTTATATTTGTCTATTTATAGAGATAAAAATCAATTAATGGAACGTGTTTGTACTTAGGTTTAAAATTTCTTATTTAATATCATATCAAAAATTTGACAGAGTTTATTCTAACGAAATATAATGTTTGTTAGATTTATATTATTTTATTTTCTATCGGATATTACATCAGATATTAATATATAGTCTCGAGAAATGGATTCATGTATAAAATAAAAATAAGATTAGAATATATAAATGAATTAAAACTTTATTTATAAATCGAAAACTTAACTTATTTCTTATTCTTTTATATTTATAATTATTCTTTTAAGTTAAATAATTATCATGAAATAAATTATTATATATTGTTATACATCTAATTTTATTTTCTAATCGTACTATTTTATATAGTTTCCAACTTTTTATTAAACATAATGGTCGAAGATGTTTGAAGTAAAGTTTAATATGTTAATTTAAAATTTATTCCAATGTTTTAAATGTATTTATGTTTTAATTAATGAAGTTGTGTTAAACGATTATAAGGGAGATGATTGTTGACAGGGTATCATTCATGTTCAATTTCAATAAACCTGTATGTCAATGTAATTAGTTTATATTTAGGACAATAAACAATAAACCACAGGCTTAATGCACGATATTAAAAAATTAATGATAGCAAAAACGTTGAAAACGTTCATAATAGTCAATGCAAAATATATTATTATCATATTCAAAATTATCTATAGAGAGAATAATTTTATTCTTACAAATCTAATTTCATATTCGAAATCAAACGTGATTTATATTCATACATAGGGAATTTAGACGCCTTTCTACAAGGCAAAGAAAATCAAACACTCTTTTGGATATTCACTTTTCACATATTAAAAAAGTTTCAACCTTATTAAAGAAAGAAATTTTTTATAAAATCAAAATCAAAGCATATTAATTTTATAGAACTCCAATTTTTTTTATGTTTGTCTTTATATAATACTTTTTTTAAACTATTTTCAAAATTTATTTTATTATTCAAATTATTTTAGTATTATTTAAAATTAAATTAAACTTTAAATGTATGTTTTTATACATAAGTAATTTCTATCCTTAAAAGTAAATTTATCTGAGTAATTTAATTATACAAATATTTTTATTTTTTACTTTTATAGTGAGACGATTAGGTTTAAATAAAATGTGACTTTTAAGATACAAAATAACTTGTCATTTATTTTTTAAACTCTTATTAAGCTTTACAAAACAAAACCTAAGATGTGGAAATCTCGTTGAAGAGTTCAATATGATATTTGCATGGCATTTGCACTTTTTCTTCTGGCAAAGATGGTTCACCAAACACCATGGAAGGAATATTGTTTTAAGTTCTTCAGCATATTTCCAGAGACGTTTGGAATACGCAACTATTAACTATTACGAGTTTTTATTTCAAATAAGTATAGGGACATTTGCCAAAATTAATTATTAAATTGTACTTTTATTTTTATTAACAAAAGATATACTGTAACCCTATAGTAAACACCTTAATTACGAGACTCACTAAAATGCCTTCAACTTAAAAAGAAAAAAATTACAATACTATCAAAATCCTAAAGAAAAAACATAAATTAAATACATTTAACAAATTCAAATGTTAATATTTACAAAATTAAATATTAAAATTCAACCGTAAAACAATACATAAATTGTTAAATTATTTTTGTAAAAATTACATTTTATATGAAATTCGAGATAACAATTCTCCTCTCTCAAGCATATAATCAGTACTTGACATATTTGAATTTGTTCATGTATAACACAAAAGTCCGATTGTCGTCACATACACAAATAAGTATGTGTGAATTAATACAATAAACATCAAAACACCAATACAATATTTATATCACACTCGTTAAGGCCTTGCCACACTCCTATCACATCAAATAACATCAATACAAAGTAAGAGTATAACAAATGATACACTCCCTTAAAAGGAATCACCAAGATGATTTATGATAAGCATCATTTGAACCTATGCAAAACTTAAGAATAGATTCTCAAGCCTTGAAATTAACATATCTATCCATGAGGAAAACAAAACACTAAATCTTAACTCTAGTATCTAATCAGTGTTGATGAGAGAAGATCTATAGCAAGAATACTATCTAAATGAACATAAGCGCTAAACAATAAGACAAAGTCTTAAACATGCATTCGAAGATAACGTCTTATAGAAGAAATAGTCTAATGAAAAGCATGCTCAATATTATACATCAAGAATGATTTCATTAACAAGTGTCTAACACTCTAAATCTTGTCTGTCAATATCTGAATGTTGTGCTAACTAAGATACATTTATTATTGACATGACATATGATAAAATGATTTTGAACATGAAATGATACTTAACATTTATAAACATTCAAAAACATTAAATACCCATTAATGCATGTATTGTGAAATGCTATTTTGCTTGTATGTTTTGTCCTCAATCAATGTGCAAGTAAGAATATAAAAAGGATAAATCAGATTTAAAGCACAGTACATTCTAGGAATGTTTCTATTTGAAAACTTCTCCTCTGACAGGTCGTACAAGCTGCAATCAATGAAAAACTCTAATAAGGCACTATACTATTGCAAAATAGAGATGAGTCTAAATTAAAAGTTAAAAGGGCTATCAACCTAATATACCAGGAGTCAACTCAACACTCAATGGACGAATTTTTAAGAAAGCTATAAATAGCCAAACTTATGATGAGAAGATAAGAAGGATAATAAAATGAATATATCTCCTTGTTTTATCTTGTTGCTCATAACTCATAAATCATCTGAAGTTTTAAGTGAAAAAAGGGTGAAACACTATTAAGATTTACAGATTGTATTGTAATTAAAAACATAGTCTCTCATAGAGAGTTAACCATTTGTTTCTTTGTATATCCCTATGTGGATTTGTAGTAACCAGAAGTGGTTAGAATACTTATAAACCATAAGTGATTTTAATACTTGTAAACCAAAAGTAGTCAGAATAATTACAAACTAGAAGTGGTGAAACTTGACTAGGCAGCGTCTCCAGAAGATATCAGGATTTGTTAAGGTACCATAAGCGATGAGAATATTCATTGTAAACCAGGAGTAGTGAGAATATTCATTGTAAACCAGAAGTGATGAGAATACTTGTGTAATCTTCTTAATGATTAATAAAACCTCTCAAGAGTTCTGAACTGGACATAACTTAGTTGGAATGAATCAGTATAAAAATACTCTCGTTCATTGTTTTATTTTACAAATAATTTCTTGAAAAGCTTCTTATAAAACCTAATGTTAGCACAACTCTTCAAAAACACCTTCAAGTTGAATTAAGAAACACATCTCTTATAGTTACTTTATTGTTTTATTGGTTATATGTTTTCACAAGCCTAGGAAAACAAATGCATCTAGATAAATTTTCTTGATCAAGTTCTTTCACAATACTCTCGTAAGACGCTACATTACAAAAAAAAATTCTCCATTTTAATGTTTTTCTGTGGTTTAAAAAACAGCCCTATAATACATGCAAAAAAGTGAGCATTCAATGCGATGGTAACACTAAACAACCACGTGTTCAGAAGAAAACTAGACCTTTCAAGGTAATGCTAAAGTGGATTTAGACTAGAAATATTCCACCCTACCTAATTGAACCAATTTGATGTTATTCTAGAAATTTAATGTAGACCAACAACCCTTGGAAATTTCCTATATTCGACCATCATTAATAATGCTAATCTAGACAATTTTAACCTTTACACCCACAGACATATATTGCTTACTACATTCGATCGTAGAGAAAATACTAGACTGGCTAACTTAACGCTGCTAGTGCTAAACTTCACAATTTGCAGTTACAGAAAACACTCCTAAAACAACTCATATATCTCATATTGAAACTTCACCTAACTCACGATTCCACGCTAAAACTGAGCACCAACTTCCTCACACTTAAGGCTCCAAGATTTAGCCAATTAAATGCTACCCATTCTGCATTAAATTATCATTTTATAAAGTTTTTAAATAGATATATTTTATTTTTCATTTTATATACATTTTACTTCTCAGTTTTGTTCTTATCTTGATTTTACCTGAGATAATCTTATAATTCTGGTTTTATATCTGCTATATATAGTATTTCTAAAATAATATCAACCAATAATAATAGTAATAATAAAATGAACAAATTATTTCCTTACAGCATATTTGAAAGTAAATTTAAGTCATGATCTGGCTGGTCAAACACGTGTCTTGCAAAATCCAATACATGATGTAAAACAATCGTCCGTTCAACGCATCCAACTCTCAAATTGTCACAACTTGCAGTGTAATCACAAGCTTCAATCAACCAAAAAATAAAAACAACTTTATTGATGCAATAGTTTTAAAAGTGCATCAGGCTATGGTTACCAATGACAGTAACATATCAAAGGTGAAACATAATATCATATGTCGAAATAAAATAAAAAAATACTAATAATAATAATGATCACGACGATGAAAAGAACATTACAAAAATTGTCCCCAACTTGGAACTTGATTGAATTGTCCCCAACTTGAACTTGAATTTGATTGAATTAATTAATGGGAATAGATCTTAAGGTTGAGGGACCTGTTGAGCCAAGACCTCAAAGTGCCACTTCCCCTCCGTGGAAGTCCGGCAGTCGGCCCTCTTCCGTCATCAACTGCTGCCTCCTTCGTATTCTCCGCCTTCTTGCAAAGCGTGAAATTCCTCGCTCCATGTGATCCAATTGTATCCCACGGACTCAGAGCTGCATCAACATCAAAACCAGAATAACAAATTTTCATTTTTGCTTTCCTATTTCCTCCACAATTCAGGATCTTCACTACCATTCTCATAAAACCCAATATCCTAATTAGGACTTCCTTGTTAAAAGATGATAATCCAATCCGAATAATCACCGAGATACAAGAAACTAACGTGTACAACAAATTATCGAATTATCAGTTCCCCAAACCAACCATCAAGCAAATGCTAATAAGATTAAACAATTAAGTTTCTCACAACCGATTGAATCTATTTTACTTCCAAACCAAAATGCATGTTCAGCAATGATCGAATCAAATTCATTGCCAAGACAAAGAAGAAAACAATACAACAATGTATCAAAATCTAGCCCAATAATCAAATACAGAATTCATCTTTAATTCTCAATCTCCCACTTGAATGTATGCGTTAACAGTAAACTAAGCTTCTGAATGTGCTGGATGCAGTAAATTTAGTTTTTTTAAAATAAAAAACAAAAATTGATTTAGGTCCTGTAGAGAACATAAAAAAAAAGGGTATCTAATTTAACAACAGGAAGGCATTGAATTATCTTCTTTCATAACCTAATTCATTAAATTCATTTTCACATAAAACAAGAATAATCTTCACAGAAAATTCTGAAAAAAGAAATTCAAAATCCTAATTAATCATGAAAAAGGCGTGACGAAATGACGATGGAATATTGTAAATGAGAAAAAGAAACACGTTGTTTGTGAGTAGTAGCGGGGGAAATTACCATCAGGCCCAAGATGAGGGCAATAGAGAGAGAATCCAGCGTTGTCGGTCCCAAGCAGAGGAAGGCGCCCCTCCCGCGCGTAACTCTTGAGCGCGGTCTCAATGACCGCAGCGACGAGCTCCTCCTCGTTGACGACGAAGCGAAGGGGCCCTGCACTTCCCAGCACGTTGATGCTGATGAGGAACCTCTTCACGTTCGGGTTCTGGTTCTTCTTCTGCTTGGTCAACAACATAGTGCCCCAAACACAACAAAGAAAGAAAGAAAGAAAGAAACTAAACGAAAAAGAAGGATCCGAAATTTGGAGATCTGAAAAAGGAAGCTGGTGAGGGTTGTGTTTCTGTTAAAATGTTTGGATGGATGTGTTGTAATTTAGGGGTCGACGCCGAGGCAGCGGTAGTACCAGCCTTGTTTGCAGGAGGCGAAGAGGAAGGAATGGGAGGGAGCGCTCGCCCTTGATGGGGAAAGGGAGCGCATGAAACCGAAGGATGACGAGGTTTCTACCATTCACAACGAAGGAACGATCTAAAGGGAATTGCAGCGTTTTGTTTTGGCTTTGCTGTTAGGGCGTGGAAGAGGATGATCATCAAAGGGCTATTTATACCAACGGAGAAGAAGAACCCTTGGGATTGAACTCAAATTCGAATTTGGGTTTGGGCTGGATCTCTTTCCAACCCAAACTGTTCCAATCGTACGTACGGATATTATTTCAGTATGATCGCATCAAACATTTATTTCGTTTTTTTAAATTATTAATCACTCCTTTTCTTTCTTTCAATAATGAAAGATACATACAGCTATTGTTTTATATAAAATATCTATTATTATAAAGTTTATATTTAAAATCAACATTTAATGCTGTATTTATCATTTTTTATTTATTTATTTTTTGTGAGAAAAACGACGTTGTTTTGAAATTTAACGTGTGAGAAAAACGACGTTGTATAATGATATATAGTTAGACTTAAAATTATATAAATATGGTTTGAATTTGTACTAGTTATTATTATTATTATTATTATTATTATTATTATTATTATTATTATTATTATTATTATTATTATTATTATTATTATTATTATCTAAATAAGGTTAAAGGAAACGTAATTCAAGTTATGGAGGAGAAATTCTTTGACTAGAACAAAAAGAAAAAGAAGAGATATTTGACTTTGTTAGTTGAAAAAGTGTATATAATATGATTTTGCATTTTATTTTATAGTATGGGGGTTTATTACCTTATTAAAAATAATTAATGTGTTTGGATCTTTCTATGTTATAAGTTTGTGTGTATTTGAATACTTTTAATTACACTTAAAAAATTATTAAAATTATAATTTAATACTTATTAATTAACTGACTAAATTTAATAGTTTAATATTTATAACTTTGTATGAAATAGTTTTATTTAATTAATTAGCCACAAAAAATAATAAAATTATTTTTATTATAATTATAAAAATAAATATAAATAAGTTTTACAAATTTATTATAAATAATCATTTTAAAAAATGTTTGAATTTCAGACAAAAGTGATATGAGAAATATTAATTTTACAAAATTCATTTAAAGAATAAATTTGATAAATTTATTATTTTAATTTAAAAATAGTTATTTAAAAGGTAAAAATAAAAAATAAATATGTACACCAAAAACGACTCTTCCATATAATAGTATAGATAGTTCAACATTTAAATAATTTCCCAATAGTTTGATTTAATTATTTAAATAGAAATTAAAAAATTTATAAAAAAATACCGTGAATTCGGGTCTTCCAAACCTGAAATTCATACTGAGACCGTAATTGTCGCTGGAAAAGCAAAAACATTTAAATCACAGCACGATTTTTTATTGTTAAATAAGAAAATAATTACTGCACGACTAAAACGTGGTATGCATTACATAAATGCTAACCTTTACTAAATTATAATTTGAGTAAATATACAGAATACATATTTTATTACTCAATTATCATTATTTCATTAGTTTTATTCCCAATAAAAAATTATATTTGATATAAATAATTTGATATATAAATTAATTTTATATAAATAATTACTCATAAACTTACATTATTCATAACTGAATTAATATAATATTTAATTATTTTTTCACGACACAAATTTTGTGTCATCTTATCTATGTAAATACATTGAAATCTTAAAATCTCTCTCAAATACATTGAGATCATATTCAATCATTATCGACTTATCTTATCTGCATGTCACAAAATTGGTGTAATGGAAAAAATTGTCTTTAAATAATAAGGTTGACAAAATTTAACATGATACAAGGAATTATACTACCTATTAATAACTTGTTTACTTCATCGGTTGTTTTGATTAAAAAGAAAGATTGTTTTCTTTAAACCTTGATTTTTATCACAAATAAGAGATATAAGTTCCGATCTCGCTCTTTTATTTAATGTTATAGCTAATTGTGATTCAGATGTAATCACCTATGAATTCATACTTCCTTACTTTGTTGCTTGTATATTTGTTTATAAATGAAACACGTTTTCCATGATGGGTACCTTATGTGATTAAATAAATTAAGTCGTAATCGACTACATAAAATTATTTTGTAGAAGATAAAAAATCAATATGATACAAACATTGTTTCAAAGTCTGTTATTTTTTCTTTCGACATTCTGTTTTTCAGTATGAAACAAGATGAAAATCCAAAAAGAAACTCTTCTTGTCAATCTTCATCTTCTGTGAATTTCATTGTGAAATAAGAAAGGGTATAACAATAATACCATACACAAAATATAAAATTTTTATAAGGAACTAGCCTGAAACATATTTACTAGGATGACATAAGTCTTAATTTCGTATAAGTTTGTTCTTAACAGAGACAACCTACCCCTATCTCTCTGTATCTATATAACAAAGTACTCATGTCAACTCCACAGATTCCCTACAACAAGGCTGTACTCATGGGATTGGCAAAGAAATGCTCTCGGCAAATCAACTTTGGTTGGCTGGATGTGCTTCCAATAAGACCTTGAAGTAGAGTGGGTCCCCCATCAAATATATTTTGAAGCATCTTCCTCACAATTAGATGTTTATCTAGAACCATCATTTCCAAGAGAGTTCTACAGTTCTGTCAGAAACTCGAAACTCGAATTAGCATATACACTAACCAACATACAAACACGGTAGCATAAGCAGTGACAACATACAAAATCATATCAACTTTAGGCTCAAAATCACAAAATGAAAAACAAAAGAGCGTAGTTACAACTACACTGAGATTTTTTTTCATTACACATACACATTGTTTTCACCATAACACAGAACTCCTTTATCAAGGTCTACCACGAATGCAATTGTAATACTTTTAAAATTTAAGGTGGTAATGTATAATGTGAAAATGGACGACAGTATAACTTTTAAAAACAAAAAGGAAGGTTTATGTAGAATTTACAAATAAGAATATTCATGTGTCTCCAATAGACGTAACCCATTATATTCCTTGATTTCTCTCTCTTCAACATGGTACATGTGCATCCTAATTATATTTCTAGTAGATCTTCAACATACTCTCTCATTCTAAGGGCTAGACATTCCAAACATGAGATTTGATATTTGTAAATGGTAGGTGACATGAGGATTCCAACAAACCTTACTAGGTTAATCTTATTAGGTTAGACTCTGGTATGTTGCTGAAAGGATTAGTGTCAAATCAGATTCTTTAATGGATTAGTGCCAAAACAGGTCATAGAGGATTGTACTGGTCTAGTACCATATTGAGAATAGAGAAACCTAAAGAAATATACGGAATTTCGTGTGTTGGGTGCTTATTTATAATGAAGAAGCGATACAATAATAATGAACAAAATCAATATCTAATAGTGAAAAATATTTGGTAAAATATTTCCTTATCAGATCATAACAATCAACTTTTTTCTCTAACATTCCACCTTAAGCTAAAAAATAACACAATCTTGTTATAAATATCATCAACATAAGACCTATTGGGAGACTTAGTAAACATGTCAACCAATTGGTAGTCCAAGTTGACAAACTAAATAATAGCAAAGCTAATAGATATTTTCTAGAAATGAATTTCTCTAAGTCAAAGTAGCCATCAATCTTCAATATATTTTATCCTTTCAAATCATATATCTTTAACAGTAATAAATTTGAGCTATACATCAAGAAACTTCTCTATAGTATACCTAGATCATCCCTTGTTAGCTTCTTTTCACGTAGGATGGAAAGATAAAAACTGTGATTGCAAAATACGCATGCGCATACACTGGGTGCCATGTAGAAATAGATTTTGTATGCCACTGAAGTTTACAGTATAATTTTAATCTAGAGGAGTGGAGGCATATTTCAATAATACCTTGGGAAAAGGATTATTGACTCCAACTTATCTTAAAATTATTCTTTAAGGAAAAAATGAAAATAAGACTGTAACTAGACTGCTAACTAGCAATTTCAGAATAAAAGCGCAGAATTTTGAAAGTTTAGTAGAGTACCTGTGGATTCAACACGTGCATATGACGAAGAATATCATCCTAATACATACAAATGAAATTGTCAGCAAATTTTTCCATTTACTAATGAAGAATTAAAAATTGTAAAACTTGATTTCCGTTGCATCTCAAGTTATTATTTAATCGCTTATTTTTAATACATGTACTGCCATCAATCTTTTTTCATATTTTTCATTATAATATTTATGTAATGATTGTTTCAAACTGGTGGTTTCCTCTGTTATTACATTACTGTTTTTCTTCTCATTTTCCATTTTGCAACAGGTAATGATACATGATTTGGAGTAATAATAAAGAAAACAATTAGCAGCATATATCAATAAATTTGGCAAACCATTTAACTAGATATACTATAGTTTGATGCAGGCCCCCAAACATTCATAATGAACTAAATCAAAAGGATGGACACTCTTTGTATTACTAGGAGGATATGTGATGCGATGGTATTTTGCAAGTTGACATACATCACATTTAAATGACTCAACAAACTCTTTTGAAAATAAGAAAAGGAACATGGACTTTAGAACAAAAAACGAACACAGTTGAAGATGAGCACATTCTATCACCTTCAAACAAATGGCCAATCAGAAGTTGTGAATCGTTGTTTAGAGACATTTCTGCGATGTTTCATAGCAGATCAGCCGCGAACATGGGTTGACAAATGATAGACGACCTTTGGGGTATTAGCATAGCTGATATGTTAGGGTACACAGTGATGCCTACTATGAGCTTTTTAATAAAATGAAAAACTAAAAACATTAAGCCAGAGGACCAAATTGTCTAAGAGCACAGGGTTAAGGAAGGAATTGAAGTTTTAAACATACAGAGAAAAAGTATATTTTAGTTTCACTAAAACAGGACCCATATCAATATGACAAAAATGCTAAGATGACACTATTCGAATTATTGCAACTAAAGAAATGGAATAAGTCTCAATCCATACAAATTGAGTTAATAGTAGAAAGAAAGTATCCAGGGAAAAGTGTTAAGACCTAAGAAGTTGCTAGTGTTCCATGCCAATAAAATAAAGTCTAATATTTGCTGAAGAAGTTAACCTAATTCGTTTCTAAAGGATATAAACTCAGGTTGCAAAACAAGGATAAGATAAAAACAAATCATTCACCATAACTCCTTTACGCCCCTCTTAATAATTAGAGGCAAGAACACTCACAGCAGAGCTGATCACATTTCAAAGTTTTATGAAATTTTAAATACATTAAATAAAAAAGACATTGTAAAGTTTGCATACCTCCAACATCCCTGGGTTTTGCATCACTATCCCAAGAACACGACGTTGAAGTCCTCTATAAACAATGTTGTTAATGGTTCCATCTCCATTGATCCATGGCAATATTGGCACACATGACTCACCCGAAGAAAATTTGAGAGTTTCTTTCTCATGATCGACTCTGGATAAGCCTAGTCTGTCTTGCTTACAGCTTTCATTCCTGTCACTAGCTTGATTTTCAGGATCCACATCCTCACGTGGAAGATTGAGTATTGTCACTCTATGCACATTATCAATAGTCCTTTCGCTTGGAGTATGAATAGATGAAGTATCCCTTTTATTTGATTTGTAAATCTCAGATGTATGATCACTTTCCTCAATAGCTTTTGTTGAGAAAGGTTGTACAAGATGATGAAAAGCAGACCCAGATGTCAAAAAGTACTTGTGACGGTACACGACATCAATGACACGGACAGTATCATAAGCATTGACCTATGCAGTAAAGAGAATCTTGTTATAAAAAGTGGTGGGAAAGAAACGAATAAGAAAAATAAAAATGAAGCATTTTAATCCAGCTTGGGAATAAGTTGTTATGAATTTCTGCAAAAATCTTTCAATTTCTTCAGAGGGAAAACTGCTATTGTAAACCACTTCAGCAATATAAATGTGTCTGTGTAAATACATGTGTATGTGTATATACACGTGTGCATGAGCATGAGGGCGGGAAATCTGGTAGAAGAATACATCTACAGTGATTTTATCAGTTTTAAAGCAATAAATCTGAATTAATCAAATTTATATGTATTCAGAATTAGGTTCATTTATTTCTATTATATGAGATTCGTTTTTCTGCTTATTTCCATACTCGTAGCAGAATCAGTATTTTAACTCTGCATAAGTATCCTATGTACTAGGACTCTGAATATTGAGAAGAATAAAAAGTAATTTCTCTATTCATATATGGTATCAGAGCTATGACTCTGACACTTTCAACCATGTTGAAGATGGAAATGTCTGGTGCTTCTGCAAGTGCATCTAGAACCTTGAAAGAGGTTTTAACGAATGTTTAGTCATGGTCTTCCACAACAGTGATGATGGTTTCCAAAGGTGGTCATGCTTTTCCAAACCAGTCCAGAGGAGATTCATGAGCTTCCATCTACTTCAAAGAAAAGCCTGCCTGTTGTGACCATGAAGCCCAATTTTAAGAGCATACAAGGACCAGATTCGGTATGAGAGATGACATCAGAGAAGGATCAAGCATTGTCTCCATTATATCATTATCTGACAGATGGATTTTGTACTGGAATATCAATAGGTTGTGAAAAACATTGAATTACCTGAAGTGGTGTAGGAGAAACATCCCAGACTTTGGCAGTCATGATGTTAGGCTTCTTTTGTCAAGAAGTTTATCTTCCTCTCAAAACAACATTCACAAACAGAATATTGGACAAAAACAGTATATTATTCTGATGAACAAGAATATATTGTACAACACCCAACTCTCAAGGGATCTCCCTCCAGAGGAACAACCTCCTGTCAACACAACTAATATCAAAAAAAGCTCCCCCCACACAAGACTTCCCTGCCTTCTTATAAAGGCTCCCAAACCAACTAACCAACTTACAATTAATTCCTAAACTGTTTTCCTCTGCACCCATTATATCCTATCATTACACCCTGTTGCAAAACAACCTTGTCCTCAAGGTTGGAACCGTGAAGCTTGATGTCTTGGCTCCACTTCATCATCGTGTTATCATATGAGGGCAATCCACTGACTACTGTCCTCCATTTCAGCTGGAGGCTTGGGTGGTGGAGGCTTGGGTGGTGGTCTATATGAGAGAATTATTGACTCCTTCTGTTCCATTAATAAGAATGGCTCCTTTTCCAAGATTCCCCTGGACCATATTACTATTCTATACTGTTTTCTGACCTGGTGACATCTTACATTGTGGAGCACAAGTATTGCAATTTGCTCTGAAACTGTTTGCACTACTTCCATTTCTGAAGTTTCTTTCCTACCATCTTTACCTTCCACCCCTGTGAGTAATATAAGATGACTAGTTAATAAAGATTCTGCAAGAAACCTGGAAATTCCTTTGTGGCCATTGCTAGAAGCTAGATCTGCAGGTGTTATAACCTCAGTAATTTCAGGATATGGATCTGTAACAACCCTAGTGGATGCACCCATGGACACCTAAACCACACCTGGGTCACTCCCTGACACCACTGTTTTAACCCCATACCTCAACAATTCTTCCCCCTTCTTTATTGTTTTGACATACATACCACAACCTACCACTCTATCTTCACTAAAAACAACTTTTGCAACTTTACTTGGAGAAGCAAAAGTCACAACCTTCCCATCATGGTCTTCACCTGATGTATCTTCCCTACCAACATTTGTCACATTATCCACCGTTACAGCAGCAAATTCTGCAACTTTCTCCACAGCAGCCACACCAACGTCTCCATCACAGTTTTCATCATTGCCTTCCTCTTCACATATATTTCCTTCTCTTCTATCTTGCCCTCTAATTCCTGAAAACCATCAACACTCAAAACAGCAGCTTCTGACATTCTACTCCCTAATGTAATGGTAACAACATTTCCCTCTTCACTGATATTCGTTTCTCTTTTCTTCTCCCCATCGGTTGAATTTTCTCCTCCATATGAGGGTTTATTGGCTGTCTTGATGTCTAGCAGACTACCTTTCACAACATCCCTACCCATTTTTCCCTCTTTCTTTCCTTTCATGACAGATTTCTCACTTCTTGCTAAGTCCTTTATCTGAATCTTGATATTCTGCAACATTTCTTTTATTTCTTGGGTAGTTCTTCTCCATTTTGCACTTCTCTGTGGGTATCTTTCTTCCTTCTTTTCTTCATCATTAGCCAAGTACTCTCCTTCTTCAGAGAATTTCTTGGCTTTCTTGATGTTTTGCAGACTGTCTTTCATAGCATCCCTACCCTTCTTTACTTCTTTCTTTCCTTTCTTGTTGTCTTGCAGAACTTCCTCTTTCCCTCCCCTTTTTGCTCTGTCAAGAGATTTCTCCCTTCCTTTTGAGTTCCTTTCTTGATTCTGGTCTTCCAATATCACTTCTTTCAATTCTTGGATATTTCTTCTCCATTCTACTAGCACCTTTTTTTGTTTGCTGGCCCACCTCTCCATAGTATTGACTCTTCCTTCCAAAGTATTGATTCTTCCTTCCATCACGTTCTCCTCTCCAAGGGATCCGACAAGTCGGATCAAATTGTTAGGCTTCTTTTGTCAAGAAGTCTATCTTCCTCTCAAAACAACACTCAAACAAAATATTGAAAAAAAATAGTATATTATTCTGATGAACAAGAATACACTGTACAACACCCAACTCTCAAGGGAGCACTCTCCCTCCACAGGAACAATGTCCTATCAACACAACTAATATCAAGAAAAGATCCCCCCACACAAGACCTCCCTGCCTTCTTATAAAGGCCCCCCAACCAACTAACCAACTAACAATTAATTCCTAAATTGTTTCCCTCTGCACCCATTATATCCTATCACCTTATATCCTATCACATGAGGTGTTGATGAAGGAATATTGACGACGGTTGCAAGGTTACCACTATGTCGTCATTTGAATGAAAAATTGTATAATATGGGACTTACTTGGAAAGAGAGGTCTACAGACACCAAATACCTATGAAGATCAGGAGAGAAACATTGATAGCGATTTTGAGTGATGATATCTCACAAGGACACACTCGAATGACTAAGAAGAAAGTTTATCTCAACTTGGTGTGAGGTTATGTTTAAAGCATGTGGAAGAAGAATGTATAGAAGGGAATGAGGAAAAAGGATAGACTGGGGTATCCAATCTATAAGGACAAATGTTGGCATCCGGTTAATGAGATAAGATATTGTAAGGACAACATCTCCCCAAAAGTAGCAAGGAAAATGACTTAAGAGGAAATGTATAAGTAGTTTCAATGAGATGTTTGTTTGTGACTAAAAGGGCGATTAGGGCCATAAAGAACAAAGTCAATAAAAGTAAGGGATGAGAGGGGTTGGGTAGTACCAATGTTCCAAGCTTGCTTTTTTAAACCATTGACCGTAGTTATTGTTAAATATGATGAAAAACTATATTTAGGATCAATCTCCCTTGTGTGTCTTTGCATACACATAGGGTAATGTATTTATAATAATAAGAATGTGGGCTAAGCCCAAATACAAATGAATATGTAAAAATAAAATATAATGAGCATAAGGACTATATTTCCCTAATAAACATATAGGTACTATGTTTCCCTAATTAACATAAACACACAATATCTAACACTCCCCCTCAAGCTGGAGCGTATAAATCATATGTTCCAAGCTTGTCACAAAGATAGTCAATTCTAGGTCCTCGCAAGGACTTAGTGAATATGTCTGCCAACTGGTTGCTTGAGTTAACGAACTCAGTCTTGATATCTCCGGATATGATTTTTTCTCTAATAAAATGACAATCAACTTCAATGTGCTTGGTTCTCTCATGGAAGACAGGGTTAGAGCTAATATGAAGAGCAGCTTGATTATCACATATAAGTGTCATGTGAGTGACATCTCCAAATTTCAGTTCACTAAGTAATTGTTTAAGCCACACAAGCTCACAAGTAGCTGATGCCATAGCTCTATATTCTGCTTCTGCGCTGGACCTAGCCACAACACTTTGCTTCTTACTTTTCCAAGATATCAAGTTGCCACCAATAGAGACACAATATCCAGAAGTAGACCTCCTATCAGAAGGGGAACCAGCCCAATCAGCATCTTAATAGCAAACGATTTTTGTATCGTTGTTAGGACCATATAGCAAACCTTTTCCAGGTGATCCTTTAATATACTTCAGTATGCGAACAACTGCATCCCAATGGTCTTCACATGGGGAGTTAAGGAATTGACTCACCACACTTACTGCGAAGGAAATGTCAGGACGCGTAACAGTAAGATAGTTTAATTTACCAACTAATCTTCTGTAACGTTCAGGATCTGAGAAAGGCTCCCCCTGATTTGGTAGAAGCTTGATGTTAGGATCCATAGGTGTCTCAACAGACTTACAGTTCATTAACCCTGTTTCCTCCAAGATGTCTAACGCATACTTCCTCTGAGATATGACAATACCATCATTGGATTGTGCTACTTCAATACCCAAAAAGTATCGGAGTTTGCCAAGATCTTTGGTTTGAAAATGGTGACAAAGGTGTTGTTTCATCTGAGAGATGCCAAGATAGTCGCTTCCTGTGAGAACAATGTCATCAACATACACTATTAAGTAGATACATCCAGCACTTGAGTGGCGATAGAACACTGAATGATCCGCTTCACTGCGAGACATACCAAATTGTTGAACAACACAGCTGAACTTACCAAACCAGGCCCGAGGAGACTGTTTTAGGCCATATAAGGATTTGCGAAGACGACATACCAATCCAGATGACTCCCCCTGAGCAACAAAGCCGGGCGGTTGCTCCATATAAATTTCTTCATGCAAATCACCATTAAGGAAAGCGTTTTTTTACATCAAGTTGGTAAAGAGGCCATTGTCGAAGAGCGGCCATGGCAATGAATAGGCGAACAGAGGTCATTTTCGCCACTGGAGAAAAAGTATCACCATAATCCAAACCAAAAATCTGTGTGTATCCTTTGGCAACCAGTCGAGCCTTCAAACGATCAATTGTACCATCAGGGCCAACTTTGATAGCATAAACCCACCTGCAACCAACAACAGACTTTCCAGATGGTAATTGGACAAGCTCCCAAGTTCCACTTTTCTGTAAAGCACTTAATTCATCCAGCATGGCTTGACGCCAACCAGGATGAGTTAAGGCATCACCCACAGACTTGGGAATGGACACAGAAGAAATGGAGGAGAGACATGTGTAAAAAGATGGAGATAACCTGTGGTAACTAAGAACAGTATAATGGGGGGAAGGGTTACGAGTAGAGCGTATACCTTTACGGAGGGCAATAGGCAAGTCAGACTCATTTGCAGGAGCCGGAGGAGACACAGGAGGCGGCACAGGAGGTGAGTCATGAGGGAGACGAGGGCGGCGACTATAAACCTGAAGGGGTGGAGTTGAAGGACGATCCTGAGAGGCTAAAGGAGGAGAAGGATCACAGACAATAGGAATATCAACAGTAATAGGTGGAGGTACAGAACTAGAAGATAGAGGTGAAAAATAAAACGAAGATTCATCAAAAGTGACGTCAGCAGAGATAAAATGGCGATTGAGGGAAGGGGAAAAACACTTATAGCCCTTTTGTGACCGTGGAAATCCTAAGAAGACACATTTGTGAGATCTAGGAGATAACTTATCAAGACCAGGACTAAAATCATGAACAAAACATGTAGACCCAAAAACTCTAAGAGGTAATGGATGTAAAGGGTCTTGAGGAAATAAGACAGAATGAGGGATTTTGTTATCTAGGACAGAAGATGGCATGCGGTTTATGAGATAACATGCAGTGAGAACTGCATCACCCCAAAAACGCGAGAGTACTTGGCCATGGATGAGAAGAGTACGAGTTGTTTCAATAAGGTGTCTATTCTTGCGCTCAGCCACCCCATTTTGTTGAAGAGTATAAGCACATGAGGTCTGGTGAAGAATGCCATGAGAAGCCATAAAATGTTTAAACTGTTGAGAAAGGTATTCACGGCCATTATCACTGCGTAAAATTCGAATAGAAACCCCAAACTGTGTTTTTATTTCATTGAAAAAAGATTGGAAAATAGAAAACAACTCAGAACGATTCTTCATTAAAAACAACCAAGTACATCTGGAATAGTCATCAATAAAGGTAACAAAATACTGAAATCCTAAAGTGGACTTAACACGACTAGGTCCCCAAATATCAGAATGAACTAATGAAAAAGGGGATGACGCTCTTTGTGAAACACTATAAGGAAAGGAACTACGAGTATGCTTTCCTAACTGACAAGACTCACATGACAAACTTGATAACTTCGACAAACTCGGAACAAGTTGCTGCAATTTGGCAAGACTGGGATGACCTAACTGAGCATGAAGAAGGGATGGTGACTCCATGATTACGCCAGCATGTGGAGAAGGGCGGAGAAGATATAGGCCATGAGACTCACATCCTGTGCCAATCATGTGTTTCGAACTCCGGTCCTGCAAACAAACAGAATCTTTGGTAAATGAAATAATACAATTAAGGGAATGAGTTAGACGACTTATGGACAATAAGTTGAAAGGAGACCCAGGGACATAGAGTACATTATCAATGGATATGGACGGAAAAATATGAACAGTACCAATACCATGAGATGAGACTCTAGACCCATCAGCCATTGTTACCGAGGGTAAATTATCTGGACATGACAAGGAAGAAAACAAGGACTTGTTACCAGTTATATGATCGGTGGCGCCTGAGTCAAGGACCCAAGATCCGAGGGAGTGAGTCAGACCAACAAAAGGTGTACCTGTGCGGGCAACAGATACAGATGTAGTGGAACTAGAGTGCTGACGATCCTCATACCATCGGAGAAATTCGTTGAAGACTGCAAGGTTGTCTACAGTATTTGATGAAGTAGGATGGTCTGCAGACGGTAGTTGAGGAGGTGGATCAGAATTAGCCATTGCTACAGATCGAGGAGGACGTCCATGAAGCGAATAACACCTATCAATTTTGTGGCCTAGCTTGCCACAATGGTCACATTTAGGTCGTCCTTTACCTGGCTTGCGAGACCGACTTCGATCATCACGTTGGACAGCCATAACTGAGGAATCATCAGTATGAGGAGATGTCTCAACGACTAGTTTACTCGGAATACGCAAAAGAGCAGAACAAGTAGAAGTAAAGTTGGGTATGACAGGAGAACCCAAAATCTGATCACGAACATGGGAGGAATCATCAGAGAGTCCGTATAAGGCCAACAACATGAAGAACTTTGATCGTTGTTCCAGTTCTTCAGCAGGAGTGGAAGCAGGAGGTAATAGCTCATTAAAATCATGAAGGAGGGCATGAACTTTACCCAAATATTCTGCCATGGGACCAGGACTGCGTGGACCAATGACAGTAAATAGGTTCTGACAAACACCATAAAGACGCTGGGTGTCATTTGTGTATAATAGCCTTGCTTGAGCCCATACTTCTGAACATGTTTCATAGGAACGAAACATTTGTTTCAGAGAGGAGTGAATGGTGGACTTTATGACGATGCATAACTGGGCATCAATTTTCATCCAGCGAGAAGTGTCATCTGTGGTAGCACTAGTCACATCTTTAGTAAGGTGATCTACATACCCCTGACTCTTCAACCAAAGTTTGATGTCAGATGCCCATGTTGCATAATTCGTGCCATCTAACTTGTCAATGGACAAGTGTACATTCACAAAATTGGTGTAGATTGGGGAATCAGCAGAAGAAGATGGGGCACTAGCACAGGTGTTTGTAGACGCGGAAGATGCCATGGAGAGGGAGAAACCCTAAAAATCCAACGTGCTCCGATTGACGCAACGACCACAGATCCAGAAAGAGGGCGAGGAGGCGATCACGGCGATGCTGGTCGGCGGCGGTGGGCTCCGGCGACGCGCCGGCACGCGCGGCGGGAAGCGGCGGATCTGCGAACTGCTGTGGTGGCGCGTGGAGGCGCGTGGGTACTCCGATCGCCGCGATCTTTGAACCGCGGTGGTCGCCCGGCCGAGGCGCTTCCGATGGAGTGGTCGCCGGTCGATTCTGGAACTCCGGCGACGGCGGCGACGGCGGCGGCGGCGACGGCGGTGGCGGCGACGGCGGCGGCGACGGCGGTGGGCTGCGGCGACTGCGGCGGTGATGCGTACCGGAGACTGTAGAACAGGTAGAACCGAACCTGGCTCTGATACCATGTTAAATATGATGAAAAACTATATTTAGGATCAATCTCCCTTGTGTGTCTTTGCATACACATAGGGTAATGTATTTATAATAATAAGAATGTGGGCTAAGCCCAAATACAAATGAATATGTAAAAATAAAATATAATGAGCATAAGGACTATATTTCCCTAATAAACATATAGGTACTATGTTTCCCTAATTAACATAAACACACAATATCTAACAGTTATAAAAGGAAAATTGACAGCTTTAGTAAAAGAAGAAAAAAGAGAACGATTATAGATATGTGATCAATTGCCCAAGAGTCAATAACTCAAGGATCAAGAGAAGGTGATTCAGAGAGACAAGCAGAAGAATTACCAGTGTGTCACTAAAGTAATGTTACTACTTAATTGGTGAGCCACATACCATTTGATAAAGTCTTAAAATGTTGTTGGAGAAGGATCAGCCGGGTATACAAGAGCAACAAATGACTCAATAGTGGAAGTGGAATAGTTAGCCCCATCCATCTTCTCAATACTAACAATATAGTTTGGGAAAGGGGGAGGGCGGGGGGGGGGGGGGGGGAATCTATTTTGGAGGTTGATATGGTATTGGAAGACATTTTTTTTTCCTGAAAAAGCTAGAGGAACAAAAATCCTTAATGGTTTGATAAAGTTCATAAATGCAGGTGTTTAAATTGACTTGGGACATAGCTTATACACCCAAATCCTAGTTCCGGTGTTTAAATTGACTTTGATCTACAAATCATAAGTTACTTAAAATAATGGTTTGGTAAACTGGTTGTGTTTGAACATATGATTTTGGGTCTCAAACCATCGTTTGAGCAGAAGAAGGGGGAAATAGATGCTTTCCATTGGGTCAAACCATGGGTTGAAATCAAACATGCTATAAATTATAGAAAAAAGAAAAGAGGGAGAAACCTTTAATGTTAGCCCAAATGCTTGAAGAGCATCAACAATCGAGCCATGTACCTCAGCTCCTGAACGCCACCCAAAGAAAAATAAACAATCTCAAGTTTAAATAAATGAAAAACTGCATACATTAGTCAATGTTATACATCATTAAATCACCGCATCTATACCTGGAAGGTTTATAACCTTGGAAATTTCTCCCATGCTTAATCCTTGGTCACCAGCCTTTTGGATGGCAGCATAAACAACCCTAAAGACCTCAGCACAAATGCCATATGCATGTTCTGGATTGGAATACTCTGACAACAATAGTCGCGCATAACCTTCCATAGCTTCCCAGGGTGATTCAGTATGATTTTCTTCTAGTGGTATAGGTTCACAAGATTTACCGATTTCAAATATATGGTCAGAAACAGAATAGTCACTAGTTTGGCTAATGCTTAATTGTAAATCACCCCCAAAAGGTTGGCCATTGTTATCATTATCCTTGAACAAATTTAAAATATCAACTTTTGATATTGTTGTTCGGTATGCAGAAACGGCAATACCAGGAAAACCTTTTTCCCGACGAGAAATAATCTCACCTTCTACTCCAAAAAAGGATTTTGGTTTCTTAACTTTATCACCATATGAAGATTCAATAACATCATGTTTACGCTTTGCATTTCTCAAATCTTCAGCCTCTCCAATACCGTTGTCTGGTAGGCATGGCAAAATTGAAATGTCACCTGATGAAACTAAAGCAAACAAATGAAAAATGTCTCCACATTGTAAATCTTCAGAAATATTGGCACCCACTTCTGTGAGGTCTTTGCCTCTTTCCTCCAGCCATGCAGAAAATTTAACAGCCTGCTTTCCAGTGTTAAATGGAAATGGTGACTTCAAAACACTCTGCAAGAAATGTTGTGAAAGTTCAAAACGTTCACTGCCAGTGCCCCCAACCTGTCAAATGTTAATGTAATTAAACCCTTAGTAAAACACGCTAGGGCACACACACAAACTAAAAGAACTCTATATCAAAAAAGTTGAGTCAGAAATTTTATGAAAACTATAACTTGTGTGTTTATTTCTTGTCATTCTCAACCTAACAAAATCATGTTACATACATCAATGAAAGATAACCTAACAACCGACTAATAGAAGACCAATACTAATCAGCTAACAGAAAACCACTTGTCTAACAAACTTTGCTAGCAAAAAATTTAACAGAATAGCTAACAAACATGCTGTAGTGACAAAGGCCACTCTGGTTACAAACAGAAAACCAGTTGTCTAACAAACTATGCTAACAGAAAATATAATAATAGCTAACTAAATAGCTGATGTGGCAGAGACCACCCAGTTTACAAACAAGATTTTTACTCTTCTCTATTATTCTATTACTCCATCGGCAAACTCAGATTTGAGAGGATTTCAAGACCTTTACTTTGTCCCTAATGAAAATAATCACAGACTTAGGTAGAGGATTTGTAAGAAAACAGACAATTTGAACTGAGATAGACACATAGGCAATATGTATACCCACTAGTCTCACATTGCTTAGGAGTCGGAACCAAGAGAAGTTTAAATACTTCTTCCTCCTTCAACCTTCCATGATGCCTTTAAAGGAAAAAACCATTACGAAGCTCCAGACTTCAAAGCAAGGGAACGAAAACGATTTCCCTTAGCCCTCCATTGGGAGACGAACGCTCATTCCTCTTAGACATCGAGTGTGGGCTTATGTTTTGGCACACTCCAAAGTCCCACATTGCTTAGGAGTCGGGACCAAGGGAAGTTTAAATACCCCTTCCTCCTTCAATCCTTCGAGGCACCTTTTAAGGTCAAAACCATGATGGAGTTCCAAACTCCAAAGCCTCCCAGTACAGGTATTGTCCGCTTTGCAGTCTGGATCTCTGTCAAGGTTTTGTCCTTAAAAGGCGTCTCAGAGAGTTGAAGGAGGAGCGGGTACTTAAATTTCTCTTGGCCTTGATTCCTAAGTGATGTAGAACTATTGAGTGTACCGGAACACAAGCCTCCCATCGAGGTCTAAGGAGAACGAGGGTTCATCCCCCAAAAGAGGACTAAGGGAAATCGTTTTTGTCACCCAATGACGGTGCCAATGTTCCGATCCCATGTCCATCGTGTGATAATGAGTGTATGCATTACCAAGCCTATCGCTATTTCACAAGATGACTGGTGTAAAGATGACTACATTAACTAACAACACAAAGACAAGTACATAAACAATCAAATTTATATATGATGCATTTAATAAAACCAATGAGATTTAGAACACCTTACCATAATTTTTTTCTCTCTAAGATAGTTAAAAGCAGCAAATAGATCATGTTCTGAGTATCGCCGAAGAATGTCTGCTAGTAAATTTGGTGGCTGAGGACCACTTGAGGTGCTTAAGAAAACAAGTTTAAATAGCTCTACAGCATTTGATATAGCCAATGATTCATTTACTTGTCCATAAACATTAGCCATATTATTCAAAAACCTAGTAAATTTTTTATCAAGTCGCCGACGACGATGTGATCTTTGGGAGGAAAGCAAATGGGCCTTCCCATCATGACTCTGAACAATTTCACAAGGAATAGCTGATGTACTTTCTTCATTTTCTTGAGATTCCTGTCCAAAAAAGATTTTTTTAGTTGGTGTGTCAGACAGATTTCAGAATACCTGATGACTGTAGACCATAAATTATTAAAAGAAGGGAAAACGATTCATCCAAGAAGGATAAAGAGAAGAAAGCAAAAGGAAAATTATGAAATTAAAACTTAAATACAAGATTCAGCAAGAAATATGTTAAGTCTTTTTTAGATACTCAGAATCAATGATTTGACACCACTGTTGTTAAAGTCTTAGAGAATTACATGGCCATCAGCGTTCATATTTGCCTCTGAGCACCCTTCATATTGCAATTGACCCTTTTGGGAGGAGGCATCCAGCTTAGCCATCATCTTGCAGTGAAGAATCTCCTCAAGGGCTTTCTTGATATTTTTGTTCTCAAAGTCATCCCAAGCTTCTCTATTTAGACTTCTCATTTGAATTTCAACATCTGGACTAGAATTATTTGAGATACCTCTACAGGATTGGGAACGCACAAACTCTTTGCATTCATCTGAGTTTAAGGACATGTTCTGGGACTTCTGCAGATGTTTTGCATATCGTTCACTAAGTATGTTACAGAGTTTATTCACTGCTTTCCTAAATCTCAAGTTAGCATTCAACAAATTCATTCTTCTCATACAAGCACTTGGAGAAGTTGGTAGATCAGAAATCAACGTCCAATCTACACGATGATATTTGGCACCAAGAACAGCACGGTGTTTAACATATTGGATCACCAACTGCCTGAAATGGCATAAAATCATACATAATCAGACCACAAGTATAATAATGATATATTTATAGCCTTACAGGAGAGACAGACAACTAATAATCTGAAATACATTAAATATGCCAAACTTACAGAATAATAGAATGGACACAGACAGGGGAGAGAAGTACTTGTTATTTTATTAAATACTAATCCTTGACACTTTGATGCTATTTATACATTATAGTTCAAGCCTTTTTTTTTGAAAAAATGTTCTGGTTAATAAAAAATTGTTTCACAAAATCAGTACTAATATCAATTATAAGTAATTTCTTTAGTTTTTATGCTATGCAAGTTAATCACAATTCTTAAAATAACTATTCCACATCAATTAGAGTCACAATAGTTTTTGTAAGAAGTTATCACAAAAATACACATGACAAAGAACTCTCTTTTGATTTAAGTTTGCATGTTTGCATTACGGTTCCACTAATAATGCTAATAAAAGAAGACTATACAGACATCATATTTATAAATTCAGAACAAACTGAAAATTTAAGCAAGAAAAAGAGCTGACTTATTTCATTCAATTTGGCTATAATATATAAATGGTCCAACTTCAGAGAGCCATTATTTCCACACCTAATCTAAACTAAAATAAATGTCGCTTAGATTTAGCAAGGTCCCTAAAATTTCTCTTACCTATCTGCTTTGTCTGACCAAATGAATCTTCTATGACGTGTTGGCTTCACTTTGTTGACACACTGGTTAATGAAGGGGGTACAGTCTTCAGGCACACTTTCCTCAAATTCTTGCATATCTGTGGCACAGTCTCCTGAGTGCACGTCCAAATTATGTGATTCTTCAATGTGCATGTCCACAACATCAGTTAATGCATCAATTCTGGCATGTTTTGTGGGCCTGAGATGAGTGGATTTGACTTTCCTACGACAAGATGAATTACCCATGCCTTCAAGCGAAGTATCCTCTTTCTCATCATCTTTGAACCGATTAACAAAATGGCGACGACGCTTGCACGAAAACATGCTATGTACCTATAAGTGGTAGTAATAGGAAAGATTTTCAAGAGTCACTCATATTGAAACAGTTGTAACAATACAATGAGTTGAATTTTTACCATAAAATAAAAATAAGAATCACTTTTCTCATTTAAAAAGTTTTAAATTCTGAGAGTTCATTTCTATTTACAGTTTTCAGTATAATACCAGACTGTCTCAAACTATAAGCAGCAACAAAATCAAGAAACGAAGTGTTTGAAAATTTTCATCCAGTTAATTTCCTGCCATAAATAAGGTTTCTAGTCAACTACAACTACACAATCTTGCTTTCTTAGATAAATGAAAAATAATATTATTTTGGGAGAAACGTATTAAAGTGATAAACACATTAAGGAAAGCGCAAAATGATATTATATCCTCAAGGATATACTCACCTATAATACTGAATTTTTATAAGGGGGGAGTGGGGGCGATTGAAACTGATTGCATTTGCCTTTCCAAAAGGGATAAACAACAAAACCAAGTCTACAACTTGAAACAAACTAACCTGCTCCATGGTAAGATTCAAATCTTTAGCAATCTTGTCGGAGTCCCTATAAGAAATTTTTTCACTGAAATTATCCTTCGTTACATGCTTTAAAAGCTCAGCACGTTGTTCTGCTGTCATAACATGAGTAGATGCCCATGAACGGAAGCGGAAAAGCTAATAATAAACAATTACTAAATTCAGAGTTTGAACTGATACCATGATATCAAAATATAATATCGTTTAAGAAATAAGGCATTAAAATTGAGAAATATTGAAATTGTGCACCAAAGATAAACTTGTAGGTTACCTCATGGACCACGGATCCAGGAAATGCATATGAAGCAGTTTTTCGATCAGCAGTAGCATAGTGATACTCCAATGTTTTCCAATATTCATTGACTGCATCTCTATCAGACAGAGTAAAATCATGTCTGACTCTTGGTCGAAGATCAAGAGATATAAAATTTAAGGATGCTGCATCATTTGAAATGGGTTCCTCAATATAAGGCCTAAGCTCCATGGTGTGAGTATGATGGGTTTTGATTCCATCTCTAGATTTCAAATCAGTTACCATGCGAAGCAACTACACAAACAAATTCACATCAAGCATGCATCAATAAAATTTTAAATTAAATGGTAATCTTACTTATTTCTGTTAACTTTTTCCTCTAATTTGTTAATTAGCAGCTCTTCATCTTTCAGAAACTTAATTGAACGGTGGGAGAAAAGAAGAAAGAACTTATTCTGCATACAGTAAGTACATTATCACATAAAACAAGATGAACAAAACCAAGTTGCAGCATCAATAGCCAACCACTCAAATAAAAGTGAAAAATACAAATAACCTAGCAGGGATGAAAAACAGGTAAAATAACAACCATGTTGAGAATAAATCAGATAAATAAAAGTTTTACGAGCCATGAGAAGGAATACAGAGTAAGTTTGAGTTAATCAGTTTGTGACAAACATGCACTACCTAACCAACTGGTTAAGTAAAATGGTTTTGTTTTACTTCAGAATTTGTAAGTATTTGATTAACATTTTTAACACTAGTGCAGTCAATCAAGTGAATAAAATGGTAATCTGGTTGGCTTCTATTCGTATGTGTGATTTTAGAGTAATCAAAATAGGAGGAAGAACAATTCTTCTGTATAATATTGAGTAATAAAAAATATAAAAGTATAGGCATGGCTGCCAATTACATAATAAATGCAGGAGGGAAAGTAAATTAAAAAGAAATAGAGCCACATAAGAGAGATTTTATTTTAACCCAAAACCAACCAAATAAGAATAATATTGTTAATTATTCAATCTTTTAGAAAATAAACTCCAGTTGCTTAATTACATCCTAATATCTATATACAACTGTAAACATTATGCATAAGTATTTTAAATCATACCTTGATTAACCACTGGTTACCCATCAATCTATCTAGTTTCTTCCCCTTCCTTTCACTCTTAATAAAAACACAAAACATAGGACATAACATAAAACATAATTGAGTAAAAAACTCTTTAGACTTTTGTCAGGAAAACATTTGTAGTAAAGGAAATTCACAAACTCAAAATCAGCATGCTAAATGTGACAAATTATGCACTGACATCACTAGTTGAGTAGCTCTCCCAACTCCCTACCACAGCAACATAGGGTAGGGATGAATGGAACTAACTGAGCATGGAGATAGAAAACAGATAGAAAAAAGACAATCCTTAACTTTGACTGAAGAAAAGAAAAGTTTCCGGTCACAATCTTTCCCTAAGAGAGATAAAAAAAAAAGTAGTTTTGTCCACCAATGATGACTGCAACATGTCAAGGAATTGATAATTTTTATTTGGTGAAGTTGACTGTAGACCCTAGCATGTTAAGTGGTTGAGTACTCCACCAACCTCAGTCAGAGACAGTAATAGATGGAACCAGGAAAATAAAAATAATTGCTAAAGATATAAACTTTCCAATTAAATACAAAGACATCAATTTAACTCAATAGGCATACCTTTAATCGCCGTAAAATGTCAATAACTAATGACAGCCTTCCCTTTGCTTGACCATCCATCAAACACTTGTACTCCTCTAGAGGGAGATCAGCCAGATGTAAACCCATCTTGCACATTTCAATCATTTCTTCATATTTTCTAGTAGACCCAACCACTTGTAAGAATAGTTCAATTGGCATTTCTTTAATAACTTCTTCTAGAGAAAATAGTTTTCTGCTACTGAGAGGAGTATCAGTTAGCTCATATTTACATATTTTAGATGATAAAGCATCAACATGGCCAGTTGACCAATGCAGACAATCCCAAATATAACTATGCAGCAGCTTAGCACGAATCATTTTTGCTAATACAAATCCATTTACGCGCATGGCCTCTGCTTTACTAACCTGCCCATCTGCAACTATAACGCTTTGACTTTTCTGAATATCCTCCATTACAGGTATCAATTCATCATTTTTCTGATGTGAAGTACTTTTCCTGCGAATATAATTATTAAATGATCGTATTCTATCTTGAATTTCATCGAATAACTCTGGAGATAGACTCATGGATGGATGCACAACTACCACACAATCTTTTGTCCTGGAATATTCAGAAATAACAGGCGAATGTACTGTTATGCATTTGACCTGCTCTTGTTCTTGAAGTTTGCTTAATATTCGGTCCATAGTCTTGCGATCCAATTTTGTAGACTTATCCTTCTCAAAGCTATTAAGCCACCTATTTAGTTCAGGTTTCAAAATGAATCTTTCATCCTGCATGAGGAAAAATGCAAAAAAGACTTAGGAACTATGGATATAAATTTTAAGGAAAAAAATATTTCCTTTATGTGCAATAGTAATAGGAAGGGGAAGAAAGACAAACCATTAGCCTTTCAAGTATCCTGTTTGCCCTTCTAGTGTTATCCACACTTAAAGATAAACTTGCATGTCTTTTGTATGATCCAGTAGAAAATGGTTTCAACACATCAGATGGAAATGCTCCTAATGGTGCATTGTCTGCATCCACCGATGAACAGACCAATTCGCAGTGAGAAATTGTACCTCTTTGATCAAGGACCAAATCTTGCAAGTCTGTTGACATTTCTACAATGTTTGACTCAGTATTTCTAGGAGATACACTTGATAATTTTGAACCAACTAATATATCTTCCAATTTTGTTTGATCAGCAAGTTCTGTACTGGCAGTTGAAGCCACAAACTCAGATATTATTTTTGAACTGTCAGGCACATGGTTTAAAATCTTATTTTCATCAAGCTTGCAAATAAGTTCAACTTCTGGTTCATGTTTGAAATTTTTAGAAGTCCAAACTCGAATTGTCTTCGATTTTAGGCATTGTTCCTCCTTCACTTTCATTCCAAATCTATAGCACAAATTTACAAGTCGAATGTGGCTCTTTTTCAGTTCAATCCCAAGCCTCTCACAAATCTGTTACAAAAAACACGCAATATATTCAAAGTGAAAAGGCAACAATATTCAAATTTAAGGAATCACCACAAAGAAGCCGCAATGATAAACAAATCTTCACTTGGAGCCAGAAAGATGAAAAGAACAAGGAGCTCATTTCAGTCAAAAGTGTTCACAAGTGAATACAGGAGACAGACAAAAAGAGAAAGGTGGTCCAGCAGTAGATATTATATGTTAAATGTAAAACATTTGTGGTATAGAAGATTTAAATCCCACGCATATAACTTTTGCTTATTCTTTCTCTTTTTCAGCAATTACCAAAGAGGATAATATAAGAATAAAAATTGTACCTCCTTTAAAGTGATACCACAAGATCCTGCAGCATCAATAATATCAAAAATTTGATGCTCAATGGGAAGCTCCACATGCTGATCAATAATTTGACATGTTTTTCCGGAGTTCAACTTTTTATCTTCATTTCCAGATCCAGCAGTTATTGGATCAAGTAGCCGCAGGCAAGCCTCAATCTGCAAACACTTAAAGACTTACATTTAGATTACCCCCAGAATAAAGTTAAGCCTAAAAGGGGAGATGGAAAGAATTGGCTGATCCACTGAAGGTATAAAGTACAAAATGTTCAATTGATATGAAGAGTATCATTTCACTGTGTAACCATTGGGCATAAAACATATCAATCTACATTAATCTAAAAGACTGAAGAATAGGTGAAAAAAGAGATTTGGTTACTCAGACAATCAATAATATTAGCTCATGACAAGAATAGGGAGAATTTGTCATCACAGCCATGTTTATATGAAAGAATTGTATTAAAGAACAGACCACCACTTAACCACATCTTATGTTTTCAGGCAATTAACCAATTAGGTTCGTTCTTCTCTTGCAACAGTAAAAATGTCATACTTAGAAATTTATTGCAAACTCTAACCATCTGTTTTTACCCTTAATAATACATTTGTACTGTTTTTATCCTTAATGATACAGATTGTTAAAGCACAGAACCACAACTTAACCAAATTTTATGTTTTCAGGCAATGAATTAATCAAATTCATTCTTGTCTTGCAATAGTAAAAATATTTCCTACTTAGAATTAAAGGGCAAAAATGACACACTGCAAATAATAACCTGATTTTACCCTTAATGAGACTTTTTATTCATTATTTATTTTTTCACATAATAATGTGACTAATAAGTTGAGTTTCCTTCCTAGAAGAAGAAGAAGAAGATTTGTAATGCTTGCCAGGAAAGACATCGCAGAGACAATTGTAATCTACAGCAGAGACTAACAATTCATCAAAATAAGACATAAAAGTAATGATACAGTGTGTAAACTAACCAACCTTGCCATTCACCTTGGCATCAAACTGCTCCACAATACCATCTGCTTTCAACCTTTGTGAAATCTGGTCACACAAGAGCAATAAGGCAATCTGGAAATAGCAGAAGACATAATTATAATTTGGTAAGTCCAAAGTCAAGAAAAACATACTTGTCTCCAAGCCCTTTGTCTTTGACGTGATCCACAGTAATCAAGATCCTTCTTAATATCCGACACAAGAAGAACCTTGAAGAAATATATGACAATAAAAACATGAGCATAGATGATGATATGAAGTGGTGGTTGGTAACTATAAAGAGAATTGAACGAAAAATAACCTTGCCATTGGCTTTTTCAAGTTTGTCACATATAGCTTTCATTTGAGGTGAATAATCCTTTAGATGAACATCCGTTTGAAACGTGGTTCCATCTGCATCCTCCTTGTCATCATCTGGGGAGTTGAATTTAGTAATTTCAAACTCAAACCTTTGATGACCGGAAAGTTGTTTCGCATAGCGACGTAAGTATACTAAATGGGTAGTTACACCCGGGTAATTTTTGGATTCACCGAAATTGGAGATTTGTTTCTTCTTCTCAATCGCAGAGCGCTTAACAATCAAACCTTGGCACTCAAGACTCCTCAACACATAGTGGAAGTTATTGGCATCAATGTGCAACTGTTTAGCAAGCTGAGTTTGAGTGATACCATTGCCTCTAGCATTAGCAAGAAGGTGAAGGACACGCGTTTGGGCATGTTGGAGTGATTGCGACTCGTACAGACCAACAAAGTTGTCAACAAGGCTTGATTGAGGAAAGATCTTTAAATTGAGCTTCTCAGCATCCTCTAATTCCGAAGAAGATGGTTGTGGTTCAAAACGGAGACCCGGAATGCGTACTAGGTTCGTCCATATGGCTCTTTTGACAGTGCGATTCAGATGGAGATTGGCGGATGAAAGAGTGGGTGAGCCTTGCAGTTTGACCCATAAGGCTGCAAGAGTGACCCCATCTTCAATCCCACCACATATCTCTTCCACCGCCGCATTGACAACGGAGTCCATTCTCTTCTCTACACTTTAGTAAGTAGTTTGATAAGATGAAACCAATCAATAATGCTCAAAAACTGGACAAAGCTGTCTAATCCCTAAATTCATTCTTCTTTGCTCAATGTGACTTGTGTAACCTACCCTCTTTGCTTACCTAACCAATATTTGATAGGTATTAAGTATCGTAACCAATTATGTAGAGGTACTTCAAGTTAAACCAGGAATTCCTTGTACAATCAATGTTTACATGTCTTCCAAACTAAGAACCTGTTCATATGCTTAGACACTCCACCACAACTACCTCACGATTTGACCAATAATTAACCCTTATTTAATCCTTTCCCTCCAGTAAACTAACCACGAGACTTATTTCAGAATCTCTAAAACAACAGGGATGTAATTCTGCACCAGAAACCCGTGTGTGAAAATTAAAATGCTACTATCTTACTACTCACGAAAACTTAGCTCTTCATATCAGCAAATTGATTGGGTTCCCTAAGCAGAACAATAATGTAAATATACAATATGTGCACAAGATCAACCATACAGTACATGACTCACACGCAAATGATCAACATATTTCAAATATCATTAACACCATAATGTATATCCATGTAACAAACAGCCATCAGAATAAATAGAAACACCAAATTATATAATCACAACAGCAGTATAGTTCACAATGTGAAAACAAATGTAGGACTTAGCACCCTTACCTTGGGTTACTTGCACCACACCAGAAATTACCCTATAAACTTGAAAATTTCCAGCAACTTGTTCTCCCGTTCTCACAATCACTCTCTCGGCCAAGTGTTTCTAGGCAGTATTCTTGTAGATTAAAACTCACGTGCCCCCTTCTCTCTGTTCCCCCATAAACATAACACCTATAAGCGATTCGAACCCTAAACCCCACATCTAAAACAAATTCCTAAATACCAATTGAGCTAGATTAGTCATTTATAAAACCAATGCATCAACAATTTATATTATATTGCATCTGGCCACATAATAAAAAATAAAATAATTTTATTATTCTATTATTCTATAATATATATATATATATATATATATATATATTAAGAAATAAAAATATTTATATTTATAAAAAGTATAATCCTATATGAAAAGTATTGTATTGTAAAGTTTTAGATGTTACAATTTCTAATTCTAAAATATGAAATTTTATAACCAATAGATATTGCAATTAATAAATAATTTTTGTTTTCATTGAAAATATATAACTGAAAAATTAAAGGAACTCGATTAAAAAGTACCTAATATATTACAAAAGTTCAATTGAAAATATTAACTGAACCAGGTTTAAAACTTAATTAACTCTGAGGAAAAAAATAAAATATAAGATGCATATATAAAATGAAAATAGATCATAATAAAATATAACAAGCTTAATATTTTTTAAGAGTATGCTGCTTTAATGAAAAAGTATAAGAAATCATCTTAATATTAGTTATCTTTAAAATTTAAAAAGTTTAATATCTTTCTTTGTTTATATATAATCTAAAAAAATTATTAAAAGCAAAAGCTATATTTATTAATATTTTAAATATAGTTTTTTTTTTTATGAGGACAATAAAAAAGAAGTGTAGCTTAGCATGGGCATGTTGCCATGGTTGTAGGGTGGCGAGAGGCTAGTATTGAAGCAGGAGGGTGGATCGCACGTTTAATTACCTGTAAAAATAAAACTCATATTTATTTACCTTTAGCTTTTCCTTTTATTCATTTGTTTTGAAATGACGTTAAAAGCAATTCTAGCTATCAAAAACCATTGAAATGTTTGGTTTCCAAAGGTTATTATATGAAACAGTTTGTTTTGTTTAAATTGAGGAAACGTGTGTAGACAGACATTAGGAGTTGCGTGTCATTGTCGTGTTTCAATGGACAATAGTATTCTGGGTCTTCTCAAACTTCGAATTATAAGAGGTACTGATCTTGCAATTCGCGATGCCATTAAAGGACGTGCCAGTGACCCTTATGTCGTCGTCAGCATGGGCGATCAGGTTCCAACTTGCAATTTCTACACTAATTTTTTTTTCGTTAAAGTTTAATTTTTAGAATGAAAATGATTCTTCCATCTGCTTCAACTGTTTTTTATATTTATTTAATATTATTTTTTTAAAAATATATATAAAACTTTACATTTTTATAATTATTTTATTTTTATATTACGTATCAAATGAATATTGAAATACATTTTAAATATATATTAACTTAATTGATAATAAATTGTAATATTTGAATTTTATATTTGGTATTAGGATGATGATAAGCATATATAAAATTTAAAGTCTCCATACATCATTGTATATCCATTTCAATCATCTGTTTGTTTCCGTTTTAAATTATTAAAAGAACTTTAACTGATGAAATCATTTTATCCTTTTATTTAATTATTTAATCTTTATTTCGATATTATTTAAATATTAATTAATATTTTGATTTGATATTTATATAATTATAATTTCTTTTTTGATATTTAATATTGAAAAAAAGTATTTCTTTTTTGATATTTAATATTGAAAAAAAGTATTTCTTTTTAAAAATGCTTGATTACATAACATTTTTTTATTGTAATTTTTATTTTATATAAAATAAAAATTTAGTCAATATTGGAAACAATAAAGAGACTGATAAGTTATATTGATTCCTTAATAAATAAAATAAAAAAGAAGTAAATATCTCATATTCATTAATAAGGAGAATGAGATAAGGAAACATTTTTACTTGAGTGATGGACTAAAATAGTCAAACTCACATATGACGTTCCTAATACCATCCATAATTGATGGGAAAAGGAAGTGTATTTTTTTCATCAAATCAAGAAATTAATCAAAGTTTAAACCCTTTAGTTATCCCTTTTTTATGAGGTTTTTTCCATTTTGATCTCCTTCTCTTCAATTGAGTTCTTATAAGTGTTAATTTAAATCAATTGAGCCCCTTCCGTTAAATTTAGTTAACGGAGTTAAGTTTTTGCACAAGTGGGAGGATAGCGTGTTAATTTCTTTAAATGTGGTATAACGTGGCATGGATAGGTAAAGGAGAAGAAATACATAAACTATCACCATCGTAAAAACTCATCCTTTACCAACCTCTCAAAGAATTCAGAGATTGATCAGTCCATAGGGAAATTCGAGAGTTGCTCTTTATTGTTCAACAGAATAGCTATGAATTCCTCATCATTTTAGGTCCAAGCTTCCTGATATATACATCCCCAAACCCCTTCCCCTCCATGCCTACTGCTTCCAAAATTTGCCTCATGCCCGTGCTTGATCAATGCCCCTACCGGAAAAGTCTACACCTACTTCGACATCGACGCCACCACCCAAAAAGTGGCAGTCGACCTCCACAGATTGGGCGTGCAACAGGGGCGATGTCATCATGATCCTTCTCCCCAACTGCCCCAAGTTCGTCTTTACATTTCTCGGGGCGTCTCATCGCGGCGCTATGGCCACTGCGACCAACCCCTTCTTCACCCCGACGAATCTCCTTCAGGCCGCCATCAACATCTCATCCTCTACCATTTTCGAACCCTAACCGCAGACCAGGCGAGGTCAAATCGCGAGCAAATTTTGTTCTCTCACAAAGAATCGCAAAACGCAACAAACCTCTAATAGCGTCTTCTTCGTCGCAAATCGCTGCCGTCAGCAGCCATAACAATTCCCTGTTGTTCAAATAATCTTCCTCAATAACCACTTCCATGAAACCTGCACACAACAAAACTCATAAATTCAATCAACAAACCCTAATTTTAAAATGTTTAATCTTATGAAATTCCACGTATAAACCTCTTTGAAGGCCACATATTAAAAACTTACCACGTCAAGGTGCAAGGTCATCAAAACTTTAGCTCTATTAACCTAATTTAACGGTAGGGACCCAATTGATTCAAATTAACACTATTTAAGACTCAATTGGAAATTTTAGAAGAACGAGTATCAAAATAGGAAAACCCCCATAAATAGGGACAACTAAAGGGTTTAATCCTTAATCAAATAATATTAGAAACTAAAATTTAAATCTCTTTCCATTTCATAAAATTGGTTTAATAAGATTAAGTTTATACCTAATGCTTATGAGTAGTGGTCCAAGCTTGAATCTATGATTCAATGTAAAACTCCTAGAAATAAAGCCCATCTTGTCAAAAGATTGGTGAAGATGGAATACAAGGATGGTTGAAGCATGACAGAGCATCTTAACGACTTCAAAGGCTTAATCAATCAATTGACTAAGATTGAAATGAAATTGGATGATGAATTACAAAGCACTTATGTTTCTCAGTTCATTACTTGATAGTTAGGACACTTGGTAGTCAACCTTAGCAATTTTGTGCCTGATGAGAAACTCTTAATGGATGATGAGAATCCAGATGAAAGGAGCAAGATAGCCCTCCTTACTAGTCTAAGGCTAATGTGGTTGACAAGCAAAGTAGAAGTGAGACTCGTAGAAGAAAAGAATCTCATTAAAGATGTAAAAGCAAGGAAAAAGGGTGCTCCAAGTCATTGTCCAAAGTAACTATTGTGGCAAACAAGGACATAAAAATTTCGAGTGTAGGTTTCTAAAAAGAGATGAAAGATCTAGGTCTATCTATGCAGATTTAGTGGAACCTAAGAACGAAAATGGAAAGTCCACTACAACTATCGTATTATAGGAAGAGGTTTTCTCATTGAAAGAGATAATTACCTTATTGTTGCTTATGGTGGTTGCTCATGGACTGATGCATCATTCCATGTAAGTCCACATGAAGGTTTCCCTTTCAAATTATAAGAAGGGAGATTTTGGCATCATTAAAATGGGAAATTTTATGAGCAAAATCGTCGACATAGAAGATGTGATCTTGTCAATAAATATAGGAAGCAAGCTCTTATTAAAAGAAGTGAGACATGTACTTGACATGAGTCTAAATCTTATTTGCATTGGGAAACTAGACGATGTTGAAAAATGGAAGCTGATAAAAGGAAGCGTGGTCATTGCCAAACGCTTAAAAGAAGGATCCTTGTATATCTTGCAAGGAAGAATTTGTACTAGTGAAGCAAACCTTGTAAATGATTCCAAAAATTCGTGGCATAGACGATTAGGTCACATGAGTGAGACAGGAATGTAAATCCTTGCCAAATACCATTTTCTTAGGATAAGTGGGTAACATTTGAAATCTTATATTGATTTCTTGGCTAGGAATTAGTACAAAATTAGTTTTCAAAGAGCAGATGATTCCTTAAGGAGGAAGGAGATCCTTGAACTTGTTCACTCAAACATTTACGATCCATCTGAAAGATCTCTTGATGTTGTGTATTGCTTTGTAACATTTATTGATGATTACTCTAGAAGAGTTTAGGTATATTTGTTAAAGACTAAAGATCAAGTTGCTCATGCTTTCATGGAATTCGATGCCTTGGTGGAGTGTGAGACCAGAAAGAAACTAAAATTTCTAAGGTTTGACAATAGTGGAAAATATTGTGGTTCTCTCAAGGAATATTATCGAAGACATAATATCAAACTAGAGAAGACTCCTCCAAAGACTCATCAATTGAGAACCAAACGTACGAGCTTGTAGAAGAAATGACCTCGTAGCATGAGAACCAAACATATGAGCTTATAGAATGGTTATACAAGCTAAAGTTTGAAGAAGGGGAATCAAAGCCCCAATATAAGGCCTAAATCATTGAAAAGGGTTGAAATCAGAAAAAGGGAATATGTTTTGAAGATATTTTCTCACAAATAATGAGGATACCCTTTATAAAGGTAGTTCTAGGTCTAATAGTTTACCTAGAATTAAAGATAAAGCAACTTGACATTAAGACTTTATTCTTTCATGGAGAACTTGAAGAAGAAATTTACATGGAGCATGCCAGAAGGGTTTGAACAACCAGGCAAGGCACACCTAGTGTGTGGTTTAAAGAAAAGTCTTTATGGATTGAAGTAGGCCCCCCGATAGTGGTATAAGAAGTTTTAATCTTTTATGATTGAGCATAACTTTTCAAAGACTTTAGTTAATCATTATATGTTCATAAAAAGGTATGCAATATATTGAAAACTAGGTATGAAATTAATCTTCCTTGTATTGAATATACACATAGGGTCCTCTATTTATAATAGAAGAAATATGAACTAAGCCCAAAATAAAAATAAGAAATATGAACTAAGCCCAAAATAAAAATAAGAAATAATAACAAACTAACTAAAGATAAAAGATAAATATAAAATAAAGATAATATATCTAACACTCCTCCTTAAGCTAGTGCATACAAATCGTATGTACCAAGCTTATTACTAATATAATCCATAAAGACTTAGTGAAAATATCTGCTTCTACACTTGAGTGATACCAAATTGCTAATAATTTGCGAATACAACATAGAAGATGAAATACCAACCCAGAAGACTCCCTTGAGCAAAAAATCTGGGAGGTCGCTTCATGTAAATCTTTTCTTGCAAATCGCTATTGAGGAATGCATTGTTGACATCTAGTGGATAAAGAGGTCATTGTTGAAGAGCCACCACGACTATAAATAAAGTAACAAAAGCCATCTTTGCCACGGAGGAAAAACATATATAGATTGATTAAATGAAATAGTGGCAAAAGAGAGGTCAGGAAGGACAACAACGAAAGAAGTCATTGATGAATAGGAGAGAGAAACCTTAAAAGTCCAAGATTCTCTAATCAAGGTAACTGAAAACGAAAAAGAGTGACCTCAATGCTTTGAATAGTTGCTTGATAGGAGATGGGACGTGAAACCACACACAACGAACCTGAAGGAGGAAAAAGAGCGATCTCAACGCTTTAAATCGTTGCCTAAGAGGAGACGAGATGTGCCACATGCACGATGAAAAAGGGAGTAGATCCACAACTTCAAAAGGTGTTGAAAGCATGTAGGAGCTCTAATGAAGGAGTCATTGACGACACGGTAGTCGCCTAGCTGAGACAATCAAAATTGTGTGATCATCAGTCAAAACTGAAACTCTAGTAGTGGTAGCGGTAGACGACATTGGTAGACAACGACGATAGATGACGACATCGCCGACAACGATAGATGGTGTCGTCCGCCGGTAGTGAAAACTATGCAAGAGATTAATTTGTGAAAACTATGTATTAGATTAATCTCTCTTGTGTTAAATATACACATATGGTCCTCTATTTATAATAAAAGAAATATGGACTAAACCCAAAATACAAATAAAAAATAATGACAAGCTAACTAAAGATAAAAGATAAATATAAAATAAAGATAATATATCTAATGGAAAGCATACACTGATGATGCTGACATGACAACTATGTAAATAAAAAAAATATGTAACTATTTTTGAAGGGGGAGTTGTGTTGTGTCCGTCAAAGTTTCAAAAATATATTATCTTATTAACCACTCAAGTCAAGTACATTGCAGGATCCAAAGCATGTAAGGAGAGTCTCTATGGATGGAGAACTTTTTGTGTGAATTAGGTCACAATCAAGAAAGCTTTGTGATGTATTGTGACAATCAAAGTACAACTCAGCTAGCTAAAAATTTCACTTATCATTCCCGTCAAATCATATTGATATCCATTATCATTGGATAAGGAAAGCTTTAAATGATGACTTATTATTGTTGAAGAAAGTTTACACAAATGATAATTGATTTGACATTTTAACTAAGATGTTACCCATCAAGGAAGTAGGACTGTTGATACCCTTGGAATTACATTCATCCTTAATCAAGGGATGCAATTCTTATCTAATAAAATGGTTTATTCCATGGTCTTGGAATTATTACTTTGACTCTTGAAAATATGTACATTCATCTTTGAAAAGGTGAAGAACATTTAATATTCACTATCATTCTTAATCAAGAAACCTCAAGTATTCACTATAAATAGGAGTCTTTGATAGAGTTAGAAATACACAAAGAGTACTTGAGTAATCCAACCAGTAAGTTGACGAGTAGTAGTGAGTTAAGTATTATTTGAGAAGAAAAAAAAGAATTTTCATCATATTTTGGTGAAATGATTATAAGTCATCTAAAGTATAAATTTGTATGTTATACTCTTAATAAGAGAGATTCATTTATATTATAATGAAGATCTTATACTACTTAATCTGAGGGATTCCACATTAAAAATAATAGCATTTGTAACTCTTTGACTTTCTATTTTTGGTTCAATTATTTACACATAAAAAAATGATATTTATGTTGGTATTTGTATTTTAAATTATTTATTTAAATTTGGGACACAAAAGTTACCTTTTTGGGAAGATCATTTGGGATTGAAAAGCTGCTTGTTTTAAATAACAAACACATATATGTTTTCAATGCAGCAGTTTTGCATCATTGGATAATTCTGATCTGAACATTATTCTCATATTTATGCAGAAGCTGAAGACTACCGTTAAAAAGAACAACTGCAATCCTGAGTGGAATCAAGAAAGGACTCTTTCTATAAAGGACGTTACAACCCCGATACGTTTGGTAAGGTCACATGCAAATTACAACACCAAAAGAAAAATTCATATAATATCAGAAAAGTTAATCGCATCAGATTGAATGATTTTGATGAATTTTGCATTTATTGTTTTGCAGTCAGTTTATGACAAAGACACATTCTCAGGGGATGACAAAATGGGAGATGCAGACATAGACTTAATACCATATATTGAGTGTGTGCGAATGGGATGGACTAACCTTCGAAATGGTACTGTAGTGAGGATCGTTCAACCAGATGAAACTAATTGCCTTGCCAAAGACAGCAACTGCATTTGGCAAAATGAAAACATCATCCAAGAAATGGTTTTGAAATTGAGAAATGTTGAGAGTGGGGAAATAGTTGTGGAAATAGAATGGATTGATGTTATTGGTTGCAAGGGCTTATCACATCTTGATCTTTAACTCTGCTTCCACCATCCCTAATGCAACTCCAACATCATGTATTGTTTATCAAATTTTTCTCATATCTTCAACATATTAGTATTAAAAGCCTTGTGTTCACAAACCAAAATCCTCTTGGTATTACTTTTACGCTAGCTATTAGGAAAACTATAAAAACTTATATGCTTTATAATTCAAATAACAATATTATTTAATTGTAGAAGTAAATAACTATTGTCTTATTTGTAAAATATATTATGAAAATATATCACTTCGAGTAAGACAAAAACTCACAAATTTTCTTTGACATTATTTTGTTAGAAAATAAAAACTGCAGTTGACATGCCATGCTTGGAACTGCAGTTCTTCAACAAGTACCTTCGTGAGGGAAAATAAAAATCTATACATGCTTTTGTTTGAAAAACCCTAATTTTTTTTTTGTTTTATCTAGTTAATTCAAATATACGAGTTTGTTTTTTTCGGTTACATGGGTTAATTCTATATAAGAGTTATATATCCCTAGTATTAAAGAGGATGTTATCTTTACCAACAAGTGGTATCAAGAGCTGTGTGGTTGTGGAAAATTCTTAAGTGTGTATCTACCATGGTTGTCAGTGAAAGTGAAAATTTTGTCTCCAACCTATCAATTCTTGATGGAAAGAATTATGACCACTTGGTTTTGAGAATGAAGGTCTCTAAGGAGGCAATATGAGTTGTTATCTATGCTTGAATCATAGAATGTAGCAGATTACTTTAATCGATTGCAACTGCAAGTTAATTCAATAAGAGCATGTGGAGACTAGAGTATGATGGAGAAGATATTGCATACACTCTCACAAGAGTTTGATTACATTGTGGTAGCATAAAAGAATTAAAAGACATAGAAAAGATGTTGATAAAGGAGTCGCAAGGCTTGCTAGAATAGCATGAGTTGAAGTCTTTTTCACACAATGCTAAGAAAGATTGTGAAGAACAAGCTCTGCAGGCTCAGTCAATGAGGAAAGCAGGATTTACTTGAGACAAACGGAGGACCAACAAGACAGGTGGGTAATTTAACAAAGATTCCAGTTCTTTAAATCAAGAAGGAAAGAAGAATCAGTATGCCAAAATAAGGCTTTTTATACTCGTTAAAAAATGAATTTTTATACCGATTTTTGAACATGTATAAAAGGAGAGGTATAGAAAGTTTTTTTTTACTTTTTATATCAGTTCTAAAACTGATATAAAAAGTATTACTTTTATGACAGTTATTTTTAGAACAGGTTTTATATTTGTTGTTGTCAAGACATGTATAAAAAGTCTTATTTTTATAAAAATGTCTCACTTTTATACTTGCTGAGCTTCAACCAATATAAAATTTGGACTTTTTATACCTGTTTTAACAATCACTCGTATAAAATGTGACATTTTTTCTTTTGCAATAGTTAATTAATTCTAGAAGCACTTCACTTGTGCATATCAAACCATCATCCACAACTTCAACATTCAAAATTTTTCCAGTACAAATTCGAAAATATAAGTAAAGAAATTATATAAATATAACATGTTATTATACATTAAATAAAATTTTCATTAGTGCAAAAACGCTGTTTAACGTCGGTTATTTTGAGCTTTTAACGTCTACAAAAAAACCGACGTCTATTCCGTGATGTCAATGGGACGTCGGACAAGCATATACCCGACGTCTATAGTGACGTCAGTCACTGACATGTCCGACGTCACTAAAACGTCGGAGTAGGACTAACTGGACTTCTAAAGACATTATATAGACGTCGGTCTGCGCAATAACTGATGTCGAAGAGGCACTAAAGACTTCGAAATTGACACTGACTGACGTCTAAAAGGTATTATAGACGTCGGTGTACACATTAACCGACGTCTAATCCAGTGGTTGTGTTTTAGTGCAGTTTTGTTCCCGTCTTTGGATAGCCTAGTAGTACAATCTCCTTTTGCTAGTTTCCCAAAAAAAAAGCTTGCGTCTTTTGAATTTCTTATGGGTCCTTTCAACCCAAAACCGAACCTGGGTTAGTTCCATTTTCATCTGCAAGATGGAAAAATCACGGTGAAACGATAACTAGGCAACCCAGGGTCGTTTTTGGGTTGAAACGACCAAAAGAAATTCACAAGACGCTGCTTTTTCTGGGAGGCAGCTAGCAAATGGAGAATGTGTTACTACGTTACCCCAAGAAAGGAACAAAACTGCACTAAAACACAACACAAAGAAAGCAAATTTTAATCAGTTGAACCAGAAGATAATCGATGAAAGACTAAACAAAGTTTAAACGGTAAGCATAAAAAAAACCACGCACCTGGGATGTAATGCCGCAAGAGAAAAAAAGGAGAGGAGGAAGACGATAAAGATATCAGAAACAACAATAGAATGCCGCAAGAGAGAAAAAGAAGAGGTGCCGCAAGAGAAAAAGGAGAAGAGGAAGACAATATAAGAAATTGTAGTGTCGCGATGGGTCTACGGTTTATTTAAAATGAAATGGGGCGTCGGTTCCCCGTGGACACCGACATCTATAGTCACCGAGACGTCGGTTATCTAACTAACTCGACGTCCAAGATAACATTTAAAGTGACTTTTTGAATGCCATTAGACGTCGGTGTCCAGGGGGGCCGACGTCTAGTGCGCTGAACCGATTGACGTTTCATTTCCTGTCAGGGAAGTAGACGACGGTTGACAAAGGGCGCCGACGTCTATAGTATTACATAAATATCATATCTAATGAAAGAAGACAATGTTCTATTTGAAAAGGTAGATCTCCTCAATGCCATTTTAAGCAACGAATGGAACAATCTTCAGGAATTAGTTCTCCAATTAAATGAGCTTGATATGTAATGAATGATGTAAAGTGAATGACCTATCACCGCCTCTTCAATTAATGAGATTTTTAATCTATACTCATATTGATCATATGAGTCTAAAGGTTTTTAATTTTGATTGAGAATGTACTTTGATTGAATTTAGGAAATTTCATATTTTTGGATGAGTTTTTGCTACCAATTGAAAATGTACTTTGATTAGTGGTAAAAAATTTAACAATAATTAGTCAAGAATCTACTTTGATTAATTAACTTTTAATTTGGTTAAAAGATAAAAGAATGACGATGATTAAACATAACTTATTTGAGAATGTACTTTGGTTGAATTTATTATGAATAATCTAGAAAGATCCTGCTTTTAATTGATAACCTACTTTGATTAATAGTAAGATCATCGGCAAATTAATTAAGAATATACTTTAATTAATTTGAAATAAAAAACAAAAAACATTTGAATAATAAAATCTGATTAACCGATGATGAATCTACTTTGAAAATGCAGTGGAGTTAGCTCATTTTATTATAATGGTTTCAAAGTTTTTTATTTGTTATTTCATTAAATTCACACTTAAACAATCTTCAACATCAATTTTATTAGGATAGAGTTTTACTTTTACCTTTTAGTATTTACATTCAGTTTTACTAATCTTTTGAGTAGGATTTCATAAGAATCAATTATTGAAAAGCAATTTTGTATTTATTGGGAAACAACTCAAGGCTAAATTAGATTAACCCTATCTTTGTTAACTACTAACTTGGTAATACTGAAGTTGCCTTGTTAAGTAGTAATAATTTGATAGCATCAACGATAACATATCAGTGAGCATGTCCACGAGTAGTGACGTTTGAGTATGATTACATGAGTGTAAGTATGTCTTTAAAAGTGTAAGTATGTCTTTAAAAGTGTTAATAAAAATATGGATGTTACCTAAAGAATACTTGGTTAAGTCAAGAATGGCTTGAAAAAATATACATAATTGAACCAAAAGTGACTTATTAAAATAGTACTAAAAGGATTACCTAAGAATGACTATGAACCTAAACAATACTAAAGAGGCTAGTTATAAGTGACTACAAGACAAAATAATATTCAAATTGTAACATTAATATGTTTAATGAAACTTAATCAGTTTATTGAAAACTAAATACGGTTTGTATGACTAAACTATCTAGTATAAAAAATATTATGTATATAATTTCTTTATCTATGTACTTTTGATATAATTTTTATTCATACTGACAACTAACAGAAGGAGAGTAAAAATAAGTAAAACTAAAACATTGTAACAAGTAAACCAATTAAGAATTAAATGTTGAGTCTGTATTTCTTGATTAGATGAAATTACTATCAATTGATTACTTAATTGTAAAAACATTGTCTAAACACTACCAATAAAATGATATTTACAACAAGTGTCGAAAAAAATTTAAAATATGATTATGTGTGTGTTCTTTTTCACAATTATGTTTCTATTATTGTTTTACTAACAGAATAATTGATTTAAACTTCTTGTTGTTGGGGAGGTTCGACACACATAAATCTCTATAAGATATTGTCCGTTTTGGGCTAAGCCTTGAGTTTGTTTTTGGTATCACTCCAAAAAGCTTCTTACCATGACCTCTTACCATGACCAGTCCTTCTTTTATTCAATGTGAAACTTTGTTTGTACTTCAACACTTCTATCATTACCTTCACTATAAGAAGTAAATTTGAGATTCATATTTTAGGTTCGGTTTGATGGTAACCGTTCCATTGTGTTCGATTGAGCCTGCTTGTAGGGTCTTGAAACAGGAGGAACCAGACATTTGGAATGTAAGCGAAACCTGTTAAAAATAAAAATGAAACCTTGGTAAAAAACGCAACTAGATTTGCAAAGATTCCTCTATAACCCTCGTATCTTGTGTTTTTGTTTTTGAGGGAAGAAGAAGAAGAAGAAGGTGTGTTTCAATGGACAATGATGTGTTGGGTATTCTCAAACTTCGAATCATAAAAGGCATTGATCTTGCAATTCGTGATTCTCGTGCAAGTGATCCTTATGTCGTCGTCATAATGGGTGATCAGGTTTACATTTCTTTTTCTTTCAAACCTTCATTATTTAATCAATAATTATTCTTTCTCTGACTTCATCTTCTTAACCATGTTTTATATAAGTCTAAACATTTATCTCATAACTCATGCAGAAGCTGAAGACGCGTGTTATAAAAAACAACTGCAATCCTACGTGGGATGAAGAAATGACCCTTTACGTAAAGGATGTTAATACCCCATTACATCTGGTAAGTTCTCATGCAATCTACATTAATACGTAATCCAAATTGAAATATAAATTTGTATCTTATACAAATACGTGACCCAATGATTACTTTTGCATTATGTTTTTCTTTTCACCAATATCTGAATTTCTTTATCGTGTTACATCCTTTCATCCATATGTTATTGCAAAGAGTTTTATCTTGTTATAAAAATGTAGGCTCACTTTTCTTATTTTGTTTAGAAAACTTTTATATAACTTCATTTCTATTTTCAAATTAATTGATTTACCAAGTACCTAAATTTTTTAAAGAAGTTTTAAGAGATTCTCGATTATGTTGGAAAACCAGTTAAAGATTAAAAAAAATAGTTATAAAATAATAGAAAAGGAAGATGATAAAAGTATTTTCATCTCAAAGTTGATATGCGGTTTTTTAAGTATTAAAGTAATAACACAAAAATTCACTATTAAAATAAAAAGTAAAAAAAAATAATAAAGGAAAAGAAATAAAAAACTTGCAGAAAATTCTTCATTGAAAATTATTTTTCTCTTAATTTTTTTCTTCTCAAGCACTAAAACAAAAAAAAATGAGTGATTTGATGTCTTACTAATAATAAAAGTGTTCCTTTTATACTGAGAAAAATAAATGTCAAAATTTTTAATGTGACTTTTTTTTTCCATAGTCTCATTTGAAATTTTTTAATAAATTAATCATCTTAATACTATTTTTATTCTTTATCATTCACAATATAAATCACATTAGGATCAAGCTATTGTCCATTACTATGTTTTTCATCGGGATTTGCCATTAATTTATTAACCACTATTGTTCTTTGTGCAAATCATGACATACATTTGGTTTCTCATTGTTGATGCATATAGTATTCGAGACACGCCCATCCTCTCGACTCCATCATTAGTACTCATAGTTGAGATACAATTGATAGGAAGTGGGGGTAGAACTTTTCTTACAATCTTGTGTATTGAATTGTTTCAAGATTATCAGTAAGTAGTTCTTCTATATGAAAGCTAAATCTTTTTTATCTTTTTTGTCTTAGTGAATTTGCTTTCTAAAATTTTGTTTGATGGTATCAAATGCTTCATATCAAACATGTCTAGGAAATACAAAAGCAATATTATAAAATCAATCTCATCAAACCTATTGTAGTAGGTACAGTGGTTTAAAAATAGTGTTTTGTACTTAAGGCTAATATCACAAAGAATGAAATCTTCCCTACCAATACATATGAATGCCTACTTCTGATTTATGCTCATTTTGCAATTCATTACTTCTATCAAAGACTTGGTCACTCTTATCATAATTCTTGTTATATCCATGAGAGTTCTATTCATATGCTTAGTCACACCATTCTATTCAAGTGTAGGTGGAATGACAAACTCTATCACAATATCCTTTTGCTAGTAAAATACTACTTAATCTTCGTCTACTTATTCTCTTCTACCACAAGCACTAAATTCTTTTCAATGTCAAGCTCTACTCGTGCTTTAAATTCCACCAACACTAGAAACACTTATGACTTTCTCTTAATGTGATACACCCACATTCTCTTAGATGAATCATCAATGAATAATACAACAAAAATACGTGATTCCTACACATCAAAACAAATCAAGTATAATTTACTTTTAGTAGAAACTCTAGAAAAGATTAACCTATGCTACTTGTTAATCACAACTTGTTAATCACTCAAGTTCAAACGCTAAAACAAGCTCTTTGAGCCTTGGTAACAAAGTATTCTACAAGAATTTTTCAGACCGTACTATGATATATGACGAAGTCTACAATGTCACATCATCATCACTTCTTAACTTTTTGATGTATTTATTGCATCTGCTTCTTATAACATAATTCTTAAAAGTACATACAAAATTTCTATGATCTTCTCTACATTCATCATTGTCTTGTTCCTTTTTACCACTTATTAAGATCTCACTTTAGTAAGTCGAGGTCATTTAGTTGTCTAATAGACAATATATTCTTCTTCAAGTCCATCACATATTGTACCTTTTGAATTGTACATACAATATCATTATAATTTCTATTTTAATAGTATTGTCGCTAACATCTTGTAAAGCATGATGATTAAACGGGCCACTCGGCCCGACCTGGTCCAATCCACCATGGGTTTGTGGGTTAGTGGGTTAAATGGGTTAGCTCACTGAGTCACTTAATTACAATTTTCTTAAATACAAAAATTACAAACTTTTTGTAATTCAAATCTAAATAAATTTCACTCCTAAAATGATGTTAAAGTCAAGACAATTCAAAATAATAATAAAAAGTACAAATAATATTTCTCGGTATATGGTCATGGTGAGAAAGGAAAGTATTTTTTAGGGTTTCATAAGATATTAAATTAATAAAATAAAATTAGGTAGGTTGGTGAGCCCACCCGGCCCACCACGGGTTCAACTCGGATGACCCAAGTTTAAATGAGCCGAGTTGAAAATTTATCCGCATAAAAAAAAAATACATTTTTTTCAAACTCAACCTTGCTCAAACAGGTGGTGGGCTAGGTTAGCGTACAGATTGTAACCCATTTTGACAACTCTAATGATTTCTCGTGAACATGGATCCACATAAGATAGGCTTACAAGTGAACAACCAATCCTGGTGTGGAGTAATGTGCCATGTTACACTTGGATTCTCGATGTACCTATCATGAAATTGATTTTGACCATTAGAATTTATTACTACTTTTCTATTTAGAATATCTTCTTCCTCTAATATACTTGCAACACAACCTTGTTAGGTTGATGATTCAAAATTATTTCATCCATTCTTCATACGCCAAAAATATTCCTTTACATACCATCTCTTACCATAATGGTAACATTCATATGCTTGTTACTTATAGACATTGATCTGTCATGGTTTTAACTTCCATTCGAGCCATATTTTGTTGATCTACTTCTCATCATCATCATGATCATCATTGAATCTTTTGCTTCATTTGGACTTTCTACTCTTTCTACCTTACTCTTTTTGCTTGGATTCTTCTTTAACAATAGCTTCAGAAACAACCTCAAAATGTAGGTGTCCATTAAATCATGTGAATTAGGTAAAATTAGAAGTAGAATCTCCACAAGTAAATTTTCAACTGTGTTCAAATTTGAGGCTGAAAACTGAGCAAATAATGTATTCAGATTATTGATGTACTTTGTCACCAATGTGGACTTACTCATTTGAAGAGTATAAAGTTTTCTCTTCCAGATTTTTTTTTCTTTTGTGAAGTAACCTAACCTCATATAATTTAATGAGAGTGTCTCAAATCTCTTTCATAGTAGTATTCTCCGTTTTGTTAGGCAAAGCCGCATCTTCCATTACCAAGTGTAAATTTGTAGATAATATTGTCATTGATTTCTTTGCACCTTTGGTCAGTGATGTTCGGAAGTTTCCCTCAATTGAATCAACACAGTTATCTTTCCACCTTTGGCCATCTTCAATTTCCTTAATGAGAAATTATTCTCATTGAACTTCTTTATCTCATTTTTTTTTTGCCATAGTGGACTTATGCACTTTTTACTATAAATAACATTTCCACTAAAATAATAACAATAGACAGTGAAACAATACATTAAATAAGTCCATAAAAAAGAGATGTGGATAACTAATACACACACTTAACTATCAAGTATTTTCTTTTGTTAGAACTTTCATACTATCAAACTCTATGTCCAGGAATAAAAATGATTTTTTTCTAATGTGAAAGGTAATATTAGTTATAAATATAAAGGATATACTAATATATTTCTCGTCAATAACAATATAATGCAATCAACAAGCTAACTTTGATACAATTGTTGAGGACTAGAATAACATCATAAGAACTCAACTAAATAAAAGATGAAAACAGGAAAAAAAAATAAACAATAATGTCATTTTATTAAAGGAAAGAAAATTATAGTATATCTCTATTTAGATCTAAAGAGAAAACAATAGAAACTATCTCTTGGAAATAAGAAAAAAAATTGCTAAAAAGAACCTCAAAGGATAAATTATTTTCCTTCCATAATTATTTTCTCTGAATTAAAATAATAGAAAATAAGAGCAAGTGAATTGGTGTGATTTATTAAAAGAAAATAATTTAACCAATTTATAACAAGACAAGTAAGTTAATTTTTCTCTAATATAAAATTTCTCTTCTCATACAATCTACTGTAATCATCGATAATAGGTTACCACTACAAATAAAATTTAAGTTAGAGAACAATGACACTCTAACACTACACTAGTGATATTAATGCAAGAAAACCACTTAGGCACCCAATATAATATTTACAACCTGAGACACCTAATCTCAAGTATACAATTTGAAAATATTAGAATAAATAATAAAAGGTTTAAAGAATAATTTTGATGTATTATTTCAAGGAATAGAGTACCATATATATACATACAAGGATCTTATAATCCTTCATCTATTAAAGAAAGGAAAGACATGTGCACAAATCTGCACAAATGATAATAATATCTAAAATATAACTAACATAATATTTGATTGCCTAATATCCTTTAATAGAATATTTGACATATCTTAACACCCCCACTCAAGTTAGTACATGGATATCACACATTTCCCACTTGAATAGAGACTCATTAAACAATATTCTTGACACTCCTTTGGTGAGAACATCAGCCAACTGTAACTCAATTATTCCAGCTTTAATATTCTCTTTGATGAAATGTCTATCAATCTCCACATGCTTTGTTCTATCATGTTGAACAGGATTATGAGCAATTGTAATAGCCGAAATATTATCACAGTACAAACTCATAGCTTCATTTGGTTTAAATCCCAAATCTGATAGCACATTTTTAATCCACAAAAGTTCACATACACCTAGTGCCATGCCTCTGAATTCTGCTTCAACACTAGATCTTGCTACTACAGGTTATTTTTTACTCCTCCAAGTTACAAGATTCCCTCCTACAAAAGTAAAGTATCCAGAGGTAGATCTTCTATCATCTTTTGAACCTGCCCAATCTGCATCAGTGTACCCTTCTACCTTTAAGTTTCCATTATTTGAGAACAAAATTCCTTTTCCAGGAGCAGATTTCAAATATCTCAAAATTCTTTCAACAACATCCATATGAAGCTTTCATGGGTCATGTATAAATTGACTAACAACATTCACTGCATAAGTGATATCTAGACGTGTATGGCACAAATAAATTAATTTTCCTACCAGCCTTTGGTATCTTCCTCTATCTATGCTTGTTGAATTTGAGCATTGAAAGAGTTTATGATTTTGTTCAATTGGTGTATCAGCTGGTTTACTCCCAAGCAGCCCAGTTTCCAATAGTAAATCAATAGTATATTTTCTTTGACATAGAAAAATATTGTGTTTTGATCTAGCTACTTCAATACCCAAAAAATATTTGAGGTTTCCAAGTTGTTTCATCTCAAATTTAGATGCAAGACATTGTTGTAAATTAGAAATCTCATCTTGGTCATTTCCTATAACAATCATGTCATCTACATATATAATCAACGCTGTAATTTTTCCTTTTCCTCTCTTAAAAAATAATGTGTGATTAGAATTACTTGCTCTATAGCCAAAAGCCTTCATAGACTTGGTAAACCTTCCAAACCATGCTTTTGGGGATTGTTTTAATCCATATAGAGCCTTCTTTAATTTGCAAACCTTCATTCCAATTGAATCTGTCATCCCACGTGGAGAATCCATATAAATTTCTTCTGAAATTTCTTCATGTAAGAAAGCATTTTTCACATCAAATTACAGAAGACGTCAATCTTGGTTTGCAGCTAGCGACAAAAGTATTCTCACAGTATTGAGCTTGGCTACTGGTGCAAACGTCTCTTGGTAATCTACACCATAAGACTGAGTGTAACCTTTAGCTACAATTCGTGCTTTATACCTCTCAATAGTTTCATCACCTATATGCTTAATTGTAAAGACCCATTTGCAGCCCACAGTTTTCTTCCCTCTTGGTAAGGACACAAGATCCCAATTGTTGTTTTTTTCTAAAGTTGTCATCTCCTCAACCATTGCTTCGGTCCGTCCATCTAGGATCTGCCAAAGCTTCCTGTATATTACTAGGAATAGAAATTGAAGATAATTGAGATACAAATGATGCATATGACTAGGATAACTTGTGAGATGACACATATTTACTAATGGGATATTTAACTTTGGCTTGGAGGTCTGATTCATATTTAGCTGGAGGTTGACCAGGTTAGAACGAGGTGGAAGAATATATTGAACAGTAGTAGACTCAGTGTTTGATGTGTTGGTGGTCTCACGCGGAGAAGAATCAATTCCATCATCAATTTGATCTAAATTAGTATTATGAGAGATAGGATCAGAAGGTACCTCTGAAGAGTCAAGCTGAACATGTGGAGAAGATTGAGTCAATTGGTTATGATTAGAAGACAATGTATTATCCAGAAAAGAAGTGTCCATATTTGGGATTGACTCACTTGCTATAGAATGATCCTCACACAATAATATATCTTCATAATCAAACATACTAACATCATGATTATGCACTTCACTTTCATTGCCTCCTTGAAGTGGAGAATCGAACATAAAAAAATTCATGCTCGTTAAATGTCACATCCATAGAAATATAAAATTTCTTTGATGGTGGATGGTAAGCATGATAACCTTTTTGAGTTGATCCATACCCAATAAAAACACATTTGATCGCTCGTTCTTCAAGCTTTGTATGTTGATGTGGGTGTAAGTGAACATATATAACACATCCAAAAATATGAGGTGGTAAATAAACTATGGGAGGAAGGATACAATGATCAGACAACACATCATAAGACCTTCGAAAGTTCAACACACTAGAAGGGGTTCGATTAATTAAATAAACGGCAGAGCTCACAGCCTCACCCCATAAATGAGATGGGACATTACCATCTATCAAAAGTGATCTTGTCACCTCTAATATATGTCTATTTTTCCTCTCAGCCACTCCATTTTGTTGTGGTGAATAAGGACATGTAGTTTGATGCAAGATGCCTTTAGAGTTCATGAACTCTATTAATTCAGTCTTAAAATATTCCCCTCCATTGTTTGATTGAATGACCCTAATAGATGTGTTAAATTATGTAACAATCAGATGATAGAATGAACGAACAACATCACACACATCACTTTTATGTTTAAGCAAATATACCCAGGTTACACGAGTACAATCATCAACAAAACTGATAAACCATTTTTTTCCATTATGTGTAGATTGTGGGGCAGGGCCCCAAACATCTGTGTGAATTAATGAAAAAGGAAAATCAGTTTTGTTATTGCTTAAAGGAAACACAACATGATGATTTTTTGCCAAAACACAAGTTTCACAAAAAAAAATCAGAAATATTGCATTTATGATATAGTGATGAAAATAATTTTTTTAAATAACCAAAAGAGGGATGTCCCAACCGTTTATGCCACAACCAAATCTCTTTTTTGTTTTTATCTTGTATGTGATCATTCGCAAGACAAGTCAATCCTCTTTTATGGTTTTGTTGTAAGACATTTTCAAGATAATACAATCCTTCACTCTCTCTACCACTGGCAATCTTCTCCTTGGAATGGATGTTCTGAAAAAGACAATAGGTTGGGTAAAACAAGGCAACACAAGAATGTGATTTGGTTAACTTGCTGACAGAGATAAGATTACAGTTTAATAAAGGAACAGGAATCGATAAGGAGGGTGAGAGAGATATAGTACATATACCTTCAATAAGATATGAGACCCCATTGGCATTAATAATAATAGTTTTAGAACAATTAGAGGAAAAATTAGTAAATATATGAGGATCACAAGTCATATGATCAGTAGCACCTGAATCAATTATCCAATCACTACCCTTGGTAACAACAGAAAGATTAAGAGCAGGGTTAGATATACCTGAATTGGTCACAAATTCGACAGCAGTAGAAATATAACACTTGTAAGCAGCGGAAGTTCCATAATCATGTTTCTCCGATTGATTGTCATCGGAAGAAGCCATCAAAAATATTCAATGAAAAAAAGCACTGATTCCTATATTGTAAAGGATATCAGTGTTTGGCTCTCCATAATAAAAGGTTTAAAGAATAATTCTGATGTATTATTTCAAAGAATAGAGTACCATATATATACATAAAAAGATCCTATAATCCTTCATCTATTAAAGGAAAGACATGTGCATAAATCTGTACAAATTATAATAATATCTAAAATATAACTAACATAATATTTGATTGTATAATATCCTTTAATAGAATATTTGACATATCTTAATAATAAATTCTTCTTAAATTGGTAGAAAAAAATTCTTGTTGAATTTCATTGACCCAACGAAGATTTTTGTATGTTTGTTATTTTGGAATTTTTAAGTTGATTTTATGTCCAATGTTTATGCATGACATGGAACCCTTAACATCTGACATAAATTTTTGTTGTTTTTAATAAAAAATAATAATCGAATCAACTATCATGAAATACTCATGACAATCTCGAATGACACAGTGATGATTTATGGAGAAATATAACATATATGTCGATAACATACTTAACTCACAAAAACATCAATGCAATTTGCGCTGTCACCTCCACAAAACACTTATGATGTGAATGAAGAATATTTTGCATTTTGTTTTTGTATATGTAGACAGTTTATGACAAAGACACATTCACTGTGGATGACAAAATGGGTGAGGCAGAAATAGACTTCATACCCTTTCTTAAGTGTAAGAAGATGGAATTGAAAAACCTTCCAAATGGTTGTGCAGTGAAGAGGATCCAACCAAATAGAAGTAATTATCTTGCTGAAGAGAGCAGTTGTGTTTGGAATGATGGTGATATTGTCCAAAAAATGATTTTGAGATTGAAAAATGTTGAGAGGGGTGAAGTGGTTGTGCAAATTCAGTGGGTTGATGTTGTTGGTTTCAAGGGCTTATCGCATATAAAACTTTGACCATCTTTTCGTATTACCAAACTTTCAAAACTAATAGGTATTTTAATTTAACCTTTCTCATGTTGAATTTTTAATCCTCTTGGGAGATTGCATATATTTTAAGATTAAATAAATTAATACAAGTATATTTGTTTTTCCTTTTCTTTATTTGTTACCTGTGTTTTTGTCATCTTATTAAGCCCTACAATTAAAATTAAAAATAGTTTAAACATTAATTTTTTTAATATATTATTTGAAAATTATAAATATATAAAATTGTAATTTAAGATATTAACACTTGTAAATTAAATTTTAATTATTAATTATAATAGAATAATTTAATTTGTAAATATATAATAATTTTAATTTATTAAATTAAAGATATTATATGTTCAGAATGTGGAAAATCATGAATTTATTGTTTGTCCTCAATATTAATTTCAAGATTCTCAAACACACGTTAATATATTGGTCAGTTACTAAGTTAACCTAATTTATTAGACAATAAAAAAAATTAAACCCTACCCGATTCACTACCGGTTTGTGGGTTAAATCGAGTTGACTCATTAATTACAATATTTTTATATTTTAAATTTAAATAATTTCAGTCTAAAATGATGTTAAACTTCATAAACAATTCAAAATAAAAAATTAACATACAATTCAAATATAATCAAAAAGCAAACCCACCCAAAAAATGAATAAATAAGTTTATAATATTGATAATTTTCGTGTCACTTATCCATTTATACGATTAGAGTCATGAATGGATAAATTTATAATATTTTAGTCTCTTGAAACATCTTTTCTTTTATTCCCATTTACAAATACAATAAAAAATGTTAAATAATAATATTGAAACATTAAATAATAAATAATTAAATTAAACTAGGTGGATTGATGAGCCAGGATCTAAATTAGTCAGATTGAAAATTGACCCATATAAAAAAATTTCATATTTTTCAAACCCAACCGAACCCAAACCCGTGGTGAATTGGCTTGCATGCGAATTCAAACCTATTTTAACAACAATAATATTTACATAAAATAAATATAAAGAAAAACGAAACCTAACATTCTCCTCTTAGGCTTTTCCATTATCAACACCATACAATATCCAAAGCTCCATTTATTCATACATCAACAATACACACTTTTGATACATTATTATAAGATAAATAGCTTAAAGAAACTGACTTTTATTTAAGCCTAGATAAAACCACATGTTTTTTTTTATATAAGAGCTTGACACATTCCATGGAAGGATAAAATAAATATGCTGAAAATAGCATATTACTAATAACTTTAAAATCAATATTCCACAATTAGAAACTAAATCCACATCAAAGGTAACTAACCTTTGACTAAATTAGCATCAATGTCTTTGACGATATTAATGATAAATTGCTGGTATTTGTTTGGTGGAGGGATGTGTTCATTTAACTTCTCATATTCTATTCTCAGTTTCAATATTCCTTTCTCAACCTTCACAATGGCCTTGTAGCTTTTGTATAAGTCCAATGCATTTCCTCCAACAGCAACATAAGTTATTTTCTTCTTCACTTCATCAATTATAACCCTTTCCTTGAATATTTCCTCTTTTCCCTCTGACAAAACGATAAACAAAAAAAATTATAAATAATAATAATAATAATAATAATAATAATAATAATAATAATAATAATAATAATAATAATACCTATATTATACTTCCAAAGCTTGACAGAGCCTGGAGTGTTCCATTCTCCTTCGTGGATCTCAACAGCATGCAGTTTTTCACTGTGTACGTTGCTTGGAATTTGCTGGTTTTGGCTTTTGAGAAACATGAAGAACTTCTCAGCACTCGATTTCAGTTCTACCCTTTCTTCAAGGACACACATTTCAGCCTTAGCCATACCTTTCAGATCACCTCAACTGAAACTACTACTTTCTATCTCTTCTTATCTTCCCTCTCTCTATATATAGAGAGACAAAAGTTCAATCAATATTATTCCATTTATTAATTAATTTCTTCTATCTGCAGATAATCTCTTGTAATACAACTTGAAAAAACATGTCACCACTTTCCAACTAGAATAAAGTCACATCAAATTCTCAATATATATATTCTTATTCATCTCATGCTTTGTTTCTTCTTTTTCCTTTTTTAATTTAACGGGTTAATGAATTATGTACTGAAACTATTAAAATACTTTTTTTTAACTTTAATTTCTCTATTTTATATTGCGAGTTGTCATAACTCCTTATTCTCGATTTTTGGTATGAAATTACATTAACTAGATAAAAATATAGAACTAAATTAAGAAAATTTAAAATAATAGAAAGAAATTAAAAAAGAAATATTACAACAGTGAGATAAAAAAAAACTATTTAACCAAAAACATTGTTATCATAAAAAGTAATTTTATGAGAAGTATTTGAAGAGAGACATGTGATAGTAGGAGACTATTAATATTTTAAGAAAAAAATATTTCTAAAAGATCTTTTTTTCTAGAATAGATTTTAATTAAGATTGAAAGTGAGAATTTAATTTTCCATTTTAAAATAAAAGGATTACTAAAAAAATAGGTTATTGATGCTATTATTAGATCATTTAAAAGTGATAATAAATAGATTTTTCGTTTAAAAAACAATAACATATTATTCCCTTATTTCTAAACACATTTTATGAATATTCTTAGTAATTTTTCCTTACCAAACAAAATTTACTATTTCTGGAAATCATAACAGTCAAGATTCACGAATTCAAGGTATCTGAAAAATTCTTTTTGATATCCACTAGAGAAATTACTTCATCTCTTATGCGTATATAATAATCACATATAACAGGACAGTTGAACAATGGTTTAAAAATAGAACTGGTAAAGGTACTGGTCTAATGTTTAATAGTTGAATAAGTTGAACTGAAAACTTAAACGAATAGTAATATTAATTAAAGATATGTAACACCAAAACATATATGAGAAAGGATTAGGGATCATAAAAAAATCCACACCCAGGGATGTTCGCGGATAAAATCCGCGAAAGATAGTTAATATTCGTAGATATTTACTACCCACAACTTACGGATAGCGGGTATTTTAATACCTGCTTATAAACGGGTTGGGTACGACTATTATACTATTTGTACCAACGGAGATTCGCTACCCATAAAAAATAAAAATAAAAATCTAATTTATGTTTTATTAAGTTAAATTTAATTAAAATTAACATTTATATTTTATAAGGTTAAATTTAATTTATATTTAATTTAATTTATATTACATTTTATATATTTTTTGTATTTCTATTTAAATTTTATTTTAATAATTTATAAAAATATTTTTTTTAAATATTTACGGGTATCCACGGGTATCCACGAGTATTCGCGGGTTTTAAAATACCCGTGGATATTTTTTAAGCGGGGATCCGTGCGAGTAACAGGCTGGGTAGCGTGTGAATTTTTTTTTGTCGGATCGGGTTGCGGATAGGCACTATCCATGCTCGGCACTATCCATGCTCGGCCCTATCCGTTGTCATCCCTAGAAAGGATTATATACTCATCCAATAAATCTACTTGTGTATCAGAACATAGATAATGACGAACAAAAGAGTAAGTTATAAAAAAAAATTAAATAAAAAACCAAATAAATTTCAAGTCATACATTTAACCACAATCACCTAAAGTTCTTTATCTATGTGAGATACGTATACATATGAATCCATCAAAGAATATTTACAAACATATTTTAGAAGATTTATATTAAATATTTTTCATTAAATCTATGTAACTTCGACTACATGGATTATGATAGGTTTAAAATACATAATTATTCATTTCTCAAAATATGTTATGCTTCATATATCATCTTATATTTGTTATCTCAAACTCATATCTCGTACATCTTATATTTGTTACCTCAAAATCATATAAGTATGTCAGTTCATGCATACACACATATTGTTAGGTTTATGAAGGAAGGGTTTGACTAGGGAAACACAACATTAATGAGATCTAAGCTCACTACATAAGGGATTGACATCATTCTCGCCCATAGGTTTCTGACTTATGCTGAGTATAGTACCCATTGTGAGCGACAGTGGCATTTTTACTTATAAGTCCTTATGGAGCAAGGAGATGGGTTTAAAGCTACGGTGGAGGACAACTCGAATAGCCCTGTTTTGATAAACAAGTTTGTATGGTAGGATACGAGAGATCGACATATGGTTTGGAATTGTTGGGTTGTGACACAAACTGGTGTGGCTTATGATTGAGATGATATTGTTGGTGTGGTCTTTTGATGTCACTAGTAAGATGATTAATGTTTAATGTTTTGGTTTTGTATGGCATTTATGTTAGCTCACCATTATCGTTTGATGTGTTGTGCGACGATTGTATAACTCGTGTTGTGCGACGATTGTATAACTCGTGTTGTTATACGAAAGCAAATATTCTTACAGATGCTCCAGATGATGAGTAGAGAAACGAGATGCTTAGGAGTGCTTGGGAGAGTTTCTAGTTTATGTTTTAAAACAATTTCAGTAGATTTTCATGTAATGTTTTCGGATTAGTATTTAGAAGTTTTAAATATGAATAAGTCTTTTTTATTCAATGTTCATTAAATTAAGGCTTTTATTACTTTAGTCTTTCACAATGTTGTGGTTTAGTAAATTTCCACAAATAAGAACGTTTTAAACAACTTAGTTTCACCTTCTATAGATGACTCTAACTCTTCTTGAATTTGTTTTGTCATGCCTCTTTTGATTGGACCTTTAACTAGAGGTTTGCCATCAAATTGTATTCTACAAAGGCGTTTACTAAGTGTTTCTTTATAAAATAGATTCCATAAGACAGGCATGCAGATCTTGAAAAGCTACAAAATTGAATTTTGTCAAGATAGTCAAGGAGAGATAAAGATAGAAGCATAGATCAATGAACAAAAGAAGGCAAGTCAAAGAAAACAAAGCAGCAATCGACCTGAATATTAGTGGAAGGTAACTACCCAGGCCATATGGACCTTAAAACTGTTGAGGGTAGTTCCAAGGTAGTGATTTAGGGTTAAGTTAGAATTTGAATTTAAATATTGTAACCATTTAGTGAAAGGTTAGAAAGTATAAGTAGGTTTATTTTGTATTTTACAAGGGTGACGAGTTATGAAACAAATACATTCTGAAATGCTACAAACATTCTGAAGCAATCATACATTTTGAATGTTGTAATTTGGCTTACTGCTTTTATTGATTTTTGTTAAGTTTCTTCACTTTCCTTGGTAATTTACTTTCCTCCATAAGTGACTTTAATTTAATGTTCTATAGCACATCCACCGACCATTGTGTTCTTGTTTGAATTCAATCACATTTACTTTCTACTTCATTTAGTCACTATTATGCTTCATTCACTTTCACCAAAAATCCAAAAATAAACAAAAAGACTGATTATGATGTTCGAGATCTTTGTAATTGTTCACATGAGTAAACAATCAAATTTCTTAAGTGTGTTGGTGAACCTAGTGCATCAAATCGATAACTTGATTCTCAAATTAGTGTTGTGCATCGATACTGAGACGTGAGAAACACGAGTTAGGATTGAAAAGCCAAGTGTTTGTTAGCCTTAGTACGAAGAACTCATTTCGAATATATTTAGTTGTTAAAATCACATTGAAATTTGATTGACCTAAATCCCTAAACACAACCCCAAACAAATCTCAGGGAATGATTCTTGGATGAATGCAGTGAAATCAATCAATTTGATCTAGTTCTGAGATCCATGGTTTTAATTTTTAAAAGCTAATTTTATGGCATTTGGATAAGTTAGTTGTCTATTATTATTATTATTATTACAAAAGGTAGTTTAATTGGTGATAATTAAACATTGTAAATAAGATTGGAATCTTATGGAAAGAGAGAAACTCGTGAAAAAGAAATAGTTTTGTATCTTCATAAAAAGCACAAAGAAAAAGAAAATTCAAGGAATATGTTCTAATATGCACCTAATGTTGTCAAAACAGGTTAAAACTCGTAGGTCAATCCAGTTCACAACAGGTTGAGTCGGATTGGGTTTAAAAAAGATTGTAATCTAACCCACTAATAATCTAACTTACCCAAATTGAACATGTGGTGAGTCGGGTTAACTCACTAACTGACCCATAAAATTTAAATTTTATTAAAAAAATAAAAATGTTAAACCTAAACTTTTCTATGTTATGGATTTGTCCATTAGAAACTCTAATATAATAGATGGATAAATAATAACAATGATTTGATGTTAGATAGTAATTTGTTCTATATTTTTGTATTTTTGAATTATATTTAGAGTTTAACATGATTTTGGATTGTATTTAATTTTTTTATATTGTATTTAAAGTTTAACATTATTTTAGATTATATTTAGATTAAATTTTATTTAATTTTAATTAAAAAAAATTTAAATTAAAAAGAAGTATAATTAAGTAAACTAATGAATCATTAATCGATGGATCAAATCAAACTAAAATTTTTTAAATTTACAAGTAAATTGAAAAATAGCTACTCATAGTCAGCCGAGCCAGATGGAATAATCCATTTTCACATAATTATCTGTGCCAAATATGGATGTTGTTGTCTCTGTTTCCGTTACTATCATTCACGTGTATTGAAATTATTGTATCTTCTAACAAATAAATTGAGATTTGGAAGGTCTATGGATCACGGATAGCATATTTTATGTAAAATAAAATATAAAATGTAAAAGGAAATATGATAAAAAAAATATCAAATTAGTTGTGTAAATAATACATATTAAATATCAAATTAGTTAATGATTCCATTCAAGATTTAAAATAAATAATACATATTAAATAATAAAAAATAGTATACTTGTGTAAATTTTAAAAGAGTAGCAAAAAAATATCAAATTAGTTTTTAAACAATAGTATTGACACAAATATGACGCTATTAGAGTCCCCTAAACCGATTTTAACAAAATGCAAAAAAGTTCTTTCTATCGTAAAGAAATTATAAGCATGGAATCATTTTTTCAAACAATAGGTGTGAAATAAGAGCATCTACTTAATATTAAACGCTACTAAAGTTAATTAAACCAATTTTAAGTTTACCCTAACAATTTATGTTACTTTTTTGTAAGTAAAAATATTTATATTAGTGTTTAATTAGTGTTGATTAACCCCATACTAATAGAATTTGATTAATGTTATATACGAATACACTTTGTGTTAGTTAAGACTTATTATTTTTAATAAGTAAAATTAATTGTGTTAATGTCATATTAGTATTAATTAAAAATAAATAGGATTATCATAAGTTTTGTTCGTCTTAATCATATTTGTTTTTAGTATTTATATTTATTTAGTTTATTATTAGCTAAATGGACACTAATTTTATTTATTTTATTATTTACTTAAGTTAATATGAACCCATTAACTTTATTTATATGATATGCATAGATGTGTCTTTGTGACATATAATAAGAAAAATATATTATTTTTAATTTAAATATCTAAATTTAAAATGTTAACATGTCCTCACATGTATGAATTTGGACAAGTGAAAAATTAAGTGAATTAATTTGTTTAGTTAATTCAAACTTGTATATTGATTTGCTTAATCAAAAGATACAACAATATATTATTACTTTAAACATAAATGTTAGAATGAGTAAAGTATAATTAGAATATTAGTCATAGATGCTTGAATGATTGAAAATCTTAGTGAATTAGGTAAAACTTATTTAGTTAATTTGATATCTCTCTTTATAAATTAAATAAATGATATTCATATGATAAAGTATAATTAGAATCTTAATCATAGATGTATGGAATGATTGAGAATCTTAGTGAATTAAGTAAAACTTATTTAGTTAATTCATCATTCTCTTAGTGATTTTTTTTTTCTGTGTGGAAATGAGTGTGTTTTATTTGTTTTAGGATGGAGTGTTCAATATGCCTAATTCAATATGCATAATAAGAGAAAAAACAAACATGTCAATGCATTTGAAACTTAGAACATAAAAAACTATTATCATACTTAAATTTCCATTATGAATTCCATTTTCATTTTTTATTGTAAAAGTAATATGATAATAAGATCTATTGAAGGATTCCATTGAATGGGTAATATAGAATGGAAAAATGGATTAGAAACAACTATGAATGGAATTTAATAACGTAAGATGAAAGAATTAGATGACTAGACATATCGACACATGCATAAGATCTCATAAGAAATAAGATACAGATTAAAAATAGAAAAAGTAAAAAAGACTAAGATGTGGAAGAGATGGGAGGAAGATAGGTGGTTTACTACTTGAGGTTGAAGACGCATATTAATCTCCAAGATAAACTCCAATAAAAAATCAACATTTGATCATTGAAAGTTCAAAAATGCTAGTCCTTATTTATATTAAAATATTTAATTCTAATTTTAAAACAATTCAAGCTCATATCCAAAAATCACAAAGAATAAATGTAAGAGAAATTTAAATTTTAAGAGTTCATGAATAAAAACTGACAGAAACATGAACAAAATTTCTTAACAGAAACATGCGTAAGTCTTCCAGGAACTTCTCATAATATCTCTGAAGATCTTAGAAATAATAAGGATATCTAAAAAGAATATAAAATAACCCAAAATATGTTTAGAAGAGGAAAAAAATAAAGAAAAATGAGCAAGAACTCTCTATTTATAGAGTTAAGTAAAAATAAAATCAATAAAAGATAATAAATAATTTAACGTTCCAACACGAACATATTAATAAAAATATTAACGTTGTCAATTAATAAAAGAATATTAGCAATGTAAAACGTTCCAACACGAACATTTAACTTTTTCAATATTATAACACCCTCTTTAATCATTATTGTTTGGTAAAAAATTGATCAACACATATAGTTTTCCACGATAATAAAATATTATCTTTTATGTATCATGTCTTTACAAATTTGTTTTTAATATTATTTTAAAAGATTTCTTACCAATGAAGATATCTCTTTTTATATATATATATATATATATATATATATATATATATATATATATATATATATATATATTACTTTTTTTTTTCTCATCTCTCGTCAAAGTGGCATCAATTTAAGCTTGAGTGATGCACCTTGTTTTTTCCTTTATTCTTGCACTCCTTTACATTCCTTTGGCAGCTCCATACGCTGCTTGAGAAGTGTCCAACCAAAACTTATTCTAAACATTATTTGCACCTAAATTGGCAAGAATTAAATTTTAGGAAATACATACTAAACAAAAAGAAAAAAAAAATTGTTGTTCAATAAGAACATTTTTTCTGTCTTATCATGCTTCTGATAATTCTTCTACATATCTTTTTTCTTTTAATTTTTCTATCTTATTCATGCACTCATGATATATTTGGTGGAATTATATTCCCTCTTTTGCTAGATATATATATTTTTTAAATATCAGTGTTTACATATCCTCTACATAATTTTGTGTTGAGGAATATATAAAGAATGTTAAGCATAAACTATTTTCTGGGATTGTTTTTAATATAACTGATTTGGTTTCTAATAATATAATAATACATTGCTTCGACTGTAGTTTTATATTATAGACGAAAAATAGAAAAATAAAGAAATTATAAACAAATAAGCTATTTGGTTAAACTATATGCATGCCATTAAAATTTTATCTAGTTTTATAATGATATCAATTGTGAAAAGGTTGATTAAAATATTACTCCCGAATTCAATAATTAAACTATTATTTAAACTAAATCAATTCTTTTCACTTGTATTTCAACTTTTGCCTGTCAAATACATGAAACATTCAACTTTTCTTTTTTATATATATAATTATAATGTAACCTTATTGTACTCTCTCTTCCAAGTGCTTTTTTCCAAGTTTTCTATTATTCTGATTCTGTCTTTTTACTAAAATTTCAAAATATATTAATGTTGGTATATACAATTTCGTTAATATATTTAAAAGCAATCAAATTAATGTATATATCACTATTGATAAAATATTTAAAAACATCAATAATAGTGTAATCCATCATGCAACCTATGTGTAGAATTTGAGTCAATTGTAGAAATTGGCTAATTACTTGAAAAAAAAAAGTTTAGAAAATAGAAGAAAAAAATCTGAACGGTGAATTAAATATTGATTTTGACAAAGTTTATTGGTTAGTTGTGAATGGGATATATGCTTTGTTACCACTGGCAGAGCATTTTCCTTTTTCATATTCTGGCCAGGCTTGGATAATATCAGAGATGCTGCCAATAATATGACTTAATCATATTATTAAATAAATAGATAATAATTAAGAAAATATCTAGATTCAGCTTAATGATTCATATTATTAAATAAATAGATAATAATTTATCCATTTTTATTCTATAACCTATAAAATAATTAAAATGAATTTAATTATTCATATGATTAAATAAATAGATAATAATCCGTCCCTTTTTATTTTCGAGTTATTAGTCATATCACATGGAACCGTAAGACAATAAAAAGTGGGTTATACGACTTATTTTTATTATAAGCATCAGTGCACGAAGAAGAGATTCTTGTGTCTCTACTACCAAGTTATATTTAGCATCTAAAACATACATTAAAATAAGTTATAAAGGATTGAAATGACATCAACGGAACCCTGAAACAGCTAAAATGCACGTGAAGATAAATTATGAGCAAATTTTATTAAATTTAAAATAAGTAGTTTTTAAATAAATAATTTCTTTTTTGGATATTTTTTACTTTTTACTTCAATAATTCATTAATTTAAAATAATTTATAATTCAATTCCTTTTTTCCTTGAGTTGTACTTTCTATCCCAATCAATTAATTTACTAATTCTTTTAGATTTATCCTTTTCCAACTAAATCACAAACGAGTTATTTCTATTTTTAAATTATATAATTTAAAATTTACTTTTTTACTTTTTAAAATGTATAGTTTTAGATTATATAATCTGGAAGTAAGAAAAAATGATTTTGTGATCGTTCAAACAAACTATTTTTTAAATTTATTACAACCTTTTACCAATAAGTACATTTGAGCTAATTCTATCCATCCTTACACATAACTAAAATCAAATAAATAATTAAGTTTTATATTGTTTATCACTCCTTTACTCCTTTTATTTGAGTTTTCCCCTTTCTGATTGAAAATTACAATTCTAATTTTAAAATTAAATTAAAAATCAATTGAATCTTGAATTAATTATTAATTACAAATTAGATTAAATGATAGTTTGACTTAATTTGTATAACCAATTAATTACTTAACGGAACTCATTAATTATTCAAACTTGGATTTAAATATTTAGAGAACTAGATTATTTAATATTTTAATCTATGAATAACCTCTTTACATCTTTTTTATTTCGATCTTTTATTTCTGTTGTTTTTCAAATTCAATTTTATGCTTCGAAATCCCTAAAATCTTGACATTAACTTGTACGAGAAAAATATTAAATATAATGAATGTGTATCGTTTGAGAGAATTAACTTACCTATTTTGTAAAATTTAGAGAAAAAAAAATTAGTATATTTGATATAATGAATGACTGTGAAAATCAACTATATAATTGAATATATATATATATATATATATATATATATATATATAATCTTTACCCGGGCCTTTTACTCTGATTTCCATTATCAGCTTTAAAAATTAGAACATTAAATTTAACAATAATTATATGATTATGTTAAATGATTATAGGTAGGTCATGATGGGATGATTGAAGTCAGCCAAAAATATATAAATGAAGCGATGAAGGATACTACTTGAAAAAATCAGAGACATCCGTCCTGGATCTAACCATTACAGTGGATGTAGGCAAACCATTCTTTTTGTCAGAAATCGTTAGGCTGTCAACTTTCTTACTTCGTTTTTCTTCTTTATCCGAAACACTTGAGCTTCCAAATATCTGCACTGTTAAGCTTCCCCCTACAAAATATTGAATATAAAATTTAAAACAAAAAACAAAAACAAAAACAAAACGTAGGCTCGCATATCAGGAATTATCACCTTGTGACCACAATGTTGCTGCAATAGCATTACAAACTATGTTATCAAAATTCCTGTTGTAAATATCATGTACAAGGGTTGAAGTACCCCAAGTACTCCATTTATATATATATATATATATATATATATATAGTCTTCTTTAATGATAAAAAAAAGAATGTTAGAATGGTTGGATTCTGCTGGATTATATGATCCAACTCGTTTATTAAATTGAAAAAAAAAATCTAGTCTGATAAATGTTTGGCCCAAAGAGAATAAGAAAGAGACAAAATTAGGGTTGTCTTCTCTGATGTTCCTCTCCTCTCGTAGTTTGCTCACTCAAATTGTACTTCCTCTTGTCCATTGAGCTTTTGCAAGACGATTTCATAGATAACACACATGCTTTCAAGGATCCTTACAATGCTCGGGTATTATGGTTTTCTTGTATATATCCTTTGAGTTTGATACACCTATTACTATCCTCAAAGCTTACTGTCTTTTTCTGCCAATCTGTGGTGATTTTGCCATAGATTTCCAACCACTCTACACCCAACATTATGTTATGCGTTCCAAATCCAAGACATAAGCTTTTGATTACAAAAGTATACTGCCAAACTATTACCTCCAAGGCTCCAGAGAGGTCACTAGATGAACATCCGCTACCATTTCCCAATCATACTCCAAATTATTTTGTTTTGGTCACATCCAATTCCAGGGAATCAACCACTCCCAAGCAAGAGTAGGTTAGGAAAATTAGACAACATCCCTTCTAATTCAGCATTTTAAACTGAGAACTACTGAGGATTGTTGCAACTGATAACTTCACTGTTCTCAATCAGCACAACCAACGGGATTCCTCACAACTTGAGTCAGTCCCCATAATTTTGATTTTAGTTACGTCAATTTTGATTTGAATTATCCCAATTGCTGAATCTACAGGATTGTGAGATTCAACCTTCATTCTATGAGTCAAGCCACTAAGATTAGTTTATGACAATTGGGAGATTCAAAGGCCAACTCCAGTCCAATATCCTCCTTCAGTTCCTAAGAAAAAACCCTTATATTCATTTTCTGACATGGGAGGAACCTGGGCCATAAGGACTTCAAAGCTTCAACATACTCTTCTACTATAATCATAACTATTTGTCATTGAGCACATAAGGACTTTCCAATTTAACAGGGGATAAAAATCATGTAGGATTTTGAACCAATCCCACGCCATGCCCTCCCTACATATTTTTGCTAATTGAATCCTCTTCTTCGATGGAGTTCCTTGAACCGCAAATATAGGTTTCTAACTTCATGATCTATCATATCAACTCGTCGGTGAACTGCAGCAACTCTACTCATTTGCTGATAAGAGAAGATTGTCTAATAGTGCGAGGACAAAACCCACTGCCATCCGTGAAACTATGTGAACCCACGTCGAACCTTGGCATCAACGATTGTTGTCTTTGGAATCTCTACCATATTTCACCATGGAGAGCTTCAAAAGGGACTTGGCCATCTTTTCACACTAGACAATAAGGAGCCCAACTAAACAGTATGATCCTTTAGAGTCCCTTCATGAGCATGGACCCAGCATCTTGTTTCCCTCATCGGTGCCTCATAATTTTGAAGACTCATCTCAACAACAGAAAGGCAAGGTTCTAAAGCAGCCAAACGTTGTGCAGTCATGTCTCCCAAACTCTCACTGTTGATGAGAACTTACAAATAGTATTAATTTTGTAAGGAAAGAAAATATAAGTATGGCCTAAGGCCCAAGTCAGAGAGCCCTCCCTCAAACTTCCAATATCGAAACAAAATTTTCTACACCTTAACATTATTTCCATCATTTCTATTCACAAACTTCCCTCCCTCTCCCTCTCCCTCCCCTCTCCCTCTCCCTCTCCCTCTCCCTCCCCCTCCCCCTCCCCCCCCCCCTCCTCTCTCTCTCTCTCTCTCTCTCTAACTACTTTCTATTTTGTAACTAATTCTCTACTTTCAGTTTTGTAAATACTTTCTCTCTGTTATGGACTTCCCTTTCTAATTTCTTCCCTTTCATGTTGATTGTCGCTGATTGTATCATATGCTATACTCAAAATCTACAAAGTATTAACTCTAACAAGAAAACAACACTGACACATACACTACAACAATTAATGACTTCAATATAGGACATGGTAACACCATTGACATATTTATATAATCAACATCACAAAAATGGTTATTGAGAACTAGGATTAATAGAATTCTCACTTAAAAATAGATTTGCTAAGTTCACAATTTTCCTAATAGTTCAAATAACTAGTTTAAGTCTTCCTACAAAAACAAACCTCACAAAATTATGACCCCTACACTATTTTAAATATAAGTTGTCTTCTTTAATTTCTTTAACTTTTTGTTATAGCACTGTCTTGAAGTGTTTAACCAAGACTAAGCGTTTGTTCACTCTCTTTACTTGTGCCCAAACTGTGTCGAAGTGTATAAGCTCAAAAAATAATTTGACACATGTCAAAAGCATGTCTGACAAATGTCATGCCAAAGTGTCAAACACAATGACACAATTCTACAGAGGTCACGGTGTTTAATAGCTATTAGTGCATTCCATTATGTCAAACCTTAGACTCACTAAAATATATGGTCAACCAGGTAGACCTTAAGAGAATCAGAAAATAGTGAATAATACAACTGGGACATTCAAGTCATTACCATACCTAGCACAAGGGCAGCACCAACCCATCCTGTGAGACCCCACCTTTCACCAAGAAGAAACCACGCAAAACCAGCACCCCAAACTGGCTCCAGACCATAAATTATAGCTGTTTCTGTAGCTGATACATCACACATTGCAGACAACTGCAATTGAATCTAAGAAATCTATATCAGAAAAATGAATCATCTCAAAGAAAAACATAGTTATACGGAAACATAGAAAAAGAATTGGCGGCTGGGTGATAAACAAAAAATATATATTTTGGAAAAAGAATTACGGGGACAATGATGCCAAAGACACAGAACGGAGGATAAGAAAAATCTCATACAATATTTGAAGCTAGAAAACAAAGGAAAAAATAGTGATAAGATAATAGTAATAACATTAAAAAACTTAAGTCGTATTAATGCTCAAAGATGTTCATAATAAGGATTAACTATTTTTTAATATTTCAAAATATGTGAGCAATTTTATAAAATATATACAATACTAAAATACTTCCAAAAATTCATGGGGTGAATTTCCCTCAAGAGACTCAACATGGATCCGTCATTGCATGGCAATCAATCCCAAATAAAGTAGCCAACCCGAAGTTGTAGTAGGAAAGTTGGATGATCACAAAAGTGAAGTTGAGATGCTTTCTCACAAAAACAAAAAAAAAAAAAAAGATTCCTGAAACAAAGAGAAACGGAAATCAATCCTAATTTCAAAACTCAGACATCCATTTGAGATCACGAAGACAGAATAATTCTTAAAAAAGGAAAACCTATGGATGTTTGGTTTGGCTTTTTCTTTTGTTCACTTTAAGTTTGTGTTTCTAATAAGTAGCCAAGCATTTGGGGAACCCACCCTTTAAAGGTAGCTATTAAGGGAGATGGAACCTGACACTTAAATACTTCACTGAACATCCCACACTTACTCGAAGTGAGACTTGGGCACCCCATAATATCCAAGTTCCTATCATAGTACTTTCTGAGACATGATACCAATTAATAAGACCAACGTGGGGCTTGGGCACCCCATAATGCTCATGTTCCTTTTAGTTTCCTTTAATAATTAAAAAAAAAAAAAAAAAACTGTTACTTGTTTATTATTCTTGTTTCTAAAAGCAAATACTCCATGAACATTCCACACCTGCTCGAAGTGAGACTTGGGCACCCCAATAATATCCAAGTTCTTATCATAGTACTTTCTGAGACATGATATCAATTAATAAGACCAACGTGGAGCTTGGGCACCCCATAATACTCATGTTCCTTTTAGTTTCCTTTAATAATTACAAAAAAAAAATGTTACTTGTTTATTATTCTTGTTTCTAAAAGCAAATAATGAAATGGAGAAAAGAAGTATTTTCATTGTTAAAAATGAAAAAAAAAATAATAATGATAAAAACCCTCTAAGACTTGTTTATTATTCTTGTTTCTAAAATCAAATAATGAAATGGAGAAAAGAAGTATTTTCATTGTTAAAAATGAAAAAATAATAATAATAATAATAATAAACACCCACTAAGGGAGGTAAGAATGATGACTTTACCTCAACCCACAAACATAAACCAGTTGAAAATATTCCTGTATAAATTGCTGGTATCCATGGAAAACCAGTCATCCAGTCTCTAAGCATTTTCCACGTCCAAGATGATGGTAAGGGATGCTGGAAACCATTAATGTAACCTCCAAGAAGATACCATATTGCAGAAAACAAAACAACGACGCAAATCTACATTTAAAACTTTGAAAGGTTAACCGGAAGGGTATCGCTTTGAAATACACATAAACATAAACAGGAAAGAAAAAAGTGACATTGCATGGACAAGTAACCAACTAACCTCATATCCAAGGAGGGGCAGAAACTTCTCCTTATTTATTCTTCTTGACAAATGTTCAGTTCTTAACATATGAATGCCAAAAGACACAGCACTTAAAAAGTTCAAAAGATCTCCAACCTGTATTCACAGCATTCAGGTAATATTTATCCATAGTCCTTAGCCGTATATACTAATATGATAGGCTTTGAATTAAAAATGAAAAATAGAGGGTAAGAACTATTAGCAAGCTACCGGAGTTATTAACTGGAATGTACAAAAATAGGAAAGCAAAAAACATCAGGTAAGCCAAATACCACCCATGCCCTACGGCTTCATCCACGCTAGTCAATCCACATGATGTGCCCCACCTATACCATTCCCTTCATATCAAGGTTGTGTTCCACGATTCAAACACCCACTCAAAGAACTCTTACCTGCTAGGTATCCATTACCTTAGAGCCATTTTTTCTTGCACAACATTCTGGTACTCTATACTTCCATTCTCATTACCCAATATATCCCTATTTCTACTCTCCTTTCAACACACATGCAACAGAGAATAATGACTTAAAGGCTTATTGTATCATAAACCTCACTGAAAACGAGAATAAAAGACGAAGGAAAAAATGAAAATGAAGATCACTCTTACACGTGGAGATGAACCACTGGATTCCAGCATTCCAACTCCTACAATCGACATCAGGGCTCCAAACCAGGTTCTGGTTGGAATTGCTGCTCCAAGAAGACCATCAAGTAACGGAACCACAATAACCTGTTATTTCACCCTCATATTCATGAAGAACTTGTTTAAAATACACTCATGAAGGAAAGGTCACTCACAATAAATAAAATTCAACTATCTCACAGTGAACATAGATAAAAATGATGCACGACCAGCATCAGACGTTTGTAGTCCAAGTGCCTGCATAAGATATCCCAGACTGACCCAGATACCCAATTCTATGCCAGAATTTCTGGTAAAAGAATCTCTCCATCCTCGCACTACAAATGGGATAAAAGGAATGGCAGAAAGAGCAAAGCGCACAAATGTGAAAGCTGCTGGATTCATAATTGCCTGAACCTCTTTGACAACTGGAATGTTACTTGCTAAAAATAAATTGACAAGGAAATAGTAAGATCACAAGATGTACAAAACACCTAGATCATTTCAAAAATTACATGTTTCTACACTCAAAATATCTATTAATAGCAATTTACCCCAAAGCAATAAATGTAATTGCAAATATACAGGTATGCATGATACACTATACATGGGACAAAATATAATTTCTTGAAAACTAATGCTTTACTTAGCAGTCGAGGCCATGTTTTGGTCTATGATAATAAATCTGTTAAAGAGAGACAAAAAAGGATACAAGAAATGCTGAAACCCTGAAATAAAAACTACACAGCATAACTCATTTTGTATAGGCTAATTGTAAATAGAAATAATTGTAGGAATACAAGATATAATATGTTTATAAATCATATTCTAATAAATCATATTATAATAAGATATCCCTATAATTACAAAAATCCTAATTAAAGAAGAAAACAAATCATAAAATAAAATATTAAATCCTATGAGAACATTATGAATACTCTAAAATTTGATAACACATGATCGTATATTTCCAATATTTCTAACAAAATCAAAAGGTAAAACAATGCAATTAGTTGCTTAGCTTGTAATTTTCCTGTTTTACCTGAAGTTTGAGCTGATACTGCCATAAATTTTCTTGTAGAGATTTATAGATAATGAATAGGCAATATATTGTTGAAACAGAGTTCAGTTATAAATAATTAAAGCTTCCCAAAAGTCATACAAAATACAGTCGCAAAAACATGTAAAGCAAGATACAGAAGATAGTGGATTTGACCGTTTGAAAGTTTAAAATGGAGGAAAGCTGTTGGTCTTCGAATTTTTCTTCAAAAAACAGTTTATCTTGCTGCTGAATGGTAGAAATGAGCATGTGATCCCACCCATCCCAACAAATCGAGTGCCATCCTGTAATTGGGATTGTTTGGGGACTCAGAAATGTAAAATTGTCTGATCTTAGTATCTAACTAGTAAGATCACGATTTTTACAACCATGGGCAGAGGTGCAAAGAGGGAAGGTGGTTCTATACTCCATATTTTCCCACTATTAAGCTAATACATCCACGACAATAAAATAGCCACAAAATTTTCTGCTATTCGTAAGTTTGCCAAATCCTAATTAAATAAAAAGACGGAACAAGGCAGAAAATATATGAAATATGGAAACCACACCTAAGAGATCATTTAATTTAATATATTTTAACTTCAAATATTGTCAGATACAATGATCTCGAGATATTTTCTAGATATAGTAACCCAATGCTTGTAGTTTGAAACATATAACACGCTCAAAACTCAAAAAGTACTAAAATCATTAGACTCATTTAGTATTAATTCTCAAAAGTCATAGCTCAAAGAAAACATCGCTGGTCAAACAAACATTTAAGTCTTTATTATACCATACAAAACATGATAGTTATAAAATGTCATGTATATGTATGTAAGCTAAATTGGAAATGTGCATCAGAACTCCCTGAACTTTGGCCTTTTTGCAAACTAAAACCATCAAAATGAGTATGCCAAAAAACAGGGGGGGTCTTCCAATAACGGGATGAGCTAGCTATCTTGGCCAGAGCGAATTGAGCAAAACTGTGCCATCTGCTTGACGAGAAATTGACCAAAAATGGGTGGGTTGATGTATCAAAGGGTGCAATGGCTACTAATCCCCCTCCCGCTGTTCTAGTGGCAACTCACCTCCTATTTACAGAGATAGTTAAGAGGAGCATGATAGCCATAGTGGTACATAATTCGGAACTTCCCAATATTATATAACAAAATTTCCTAAAAGCAAATCAAATATACAATTCACAAGGATGTTGAGAAATTCCAATAACTACCAACATTGTTCAGAATCCAACATTGAGTAGAATAAACTACTTTTGGTAGGCTGCCTACCTTTTCGATTCGGGCTATGAAATTATGGCTGCACAATTGCCATTCACAACGTCCAAGGTTTAAATAACTCTCAGCAACCACAGTTGAGGATGAAATGACCACATTTGTCCACAATATTATGGACCAAGACAAAATCACAATCTGTTGAGTGTTGACAATACCTATTTATCTATTTATTTATTATCATTGTTTTTATGAACCATATTACTAATACGGAATATCTACCAGCTCCACGAAGGGGGAGCCTGGCCAGTCACTTCTCCTCTCCAACCACGTTTATTCATAAACAAAACACAAACTTAGGCATTTAAAAAACTGAACCAAATCGTTTGTCACTTAACCTTAGAGCAACATGACCTTTAAATATATGCAATAAAACGTTCAAGCTCATAGCTGATAACACACCCCAGTCTGCACATAGCCATAAGGATACGCAAAAAAAAGCATTAATCACTCAAAGATACAACATCTTCTTCAGCTACAATAAATTTCCTTAGTTAATTTTCGTCAACCTTTTCCAAAAACAGAGAGGGGTTCGGTAAGAGAAGGAAACAAAGGAAGGTTACCGTAAATAAAAGTGGTGACATTCAGCAAAATGATGTTTCTCAGTTTCCTCGATGGGAACAGAATCCTCCGCCACAGACACCGCTTTCGGAATCCGAACACAGAGTTCCAACTTCGGGTTTGGCTCAAACGGTTCGGGTTTTTATCCGAACGGGTATTCTCATTCTCCGGCGTGGGATCCGAACTCGAGTCTAGAATAACGGGCGTGTTCGATCCGTGACATGTATTGGATGTAACTGGCGAAGAAGAGTGGCGCGGGCTCTGGCCGTGCAGAGAGAATGAGGTGGAACGGTGCCGTTTGGCGCGGGAAGGATAGAGAAATGAGCAATTGTGCGGAGAAGGGGTTCTAGAAGGGTCGACGTAGAAGGGCACGGTTCTACAGTATGAGTGCAAAGCCATGGTTGGCTCTGGTGACGAAGAGGAGTGACAATAAAAAATATGTACACCTTGTAAGAGTGTCCTGAGATCGTGATGTCACCGTCAATCAACAATTTTCGCACCAAAAAAAAAAGCCATTATATTCAAATATTTATATACTTTTTCTTCTCAAATTTTAAAAATAAATTATATAGTCTTCTTGCATTTCTAAAAGTTCTTTTTTTCTCTCCAATCGACAAATTTGTCCCTCACTAAATAAGGAATGGAAAAAAAATTGTTAAGTGGTAATTTCTATTTATCCAATTTTATGAAAGTTTCATATAATTCTTATCTTCGTCTTACATCCCTTTGGTAAGTTTCTCATTCACCTTCATCGTGTTTTCAGTTTGTTTCCATTCTTTCGTCTAGTTGCTTGTGGTTTGTACTGCTGGTCTCCTCCTACTATTAGTTGGTGGTTCGTGTTTTTCTTCCTCACTATGTTGATGCTCACTCTTCTTTTTCTACTTTTTTGTGCAACAAAAATTAGGTGCAACTAAAGATAAAAAATTTATTTGCAAAATTTGGTGGGACAATTATTGATTACAGACATTATGTTTGACAAGTTAGTTAAGGATCGACTACCATTATTGTTTTATTAAAGCTCTTTACACGCCTTCAATGTCATAAAAAGACTAGGGGGTTGATGTATTATATATGACTAAGTATCATTCGGCCTTATCCTGATTTCGTCCTAAGACAACTTAGGACACAACACTTATCAGGACTAGGTGTCACCAACTAGAATTATGTGTCGCCTACCAAGGTGTTGCTTACCAGAATGGTGAACTGCCAACTAAGTTGTCTAGTCGAGTATATATCATGATTTATGTGACTAATTAACGGTTTGTTAGACAACCTGTCGACCTGTACCCCGACTTGCCTACCTATTGGTCCATCTGACTACCTTCTAGATTGCCAAAGCTAATGGCGTAATGTTAACACTCCATTCTTCTCCTTTTCTCTTTCTTAAAAATTCTTTCTTAGTCACTTTTAGGTTTTAAATAATTAAAAATAGATTAGATTTTTGTTAAAGTGTGAAAATAAGTTTTTTTTTTTGTAAAAATATGGTTAATTTTGTGTTTTTAGATACTTAAAATTTCTTAAGATAATTTGTCTCTTACTCTTGTAGAAAAATTAAAATAGAAAAATACATTTATTTTCTTTTTGCTTAGATAGGTCTTTAAATGTGCATATTTGAATTTTAACCTTTTCTTAACTCTTTAAAAATTTGAGAATGATCCTTGGTCAATAAGAGTTGACTTGACCTAAAAAGGTTTGACCTAGCTTATGATCAATATTGTAGATCTATCTCACCTTACTATATATTCTTTTAAGGACCTGGAAAGGTTCATCACTCCTTAGTTAGTGTTTGAACTTCCTTTGAAATGGAATTTTTTTTTTCATTAAGTGAAGCCAAACTTAACGCCTAAGCTTAAGGATGACATCATTTATTTCCTTATTGGCATGTTTACCATATCAACCAACCTTCTTAGGCTTTGACTTTAGTGCAAAAATCTTTTACAAATTATGTTTTTTTAAAACCATTATTTCATAACATAGAGTCAAAGTTTGGAAAAGATATAAGGTCAAAAGGTGTTAATGTATTGAATCCATATACAATCTCAAAAATGGGGATGGAAACTTATGTAAGGTCAAACGGTATTAATGGATTGAACCCATATACAATCTCAAAATGGGAATGAAAACTTATGGTGTTATCTATCCTATTATATGTAAAATCAATACGAGGCAAAAATTATTCCTACTCTCTTAGATTTCAAAAATTTATGCACCTTAATATGTTAGAAAGTGTTCTATTCACTACTTTTTTTATCATCAATTTGAGAATGACCTATGGTAGAAAAGATAAGTTTACTTTTCTTCCCTAATATCTTCTAAAAGTGACTTAAAAACTTTGAATCTCTATATACTACACTTTTAGGAAGCCATGAAATCTTACCTTGTAATATGCATATATCACAATATAGTACGCATATATCCATAAATATAATGATTGAATCTTATCCCTCTCTTGGCCTTGGAAAGTCATGTATAAAGTTCATAATAGCCATCCAAGGTAGGTTAAGGATAAAAAAGGGTATAAAGTCCATTGTATTGAACTTTAGACTTAGTCTTCTTTTTTTTAATATAGTGCTTTATCTATAAAAGAAATTGAACATGTTTCTCATACATAGTCAAAAGAATACTTCAATGATATTTTAAGTCCAAAAATTTTCCATCAAGCTTCCCTTATGTGTTGATTAATTAGAAACAACCTTAATTGTATATATTGATTATTTTTCTTTTTATAGGTGGATAATGACATAAAATTAGGCGAAAATATTTTAAAACATGAATAGTCCTATTAGTGAATCATCACAATTTGATTAATGAATCATATAAAGTTGTAATTAACATAATTCATCACCATTTTACTGAACCCTTCCATGAACAATCACAAAAGTTCTCCATTTTCCTCTTAGACGTTCACCAATATGATGCAAATTAGGTCATGAAGTTGAATTATGATAATGAGTGTCAAACTTTGCTATCAATATGTTAAAATAATTTATGGAGTACTTAGTTGGTTGTTTGGATTAATTCATTGTTGCCTGAAAAGACTCAATAAAAGATACTATAATCGAAAGTGTAAAGGATAACTTGGGGTGTACATTTAAGTGTTCGTTCCAATCAATAGTTTTGTGGTAAATATTGAGAGTGAGACTAAGTTTGGTGGGAAGACATTTTCTATCTTATATACATATTTCTTTCTTAAATTTTTAAAACTTCTTTTAACAATAAAATCCTAATAAACTATCAAAATTTAAAGGAGACAATACATCAAACATAATTGATTTTAATAGATTTAAAATTTGAACTAATTAACAAATATAATTGATTGAAAAACATATTAATATACATTATTCTTATCGAGTTTTGAATCATTACGAAGAGAGATCCATTTACAAAAACTCTCAAATCACTCAAAAAGAATAAATGAATATATGAAAGTAAAATAATTATAAGATTATAAGATTTTTCATACCTTTTGTGATAACATGAATTTATAAATTTTTTAAATTATAAATAAAAAATATAGAGTTAAATATGTTTTTAGTCCCGAAACTATTAAGCGAATTTGTTTTTAGTTTCTCTTTCAAAGTAAGCTACATTAGTCCTTCTCCTTAAAGAAACCTTAATTTTTCGTCCTCCAAAACTAACAGTGTTAAAAAGAAGCTGAGGTGGCTAACGACTGACCACATGTGTTAACATCTTTCCTTCCTAATTGTTGCCACGCTGGTATTTTTTACTGCAAAGTGAGAATATTGCTTTATTAGGTTGATTGGTAAAATTTGCTTCAAAGTGTGTTCTAAAGGGTGAAGAGCAAAGAGGAGATCATCATTTAAGCTGGAAAGAAGGTTGAAGAGCAAAAGTTTGGATTTCATCTTCTTGAGCATTGGTGTAGTTGGTCACGTAAGTTCATTTTTCTCTTTCGTGTGAATAAATGAATGGATTTGGGATATATGGTTTTGTTGGGACTAAAGGGATCTTTCTTGATTTACTTTTGTAATCACTGTTGAAGGGAAATGAAAGCTGACAGTGGAGGAATTGGTTGCATGCGAAGGAGCATTGGTTCAGGAATGTCCCAAACATGTGGATCCTCCTCTCACTTGGCTTCAAAAATATGTGGTTGTGGGGAAAGATTATTGGTGTTGAAGGCAACTACATTGAAGAACAAAGGGAAACTATTTTATAGATGTAGAAATTGGGCAGTAAGTGAGAAAAAATGTTTTACTTATTGTGATGAAGTTTGTATTCCTGGTTTGTAATTTCTTTTGCAGAGTAATGCAAGTTGTAACTACTTTGAATGGGTTGATGAAGGAAATTATGAAATTGAAGGAAGCTTACAAAGGAAGAGTGAAGAAGTTGAAGTCTTGGATCTAAGGAAGAAGAAGGATAAGCTAAAGAGGAAATTTGAGCAAGAGAGAAAAATTTTCAAAATGATGTTGGTCTTCTTTGTATTGTCATGGGCATTAACAGTGATGTTTTGTATTATGTTTGTGTTCAAGATAAATTGTAATTAGATTGGTAATTTTGTGATGTAGTTTAACTTTGAAGTGTTAAATTGAATAAAATATGGAAGTTGAGTTCAATTATCCCATTATATTGTGTTATGTGCATTTGTATCAAGATTATTGTTGTGATTTTAAATAAATGAGTTTGAACATATAAGTGGGTGTTGTATCAGTAAAGATGCAATTAAGCAAAGAAATAAAGATACAAAATGTAAATGGTAGACAACCCTATGCTAGACTAATGCACGAAATTAAGCTATTACAATGTTGAAATGTGAACTTGGAATTGCTTCAAGAGCATTTTTCCAAGCCACTTAGCCAAATAAATATTGAAGCTCAAAATGATGCCTAAAACACCAGTTTTTGGTAATTTTTAGCTTTTGGATACTGGCCATCTTCAACACAGGTTGCAAATGTGTCTTGAAGGTGGATCTTAAGCTACTGGTATAGCAGAAACCGAAACTGCTAGAGAGTCTTCTTGTTGTTCCAACTTCAACCCCTTTTCCACTTCGTATGAGCCTAGCTTAGTAGGTATAGCTTTCTGGTTGTGTATGCCCCAAAACAAATGTCATAGTAGCTCAAAAATCCAACTCAAACACACCAAAATAGAATCAACACACTGTACCAAAATCATGCATACCAATTTTCTGAAATTGATAACTTAGAAGCCAAGAATGGGGGAATTGAAATGAAAAAAAGTATTGCACAATAACATGCACTCAAAATGAACCTAAGAAAGGTGGGAAACCAAATTAAGAAAGCAAAGAAATTGAAATCAAAAATTGAAACCAGACCAGACCCAAATTGTTTGTTAATTTGCAAAGGTGTTTGATGAAATACCCCAATGAATTTGAGATTTTGAGTTTTAGAGTCTCTAAACTGGATTGCACGAGTCTATAAGCTTTATATCAATTGAATACACTTGTTTTGATCATTTATTTTCATTTTCAAACATTGAATCAATTCCCACTTTTTTCAACTTTCCTATCCAGCCTTTTCTTGGTTTAGGCATAACATCACTAGGATATGTGTTAACTTTTTCTGTAAGTGTTGCAAACCTACTCATAATGTATGACCTAATCCATTCCATCATTGTAATTATAGGTTTGTCTCTTGCAAGTAAAATTGTACTATTAAATGACTTAGACAAATTATTGATCAACACATCACATCTAGGATAAGCACTAAAAGCATGTTTATACCAACATTTAGTTGGTACTGTCATTAACCAATTATAAGCATCAATATTCACATTCTTCAACTCACCCATTTTTTTTCTCCCACTCCTGAAAGTATGTTTCCTTGGAAGCCCTCACCATAAGGTCTCTAATGAGCAGGCCTCCACCAAATTTCTTCTTGTAGTTGTTGTACAAATGCCTTAAACACAGCCTGTGCTCCACTCCATTCAAAATCTCATCAAATACTGTCATTAATCCCTGCAAACAAATGACATCATCCATTACTACATAATCAAATGAAATTACAAAAAAAGGTTAATTTCAAGTTACCTTTTGCTGATCCGAAATAAAGATCCAACGTTGACAATCTATGCCTCCAATATCACTAAGAAGTAGTGTAAAAAACCACCTTCATGTGTCTTTGCATTCATTTTCAACAACGACAAAAGCTAGTGGGAAATATTGGTCATTAGGGTCTTTTCCCACTACCACTAACAACTGACCTCCATATGTTGTCTTCAAATGACAATCATCCACCCCAATGAATGGTCTGCAACTGCTTGAGAACCCCTCTTTACAACCCTCTAAACACATGTAAAATGATCCAATCCTTGGTGGCAAAGTGGGTTGGGATTGATTGACCTTAATCTTGAAGGTTACAACCTTCACTCTTAACAATTCAGCCACATAATCATAAAGACGACTATATTGTTGTTCTCCATCACCCACTAAAGAATCCATTGCAATTTTCTTTGCTCGTCCAGTTTTCCAATGAGTTATTCCAACACTAAATCACTTTTTGATTTCATCTATGATTTGGATAACTGTCATGCTTCCTACATTTACAAATTTGTCTACCAATACTTGTGCAATCCATTGTGCACTTGCACTTTTGTTACCAAAAACCCATCCACACTTGTGACGCCCAACCAGAGTTTTCACTCTAAAAGTTTGGCTACCTCCTACCTTGCTAGTCATAATTAGAAAACCACATCCCTTTTTACAAACTACCCTCACTCTCTTCAAATCATTCTTCACAAACTTCACTTCTTTTCCATTTAAAACGCTATGCTCTTATAGCGCACTTTTAAAATCTTTCAAAGACTTAAACTCCATCCCCAATTTAAATTTGAAGCTCTTAGTCATATCATCTGCTCTATACTTTGGAAACTGCCTCTTATTCTCACTCACAGCCTCATCATTATCTACATTTGAAGACAACACATCTGTATTGTAATCTTCATTTATCTCATGCTCTCCAACTTCTTCATTAATCATAAATGACCCCTCACTCTCTTGGATTCTTCTGCCGACAATTTTCTTCTTCTTTTTCATTCTACTCCACCTATCCAAAACATAATTAATATTTCTTCTTTCTTCCTCCACCCTCTCATTCTCCATCTCAAACACATCATCATCATTTACCATTCTTTCCTCTTCAATGTCATCCACATTTTCCACCACTTCGCTCTCAACCACATTGCTTTCTTGCTCTTGCTCTTCCCCTTCCTCTTGCTTTTGCTCTTCCTCTTTCTCTTCCTCATCAACATAAGGCTGCTTCCCACCCCTCTCTACATCTTCTCCCCCAACATTTCCCTCTTCCTCTTCGTAATCCATTAGGATGTCTTCTACTTCCACATTCCCCTCCATCCCACCAACATAAACATCTTCTTCATCCACTACGTCATCTTCTTCACCAACACATGCATGTTCTTCATCCACATAATCATCTACTTCATCCACATTACCATCTTCTTCAACAACATAAGCATGTTGTTCATCCGCAATAACCTCTTCTTCGTCACCCATATTTACCTCTTCCTCCATCTCTTGTGTGTTTACGCCTCTTCACCAAAAGTAAGAAAGTTAACTTCAACTGGCTGACTAGGTTGGACATGTTGGGCATAGATTTCAACCTCATTGTTATTTGCCTCTGCATAGTTAGCCAACAACATTGCTTCGCTGTCATATGTGAGTATTCTCAGGTTGTTCATGGCCTTTTGTTTCGACCCTTTTCACCATAGCTTGAACTCTGCATCATACTTGAATTATCTAACAAATCCCACCGATTCAAAGTAAGACCACCTGTCACGATCAATTCCTTTTATAACATGTATTTCTCCTCCACATATCTACTTCCTTATTCTTCATGAACTTCCAATGTGATGCAGAGAAACGTCAAAAATCATTGCTAATCTTACATGGTAAAATGAAAAATTTACGCACAGAATGCACAACAAACACTACAGCCACAATAAATCAAAAGTAAATAATTACCTTCTTCGAATCACCTTTCTTTGACACTAAATGCACACCAAGCACTAGAGCCACAACAATCACGAAACAAATTGATGGAACACGAACCCTAATCGCGATTTAGCTTCAAGACAGTTACTAATGTTAAGTATAAGAACCCCAATTGTCATTCGCGTAAATAAATCTCAAATTTTCTAATTTAAAGAACCCTAATTTCTTTCACAACTTCATCATTGAACACGTGTCATCAAACATGTAATAACACGTGGCAACAGTTAGGAAGAAAAGCTGTCAACACACGTGGCCAAACGTTAGCCACCTCAGCTTCTTTTTAATGTTGTTAGTTTTGGAGAACGAAAAAGGTTTCCTTAAGAAGAAGAACTAAAATGTAGCTTACTTTAAAAATGGACTAAAAACAAATTTGTTTCATAATTTAGGGACCAAAGACATGTTTAACCCAAAAATATATTAAACAAATTATTCCTTGAAAGATAATCAATTATTAAATTTTAATATATTATATAATAATTATTATATCATATATCATATATATATATATATATATATATATATATATATATATTAGATAATAAAATATTATTATAATAAAAATATAATATAATATGATAATACATTATTATATTATAAAATATTATCTGTAAATATGTTAAAAACATTTCATAATAACTTAAAAACAATAAAATATGATAATATGATAACAGGTTATTATATTATAAGATATTAACTAAAAAGATATCTGAGAGATATACTTAATATCTGTATTTTACGTGTCAGTACACCAATTTTAATTATATACCAAACTTGAAAGGAAAAAAGAACACTATTTTTTTTACAGTAGAATCAAGTTGCCAAATGCAAATGCCACGTCATATTGCAAACCTAATAATTTGACTTGTTGGAGTCAGAAGAAAGAGAACAGTCTGGGAACAGAGAAGGACGAATACTGACTTATCAAAATAGAGGACAAAATTGGAAGACAAAGATAACAATAGCTGTTTGGGTTTTCCAGTGCGAAATTGGAAAAGAAAGCGAATATGCGTGGAGGGAAATAAGAAGATTCTTGCGTAAGCAGCATCTTCCTCTCTCTTATTCTATTCCCTTATTTATATTTTTGTTTTTTATATCTGAAAATTCAAAATACCCATCAACTGAAAAATCAATCACCACCTTCACCTCCTTCTCCTTTATAAATACAATACGCGCTTCTGCATTGCTACCTATTCACCCTCAGGTTCTCTCTCTCTCTCTCTCTTTCCCTTACTCACTCACACACATTATTGTAAACTTTTGTTTTCTTCTTTGTGGTTCTTAGTTGAAGCCGAATCATGGTTTAACTGCTATTGGAGTTTAATTCAAGGGAAACATGATATAGTAATTATGACGGTTATTCTGTTGTTTCTTCTTTAGGAACGATGCTGAGAAACATTGTAGAGTAATTGGGCAGGTTATGTTGTTGTTGCGTTGAGACTGGCGATGGAACGCAGTTTTTCGTAGTTAATTCGAGAATTAAGGAATATGGATGGGGATTTGCTTTATAAGAATTCAATTGAGTACATAAAACGTAGATATACCTAGTAAAGTTTTAGATTATCTCTCTTAATTAATGGTTTGTTTCCCTATAATTAGGATTGAGAGTGTATGTATAGGTATATAAATAGGAATATGATTTTGAGTTTGATTTCGGTGCATTGATGATGTAAATAATTTGTACGAATCAACTAGCATATGTTGCTGATTGGGTTGATCTTGGATTGGTTCTGTCTTTTATAACACTAGCTCCATAGTTTACCTTGTTGACTCAAGTGGATACAAATTGCAAAGGATGATAGTCTTGTTTTTCTTTTGTACCTGAATTCAGTGCAACAGTGAAAGAGGGATTTTGTCATATCTTTTTGAATTGGGTTCTTCCTTCGGAGGAATTGTGTTATATCTTAATGCATTGGATTTTTTCGTTAGAGGAATTTTGTCACCAACGGCTACCTGTGTATTCACCTTTCTTGTTCTGTTCACCAATGAATTAAAAGTACTCGCGTGCCTATGATACATAGCTACTAGGAGATTATATTTAGGTTGTTTTAATTGTGAAAATCTGAAGAGAGATGATGATCACGTTTCAGCTATCTGAAGTGCTGAATTGGAAATTCTTTCGAAATTTGGGATATTTGTCTCATGATTATCTCAATCTCTCTCTCTCTCTCTCTCTCTCTCTCTATATATATATATATATATATGTGTGTGTGTGTGTGTGTTGTTCTCGGTTCATTTGTTATATAATCACTGCCATTAGTAGTTCTTTATTCTTGTATGTTAAAATTTGATTGTGGCGAAAGTTAAAACTACGTACACATTGACTCCAACTTTTGTGAAGTAATAACCAAATTCTATTTTTGATGCAGCATTGGCTAGACTCCACTCTCCAACCGATCAGTGCCAGCAACTTCTTGCTGGTACTTAAGTTGACTAAAATCTTCTGTGGGGGAGACATGACTCAAAACAGCATACTGAATCACAGTAGAGCCCTTGAGGGTGTCCATGGAGTGCAAGTGGCACCTCACTCACCGTTTGATTTGACAGAAACTACTCAAAGTGAGGACTTTCATACTTCAACTGGACGAACGTCAACTACTGAAGCAAATCAGCAGCTGCTAATGCAGTGAGTGAAATATGTACTCAGCAGAAATGTCATACAATTTTTACTTGACTGTAAATTTTTTATGACATTGCAAAGAATTGAAATTTACAACAACGTGCACACGACTAACCTACTTCTTACATGTACCAGAAGACTGTGGCACCAGAGACCAGCATGCTTAAGACCCATCCATTGTAGTATTAGTTGTCATGGTAATATTGAGAATTATACTTTCCATTTGATGTTTTGTTAATTTGTTTCCCATGAATGATCCAATCTTGTGTAAATAATTGTTATTACTGTATCCCTTTATCAGGTGATCAGAATCTTGCTGAAAGGTTTGCTAATGTGGTTACTTCAATTCCTTTTATAGCTCTTGGAATCCATGCCCCCAGGTAATATTTCCCTCCTAGCATCATAAATTATTTTGGCTAGAAAAATAGCTCTTGTAATCTTATAAATAACTGTGTAATGTAGGAAGAATGTCAATTCAAAGTTGTATGCTAATTCACTAATTGGAGTTGGAGTGGCCTCAAGCATGTATCATTCCTCAAGAGGAAGGTTGAGGAAATTTTTGAGATGGGTTGACTACACAATGATAGCCACAACAACTGTTGTAAGTAACATACAGATGAATAAAATTGGCTATTCAATAATGTGCAAAACCCTGATTATATTTGCTATATTCTGTACTAGGAAGCTTTTATCAATATTGTCTAGACCTAATAACTGGAAATTATACCACCACTACAATGATGGTTAGAAGAACTAAGTTTTTTTCTGCAGTTACACTGGTCATCAGCACTTCTGCACATCCACTCAATTTAGAAATGCCTTTTTCCCTAATTTTGTTTCAAATGGCAAATTTCTTGTATATGTTTTACAATAATTAAAGTGAATCTTCATGCCAACTATTGTGTTTCCAGCATCTGGATTGAGTACGTATATCTAACTTCTTTTGGAGAAAAAGGTATATTATATAGTTGGTGGTTTCTATATATTACTTTTTTATATTTCTTTCATATCAACAATAATGCCGAGTCACTGAATATGGAGAAAGGGATTGTTTGAAATCAGGGCTATTCTATAAAGGAGAGGTTAGATTATCATTACGCTATATTCAGAAATAACCAAGTTTCAATATTTCAACATCTTATAATTTGGGCTTTGGGTTTAACTTAATTCCACAAAATTGATTTGTATGGTAAGGATTGCTCAAGTTGTATAAGGATTAATTATATCGACAATATTGCAGTCAATGTGTTATTCCAACACACCCTGTAATGCCTACTTGACATCTGGAACATGGACAAATTTGGGTGGCTCAATTATAACACTCTCTCACACTTATGAATAGACATCTAGAGCATAGACAAATACAAGTATCCAATAATAGATCAAAAATAGGCTTTTATAATCTTAGAATTTGAACTTTTAAGTCTACCTTAATCCTAAAAACCCAATTTGGAAAGTGAGGAAGCCTTATGAAGACTACATTGATTATCTCTAGTTAATGTCTTGTTGTTTTTCTCATGGTTTTACTATCCTCTGTGCCTTAAAGCTTTTTCTTTTTTGTTTTGTTGCTTAAGTATAGCAACGAAATAAAGAAGGCACATTACTTGTGTATTTGGACATGTTTTCTGTATGTATAGCATTTTCTTTATTGTCTAGCATGATATTGTTATATACTTTTCTGTGAGTAAATCAATTTGATATCATATTTGAATATAAAATCCATTCTGCAGTGTTTGTCAATGGCCCTCAGAAATGAGAATCCCAAGTTACTGATGGCAGCATCTGCAATATTTCTTCCTGTTAATCCGATGATGGTTTCAGTTATTCACACAGGGATGATGGAGGTAAGTCTTACAACTATTTATTTATGATGATTTACATTTTATTTGTAAAGCCTGGTTACGAAGATAACCATTAGGATTCTACAAGAATATTGTATCTCTATTTTTCTTTATTAGTTTTCAGATGGATCTTAGGTCTAGCGATTGATACTTGTCTAAAGTAATTTTGGTTCCATCTTTGTGCAGCCTTAAAATTTTCTCGAGCACTTCAATGCATTCATGCATTCCGAATTTGACTTTCCAAAACCTATTTTGCCGCCCATTCCTAAATCCTTTTTTTTCATGGATTGAAAATATTTTTGATTGTATAATCCAGAAATATATTATACAATTAAAAAATGCATCTCGAATTGTGTAATCTAGAAATCCATAACGCATTTTTAGAAATATATTTTGAATGGTATCTTGAATTGTGTAATCTAGAAATCCATAATGCATTTTTAGAAATATATTTCGAATTTTTCAATTCTGAATATATTTTTGAATTACAATATTTCTGAATTGTACAATTCAAAAATTCATTTTCAGATTACATAATATTACAATTTAAACTTTTTCAATACCTTTATGGAACTGCATGAAATAAACTATGGGGTGGAGAAAGAAAGAGTAATGATTAAAGTGGATGATGGTCTGCCATGATGCTCAATTTGTTCAAAAAGAAAAAAAGAAAAATATGAACCTTCTCTTTTTTATATAAAAGGATTGAAATATGTAGTCTTGTATAATTTACTTATTAACTTTTATATATTAATTTTGGCTAGACCTTTCTCAATTTAAACTTTATCAATGCGTCACATGACTTGCACCACAGACTCTATATTGTTTTAATTTTTTTTTTCAAATAGTATTCTTAAATATACTCATCAAGTTATCCTGCATGTAGCAATTTAAAAAGTTTATTTTAATTTCTATAATAAAATAAAAATCCTTTTTTTATATATAATGAAGTATCTCCTACTAATACTTTATATCTTCGAACACGATTTCATCATTGCTTTGTAATGATAATATTCTTTTCCTGTTTATATATTTTTAATTTATATATTTAAATTTTGCCTAAATATAAAATGGATTTATCTAACTATGTCTCAAAGACAGTGGTTAAGGAATTGGGTAAAAATAATAATACACAAAAACCTATTATAAGAAATAAGAATGAGAATACATTGACAGCATTGAAAGCATTCATGCAAATGTATGGAAATGTTGTTCTGGCCTTTAAAATGCTTTACAATCTGTCTATTAATTTGAGGATATGACACATAAACAAAGTTAAAAATTGCAAAAATAAATAAACGATAAATGTTTTGAGTAAAATAATTAGTATGTAAAAGTATATCTAGCTACAATATTTTCTAGTTTGTTTTTTGGGCATCAAAGTCTAATGTTATTATTAATACCTTTTCATTCTGGGAATATATTCTTTAAAGTGTTTTTGGCACTGGCACAGCTCTTGTATGTATTGTAGTAAATTGATATGATCTTGTAAAAAAATAGATGTAAACATTTTAGAATTAAGCTTTTCTAACCATTATTTTTCTAATTCAGGTAGCATTTGCTAAAAGGGCATTGAAGGATCCAGACTTGAGGATGGCTCACACAGTGCATAAGATGTCGTCATTAATTGGTTGTATGCTTTTTGTAGCTGATGATTTATTTCCTAAAACTCCTTACATTCATGCTGCATGGCATCTTGCTGCTGCGGTTGGTGTTGGCACCTGCAATAAGCTTCTTGAGTAAATGTGCATACTCATTCGAAAGCTGGAAACAATGCATTCTGAATAAGAATAGCATCAGCATAATCTGTCGACTTAATTTGTAAAAACAGTGATTGGGACCATGAGGTAGTCATTGCATCTTATTGTATTAGGTTCATGATGTAGATGAGTTCAGTGCAAATTAAGTTCCCAATTATTTACCTTATTCAATTTGAAATTTTATGTTCATTAGAAAGGGATTCATGCAGGAAAAACTGGCGTCTATTCTTCTTATTTGGTGAGCATGCTGTTATAAAATATCTTGGATTATAGTTTCTACCTGCGCATGAATGTTGAGAAATTGCTTCCATGGAGAATCTTGACTTTTTTTGTTTGAAGTATTTGTTGGATTTTCTGAAATTTGGAAACATATAATACGATGATTTTTTACGAAGTATAGTAACTCGTTTCCTAATCAATAGTTTAAATGCACTAATTGGAAAAAATATACTTTTACGTAATTTTAACGTGTGTAACTATGATGTCAAAACAACACAATAAATTTAATTTATTATGACAAGTATTTTATTGCATAAAAAGAAAACATAATTTTAACGTGTGTAACTATGATGTTAAAACAACGTACATATGACATAAAAAGTCCTGCGTGATGTTTAAGTCTTTAGTTTTGGACTATCCTTGGAGGATGTCTATATTCCCACAACAATACTCATAAAATGAGTTTTTACTGTAAAGATCGGATGAAAGACGTATATTTTCCTACACAAGTCTTTTACGTGGAACATAGTTTTCGTCCAATACGCAAACAATTTGATAAGACTGCTTTCAATATATCTCGAGTACTGTTTTTAGGACGATGACAACAATTTTTTTTTATAATAAATGTGTGACTATTTTATAGATTTGTATATTTAAAATGGATCAATTACAAGTTATTAAGTAAGCTTTATAAAACAAGTTATAGAAAAAAAAGTTGTTAAAAACATTTTTATTCTTCCCGTTTTAGTTTTTGGGCCTTGGGCCTCCATTTTTCACGTATCTGCATGTATATAAATATAACATGCATCACGTACTGTGCTGTATGTTAAAATGCATTAATAGAATCAGTTTATTACAATAGAACCTTCTTTCTTCTCGTTTCTCTATATTATCAGTTTTTGGCCTTTGTTTTCATCTTTCGCGTTCATGGCAAAAGATGATACCAGACTGGGATCCCTCTTTGCTTTAGTGCTTTCACTATTTTTTTTTTTCAATTACTAGTTTTTCTTGGTCTTGCATATTCTTCTTTGCTGTGTTTCTCTTTAGTTTTCTTTCTTCATGGATCTTTTGCAAAAATCCTTCTTATCGTGCTGAATGAAGCCAACTGCCACCGATAGAGTAAAGCCATGAAAAGTGCTCTCCTCTAACAAGTTTAAATTTATTATTAGAGACAATGTGGAACTCGTGCATAAAGATGGTATAAATAATGCATAGGAGAGGTAAAATGTGATGATCATCTCTTTGATTATGTTGTAAAAACTTATGAAAAACAAGAACAAAGTGGATATTTTGAGAGGAAATATTCACTCTCTTTAAGGATTTATACTTGCTGTATTGTACAAGTTTTTAAAAATACAACATAAACTTCTCATACAGTTTATTAAATTATTTTAATTTGCACTGAACTAAAAATTAATTTGTCTAAACTAAACTGTAAAACAGTTCGGATAAACTGAACTGAACTATTTTTTGTTTTATCAAACTAGACTGAACTGAACTATACTAAATTGTACTAAACTACAATATAAACTGAACTGAACTACTAACTATACTAATTTTAAACTGAATTGTACTAATTTTAAACTGAATTATACTAGTTTTTAAACTGAACAGTATAACAATACATATTCTTTTTAATTAAAATTTATTTTAATATTTATTTTATTTTATTCATAAGTGTCTTACAAATTAATTTTTTAATTATTTGATATTATTATTTTCTATTTTATTTATATTTCTTTTATTATTATATGTGTATGGAAATTATTTTATTTTTTATTTATTTATTTTATTTTATTTTATTTTTTATTTTTTTATTTATATTTATTTTGTCATGAATATTACTTTACTTTTATATTTATTTTTTTAATTTTTTATTTATATTTTTTGTTTTATATGTGTATATAATTTATTTTATCTTTTTATCTACTTATTTTATTGTAAAATAATTTTTTATTTATATTTATTTTGTTGCCTTATAAAATTGTTTTATTAATCAATTATTTATTATTTATATTTTATTATGTAAAAATTAAACTAATATTTATTAATTATTATAATATGATAAAAGATGATACTAGAAAAGTTACTCTTAATAAACGTTTGTTAATTTTTTTTGTCATTTGATATTTCTATAATATTAATTATTTTTGCTATATTACTATTTTTTTTTATGATATTTCATTATATAGTCATTTAATAAAATTTAACGTCATAAAATATATTTTAGTTTTAGTCTGTAAAATACTATCATTTAAAAATAATAATATTGATATTTATTTTAAAGCAAGTTCATTTTTAAAATAAAATAGTTATTTTAGTGTTTGGGCTTACACACATTTTAATATCATTAAAAGTTTTTTTAACATATTTTTGCATATTTAATAATATATTAAAGAATATAATATATTTAAAGCATTATTTTTATAGTCTTTTTTCTTTTACGATTCCTATCACTTAATCATTTAATAAAATTAAATTTAAAAAAATATATTTTACTTTTATTACTTAAAATAATATTATTTAAAAAGTAACATATGTTTATTGATTAAAAAATATAAAAATTTCTAATAAAAAATTTTTGTCTTAAAAAATTCATTATTAATTTTTTATGTGAATGATTTCTTTTATTAATATTTTATTATTAAATAACGTTTTTTTGGCAAGACAAAGCAGTTGAACGAGAATTAGAGAAGAGAAAATAGTAGATACAGTTCTCACAGTTAACTGAACCGAAACTATTATAAGTTCAATTTTTAAAAGCTAAACCATAAAATAGTATACTGAACTTTTAGTACAAGTGGATCAGTTTTTTTTTAAGTATAATATATTATAGTTAACTATAGTATAGTACAAATAAATTATTTTTGCCCAGCCCTAATTTTAATGAGGGATACTTTCTTTCAGACGTTGCTTATGATTTTCTGATTCATTTAAACAGTTTGGTCTAGAAAATGTTATTTATAATCTTGACTTTAGGCATTATAGAACATTTGTTAATTAGATGCTATTGATTTAAACAGCTTCATATATATATATATATATATATATATTTTTTTTTTATTAAACTTCAAAACCTAGGTTGCTTAGACGATCTATTCTTTAGACGGTCTTGTATTAACATTTTATTTTTGTAATGTTTTGATATAAGTATGATGCATTGGATAACCTGAATGGTTACAAGGAAATATATCCTAGGATTTTGATTTTCATGATGAGAATTCATGTGATTGGTTTAATATAAGTGTATGTAGAATTTTAAGCATGTTAAAACTTGAGGATGTTGGAAAGTAGAGGGGCTAGTCCATTTCCCTTATTTTGTACAAAACTTGTATGGTTGTATGGTTGATTTAAAGCATATGATAAGTTGAAATCATTGTATGGATGGATTGATGGTTTCATATATGTGATGATTGATCTACATAAAGTAAAATTCGTATGTATGGTTAGATGTAAGTAGGGACTGATTTCCACTATTACAATTGTGATATTTATATGATTGGATGTTGATTTGATTATGAGGAGTGTTGTAGAGGGAACTAAACCTCTACTTATCTTCTGTATTGTGATGATATGAGCATGAAGTATCCATGATGAATATGTGACTATGTTTGTTTAAAATGGTCAGTTGTGAATATGGGAATAGTTGGGGATAAGATTAGTAAGTTGATTGTCCTTTATATTCGTCTGGATCATGCATGTTGGATTCTATATATGATAGGCTATGAATATATTGAATGATGAACATGATGGACTCGAGTATGCTTATGATTCTAAGTAAGAGATGAAGTTGATTGAAATGTTGGAAATGATGTTAGTCTTGGATGTTTATATTGGGCTTTTGATCATATAGATGTAAAGAATCTTTGGTAAAATTTATGGTTGATGAGAAGGATATTTTAAGATGGTTGATATGTTGTCTTTCTAAAGTCTTGAACAGTTCATGCATATGTTGTTTTGTTTATATTTTGCAATACACCTAAGAAAATGGTATCAAAATCTATGATGAAATATGAAGGTTTATGTTGGTTTTGAAATAAGATATGAATTTATATGGCATGATGAATTGGATGATGAATATGCATATTGTATGAGTTTGTTTGTTGTCTCGTCAGTTTAGTTGGTGCGGGAAGGCGAGATAGAGTGTTTCTAGTTGGTGTTGGGAGGTGAATTAGTTTGTTTCTTATCGGCTGCTCTGCTGCGTCCGCCACTGCTGGCTCTGCAAAAAATAGAAAAGGGTCAGCCCAAATGGGCAAATTTGTTAGGGTTTCTGCCTCCTCCCCCTAAAATCAAAGAGAGTATCTTCATCTTCATCCACCACTCCAGATCGCCAAGCCCAAATCGCCAAGCCGCTCCAGATCGGCGAGCCCTCTATCGTCGCTGCCACGGCTCTTGTAGTCAAATCCTCACCGCGAGTCGCCGCTACCCTCTCATCCCTTAATGGAATGTCGCCACCGCCCTAGACCGACAATCTTTTTTTTCGAACAAGTTTTGTTGTGAGGAGATGAAGCATGCTTGTGACACGCATTTGGCTTCTCTGGTTTTGGATATAGATGACGCGGTGTTGCTGATTGAGTATGGGCTAGAGGAGACTGCATATCTGCTTGTAGCGGCTTGCTTGTAGGTGTTTCTAAGGGAGCTTCTGCTTCGTTGCAGCGATGATTGCCATTGAAGGCCAGTGAAGACTCGGGTGTACAGGTGATTGCCATTCAAAAATTGTAACCTTGGGGTTCTATCAAATTGGGTTTCTGAAATTGGGAAATCTTGGGTCTGTTTTGATCTCGGGTTGGGATTTTCTGGTTGCGTATTGTTCCTGAGTTTCTTTCCTAGTCCTTATTGAAAGAAAATATTTGTGAGATCGATAGAGACAACGAGGCCAGGGGAAGAGAGCCATTCTTTCTAAGAGAACGGGAATACGAAATGGACCGACAGATAGAGACACAAGTTTCCAACATCAACTGAAAAACACTTTGACTTGCAACACTCTGTTTCAGGTTCCTCTACCGTCAGAGCCACTCCTCGGGTTGAAGGTTTACACATGGCTTCCACTACACCACATGACCAACCACAATGAGAATTCTCTTGTGACGTGGAAATGGATTTTGGATCTGAAGAGCACGCTTCCATTGTGTATGTTGCCTTAACTGTTGATAAAGAGTTGCAACCTGATAAACGAAGCATGACAGTATGAACCGGTCCTGAAGTCTGAAAAAATTAAAAAAAAAACACGTTACTGCCTCGGTTGTCTAAGAACCGAGGCATAATCCTATCTCATTTTATCTCGGTCCGTGACCAAGGCATAAACCCTACCTCTTTTTATCTCGTCCATATATGCATCGGTTGTAGAACCGATGCCTATAAGCAAAACTAACCAGTGTCTTTTCTCCTTATTGTACTAGTGTGGATGTTTATGCTTATAGAAATTAATTTCGTATTTCTTAGGGAACTCCACCACTTTAATCTTGTTTCTTAGTCATCTTAGTAAAATTAAGATTTCTGCCTAATTAACCGTTGGATCAAACTGAATTTTTTACTATAGGTTTTAGATATATTGTTAGTTACTATGATCAGTTAGATATTCAATTTGAAACCTATAGTGATAACAAATTTCCATGCAATGTTCCAGTAATTTAGGTCGTTGATAACCTTGATCTTTGTTGTTTGTTTGGTGCATAACATTTTCCATAGCTATCCATTTGATTTGATTCTTTTTGCACTGTGTTACTCATTCAATTACATTTAATTTGATTGCAAAAACATATATGTTTAAATATTTTTGAAACTGAAATTGTCTTTTTAGTGCCTCGAATAGTTCATGCATATCTCGTTATGTTGATTGTATAATATATTTAAGAAAGTTGTATGAAAACCTATGATGAAATGTGAAGGTTTATGTTGGTTTTGAAATAAGATATGAATTTATATGGCATGATGAATTGGATGATGAATATGCATATTGTATGAGTTTATTTGTTGTCTCGTCGGTTTAGTTGGTGTGGGAAGGCGATATAAAGTGTTTCTAGTTGGTGTTGGGAGGTGAATTAGTTTGTTTCTTATCGGTTTAGTTGGTGTTGGAAGATGAGATATAGTGTTTTGACTCGTCGGTCCAGTTGGTGCTAGAAGGTGAGTTTGTTTGTTGTCTCGTCAGTTCAATTGGTGCTAGAGGATGCGATATTATGTTTGACTCGTCGGTCCAGTTGGTGTTGGGAGATGAATTTGGTTGTTATAAGTCTTTTGTTATCGTAACTTTAAAGTCGATTTGTTTTCCTTTTTGGCCGGAAGACTTTGGTTAGCCAGGGAAAAAGGAAAAGTAGTTTCTACCATAAGGCTTTGGACATAGGCATAATTTACTTATGAGACTCATGGAAGCATGCAAAGAACAATATGACCATAAAGCTTTCGACTAGTACACTTGTAAGACATATGAAAGCAGGTAGGATAACAGTAGGTTACGAGAAGAAAAGACATTGGTTGTATAATGTTTGATGGAGTGGTAATTTCCTTGAATGTGACATTTTTTTTCTTGAATTGTAATGGATATTTGAGTAGTATGGGTGAGTACGATTATGACATATGTTTATCCTGTGATTTTGGTTAACTCATCCTTTTTTGTTTGTGTTTGTGCGATAAACGTATAATTCATGTTATATGTGAGCAAATGATATTATAAGTAATGTTGGAGTTGTTTAGAGGGAGGAGTTACATTGGGTAAACTTATTGAAGTTTAAATCGTATTACAAAATAATGATATTTTTGCATTGTATTCTTAATAGTTTTCAATTTTGGTTTTGGAAATAAAAATTTATTTAAATTCACTTATTAGTGATGGTATCATATGAATGAATGTTTTGAAATAAAAAAAAAATTGCAAATAAATGTTTTGAAAGGAAAGAAAAATTTTCATGTAACATTCGGAGAAAGGATGTTACGCTCATGCACGTAAAGAAAAACATGAAAAAAAAGATAGGGAGTAATTGTCACCCTCAAATCACCTAAAACAATAAAACCTTTCCTTCTCTCGCTCTTGAATCTATATATCCAAACACACTCACAAGTCCTTTATTTATTCTTTGTCAATGATATTACATCTAACCTCAGGTAACTAAGCATTAATCTTTTAAATTCAAACATTAGTTTGTTAATTAAATATTTTGTCATATGAACTTAAATGCAAAGTTGGAAAAGTAAAAGAAAATAATAATTAATGTAAAATGATAGATAATATATAAATTATTTTATTTGTTCATATTTCTTTATTTTGCTTCATGTTACACTACACAAACATGAAACGTAACAACGGTCACATGTCACAGAAAGCCCTTGTCTTGAAAACTTGTGATGCAATCATCAAACATCTTATCTAGGGTTATGAATGGAGGAAACCCCAACTGAGTAATTTTGGTGGTGTCCATGCTATGTGGGTTATCATCTCCCTGCTGGCTGCTGCACCTGTAACAACGAGACCAGACCTTGAAAACAATAGGTGATTTGTAGCAGAATGTTTAGGTCATTTAATTTGTATTAAATTAGTGGAATGTTCTTTCTAAAGTGTATTAAATTTAAAATAAGCTTGTTTTTTGTGCTTCAAATTCACAATGTTCATAATTCTTAGTTAGGCTTGTAATTTGAAAATAGATTTGCTTATTTCTGTGTGCAAATATATATATATATATATATATATATATATATATATATATATTATTTAAACATGGTCAGAATAAAAAGTTTTTAGAAAAACACACAGGTAGATACTTAATGCTCAAAAATAAAAATATCTTATTATATACTTATTATTCCTTAACTATGCGAAATCTTAACTACATTGACACAAATTCCCATAACAAGTTTTGTCAAATTACAAAACTAAATTATGGTAATATAAATAAACTCTTGTATTGTGTTATAAACTAGAAAATAACAAATTTAGAGTGAATGTTTAAGATTTTCCTTATTCGTACGTAGTTATATTAATTTTAAGTCAAATAGGTGTTCATGCTTTTGAACTATCTTTCTATTTACAGCTAATTATGATTGGTATATAAATAACAATTTATACCTCTTAAAATCTGTTAAGATATAACATACTAAAAATATGATGGTTGATTTTATTATTTTTTTTATCCCTAAATATTTTGTTTGAATTAATTTATCTTCTACTATTTTTTTCTGAAACCATCACATTCATTTATAAATAATAGTAGAGACTAGTCCTATAATATTATGATTGGTTGAACTATCCATTTAATAATCCAGTAGATTTATAGAAGTTATTCTAATTTATATCTAGTATTAATTAATTAAATTAATAATATGATTTTACTCACTTGTTTTCAAATGGGTAGGAGGGATATTTGGAACGAAGCATTTGAATGATTTGTGACCAATGAGCTACAGTGCTTGAGCAAATAAGCCTCCCAGATGCATTGGTATTCTCCATAGCCAACAAATGAGCAGCTACGACATCATTTATGTGGACAAACCCCACTGTTGTATTGGGATATTCCCCTTTCATGCCTGTTAAAAGATATATAAATAAAAACTGTAAAAAAAGTGAATCATGCAAATTTTTAGAAGTATGGAGAAATTTAAAATTATTGTTTTAAGTTTAGCTACTCATTCATCACATATGACATTACTTAATGTTTAGTTATGTATTATACATTTTGGATAGTTTCTACCTAAAATTTTCACAAGAGAAAAAAAAATATAAACTAAAATTGGGTTATATACACATGTGTTAAGCTTTAGTATTTAAGGAAATTCATAATTAAATCAAATCATATTAAATTATGCAGTTTCTACAAAAAATATATATTTTATTTTAATGTTTCTTACCTAAAAGTATTTATCAAAAAAAATATCTAATATAAATTTTCTTTATAAAGATTTCTGGATAAACAAATAAAAAAAATGAAATTGTAACTTCTTCATAAATTAAAACTTACTTATGGATAACTTGGAAACTAAATTTGTAAAGAGTTATGAGATAATTTTTATATATTTATGCACAAGTCAATTTTAAATTATGAAAAAAATTATTTTTTCTCTAAGAAGGTTTCATTGAAAAGAATTTGACACTATAAGGAAGATTTTCAAATATAAGCAGTTATTCAATCTAGCATTCATCTGGTTCAATCATAATTTTTATAAGATTTGCTTATTGACCTATATGTTTAAAACATCTGTCCTTGTCCCCATTTTTATTAAAAAAAAAACGTTAACCCAATGAGCACTCAAATAATAAAAATTAAATTAAGCACGGATCCCTCAGGTTAGTGTTTTGTGACATCAACATTTTAATTAATGGAATTTCTTAATCAACATTTATACTTAAAAATAAAAAAAAATGAAAAAAAAAATCTATCCTAAAATATTATATGAAATATCTCTACAAACTAGTTTATGTTAAATCAATGAAAAAAATATTATATTTGAGTTTACAATGCATCAATTTCTCATTTTTCTTTCAATACTTTTGTGTATTAGAATAATTCAAACCTACAAAATAATTTTACACTCTTACCATTTGAAAGAGAGAATAGAAAAGGAGGAAATTTGTAAGAGCAAATAACTAATCAAGTAAAACATATAAGTTAGATTGTCAAATCATTGAAATTGTTAAAAGAGTGGATGATAAGTTATCACCAAGATGAAAGTTACCCGTTTTTCTACGTCATATCATAATCTAATAATTAAAATTTATGAAAATGTTAATTGGCTGTTTTTTAAATCTATAAACCAACATTTAGTGATTAAAAAAATAAAATTAAGTTCATGTCAAATATGAAAAATGTGTGTAACATAAGATGGCGATCTACTAACCTTTGACAATGGCAAGTATCAAGAGGAGTGTACTTGTTGGTTGTGGTGCAAGGAGTGGACCAACAACGAAAGATGGATTAACCACAACAACATCAATTTCATTTTCTTTTGCTATTCTCCAAACCTCTCTTTCTGCCACCGTCTTTGCATATGCATACCATAACTGCACATATTTCTAATACTTTAATACAATGCCAACTACACAAGGTAAGACAGACTTTTGACACAAATATATAATAGTTGTCAAATTGGGTAGAAAGTGCAATTACGTTGTAGCGTTTGCAGTACTCTAGGTCTGTCCAATGAGATTCATTAAGAGGACCCAGTTGTTGCACATCATCACGGTATCTTATGGAAGAGCAAGAAGAAGTAAGCACAAAACGTTTCACATTTGCCTTTAAGCAGGAGTTAAGCACGTTCAAAGTTCCTTTTACGCATGGATCAATCAAATTCTTCTGTGATATAAGTCAAATCATGATAAATCTTAGCATAAGAAGCTACTAATAAAGAACAAACTTCACCCTACGTCAAAACAGAGAAGGCTTATTCACAAACAATTTGTGTTCACTCGTTGTGTAAAATCAAGTTATGCTAAAATCACATTTCCATAATATCATTTAGTTCATTATATCAAAGACAGTTCTACTAAATTTAGGCATATTCAACTTTATGTCAGATTCTTCAAAATAACAAGATATTGAAAAGGCAAAGATACCTGAACGTTCTCGTCGACTGGAACAAGCACAGGTGAAGCCGTATGAAAGACACCATCAACTCCTGTCACTGCCTTCTCAAAGCTTCCTTCTACTAAGAGATCTGCTTTAAAAATCTTCAGTCTTTCTTTGCCTCCACTGAGTTCGCTGAGAAAACCAACCTTCTCCACATCCTCTGATAAAAAAATAAATAATTAAATTCAGAACTGGATCAATATCATATCCATAACACCAAACTCAACTCTCTAATTTTAATTCCTTTCTACAGTGTAATTTCCACAGTGGATTACTAACAAAAATTATCAACTGTTATACAAATCACTAGAAAATCGAAATCGAAGGAAAAAGTTCTACAAATTATACAAATTTAATGGCATACCTGGGTTTCTCACGGTGGTCCTCACCGTATGACCCTTTTCTAATAAGGTCTTAATTAAGTGCGATGCGATGAACCCAGTACCTCCTGTCACGCAAAACTCCGGCATTTCTAACTACTTTATCTTTAGCTTCTTGCTTTCAAAGTCTCACTTTCTATATTGATCTAACAAAGGACTCTTATTTACTTCTCACCACTCACTAGGAAATAATAGACAAAACTCAAAAATCGATAACACGACAGTCACGTGAGATGATTGTCACATTTTCGGTAGAACACAGCAGAGTCACGTGAAATGCATATTCTCTGTTTGGTGGGACACATGATTTTCATTTGATTTCCAAGATAATGCTTTTATATATGTAAATGTTATTTTGGCAGGATTAAAAGTTAAACTAGAATAATTAGTAACAACTTTTTTTATTAATCATCTGATTTTATATTTTCTAAATTGTATCTTATATTATTTTTAAACAACTTTATTTTATTCTCTTTCTTATACTTTTTAATAACAAAAGAAATTTTGGTTGGTACAATAGAAATAAAAAGAAAAAGAAAATTAGTCTTATAATTATAAATTAGAGGAAGACTTTTTATATTATAATAGTGTAAAAAAGCTAGGGTATCATAAATAGGATTAAGTTTCAATTTAATTAATTAGAAGATAGAGTCACAAACAAAGTGATACAAAATTATTTTTAAAAACAAAAATCAATCATTCCAATGGTATTCATAAGCCCAATTGTATTGACGGATACATATTTGCAATACTTAAAGAATACCAAAACAAATATCATAAAGCTAAACATTATTTGTTCACCTCATAAACAAATTAATCTTTTAATAAACCAAAAGAGATTTTTTTTAAAGGAAAATTTCGGGACAATTACATCTTATTTCTTAATTATTTGAGAAAAGAATTTGTTGTTAGAGTAATAATAATAGTAATCAAATAAAGGGTAAGCAGGAAATATATTTTGTCAAATTTCCTTTCAAAAAATCCTATTTGTTAATTTCATAATTAGAATAATAATTTATTAATGTCAGATCTTATCTCAAAGATTGTTTTTAATCTAAAAACCTAATACGTTAGTTTAGTCTAACTAAATAAACCAAGGTACATGTTATTATAGATTCATTTTATGGTTAAACAAGCACTTTTGTTTGTATCCTTCCTCTAACATGTTTTTGCTTAAACATATACTTTGTTTCTAAGACTAATAGAATTATAGAGCTAAATTTAAGAAAGGATTGAATGAACCTTTACCAAAGTTACGAAAACAAAGAACAAAACTTTTATGAAATAAAATGAACAAGATATCAACAAAATAAGTTGTATGTTGTTTGACAATGGTGTGTGGTGAATGAGGCTTTAATATATGTGTATTCCGTGACTTTCAATAATTTAATCGAGTCAATTGTTGTACAGTTTATTGAGACAAGATTATTTAGAGAGAATGAATCATTTAGAACATTTCTAGTTTTGAAGTTTAACAAACATTATTAAACGAAATAATCTTGAGTAATCAAATGTCTAAAAAAAGGAATGCATAGATATATCATGCAAAGAATAAAATCTCATTCTCAAGTGGTCGTAAGAGAGGACATCTGAACACTAAATAATGAACAACATAGAATCATCTAAGCATCCATCAAATGAACCATCTAGATGCCCGCTTGATTAGAAAAAGAAGCCAAAGAGAAAAATGTCTAAAGATTAGAAACATCTAAGTGTCAAGCTAAATCAGAGTAAAAATCAAAGGTTATATCTAAGCTACATGAGGCCTTAAATATTAAATAGCGAGAGAGATAATCTAAAATGAGATGACATATTCTTGAGAAGAAGCATTTGATCAGTAGAAAAAGCCTACACATATTTGTTAAGCCATTATGCTTAAAGATACAAATACATTCACAAAGTGATAGGCATAAAAGTGTCTAAGTGAATCTTGTAAAGTAATGAGCGCAAAAATCTATCAAATGAAAGACTTTGGTGAGTAGGAAAAGTAAACGATATGTTACATGAGAAAGACATATTGGTTGTGTTTGATGTCGATCTTGTGACATGTTTGTGGTGTGAACTCTGTTAGTATTGAATGATTTAATAGAGTGGATGAGTGTGATTATTATATACTATTTGGCTTTGTATTGCTAACTTATCCTTTGCTTGTTTATTGTGTTATGGTATCATCGTGTATAACTTTTCTTGTTATATGGAAGTAGAGAATATTACACATATTGTTGGAGTTTTGAAGAGAAAGAATATAGGTAGAAAAATCTTGTGGAGGATTTTTGAAAAGCATTTAAGAAAATATTTTCTTTTGATGCAATGTTTTGAAATACTATGTTATAGTCTTAAATTGAATTATTGAAATTTTCACTTAGTTTCATTTTAATTCACAATATTAAATAAATAATATATTTATTCACTTTTTCATGATAGTATTTTTAAATTAATTAAAATTTTATAAATTACACGTAACATCTTGCAAAGTTATAAATATTTCTATATAAAGAAGGTAATAATATATATTTTATTTTGTTAATTTTTTTTTCTGAGTTGGCTTTAGTCTCTCATTTTCTTTTATATCTCCCTTCTCTTTTTACATAGACTTATAATATATTTTTGCACATTACAGCTTTCCTTTTAAGAAAATCACGAACCAAAATTGAAAATTTAAAAGTATCCAAATTTTACAAAATCTCATTCTACATTTACTCACATAATTATTCTGTAATATTGTACAGAATAAGCAACATATAATGTATAAATAAATAAATTTTAACCTGCGAATAATTTTTTAAACTTATTATAAAAAGAAATTGGATAAAAACATTACGTAATGCCATTTTGTCTCTTCTTACTTCTCTATGTATGTCATCGGAAGTAACTCTTACGTCAAACCATATTATGAGAACTGGTATGCGATTGAAATGTCATTTAACAATGGTTTTACATCAGAAAAGTAACAACATTTTATTCATCTCGTTTCGTTAAAAATGATCTAGTCTTTCTTTTTTCATGTTCTTTAGTTCATATTTTTCAGTCAATAGGATCAAGTTGGTCAACTTTTTTTATATGCACATGATCCACGAAAATCAAACCCAAACAGCCTCTTGCACTTCTTATAAAATTGGTGGGATGCTCTTTTGATTGCTGAGATGGCAATAACCAAAGAGTGATTAGTTATAGGGAGCAGTTTCTCCATTGTTGTTGTAGGAGAACCACAGAAACTTCAATTTCAAACGCCACCTTCCATTCATAAGTCTTGCTCGAGGCACCTACTTTATTACAGACATACCTAATTTGGAAACTCCACTTCTAATTCTCCAACTGACAGAACCACATAAATGCTTACATCTCTCTCACACAATATATATGTGTGTGTGTGTTTGATTTATGAAGACTTAAGCTAAGGTTGTTGGCCAATTGTTTACCTTAATTAATATGTTTCAATTACAGTACTGATAAACACTAACTAGTGTATGGCATTACTAATAATTTGGTAACATATGTAGGTGAACACTTAAATCTTGACGTGTGGGAAACCCAAGAATAAAATTTGTAAAGGTTTATTGGATAGCGGAGTTGTCTCATTTTGAATGAGAAAAAAACAGAGTATAACATCGGTCAAGTAAAAATATTAAAATGACGTCTTTAATTGGATTTCATTATATATATTTATATTCTTAACAAGTATATTGAATTTTTTTTTATGATATTTGTATCTCTTGTGGATGGTTTCTTTTTCAATATTCATTACTTTATAATGATAAAAAAAATGTAAAATATGAGTCAATCCTTAAGATAATGTCGAGAGAAACTGATTTAAAAACCAAATCTCTATCTTTTATGAACATATAATCGAGTATGTTAAGTTTAGTGTAATAAAAAAAAATATTCATGAGACTATAAACTCAACGGATTTGCATGCATAATCACTAGTGCAGAAAGGACTTTAGACATCAGTTATTTTGGGCTTTTAACGTCACCTTCCGAACCGACGTTTATACGGGTGACGATAATTTAACGTCGGTTTTCCGCAGGTGCGACGTCGTTATAGACGTCGGTTAAGTGAAAAGCGCGACGTATATAAAGACATCAGACATTGCACTAACCGACGTCTAAGGGCACTATAAAGACGTTAGACATTGCACTAACCAATGTCTATGGACACTATAGACTTCGGTCAGTACATTAACCGACATCTATGAAGTGTTCGTTGTGTTTTGGTGCAGTTTTTCTCGTGTCTTTGGGTAGTGTAGTAGCACCTCCTTCCTTTGCTAGTTTCCTCATAAGAAAAAATTGCGTCTTTAGCATCTCTTATGGCATTTCAACCCAAAGACGAACCTGGATCGTTGCCTAGGTCCATTCTGACCGCCAATGAAAAAGAATACGGTGAGAATACGGTGTCACCGTATTCTCACCGTATTCTTTTTCTTTGGCGGTGGGAATGGCACTATGCAAGGATCCAGGTTCGACTTCAGGATGAAATGCCATAAGAGATCCAAAAAATGCAAGTTTTTCTTACGAGGAAAATAGCAACAGGAGAAGGTGCACTACGCTACCCAAAGACAAAAGAAAAATGGCACCAAAACACAACGAAAACTCATTTTAATCGGTTCAAATGAAAGATAATACATCAAAGATTACTTTAATCGGAGTAAAAACAACTTTAAATGGTTCACTGGAAATGTAGTGCATTGGAGAGAAAAGGCGAAGGAAGACGAAACTGTTGGTTCGCAAACTACTGGTTCGCACTGATAATTTAACAAGAAATTATACGTCTGTTGCCCACAAACCCAACGTCTATAATCGCATATACATCGGGCGCCTCACTAATTTGACGTCCATTCGATTTAAAATTTAATATTTGTGTTATATATAGACGTCGGCTTGGTGGGACGTGACGTCTAGTTGGCGGAAACGAATGACTTTTCACATACCTGGTCAGACTATAGACGTCGGTTCGGTGGGTCCCTGACGTCTATAATCGCATATAGACATTAGATGGCAGGATCAGACGTCTAGATGGTGGAAAAAATTAAATTTTCACCTACCTGTTAGACTATAGACGTCGGGTCGGAGGGGCACCGACGTCTAATTGGTGGAAACGAATAACTTTTCACATACCTGGTCAGACTATAGACGTCGGTTCGGTGGATCCCTGACGTCTATAATCACATATAGACGTTAGGAGGCGGGATCAGACGTCTAGATGGCGGAAAAAATTAACTTTTCACCTACCTAACAGACTATAGACGTCGGGTAGAAGGGGCACCGACGTCTATATAACGGGAAGAAATGAATTTTCACTTACCTATCACACATATAAACGTTAGTTTATAGGGGCACCGACGTCTATAGTATTATAGACGTCGGTCCCCCCCCCCATAACAGACGTCTATAGGCTTCACTTATTTACACATTTGTAACCGGTTAATAATTTATGTCGCTGCCCCCTCTAACTGATTTCTAATGGATGATGTTATAAGCCGATTCTGCACTAGTTATCTCAAAATCCAACTTAATTATACATAAAATATATATACATACACATATTTACAACAACAAAAAATGCAAAAATATAGTCTTTAGTAGCTTGTAAATGTTGCTCGTGAACTTATACCTATATCTACTCATGCATATAATAACATGTCTTCTCACAAACAACATACATATAAACTATTGAAAATAATCTTTAAGCAAAAAAAATTTCTATACAGGAGGAATAAATGTATTATAAATTATAAACAATCTAATTCCAATCCAACAAAACATACAAAAATTATATAAATCACACATAGATCTACACATCAAAGGATACTTGACAAATAAAATATTGACTTACACCTTCTAGAATTAAGTATGTCCTAGCGAAAGTTATCATCTAATCCAATACACAAGACTTAGATTTATAAACAAATCTAAGAGAATTAGTCATGATAAGTTCACTATAATCCAAGTCGTACATCTACACACATCACTGTGTGTAAGACCTCTCCTCTTAGCTTTTCACCACTTTATATCTTATTGTATGTGACTTGGATCTATGGATGGTAACGGGTCGGATCGGGTATGGATAGTGCTTACCTACCACAACTCGCAACAAAACAATTCACATGTTATCCGTTTGCTACTTGAATGGATTTTTGTTTAAAAAATACTCGCAGGTATTTTAAAACATGTAGGAACTCGCCCCCCACGAATACATAAAAGTGTATATTTTATAATTTTTTTAAAATAAAATTTAAATAAAATTATAAAAAAATATATAAAATATACTATACATTAAATTAAATATAAATTAAAATTTAATTTTAATTAAATTTAATCTGATAAAATATAAATTAATTTTAATTTTAATTAAATTTAACTTTATAAAATATAAGTTAAATTTTTCTTTTTATTTTTTGCAGGTAACGGATACTCGTTGGTATGGGTAGTATAATACCTGCATTTGACCTGTTTATAAACACGTATTAAAATACTCGCTACTCGCGGGTACTAATTATTCATCGCAGATTTAATCAACGGATACCCATAGACACAAGTATTTTTTTTCTATCCCTAATTGGATCATTAATGAAGCAAGGATATCTTTGTACAACATAAATGTCAATACTTAATACACAAGTCAAATAATAATTCACGTATCATTCTTTAAAAAAAATCAATTTTCAAATATTTTTTTGAAAACAATCTAATAATATAACTTTTAAACAATTCAAAATGATTAATTCAAATCATAATTTTTTCGAACATTATTATGCACTAATTTCAATTCAACCTTGGTTCTTCAAATAAGAATGTATATAATTATATTCACATAAAACTAACAAAGTAACACATAAGTTTACTTACTTAAACCATATTCAAAACATAGTTTAAGAGGCTTGTAAAACATAACATGCAGAATCTAGTCAACAATTAACTTCTCAATAAGAATATCCAATTCAAAGTGTTTTAAAACAATCATTTATCAAACAAAATTATATATTAAACTTCCTTGTATGCAATAGTTATCTTCATAACAAATTTCCAAATCCAAGCATCAAAATTATTCAAAATCTAGGGACCTAAACCGAAACATAACAATTTTAGTATATAATAAAACAAATTGAAATAATATTTTTCTCAACCAGTCCACTAATATTGATGCAAAATCACAATAAAGAAAAAAAAGAACAAAGAACTCGAGTAAATAGAAACTAACTTTGTTTGAAAATCTTGTCGAGTATAAATGTTTCCTAATTTCCCAATTATTGCAAGGTGCTGTCAAATTCTAATTGAGATGAGATATATGGAGCAAAGGTTTATATAAAAGTAGGATAGAGAGATAAATAAAGTGAAGAGAGCCATAAGAAGAAAAATATGGAGTGAAAGAGATCTAGAGAGAGCATTACATTCATAATCAATTATCTTTAGTTGAACCAAAAGTGGATTTCAATTAATTCATAAATAATTGATTGTCTCAAATAATGATCAATTATGTTGATAAACATTTATTTCACTACTCTAAAAAGTAATTGATTATTTATAGGAATAATAATTATATTTAAAAACCATTTTTCTGCAAATAATTTATTATAAAATGTTTTTTGAAATCCTTTCAATTCTTTTGTACATAATACATTTTCGATATACTTAAAAAAATGTTTGAGGCTTTCTAAAGAGAGCTTTTTTTGAGAAGTTTTCTTTAACACTTTTGCTGAAAAAGATTTGCTCAAGAGTTTGAACATATTATAGGTTTTTTTTTATAATTCTTTTAGGAAATATCTTCCACTCCAAGTGACATCTTTTCTTATCCTTTTACTTCTTCATTGTTATACACCGGTGTGTGGTGTGTTTGTAGGTAAAGTGTTTTCATTTTCGAAGGGTGTTTCAAAAACGTGTTGTGTAATTCTTATTTTAATTACATAGGTTCTCTTGTAACACAATAATTCAAGAGTGTAGAAGAAAATCCAACTAAGGTTGTTTGAAATGGAAACGGACCACTATAAATGAGGGCTTCTTTTTATTCATCTTAATCTTATTATCTTGACTTTCTTTGATTCAGTATTGACATTCTCTATTTTTACCCTTTATACCAATGCTTTCAAGAAGAAAATGTTAACCACAAAAAGTCATGTTTTTTAAACCAAATCACCCCTCCCTATATCTTTTATTTCAACCATGTGTTCTTTTACAATTGGATCGAGACACTAAAAAAAAAGTGTTATTTAGGGATTTTTTTTTTCAATTTGCAGAAGTTTTTATCATCTGTAAAAAAAAGTGTTATTTAAGAAACATTACAAGATTGACTAAAAAATCTAGCATGTTGAAAATAACCAGGTCAACTGAAAAAAAATATAGGCTAATGTTGATGATCTAAATAAAATCCGTAGCAGAGATAAAAGTTTAACATCAAACCAGTAACCCTGCATTTGCTTCATGTCTTGCTAATAAGTGCATATTTATTCTCTTATTTAGCCTTTAATATTTTATTTTTAATTGGTTTTTGTACTTTAAAAGAATATTTTAATTATATTTGAAAAGAATATTTTAATTAAGATTTGTTATAATTGGGTTTATTGAGCATGAGATACAAAAATATGATAAAAATAATTTGGTTTAAACAATTAAGTCATTTATGTTAAGTGGTAACAAACAACGTCACTGATGTGGTGTATGTTAGACATGCTGATCTGGATTGTTTTATTACTACAATTTAAATTATGACGTGCAATTAATAACACTGCAAGCACTCATCTTCTTCATCGCGCCACCACAGATCTCATGCTACCGTCGTCTCTAACGGACCACTACGACTCCATTATGTTTGTTCCAATCACCACCGCGATTAACATCTTTCACGCGTCGCGCACCCATCAGCTTCATCACACACAACAGGCCGTCGTTCAGTCACCATGACGAAACCCTAATCGCAAAAATCGTGAGTTCCACCACTGCACCATGATCGCACCTCCATGAAGACCTGAAAACCAGAAAACTCAAACTGTGAAAAGTCCTAATTAAGATATCTTTTAATTAAAAATATCTCATAATATCTTTTAAAATATCTAACAATATCTAATAATGATTTTTCCTAATAATAATATCTCTTTTAATCTCTAAACCCAAGATTATATCTCCTATTTTCTATCAATCACTTTTTAAAATAACAACAACTAAATCTTCTAAAAGATTTACATAATATCTTTTTATTAATTTTTCATATTATTTAATTTTCATGTTTTTCTTTTCTACATCCTCTGTTTCAATTTCTTACACCTAATTAAATAAAGGTAAAAGACCGTTGTTTTCCTAAATAAAATATAAATAAATTAAAAAAATAACATAACAATTATGTTCTAACAAAGATGTACATTCAAGAACACTAATTATCAAATAAAAATAACAAAGTCTGAAAACTACTTTATTTCTAAAACCTTTATTTTTTCGGACTTTACAATGTCACTATATAATTTTCTATATCGATATAGCTAGAACCAATATAAAAAATGTTAACTTACTTATCATTCTGCCACCATCTCACTTAAAAGTGAATTTCAACCAATATATAAACTCGTTATAAAAAGCAATTTTTACACTAATGATAAGTAAGTAAAGATAACTTTGTACATGTATAACTAAAAAAATAATACTTATAATCATGTTTGATTAGAGAAATCTATGTTCAATAGAAAAACCAGACATATTCTAGTTTGGAATAAACCAATATAAACCAAAATCTTTCTATTGCAAGTTCTTGTTGATATTATCAAACATTTATAAGAAAATTTAAACAAATTTCAAAATTATTAGACGACCTCCAATCAACATCTAATAGATTTCATGATGAAGAAAAAGTCAAACACTTTAAGCTCTAATCAAAATTTGTAAATACTTTTTTTCATAATTTGTAAAAGTATTTTTCAGTCTTAGACTTCAAAAACAAGAACTTAAATGCATTCACTCTAACGATGGTTAAAACATTATACTTCAAGGGTTCAAACCAATAATAAATTATAAATATTTTCTCTCCGCGCAAGTAGGGTGAGTCTTTCCATCACTGTCAAAATTTCTTTTCAACTTTTACTCTGATATGGAAAACTTTTTAAGAACCACACGTGAATTAATTAATATTTTATTTTGGCTATTGATAATTTTATTTTGTATGATCCGCAGTGTCTTTATGGCATTTTATAAGATTCAAATATTAAATTTATGACTTTTTTACAATAAAAAAGTGTAAATATTGATTTAGTTTTTTCTTTAATATAAATCTATATTTACTATAAACACAATAAAAACCTAGAATCCAACGGCTAACGCGATACTCTTAGTTTTTATCTTTTTCTTTACCTTCTAAATTGGTTATCATTTTAGCACAGCTCTAAATGGCAAAGAACAATCTTCTGGCTTCCCACCTGTAATGAGAAGGAAAACATAATCGTAAAGGCAAAGTGCAGCGAATGTGAAAGACTCAAATGTCTCATGCATAGAGGACACGTACACTTCTATGTTTGATCGTGGCAACAAATGATAGAGGAAACGTAATCATTCTGCTTTGCAAGAATTGACAAATGATGAGTCAATGCTTTCGAATGATTTGAGAAGGTTCTGAGAAAAAAGCAAGGGCCCATTCCCTAAGAGATCAAATCCAACAAAATTCCACTTATCGATGCCATTTCTACCACAATTAATTCATATCCTATCAACCAACAAACCATATTTCTGCATGTTCCAGAATCACTATTTGGATTTATGCTGCCTCCCATTTTTGAGACTAATAAATCCACCATACACATAGGCAAATCCTTCTCATTGAATGTATTAATTTTTATATTTATGTTAACATTTTACTGAATTAGACTTAAATTCATATTTTAAAATGGTATATATTATAAAGTAATCTAAAATCTATTATGTTTGTTTATTGAATTCATAATATGCTTATTTTCAAAATGCTGTCACATATATACAGTTTGACACTCAACACCACCAATAATATATATAATCTGGTGTATGTGTGTTTGTCGTGTCATTTGATTGCAAAGATGTTGTGTGTGGCTTTGTAGCCACAAGATCAGAAATAATATATATAACAGGCGGAATAAAAAAGTGATAAAGTTATTTAGCGGTGAAAAAGTGCTTGAAGGTTTAGTTAGAAGTGGAAGTGGAAGTTATGAAAATGAATGCCTTCTTAGATGAGCGTTGGGTGATGTAGACTCTTTCATTTAATCCCTTCATCTACCTCTTCATTGCATAGGGTCCCTCTTGCCTTTAAAACCTCACCACCCAATCCCATATTCAAAATCAAACCTTCCCAAATAACCCTAGCTACCTTCCACCCACCTCAAACTGCTAAATTCACTCACTCACTCACTCACATCATCATGCCTCATTTCTCAAACTCAGTCAAGCTCAAGTATGTCAAACTTGGCTACCAATACCTTGTCAACCACATCATAACCTTCATCATCATACCCCTAATGCTTGCAACATTCATAGAGCTGCTTCGTTTAGGCCCAGATGAAATCCTCAAACTTTCGAACTCTCTTCACCTTCACCTCGTCCAAATCATCTCCTCTTCCTTCCTCCTCATCATCATCGCCACCATATACTTCATGTCCAAGCCACGCACGGTCTTCCTTGTTGACTACGCCTGCTTCAAGCCACCAGTCACCTGCCGTGTCCCTTTTGCCACCTTCATGGAGCACTCGCGCCTCATACTCAAGAACAACCCCAAAAGCGTGGAGTTCCAGATGAGGATTCTAGAAAGATCTGGCCTTGGAGAAGAAACATGTCTCCCTCCGGCAATCCATTACATCCCACCCAAACCCACCATGGAAGCAGCCAGAGGTGAAGCTGAACTTGTGATATTCTCAGCCATGGACTTGTTGTTCAAGAAAACGGGTCTGAAGCCAAAGGACATTGACATTCTCATAGTCAACTGCAGCCTCTTTTCTCCAACACCATCTTTGTCAGCTATGGTTGTCAACAAGTACAAACTCAGAAGCAACATCAAGAGCTTCAACCTCTCGGGAATGGGGTGCAGTGCGGGGCTTATTTCCATCGACCTCGCTCGTGACCTTCTCCAAATCCACCCCAACTCCAACGCTGTGGTTGTGAGCACGGAGATCATAACCCCCAACTACTACCAGGGCAATGAGAGAGCCATGCTTCTTCCGAACTGCTTGTTCAGAATGGGTGGTGCTGCCATTCTGCTATCCAACAGAAAATCTGAACGCAAGAGGGCTAAGTACAGACTGGTTCACGTGGTGAGAACCCACAAGGGTTCCGACGACAAAGCGTTCCGTTGTGTGTTTGAAGAGGAAGACAAAGAAGGAAAAGTGGGGATTTCACTTTCCAAGGACCTTATGGCCATAGCAGGAGAAGCATTGAAGTCTAACATAACCACCATGGGACCCCTTGTGCTTCCTGCTTCGGAGCAGTTACTTTTCCTTTTCACGCTTATCGGAAGGAAAATCTTCAACCCCAGATGGAAACCTTACATCCCTGACTTCAAACAAGCCTTTGAGCACTTCTGCATCCACGCTGGTGGGCGTGCTGTGATAGATGAGTTGCAGAAGAATCTTCAGCTTTCTGCCGAGCATGTTGAGGCTTCCAGAATGACCTTGCACCGGTTCGGGAACACCTCTTCTTCCTCTCTGTGGTACGAACTCAACTACATTGAGTCGAAGGGGAGAATGAAGAGAGGTGATAGGGTTTGGCAGATTGCATTCGGAAGTGGGTTCAAGTGCAACAGTGCTGTTTGGAAGTGCAATAGAACCATTGAGACACCTCTTGATGGCCCTTGGACAGATTGCATTGATCGCTACCCGGTTCACATTCCTGAGATCGTTAAGCTCTAGGAACCAATATTGCAAAGGAGAAACACGACCAACACTCTTCCTTAGTTGTCTAAAACATTCTTGTAAATACACAATAATTTATCAGAAATCACAGGATTTATACTCGTGATTTTGTGATTTCAAATAAACTTTACAAAGTAAGAAAATTTGTGTCCTGAAGAATGTATTAGACAGAAGAAAATTAAAAAAAAAAGGTTGGAAAGAAAATATGTTTTTAGCGGTTGTTTACTTCCTCCGTTGTTATTCATGTTTCTTCGTATTTGGATTTTGTTTTTCGCTGGCAATTGCTTACGGAAAAATTCACATCGGGGCTTGTATGATACGTGTCATGCTCAGATCCTATTAATTAATTGTACTTTTTGTTCATGTAATGAACTCGATAAAATGCATGGGAAGGAAATGATTATGTTGGTGAAGTCTCGAGTTTTATATTAGCTAAAAATAATAAATATACAAAAGGATAATATATAAAATATTCTTAAATTTATTATCTTCATTTTTCATATTAAAGGATCATTACATGTATTTATTCATTATTTGTATGTTAGAAATAAATTCAAAATTTAGGAAAATAAAATTTTAATATTATATCCATTATCAAACTCATTACTACTGTGTATATTATATTGAGGAAACTCATTACTATTAATATTGAGGAAGAGTTCACTGAGAAGACATTTTAAATATATCAGAAAGGAGGTTTATTAATATCATTTTCTATTCAAAACGACAATGAATTAATGGGTATTTCACTTATCTCATTTCTATCCTATGAGACTTAAACTTCCAACCAAATATATTAGTATCGTTGAGTATTCCCTCAATTTCCAAGTGGTATGCTTCTCACGTGCTAAGACAAATTTTCCATCCGACAAAGGTCCCTTTCTATACATGCATGGACAATTGACTTCATTGTTCCTTCCTCTTAGTATCTACCTCAACTCCACGTCACATTTTCTTTTGTTTCTCGTGACATTGCCTCCTTCTAAGAGCGACACCTTGTATCCAAGGTCAAATGAAGTATAAGCTTTTCAGAGTTCGTCTAAACCATCCCATGAATTAAGGCTTGTGGTACCCATTGCAACCTTTTCTTATATATCTTCCGGACTCTAAATATTTCTTCAGATTTGCTATTAAATATATGAAATTCAAAGCTATATAAACATTATTGTTGAAGTTAAAGTGATTGTAAAGATTAAATACTCATTTAATTAACTATCTAACGTAGTTGACCACTGTTTTTAACTATTTTAACCTGGGTTTGTTTTCTGGCCAACTATATGGTCGTATTAAAAAAGTCTTGTTGCTAAAACTCTCAATCAGTGACCATTAGGAAATTGAAAGCTATTTAAACATTCTTATTCAAGTCATATTGATCGTCAAGGTTAAATACTCATTTAACCTACTATGTAAGTTAACCACTATTTTACACTACTGTTTTTTTTTTATGACAAATTGTATGCATACATTAATAAGGTCTTGATGCCAAAAGTCCCACTCAATGACAACCAATAAACCATTAGCTTACAAAATATCCAAATAGCTTACAAAAACAACTTACAACTTATATTAAAATTGTTTAACCCTGTTTTATTTTTCATTATACAATTAAGTTAAACAAATTTATACATAACCACTTGTGTGATAATCATTTGCTGAAAAAGTACTTAATAACTCGTTAACCCAAACACACCCTAAGAAGTAATTTGGTCACAGAATCATATTAAAGCCGGGATAATGATTTCTCTACATGTTTTTATTCCCTTGGACATTGGCTACCTACATCACCAACTTCATCCATGTCCAGTCCAACAAGATCAATAAGGCTAATTTTCCTAACTTTTTAGCTACTGAAAAGCCCTTTGTGGTTACATGTATATGAAAATCATGTTTAAACAACAAAACCAATGGAGAAAATTAACAATATAAGATTGCCTTCAACCTTAAAATTTACGCTAGTGCAGAATTGACTTTTAACGTTATTCCTTAGATGACAGACTAAAGAATACCCAATGTAAATTATTGACCAGTGACATTTTCGTAAATAAGTTGGACATATAGACATCGGTTTGGAGGGGCTCCGATGTCTATAATATTATAGACGTCGGGGCCCCTACTAACTGACGTCTATAAGTCTGACAGGTAGGTGAAAAGTCATTTCTTTCCGCCATATATGTTTGACAGGTAGGTGAAAAGTTATTTCTTTCCGCCATCTAGACGTTTGATCCCGCCTCCCTGACGTCTATATGCAATTATAGACGTCGGCTCCCCCTACACTGACGACTATATATACCACGAATATTAATTTGTAAATCGAATCGACACATATTAGTGAGGTCTCCGACATATATTCGAGAATATCCTGTTAAATAAAACATTGTGAACCAACGGTTACGCGCACTTCATCGTCTTCCTTCGCCTTTTCTCTCTGCGGCATTTTTTTTTCAGGTGTGTTTGATTCTTTTGAACCGTTTAAACTTACTTTTACTCCGATTAAAGTAATTTTTGATGTATTATCTTTCGTTTGAACCGATTAAAATGAGTTTTCGTTGTGTTTTGGTGCAGTTTTTCTCATGTCTTTGGGTAGCGTAGTGCACCTTCTCCCTTTGCTAGCTTCCTCGTAAGAAAAGCTTACGTCTTTTGGATCTCTTATGGCCTTTCAACCTAAAGCCGAACCTAGGTCCTTGCCTAGTTTTCATGTCACCGTATTCTTTTTCTTTGACGGTTGGAATGGAACTAAGCAACAACTCAGGTTCGGTTTTGGGTTGAAATGCCATAAGAGATCAAAAAGACGCATTTTTTTCTTACGAAGAAGCTAGCAAAGGGAGGAGGTGCTACTATGCTACCCAAAGACATGAGCAAAATTGCATTAAAACACAACGAAAACTCAGTAGACGTCGAGGTAAAACCATATCCGACGTCTATTGTGCCCTTAGACGTCGGTTAGTGTCATGTCTGACTTCTTTATAGTGCCCTTAGACGTCATTTAGTGTCATGTCCGACATCTTTATAGACGTCGGACATGGCACTAACCGACGTCTATAAAGATGTCGGACCTGTCCGACGTCCCATTAACGTCACCTATAAAGACATCGAGTATGGATCTGACGTTAAAAGCCGAAAATAATAGACATTTAAAGCCCTTTCTGCACTAGTGTTAAGCTCATCGCTCCCTTTCTCCTCATTCGAAACAAGATAAAAAAAATGTTTAATCATTTAGAACATCCCTATTTTTGTAGGGTTTTCTCAATTAGGTCCTCGTATTGTAAAATCTCTAAATTAGGTCCCTGGTTGTGAAAAATTGGATCAATTGAGTGCTTGCCGTTAATTTGGGTGGACGACATTAAAAAATAATGTGTATGGCAGGGTGACATTAGCAGGTTTACTAACGTGGCCTGAGTTGAATTTTCTTTTATTTACATATCAAAAACTCAATGATGAAAATCAAACTCACTCACTCTAGAAGAATCCAAAGAAGCTGAAGTGAGTCTTCTTAAACTCATGAGGAAGATCCTCTTCCAAAAGCGGATTGTCCTCTTCCTCATCACCCTTCTTCCCTAAAAACTTGGACCGAGCTGATCCAAATTCATAACCCAACTTGATTTTCTCTCAGATTCGTCTGGCGGGGCCAACAACCTGGATTCCGTTTTGGCCCTCGTCCGTCCACAAGTGCTGGAACAATCGCCGCAAGTCTCCGGCCAAATCCCTCCTGAATATGGCACTTGGCAGCACCTCCAGTACCTCGCCGTCTCCAGCAACCAGCTCACAGGAAACATCCCTCGGGAGCTTGGAAACACATTGTTATCTCTTCTCTTCCTTCTCTTTCCTGTCATTTGAAACACCCAATGAGTTTCCTAACTCAAATTTGGAGAAGTACTCAATTTCCTTCCTCAAAAGGGATCCAATTGTGCCTCCTGCAGCAACTGGAGTATGAGCACCCATTCTTTCTAGAAATATGGTTTTTTATGGCAAAAATAATGGCGGAAAAATAACTCAGAACTATAATATATTTCGGAAGAGCTCCATGACTTATTTTCTTAAATAAATGAGAAAACACACAACATCAAACTCTTTCTTCTTATGAGTCACCAAAGTAAACTTCTATTCTATTTTTTGCTGCTGAACAAGATGCTCTATGAATCCTATTTCTTTTGAATAAAGCACGAAATAATTTTGTCCTGCTTGAAGAAAGCACGAAACAAGTTAAATTCTTTCTTTTGTTTTACACCAACAGGTTAGATGATCTAGGTCAATTCATGTCATTAGTAGGAATCGACTAGTCGCAGGAAACAATTTCCTTCATCATTTCATTGTTCACTGGTTGCGAAATTGGGGATTTTTGAAAAATTAGGGTTTTATCGAACATTGAAATGAAAACTCCCTTTCTGCTAATCAATTTCCAATCCCTTAAAGGATGTGTTTTCATTGATTTAATCTACTAATTAGTTTTCAATCCCATAAAGGATGCGTTTTCATTGATTTAATGTTTTTTATTTAAACGTTACGTCTTCAATTATTTCATTCAAGTTTTTTAAATATGTAAATAAAACAAATTCAACTCAGCACACCAAACTCTGTCACGTCACTAAAAGTTGATAATGTGACCCTGCCATACACATCATTTTTTAACGTCGTCCACCCAAATTAACGGCAAGCACTCAACTGATCCAATTTTTCACAATCAATGACCTAATTAAGAGATTTTACAATACTAGGACCTAATTGAGAAAACCCTACAGAAATAGGAATGTTCTAAATGATTAAACCTAAATAAAAGAGTGAACATGAAATATTAAAAAATAATTGTTGTCATTAATGGGAAAATGCATACAATTGTTAGAGCAAAAATATTAGCTAACATAAACAAAGCTTTCAGTTTATTATAAATTGCATATAAATTTCAACATGTACACCATAATGATTTCGCACCTTATTCAAAATTTGTGCCAATGTGTCCACAAATTTTGCTGATGACTAATTTTCATAAAAGAAACCTAGATGACTTCCTTCATTAAAGTCATTTTCTTCCATCCAAATGGAAATGGAAATGCAAAAACTTCCCATAATCACAACTCAAATGGATAGTTTCTAGACAGTTTATCAACAACATCTTCAACAATGGGCTCAAATTTTGACGCACTTTAATAAACACGTAAGTGGAAAACCTAAACTTACCCACCAATCTCTCTACATTAGGTGATGATGTTAAAATCAAGACCCTATCTAATCTTAATTATATGGTTGGGTCATACATAAAGCCTAAAGTGATAGCTGAACTTTGCCTTAACATGAGGCAGAATCAGAATTGGAAAAATTCTAGTATCACCATTTCAAAAATGGAAGCTGAGATTTACAAGAAAAGTAAATTAGTTCATGTGTATTATTAGATATACTGTGTTTTATTTTAATTAGAAATTTTTTTACTATTGTTTAATATTGGTAAATATTGTTGATATTATTTTTAACGACATCTTCTATTTATCGTATTTATGTTTGGTTACTATATATACTTGTATCATTTTTCATTATAAATATATTACCTATGTGTGTTTTAGACACAAGAGAAATTAATCATATAACTAGTTTTACTATATTTAATATGGTATCTAGAGTCTAAATTTTTTTTATAGTCAATATTTGAATTTTGAATTCATTGAGAAAAGATTCTCTTCGTTCTTGTCATAGAACACTGGTTCTTATTAAGGATTGATATTTTTGTGACGAATCTTCATTAACTCATTAATCTACTAGATTTTGGCATTTCCATCTCTGTCTTATTTCTGTGTTCTTCTATGATTTTCTTTGTTTATGTTACCGGAGGAATCAAATTCAAAACAAGCATAGATAAGATCATATCATCTGTGCAGCAATCAACTGCGCTAAATTCGTATTTTTCTCCTCTTTTAGGATCTGTGCTTGTTGCCTTCATTGGAGAACCTTGATTTTTTTTAGGGTTTTTCTCTTTACATGTCTTTTTCCGCTACTTCTTTGGATAGTGCAGGAAAATTTCTCTTTTCAATGAATTTCTCAAATGGTATGAGGATCGCCATAACTCTAGTTCCACTGCTTCTGTTGCACACACAAGTATATCTTTTGTTGGCCTAACTCAACCTTCTTCTCTTAAACCTTGGATTCTTGACTCAGATGCCACATATCACATTACTGGTAACAAATCTTTGTTTTCTTCTTTATCCTTTCTGAATAATTTACCTACGATTACAATGGCTGATGAGTCTAGGGTTTTACTTGTGGTTTTGGTATTGTTAATCTTTTTCCATCTCTAACCATTGATAATGTTATTTATGCCCTTGGGTCCCCCTTTAACTTATTATCCATTAGTCGTCTAACCTATTCTCTTAGTTGTGTTTTTTCGTTACCAAATATTTTGTTTGTTTACAAGACCGGAGTTCAAGACAATAATTAGCATTGGATGTGAGTCTCATAGCCTTTATCATCTTCATCCTTCTACACATGTTGGCATAGTTATAGGTTCTTAATCTCTTCTTTATGCTAGTTAGATTATCCCAATCTTGCAAAATTGCAACAAATTAATCCCAATTTGTGCAATATATCTAATTTGTTCTATGAGTCATGTTAATTAGGGAAACATAGTCGTAGTTTCTTTCCTTGTTGTTCACTCTAACACTAAGGGACCTAATCGTGTCAAGTCTAATTTAGGTTTTCAGTATTTTTTTACTTTTATTTATGATTATTCCATATACACTTGGTTGTTTTTAATGAAAAATCGTTCTGAGTTATTTTCTATATCTCATACCTTTTATAATGAAATTAAAACTCAGTTTGAGATTTTTATTTGAACTTTTTGAAACGACTTATTGTTTTAACATTTTTTTTACTTCTCATGGCATTCTTCATAAAACTTCATGTGTTTATACACCTCAACAAAATGGGGTGGTTAAGTGTAAGAATAGACATCTTGTTGAAACAACTAGAACACTTTTAATTCATGGTGAGGTTTCTCAACATTTTTCGGGTGATGTTATTCTTAGTGCATATTATCTTATTAACTACATGTCATCTTCAATTTTAAATAAAAAATTCCTCATTCTATTTCATTTCCTCATTCACCTCTACATCCTTTACCTATTAAAGTTTTTGGGTTTACATGTTTTGTTTATAACTTTAGTTCTGGTATTGATAAATTATCTCCTACATCCCTCTCCACATTATATTGATTTGAGTTACCATAAATTGTCTTTACCTTTTTATACATGTCTTTTGTCTATTTCTTTTATGTCCATTCCTAAATATGTCAAGGATACTAGATGAATTATGTGCTCTTTAGAATAGTGGAACTTGGGAGCTCATCCCATTACAGTCTAGGAAATTTGTTATTGGTTCCAAGTGGGTTTTTGCTATCAAAGTTGCTCCTAATAGTATTATTGATCACCTAAAAGCTCGACTTGTAGCCAAAGTATACACACAAATTTTTAGATTGGATTATGGAAATACTTTTTCTCCAGTGGCAAAGATAAAATTGCACAAAATTATTTTATACTGATTCAGATCAAAAGATCATATCTCCAATTGTTAATCACTCTTAAGTGAGAGATTAACTAAACACTAAAATAAACTAAGATTATAAATAGGAGTAAGAACAATTTAGGAAAGAAAGCACCTCTCTCGAACCCATAAGAGATAAGAAACACCTCCCTTGAAATCCACAAAGGACGAACACCTCATTTAAGTCCTACAAAGGATGAAGATGTCTCTCTTGAGTCATGCAAGAGATGAAGAAATGGCTTCCTTAAAGCCACAAGGAATGAACAACTCCTTTGAATCACACAAAGGATGACTAGCTTTACTTAGCAACAACAGTAGCACCTTAACACCTAAGATCCCACTTAGTGAAATTTAAACACTTTACCCACACTATATTTTTTCAAAGCTTATGAAAAGGCTAATTTTCGCAATTATGTACTTTAAAAACATAAAATTTGCTTAATTTTTAGAAAAAAACGTGCTTCAGAAAAAAAAACGCATTTAAAATTTAGGTCAGACCAAAGTTGGTCTGTCTGGTTGTAACCTTTTGTCCTTTTGTTGGTTTGGGAATCTTATGGGGGACTGATTGAGGGTGTGTGATATTAACAAGAGTGTCTAGATGTCATTTGTGAGAAGGGGTGTTGTTTAGACAGTTTTAGGTTCTTTAGTTCTTGTCACTTGATGAATCTGGTGTTAATGAATCTCAATATATGTTGTGTCAATTTTAATGTTACTTATGTTAATATGATGTCGCTCAAAGCTAAGTCAGTGAGTTCAGTTGTTATGGGAACTTTACCAATTGTGCAGTGGTCATAGGGTCTATATTCTTTTTGGTTAAAGGTGATAATGCTATATTTTCTAGTGTTTAGTGACTGATATAGGTTCTACAGTGGTTTCAAATGATATGGAGTGTAATTTTAAATGCATTAAATGTTATATGATGTATTTCATTAGGTTAAAATATGTGTATAGAGTCTTAATCTGGATTTTCTCGTCGTTTAATGCTAGGGGATAAGTCTCATAAGCCTAATTTGAATCCTCCTAGTGTAATTGCTTTTGGAATAATCGATTATCATAAGTGATAATCGATTATCCACAAGTCTGTTCAAGAGCCATATTTCTAGAATAATCGATTATCTTTAATGATAATAGATTATCCTTGCATACCTTATTAACCTAGAAAAACTTTAGATTTCAAGACCTTGGAATAATCAATTATCCTTAATGATAATCTATTATCCCATATACTTTTTCTTTTCTAATCCTTGTTGGAATAATCAATTATCCTAATGTGTTTTCTGAAGAATGAGACATGACGAAATATGGACGAGGATGTGGGCATGATGGACTACAAGATGGGATGTTTCTGGAGGAAAGTGAGTTGGTTGCGATGTTTGGATTATGAATGACTCTTGGTTGATAATGAAGTTTTCTAGGGTGATTGCGATGTACCAAGTTATGTGGTTGACGGACGAGCATGTTGAGATGAGGGATGTGTCTACTTGTTGTACCAAGTAAATCCTGAGATGTTTTGCCTAGACTCAAACTCGTTGTTGAGTATAGTGCCCGATGTGTGATAGACCTTGAGCCACTAGGGCGAGATGGCTCGAACCATCATGTTTGGTATAACAAGTGTATAAGGTTCAATACAAGAGATAAACCAATGTCCTTCATGTTCATGGTGATGTTCATGATGATGATGAGGTTGATGTTCATGGTGATGTTCATGATAATGATGAGGTTGATGTTCATGGTGATGTTTCTAATGATGATGATGAGTTACATATTGATCAGGATGATGAGGATATTGATCATTATGATGTTGATGACGATCATGGTGTTGGTGATGCCAAGGTTAATAAGGATAGTAATGTGGATGAATGTTTTGTTATTATGTTGTGTTTATTTTCCATTCATATATTGTGTTGTTGTTAGTTTTTTTAACGGTACCTTATCTCATACTTGTTTGTATTGTATTTGTGTTTGTGATTTTGTGATGATCGTATGACCTTTGGTTATACGGGAGTAGAGGATGTTGTAGATGTTTCATATGCATGATAGAGACGCAAAAGGATGCAAAAGACTTGGGCTTATTTGAAAGTTTTTTTTATGCTATAAACTTATGAAACAATATAATAGGGTTTATTTTATTTCGTCGGTTATTTTCATTAATTTCGAAACTATGTAATTAGATAAATTTTTGGAAAGGTTGTGAATTTGTTTTAATTTTGCACATTTTAAATAATGAAGTTTTTATGAATATAGTTCTCTATGTTGTAGGAACTTTTAGAATAATTCGATTTTAATTACGATTTGTGACACCCTGAATTGAGACATTACTTTTGGTGGTAATCATGAAAGGGTGAGGCAGGGACAAAGTTTTACCAGGCCCCCACGATGGTGCCAAATGTTTTTACTGGGGACTTGAGGTAAGCCTTTGAATAGGTGACAAAATTTATATGACTTTGATGACTCTTCATGAATGCTTCTGATGGTTGGAACAAAGAAAGACTCACCTATATTTCCTGATGAAATATTATGTGTATTTATATGATTTCTAGACTCTAATAATTTGTGTGATAAAAATAATAATATTAGAATAATATCAAATAAATTCACAACTTATCTCATATAAACAAAAACATATAATAATTTACTGGTTAACTATATACCATGTTAATATATGACATTAATATCCCAATGTAATCAATAAATATTTTTATCAATAATTATATCTCAAAATATTATTTAATCACTTTATGTTATTAGGTTAATAATGTTGAATGAGAATTTGGCATGTAACCTAACATATTTCTGAGATCGACAATTACAATAATAATTTTCATATTAACACATTTTTTTGTTAGTATTTTTGTTGTTCATTTGGAATAGTATTATACGAAGGCAATTATGTGAAAACAATAAATCATTGTTAAATTTACACCGCAGAATGTTTATAAAATAAATTCGAATTTAAAATTAAAAAATTTAGTCTGCCACAATCATTGCATTATTTAATGTCTAAATCGGGTATTATGGGGATACTGTTTACATCTATTGATGTTCAAATTGATGTAAAAAATTTCTTCCTCTATTGTTTCAATGTAAAATAGTAAGATATTTCTATTCCAACCAACATCTCTCAAGCTAAGTAATTGATATAGTGCATTTTGTAACCGTCAATATACCATGGTATTGTTTTACAAAAGAATTTTAATTGAACTTTATTTTGTAACATACATCGTTAATGTAACGTAAGTCAGTGTACCCGTGCAATTTGTGATTCATCTAACGTGGGGTTGGAGTTCAATCTATTAATTACTCGTGCATCACCATCATGTTGGGGTGGGATACACAAAGATACAATCTGAACCTCAGTTTGTTGAGCACAAATATTCTCGTTGTTAGAAGAATTCGAAGAAGTATTAGAATCAACCAATGCTTGGAAATATTCACGAGGTCCCCATCCTACAAAAGAAATTGACATTGACATAAAAACGTAAAAGCATTAGGAGGTTGTGAAAAAAAAAATCTACAAAAGAACCACCGTAGACAATAATTTTAAAGTTTAACGAGCTACAAAACATAGCTAGAAGATTATAAGGAGAAGAACAAGGTCATGTATAGTTACGCTCCTCATCATACTCAGAAAATTGCACCGATTGTAACAGTGGGCAAAGTAGCCAAAACAGATAGGAAGACACTAAATGTAGTCACAGTACACTTGGAACACATATTATACACGCTGTTTTAAAGAAGGATACAATGATACAACAAACAACTCAAGTAATGGAGGGAGCCATTAATCTTATTGTATTTTAAGTTTGTTTTAATACCTATTTTGGTATTTTGAGGGGTTTGTTGAAAGTGGTCCTCTCTTTTTTTAAAAGTTCACTAAAGTCCTACTTTTCGCAAAAACTGTGCAAATTAGTCCTTTTTGCTAACGTCTGTTAACGGCAGAGCTGCCCAGCTGACAAATATTTGATCAGGTGTAACGTTTTGATTATGCTGACACTATTATGTGTTAAAAAAAATTATTAATTGTGACGCAGAATTTAATAAAATTAGGGTTAAAATAAAAATTGAAATTGGGGTAATTAGGTAAACTGATTTTGGTCAGATGCAAATTTTACCCAAATTGCGATTGGGATTTTCTGGGCGATTGGATTAGGGTTCATCAAGCATTTTTTTTTTTCTCTTTTTCTTCACTGATACTAAAGTTTGCTTTTTTTTTTTCTATTGGGTGTAAAAGAAACATTTCCATGAATGAAAATGTTGTTTCCTTCACCTTCATTAGCAGTTTACATATATAAGTTGTAATCAATACTCTCATGGAACCTTCTATTGCGTAGAAGTGTGTCTTATTGGTGGGGCGAGAGCTAGAAGAAAGTGACGCTCGGAGAGAATACGAACAACCAGTTACACATTTCAGATTCGAAGTTTATTTCCCTCTCATTTTATCCACCGTGTTTCTTTTCTCACCAACTCTACTAAAAAAGGGTTTTTCTTGCACTGAAAGTAGGAGGCTTGGAAATGGCGTCAAGGAAACGAAAACCCAGAAAGGTCCTTCATTTCAAGCTTTCTTGTTCATTCCCCTGTTTTACTTGCCCTACTTAATTTTCTTTTTCTAATACCTCTGAATTTCTTTCATGTTATGTTTATCAAGTTTTAATTTTTTTTCTTCCTCTTTCGTTTTAACGTGTTTTCGGGTGTTCCCTCTCTTAATGGTATTTTCTCTTGTCTGCAGAGGACGACGAGTACCACGCGCATGGATGCTGCCCTGGACGCAATGCGTCAAATTGGATTTGGGATAAGACTGACTTGAGAAACGGTTAACGAGCTTCTCGATGTTGGTTTCTCTTCTCTGAAGATCTAAGGGAAAAAAAATGCTTGATGAACCCTAATCGCAATCGCCCAGAAAATCCCAATCGCAATCGTAAATTTGGGTAAAATTTGCATCTGGCTAAAATCAGTTTATCTAATTACCCCAATTTCAATTTTTATTTTAACCCTAATTTTATTAAATTTCACATCACAATTAATAATTTTTTTTGGTCAGCTCTGCCATTAGCAGAATTAACACCATTAGCAAAAAGGACTAACTTGCACAATTTTTGCAAAAAGTAGAACTTTAGTGAACTTTTTAAAAAAGGGAGGACTACTTTGAACAAACCCCCGAAAAGAGGGACCAAAATAGGTATTAAACCTTTAAGTTTTAAAGCAACCACACACACGCAGACTGCATTGTCTGGAGCTCTTCTTATTAGTTGCTGCAGATGACGTTTTAAGAGTGAACATCATTGCCCAAGTAATCCAAAGGAAGCAAGTTCGAGGAAGTGTTTGAGTGAAATACAAAGGATACAAATAAGTGTTTTTTAAGCTAGAGACTAGTAACTAGGCTGGGCCGATCGTAAAGGAAGGAACAAAGAATGTCATGAGATATGTAATGTATGCAGCTGATAACATCATAATTGAAGTTAGATGGTTAGCAGCGATAAGATGCAAGCGTGAAGGACACCTTTAGTTAGATTAGGAGAGGTCTCATAGCATGTATGTTTTAATTAGGAGCAGGCATGGCATGTTTTGTACTCTTAGATCTATATATATATATATATATATATATATATATATATATATATATATATATATTATTGTTGTTGATAAAAAAAAAAACTACTTAATAATAAACTGTAGCAATAATCCCACCAACACACTAAAAAAGCACATGTTAGGCCACAATACAAACATATAATAAAAGTTTGGAAGAGTAAATTCGTGGACATACCGTCTTTATCATATGGAGGTGGAAAGAATTGCAAGTAACAAAAGGAAGCGATTGTCAAACCTGCATAAAATCTCTTATAAAAATGTCTGGAGAAAGGAACTTTTATATGTTGATAAATCAAACAAAGAAAATCCAGTCTTCAACGCACCTATAAGCCCTCCAGCACAAACATCTTGCCAATGATGCCAATAGTCATCAACACGAGAGACAGCAATCATAGATGCCACGAGAAGGGGAAAGAACACTATACAAAGCTTTGCAACATGACCCCTACGGTCAAACACCTTAATTTTCCCAGATAGATACCATGCAAGAAAACCAAGACCAGCAAAGGACCCTGTATACCAATAATTTGATTTTTCTTTTAGCATATATTATTATTAAAGGAGAACAAACTATATAAATAGGTCTTTTCAACACACATGCCCAATGATAATTTCCAGCAACGTAGTTCCTATTATATTTATTTACAGAGAAAAAATTTTGTCCTTGACAATATAGACTTGTAAATGGAACTCAGTTTTTAATATCATTTAATTATCAGTTCTTCAAAAAATATATATCATACTATGATGGCGTGAACTTTGATCAATGAATATTCAATGCTAACTTCAACTTTGAACCCTGTTTCTTCTAAAACATGGTATGCTTTTTGAAATGAAGCTGAAGATTATCAATTTATACCTATGCTGACTTAAAGGAGTAATAAGACCACTGTTTCCAATGAAATGTAGAACATAGAGGAGGATTTATACTATATATCAAAATAAAAACTGAGGTCCCATAGAGACCCGGTTAGGAATGCGGGAAGGAAAGAGTTAGTTGCAACAGTTACCATACTAATTAGTTAGTCAGGGAATTAATGTGTTAAATAACTAGGAGAGTGCAAGAGAAGATTCAGATGTATTCTCATTTGTAAATTGAACATTAATAATTTGTGACTCCCTCTTTTCCATTGTCCTAACAGAAGCCGAGGTTGTTCTTAGTACTTACAAGAGGTATGTCCACTCGGAAAACTTTTGTGCCCTTCTCTAATAACAGCCTTGTCTCCTGTACATCTGACATCCGTTGTTACTGGATCAAACTCCTGAACATATCATGAATCAATACTATGTTTCTTGAGCATACCACTAAGTAAAACCAACTACGTATCACATGGTAAAGGTATTTAATTAGGAAATTCGGTTTATAAAATTGAGAACCCACCCCTTTCCCATCAGGGAAACAACGCCAGAAGAAGTCTGGGCGTGGCCGTCCCACACCATCTTTGATAGCATCGGTTATCACCGCAGTAATGAGTACAGAGAATAAAAGGCCTGAATAGCATTTGGCAATGCATAGGATAGGTTAAAACAGAGTAATGTTTAAATAAGGACAGGAGAAGATTTCTGAAGGTGAGAAAGGTACCCAGAATAGCATGGTGGAAGTCATAAACATCCTTTCGGAAGAAATAGTAAACAAGAATGAGGACTATTGGCAACAATATTGCTACTATCTGTCAATTTTAAATTTGAAATTCCAGAATTCATATATTGAATGTCCATTAAGGTCAATTTTGACAAGGATGCAGTTCTTAGAAGCAAAAACGTACTGGTACAGCCCAAAAGGGTATAGTATTGTCTTTCAATGGGTAACTTAGGTCGGTCATCATCCCCTGTCCAACAAAACGGTGAAATGGCTCTATCACATTCAAGATAGCATCAATGATAGCAAGAAGCAAAAGAATCAACCAGTCCTGCATATGTCTCCTTGCAACTTTAGCTCCATGTGATCTAATAGTACGTCTGCTTAACTGATCTTCAGGCATTTTTCTGAAGCACATGAAAAAAATAGAGCCCATTAAAAATAAAAAACACAGGAAATTAGAGAAGTACAACGCCAGAAAAAAAAAGGTGGAACATAAATACTTTCAAAGTGCTCCGGGAGATAGCGAATACAATGGCAGTCTGAATGTAACTCCCAAATTTCAATTTTATTAGTTTCAGTGTTTTAGATAACACGCTCTCTGTCCCTTGCTCATGCCTGAAAAATATGTAACGCAATAATAATGTTAACTGTCGTTGCCATTTAACTCTAGAATCTCATTCCATACAACTATACAGACCTTCAGCCAAAAAATTCACAGCCATCATATTAACAGAGAATACAAAATTGAACTGAATTTTCCACACATTATAGCAAGAATCACCGGTAGAAAACCAAAATTCTCAGATCAGAGACATGAACACCGAGAAAATAACTGTCAGTTAAATTACATATTGGCCCCTACAGTGTCTTGCTAAACTGATTTTAGAAATTTGACGACGAATGTGAATCATTTTCCACACCTTTGTGAAGAGAAATCTAGTGTCCGAAGTGATTTGGAGACATTGGAATTATACATTTAGAAATTGCGTGAGCATAAAGAGCTATGCTAATTAAAAGGAATAAGAAATCGAGGGAGGGACTCACCTGTAAGAGGTTGGTGAAACAGAATTTAGAGGAAGAGTGTCCGCGTGGGAGAGAGAATGAGGAATTTAAAAGAAGGAAGTCTACGGTTAATGCCTCCATGTTTATGTGGAAAGTGACAAAAGGGGAAAGCCTCCTATATGGAGAATGAAAATGACGCTTTTGGTTTTTTATATATACATATACTGAATAAAACACAAGCACTTATATATTTTTTATTACATTATTTCATTTTATTAACTTAAAATTTAATATTCATATTAATTTTATTTTTATAATTTATAATTTAGTTAAATAAAAATATTTTTGTATTTGATACGTAATTCATAATTTGAATTAAAGTAATATAGAAAAGCAATACATATTACCGATTATATTCGTATGAAAAACAAAAGAAAAAAGTAATTGTAGTAAGTGTGGAATTATTTTGAGTGGATGGGTAGTTTATTTCCTATTTTTTATCCCTAGTTGTATATATAAATAGTTTTGAGATTTAAATATGTGACCATCATTATGTTATAAATATTTGATGTATAGTTATGAGTTGTTTTGATAAAAAATTTATTCCTCCTTATTTATTGGATTTGGATGAAATTTTTTATCTTCAATCCATACGATATAATATTTTATTTTAACTATCAGGATTTTTATTTAGAAGTATATGATTAGATAAATATTTTTTGTAAATTAAACTAGCGTCGTTTATTTTTTATTTTGAATTATTTCAGTAATAATTTCATTTCAGTTTCATTAACTGTTAGATTGAGTTTAAAATCTTGTATTAAGATAATATTTTTTACTCAAATCATTCAAATTTACATTTAAAGATATTTAATAAAAGAATATCATTTTTGTATTTTGGATAAGGAAACTCTTATAGAAAGTTAACAAGTTTGTCATAACTATCATGAATTGTCAAATATGAAATACTATTATAACATATAAATAGTAAACCATGATTTTACTACATGTTTGTGAATGTATAGAAAAAAGTCATATATGTAAAAAATAAAAATAAAATATATTTTTATTTATTTATATTTTTATTACTAAGATAATTTATTGTAGCTGTGTGCTTGTGGGTTAAAAAGTGTTGAATTGGTAGATAAAAATTAATTATAATTGTTTTAATTAAATTTGTAAAATATGTAAAATATATATTAAATAATGTTGTTTGTTAAACTTCAAAACCGAAGATGCTATAGAGGATCTTGTCTTAACACATGTATTCACCTACTTTATCATGAATAAGTCAGAAGTAAACATTAAAAACAAAGAAGACATTCATGGAATGTTCTCTCCATCAAAAGTCGTGTTGAAGATTTTGTACAATGGTTAATGTACTGCAAAAAGCATGTATGCTCTCACATGTTGACTTCAACCTATGGTTGCTACCTACAAGAAGGCTACGAAGATCTGAAGTTTGAAGACAAGCATTGTCTAACAGATATTTTCCCATGAAGTCTATAAATAGAATATCCCTTGGAAAAAATATAAAAAAGGAATAAACACACGAACAACGAAAAAATCACACTCGTGCAAGAACAAAAACTCTGAGTATACACTCTCAAGCTTTATAGAGTCATAAACTTACATCTGTAAGAAGAGAGAAAATCATACAAGGTCTATTAAATTGAGTTGTATTGTAAACACATCCTCTCTATGAGAGTTATCATCTAAGACTTGTAAACAATCTGATTGATTTTACATTCTAAAGAGAATTCAAACACTTGGTGGTTAGCTTAGTTGAGTTAAACGACTACTAAACAGGTCTAAGGGAAACCATGAGTAGGTAAACTCAGTTCTAATTAGAGTAACATGCGTTACCAAGATTGAGTAGTGTAGCTAAGAGTGGTGTTAATACTCAGTTCTAGTCAGCGTAACAGGTGTTACTAGGATTGACTAGCGTAACTAGGAGTGATGCTAATACTCAATTGTAATCTTATTGAGACTATAGTGGAACCTCTAAGAGGTCTTAAAGAAAAATTGGATATAGCTTAGTTGAGTGAACCAATATAAAAATATTTGTGTGTTTATTGTTTTAGTATAAAACATCTTATTTATAAACACTACAGTTGGTTACGAAGTTAACCTTTGATAAACGCTCGTGTCATTAGAAGATATTTTCCTTAAGAGTTGTCTTTCTTAAATGTTGTAGTAGTTTTGCTAAATGCTTGAAAAAAAAAACTCTATCTCTGAACATTGTGGTTTAAATAACAAGTGTTTAACAACCTGTGTAGAGTGTCTAAACTGTCTAACTGTTACCAAGGTTGTTAAACGTCCATCTACGAATTTTTTTTCATAACATTATTCAACCCCCTTCTAGTGTTTTCCTGTAATTTCAATAATGTTTTGGCGTGAAGTCATTTTGACTCTACTAAATTCTCATACTTATATAGAGAATGAAATTTAGACGGCGAGAGTTAAAGAAGGCTCCTAGTCTACAGGATCAGTACAAAATAATATTATGACTTAAAGGATGGAAGGTAGCTAACCTTGTCATGGTGGTATTTGTGATAAGAATGATTATTTTGGGATAAGGGGAAATGTTGTTGTTGATGTTGAATCTATTGTATTAAAAATTTATGATATGTGCAAGACTTTACAAGAACATCAATACCATATGTATTCATCTTTGAAACTAGATTCATATAAGTTTATTTGTGTCTAATGTTAAAGGATGAGTTGAATGATTAATATCTTATTGCAACTTAATTGATATGATATGAAATTTTTTATGATGACTTTTTATGACTTAGTGAAAATGAATGATATGAGAATTCTTGGAGTGAGAGAATGCGTTAGATCATGTGATGCGAATATACTGTGAGAATTTTATTAATATAATCATTCCTAAAAAGAAGTGTCATATTCAATAAGGTACAATTGTATTGAGTTTGAATCTAGAGAGTAAACTCATCCTAATTAAACTAAACTCTCATACTCATACAAAATGTGATTTCAATGATGAGAATAGAAAAAAGTTTCCAATTTACCGAATCAGTATTAAACAATACTGTAACTTTAAAGAACAAAAAGGAATTAACCCATGGTGGTTTGGGAATGTTAAGTTTTGTATAATAAAAATGTTGTTATTGATATTAAATTTAATGAATCATAACAAGTGTATAACTAACACGAGTATTTAACTCAATGTAGGAATATTCTTAAAATTGAATATAGATTATGTTAAAATTTTAATAAATAATTGCATGAATGATACCATATGATATATTGACTCATGAAACTTAATTATCTTAAATAATTACTACAAAATTTATTTAAATATTTATAAAAATTTATAATATAACTTTTAAATATATATATATATATATATATATATATATATATATATATATATGCTAAAAAATATCCTGTTATTTATATATTTTGTTTAGAAGAAATATACATTTTTTTTGTTTAGAATTGAACATATGCTAAATAAGAATAATATTTTGGATTCTTCGGAGAAGATAGGGAGTAATGTAGATGAAATTTTTACAAACAAAGGAACAAAATTTTGTTTGTTTAAGAAATTCGTAATTATTTTAGTATGATTGAATAAAAGGTTGAATATCAATTTAGTAAAGAAAAAAGAAGAAGTAATTGATAATGTAAACGATACAATTAGAAATATAATATTTCTAATTAATTCATTTCGTAATTGATATTAAACACTATAAAACAAAAAGATAAATATATATACGTATATATTTATGGTTTAAACCTTCCATTGGTCCTCATATTTGTGTGCAAATCTCAGTTTGGTCTTCAAGTTTTCAACTGTTTCAATTGGGTCATAATTTTTGTAAAAATGCACACATTTTAACCTTGACCGTTAAGTTGTCTCAAACGACGTTAATTGATGCTGGGATGAATTTTTTATTTTAGGCTTAATCCCTCCCTTGGTCTTTATGTTTGTATGAAAATCTCAGTTCGGTCCTCAAGTTTTGAACTGTCTCAATTGGGTCATAATTTTTGAACTGTCGACAACGGCGACATTTTTTAATGTGAGAGGGAGAAAAAGGTGTGAGTCGGGGGGTTTGAGGGTTTGAGGGTTTGAGGGTGGAGGAATGAGTGAACTGTGATCAGTGATTGGAAGGGAAAAAGAAAGACCATAGCCACGTGAATTTAATGATTTTTAATGTGATCAGTTCAAAGTTAACGCCGTCTCAATACACTTAACGGTTGGGGGGTAAAATGTTGTAAAATGTTTGCATTTTATAAGGACTTGAGGAAAAACTTGAGGACCGAACTGAGATTTTCATACAAACATAAGGACCAAGGGAGGGATTAAACCTAAAATAAAAAAATTCATCCCAGCATCAATTAACGCGGTTTGAGACAACGGTTAGGGTAAAATGTGTGTATTTTTACAAAAATTATGACCCAATTGAGACAGTTGAAAACTTGAGGACCAAACTGAGATTTGCACACAAATATACGACCAGAGGGTTTAAACCTATATTTATAGTATTATTACTAGTGTTATGAGGTGATAAAGTGAAATATCGGGAGAGAAATATAGCACGTGTGGACGAAAGATTGGGTCCACGTGTGCGCAACAAAGTTGTGAGATGACATAGGACTGAACCCGGGTAAACGAACCTAGGGTTCAGTTTGAAACTTGTTGTCTCTTTCCAATGGGGCAAGGGAATCCAGATCCTCGTGTGCATGCAAATCCAAATTCCAGTCACGAAGAAACGTTGTCTTTGGATTCCGGTTGTGTTCAAAGAGTGAAAAAGAAGCCCGGTAGAAAAAGTAAAAAGGATAAGGAAGACATGAGAAAGAAGAAAATGTTAGATGCTGCTGACGAGGAGGGTGGGGTTTCTGTGCAGAGACCAAGTAGGAAAAGAAAGAAGGACGATGGGAATGGTGAGCTTCAAATGTCTGGCGCTGAGAAACCGTATGGTCTTGGGGGTCGTAAAGAAGAGATGATGTCAAAAGTCATCAAGAAAAGTGCTAAGGTGACATGATTTATCATTCAAATGTGGATGCTGTTTGAGTTTGTCTTTGCGCAAAGCATTGCATTTGATGTCTTGATTCTGTTTCTCAATCAACAGGATTGTGAAAAGGGGCGCTTAACATGCCACCAATGTAAGAGAAACGATAAAGGTCGTGTTGTAGAGTGCTCGGACTGTAACAAGAAAAAATTTTGCCTATTCTGCTTAGGAACTTGGTATAATTTTGCCTTTCTTTCTTTTTCTCCTTTTCTTGTCATATTTATAATATTGTATGGGCGGCTAGCTACTGTTTCTTATTGTTGGGAGAAAAGTCTTAAATGACAGGGACAGTTGCGAGATCATTGCCCTGAAATGAGAAGTTATTGCGGAGTTTTAGCATGAAAGATGATTACTTGACCAATGTTTTCATTTTTTGATCTTAAGGTATCCTCATTTGAAAGAGGAGGATATTGCTAAGAAATGTCCTGTGTGCCGTGGTAATTGCAATTGCAAAGCATGCCTGAGTTCTGTTAAACTTATTAATGTTAGGTTTCCCCCCCTTCTATACATTGGCTTTTTCCTGTGATTTTTCTGTATTCTGCATTGAAATTTTACTGTTCGGTTTACTGTAGCAAATGAAGGACAACGCTACAAGAGATAAGGGTGAGAAGGTTGAACACTCTTTATATTTGCTGCAAGTACTTCTTCCGTTTTTAAGGCAGCTGGATGAAGAACAGATGATTGAGAAAGAGACAGAAGCTAAGATACAAGGTATTATGTTTTCCTGTGGGAGACTTGGTTAAGCTTATTCTTGTGTGAATCATGCTACCTTTTTAAGGAGATTAAATTAATGCTGAAGCAAAGCTAGATTTGATTAGTGAATATTTGTGCTAAATTACAATACAAGTTATGCTACACACAACTAAGTGATGCCTGAAGCCACAGATCTCTATGCATTGAAGTTTGAATGCAATAAGAGAGAATTATCTGTTTCACAATCATGGATAACCATTTAGCTTTTGAACTGCCGACTGTTTCATGTCCTACTTTTCTAGTTTCCCTTCTAGTTTGTTATTCTAGCTAGTATTTACTGGTCTTGGTTCTTTATTTCAGAATTAATTTTCTCTCTCTCTCTCTCTCTCTTTCTCCCTCTCTTTTGGATCAGTTACATATTTTGAGCTTTTTTTTTCTTGCATGCACTTTAGCAGCATAGCTTGAGTTTATATGTCATCTCACACCCCAGTCAGTTCAGTACAATATCCATATTTTTGCATTGTATAATTTGCTTTTGGGATGTGCACTACAGGGCTCCCAGTCTCCGAGCTAAATATATTTAAGGCAGATTTCTCTTTACAAGAGCGTGTGTACTGGTTGGGAATTTTCTGATTTCTGATCTTTTATTCCTCAGTTATCCCATATTCCTTAGGTTTTAACTTAACACTCTCATGTAGTGACAACTGCAAAACTTCAATATTCGATTACCACAGAAGCTGCACAAAATGCTCTTTTGACCTTTGTCTCATCTGTTGCCGTGAGCTTCGTAGTGGGCAGCTTGTAGGTGGAGCAGATCCAATTTTGTTGGAGTTTGTTTGGAAAGGACGTGAATACTTGCATGGAAATGAAATTGAAGAGGTAAACCAAATTGCATCATATGCTGGTGCTAAGCCCGAGGTTCACGAATGGTCAAGATCCGGGTGGCATTCCCATAATAATGGTAGCATTCCTTGTCCAAAAGTCAACAATGAATGCAACCATGGTTTTCTTGAACTGAGAAGTATATTGGGTCAACATTTTATCTCTGAGTTAGTTTGTAAAGGGAAAGAACTTGTGCAGGCATACAAGACTCAGAATGTATTTAAGCCCCCTGACAGCTTCTGTTCGTGTTTGGGGCTGGATAGAAACACAGATGTTAGGAATAGTAATATGAGGAAGGCTGCTTCTCGTGATAATTTGGCCGACAACTATTTATACTGTCCTAAGGCTGTAGATCTACAGGACAAGGATTTAAATCATTTTCAGTGGCACTGGGAAAAGGGGGAACCTGTCATTGTCAGCAATGTGCTTGAGTGCACTTCTGGTTTAAGCTGGGAACCACTTGTCATGTGGCGTGCATTACGTCATGTAGCTAGTGCTACCCAACGTGGTCAACATTTGGATGTGGAAACAATTGATTGCTTAGACTGGTGTGAGGTCTGTTTAATTTCTCAATCTTTAACTCTTTAGACCTTGCAGAGCTTATGGAACTTATGCTTGATTATTTAATTTAATGATGTTACGTATTTATACTGCACAACTACAGTTGAAAATGGCATTTGTAATATAATTTAATTGTTCCAATATTTATGTTGTTGAATATCCTACATGTTTCCTGAATTAAGTAACTTCATGTTTTCTGGATTGAGTGTTGTTTAGTACACTTAAATTGTTAATTACTGAATTCCATAGTTATCAGTGCTGAGTGTCCTAGAAATAATTTGGAAAGTACTGAAAATTTATAATTGTTTTGGTGGATGGTTCCACTACAAGAAACAGTTTGTAGATGTTGTACTATCTGGGTCATAAAGAGATATAAGTACAAGGTGGAATGTTGGTCAACAAAACAGAACGCACAATAAGGGTGGTACAGTGGTAAGTAGAAATCATTTTCTGGATGTGGTTTGCGTATGACTCACAAACTTTAACCCCATGTTGCTTTATGCTGCATCTCCCAACATTGTTAAGAAATGGGTATTGAGTCACAAATATTGGAATGATTTTATTGTTAAGAATACATCACTTTCCTATGATATATATATATATATATATTATATATATATATGTATGTATGTATATGTATGTATGTATATGTATGTATGTATGTATGTATGTATGTATATGTATGTATGTATATGTATGTATGTATAATCAGGTCCCTATAATTCAGAGATATTTCTGTTATACACTTTAACTATGATATGCTAAATGTGGAAGTAATAAAAAATGATTGCTGACTCTCCCCGTCAAGTTGGTTAATATGTATTTTCCATTCCTAGCTTGTAAACAATCCTGTCAAAGCTGTTGTTATTAAGCCCCTTTGTTAGAAGGTCTGTAAGGTTGTCTTGCAGGGATACATAGGGATTGCAGATTTGACCACTGTCTAAATTTTTCTTGGATAAAACGCTGATCAATTTAAATGTGTTTGGTTCTATCATGTTACACCAAATTATGAATTTGGTTAATGATTAATCAATTTAAATTATCTATATTTCAAACTTTTTGTAATGAAATAAGAAAAAACAGTTTGATATATCCATGTGTTTTTTTTTTTTTTGTGACATTGCCCTTGAATATCCATCTCACAAATCCCAACAATTCATGGCATCCATCACCAAACTTTGTGCCGTCACATTCCTCAAAAAAATTGAGTAGCTGAATACCAAAACAAACATCTTATTGCAACTGCTTGGACACATTCTTTAGTGCTTTAAATTCACTTGTTTATTCTGTTGCTGCTGATTTTCTGCATTTTTCATGAGTTGTTGGTTAAATGCAGGGGGGAATTAATATCCACCAATTCTTTACTGGGTATACAGAAGGTCGAATGGATTGGCTTGGTTGGCCTCAAATTTTGAAATTAAAGGATTGGCCACCTTCTAATTTTTTTGAGGAACAATTGCCTCGTCATTGTGCTGAGTTCATATCATCCTTACCCTTCAAGGAATATACTGATCCTCTCAGAGGTGCTCTTAACCTTGCTGTGAAGTTGCCTGACGGTTGTCTAAAGCCAGACATGGGGCCAAAGTCTTATATTGCTTATGGATTTCCTTCGGAGCTTGGGCGTGGTGATTCTGTTACTAAGATCCATTGTGACATGTCAGATGCAGTACGCATTTTGTGCTTATTCTTTTGTGGTCCTGCTATTTTCAAAATTATATTCTGACATTTGAACTTTTCAAGTTATTGTTTTAAGGAGTTTTATATTGGGAGATGCATAGTTTGTAGGATGTATAGATTGTTTTCTATGATTAGGCATTGCATTTCTCTGTTCTTTTTTTTTAAAGTTGATTGTGGCTTCAATTCCATGTCAGATTCTTTGTTTTGATTGCTTAAACTCTCATTTGATTCTATATTTGATTAGTTATTTCTCTGGTTGGTCTAATGATTGATTGATAATTATAAAAAGTACTCTTTTTATGATTTGTGGAATCATCATACATTCACGTTAGTTCTTTTAAGGAATTGAAAATCTGTACATTGGGAATATATACTTCTGTCAGTTGCATAGCTTTTCCTGATCATATATTTGTTACTGTTTTGTATTTATTGCTGTAAGTGTGAATGCTCATCAATGAAGGAACTGGCATATCATTTTTAATAATTTGGCTGTTTTAGGTAAATGTTTTGACCCACATTGCTGAAGTGAAATTGAATTCTAAGCAACTTACTGCCATTGAGAAGTTGAAACAAAAGCATTTTGAGCAAGACAAAAGAGAGTTATGTGGTAATGATCATGATGTAGAAACTAATACTGACATGCTTAATACCATAAATGCTTTGGACAACCTGAATACTGTTCAACTCATGGAACATGAAGGTGGATTATGTGATCAGAAAGCAGTCAATCAGTTTCATCAGTCTGGTAATAATGAGATTGCCATTGCTAGGGAGCATGGTCTTTTATGTGAGTCAGAAGTCAAAGAGGTTGACAAAGTGGACACAAAACTAGAAAATGATTTGTTGTTTGGGGGGGATGCTTCTGAAGGTGCTCTCTGGGATATTTTTCGGAGGCAGGATGTATCTAAATTGCAAGAATATCTGAAGAAGCATTTCCGAGAGTTCAGGCATGTCCATTGCTGCCCCTTAAAGCAGGTAAATTAGTAAAATGTCTTCCAGCTTTCTGTCTAAATACCGTGTCAACTTGAGTCATTTATAAACTTAGTTCCTAGTCAATACTTTTACTGCTGGGTTATGTTTGTAATATTTGGAGCTTTGCACCCTTTTAATATGAACATTCTTCCATTCCCTTATTTTAAACTGATATCAAATTCATTACATCTACACCTCAAAAAGGATTGGGTGAAGATAATGTTGCTAATTTAGGATTCCAAAACAAGCAAAATAGCCTCAAGGGAGAAAACCCTAGGTATGAGCGACAATCAACAAAACAGAGAAACAGGGACCAAACACACTTTGGCGAGACGACTGGCAGTAGCGTGATGTGACTCCAACACTGGGAAGGCATCGTGTGAAAAACACGTGCCCGAGACTGGCAGGAGAGAGGCATCGCTGAGGAGACCACTAGGGCCGAGTTGCTCTTCTCGAGGGGAACCTAACTCTTGACTTTGTTGGAAAAAATGCTATGATTGATGATGATGACAATGGACAGCAGTGGCGAACAGGGGAAACAATGGAAGGATGACGATGTTGATGACAGACAGTGAAGGCATAGTGGTCTGGCTCTTGACACTAACTTGAAGAGCTTAGAAATAACTAAAAACAGTCGATTTATGTGTCTTACAATGTTATAACTTTGCTACTCTATTTATAAAGTACCAAGGTGGGCAGAATACAACCCTAACCCTAAAGTTAAGTTTACACACATGAATAAACTAACCTTATTACATTTCAACATGGGTGTTGTAATTACCAGTCCAAAATTCCAATTAGTTATTCAAATAATTATGTTTTCTTTACCTCACTTTGGCAGACCATTGAAGATTATGCTTTATTTTTTCTAGAATGACATATCTTTGGAAATGTAGGTTATTCACCCCATTCATGACCAGACTTTTTATCTGACTATGGAGCATAAGAGGAAGCTTAAGGAGGAATATGGTCAGTAACACATGATTTTTCAGATTTTGATTGGTAGAGTTGTTCAGCTGGTTCTAAATTTATAGTTCTGTACTTTCTTATAGGAATTGAGCCCTGGACTTTTATTCAGAAGTTAGGAGATGCTGTTTTTATTCCTGCTGGTTGTCCTCACCAAGTCAGAAATCTGAAGGTAGATTGTTTATTGCAGGCTTGAGGTATCCTTGTTGTCCGGAAGTGTATAAATGCTAAGCATGTTACTATTTTAGGTGTGGTTCTAACGTTCATTGGTAGTATCTTTTTTTAGCACCTAAAATTAAACCTAGATCTTTCATCAGCAAAGAAAGACTTTTCAGGAAGTGAAAACTGTTGGTTTTACATCCCTAGGGTGTGTTCTTTGATGCATTAAATTGAATTACTTTTTTTTTTATTTTAATGGTAATTTTTATGTTTTTAATTGTAATTTTTATTTTTATTTTATGATACAATGGCAACATGGAGGTTTGAATCTCTGATATCTTATATACCACTCAAATTCCTTGTTGCTAGCCAACCTTTTGTCGCTTGATTGATTTTATTTAATCTTCAAAATGTATCAACTCCACGTTAGCATTCACAATTTATGTTTTCTTTTTGCAGTCATGCATAAAAGTTGCGCTGGATTTTGTGTCCCCTGAAAATGTTGGAGAGTGCTTTCGGTTGACAGAAGAATTTCGCACACTTCCAATAAATCACAAGTCCACATAGGACAAATTGGAGGTATGCCAAAATAATTTTTGTGATTTGATTTTGGCATTTATTTGCTTCTCCAATTTTGAGATAAAGCATCTCTTGTTTTGTTCTTAGTCTTAATGGCTTTGGAAATTATGCTTTACACACATAATTTGTTAAATATAGTTTTTGGTTTGATAGACTTGAGCGGTGTTGTTTTTGATGTTTTGAAGGTGGAAACCTGTTAAATGGAATGATTGTGTTTGTTGATGCTTTTCTATTGAAACGTAGTCTAAAAATAAATTTATTTGCATATATTATTTGGAATTTAGTGTGGTTATATGTTGAATTCAACATTTGGTTTACATGTTGGATGCGTAAGAGTTGTAAAGATCATAGAAGCATGTGGTGAAGTATGTGGAGATGCGGAGATCCAATTCTCATTGTGAAGGATTTGGTGTGAAAAATAAGAGATGTTTTCCCAAATGTTTTTGCTGAAATTTTAGAGAAATGGGAGAAAGCCTTGGCACTTTGGATAACATTTGTTTCAGTTGGGACCTAGGCCGAACTCATAATCATGCCTTTAGTAAAAGAATTTACATATAAGAAAACAATCTGAATCTATTAATTCAATTATAAACCCCTAAAATAATGATTACAATACCTCTTTTAGTATTGTACAATATCTTAGATGTATTAGTTACAAAGATTGATAATATCTTCTTCTAACTCAACAATATCTTTTCATAAGCCAACACTTCCCTGAAGTTGGTGAATGAATATTTATCATTCCTAGTTTGTATTGCATGTGAGATCATGAAACCATTAAGGCCTTTTGTAAACAAATCTGCAAGCTGAAGTCTTGATGGGATGTAAAAAGCATTGATAAGACCATTATCCAATTTTTCTTTCTTTAAGTGTCAATCTATCTCAATGTGTTTTGCCCTATCATGTGAATTAAATTGTAAGCAAAACTAATAGCTGATTTTTTTTATCTCAATATAGGTTATTCACACTTTAGTTTAAGATCATTCAAAATATTTTTCAACAATAATTCACAAACTGCTTGTCCCGTAACTGGAACTTGGAATTAAGCTTCTTCATTGGTCTTAGCAACTAGATTTTATTTCTCACCAATGTTGTTAAGATTGCAAGTAAACTTGCAAACTCTCACAATCTTGGGATTATGGAGGATGCAAGCTGATGTGGATGGTGAATAGTGGGAGGTGTGGATTGAAGCAAGTACTCAATGATGCTCATTGAATCATGGGATCATGGGCCACATCAATCCTTTTGATCTTGTGATGCTTGAGTTCAACAATCCATTGTTGACTAGGAAAATGACTTGACCCAACACGAAAAAGGCCCAAGACTCATCACCCTTTTTCTACTAGGGTTGCCATCGCAAATTAGAAACAAAGACCCATGATACACAAAGCTTCGCAAGTCACGAGTATTGTTGACATTGCAACAATTATATGCACTTGCCTTCATAATCCTTGATGATTTCCTTTGTAGTCGCCAATGATTGTGTTAGGTATTCGGGTAAGAATTCCTAACTAGCTCTCTTTCACACACACTCAAGTAATCACAGATCAAGAAAGATGAAAAATACGTGTTATATTCACATGAAAGAATCAAGAATGCAAAGAAAACACAGGAGCTTAACCTCCTTCACCAGATACAAGTATCAGTCAACAATTTTATCAAAGTCTCTAACTGTCTTTCTACCCATCTACCCACAACTATTTATCCAGGTTTAAGAGCTTCACCCCGTTCCCCCTAACTGCCAAGGCAGTTAGACCGATTAACTAACAATACCACCCTCAAAGCCTAACAGATTGCCTTTGCAATCAGCGACACTTGTCTTTAGAAACCCCCACAGTCACCTTCACAATTGCTAGCTCTCGCCTACACAACTGTTGGTACTTCGCTTCACACCTACTACACTCTGTTCTGATTGCTTCTTTTGTCCTTCACACTTTTGTTGTTGTTCTGCTCCTTGTTATGTTCCTTTTGTTGTTCTGCTAGCTTGCTTCTCAATTTTATTTAGAATTTGAAGGAAAAAATGGCATTGGTTGGTTTATGTGGTTCAGGTGATCCTCCTAAAAGAGGAAGTGGAATTGGAGTAAGGATTGATCTTGCATGAAGTCATTGTGTTTGTATTTGTGAGAAGGCAAGAAATGTGAAATGGGTATATTATGAGAAAGTATTAAGGGTGGAATTTATCAAGTGAAGCCTCATCTAGCATGAACTTCAAAGGATGTTGGAGCATGTATCTTGGAGAGGAAGTCATTGTGTTTATATTGATGTAAGGACTGATGTGTCATGAAGTCATTGTATTTATATTGATGCGAAAGCAAGAAATTTGAAATGTAAATATAATGAGAGTATAAATGGGTGGAATTTATTGATTGAAACCTCATCTAGTCTGAACTTCAAGGATGTTGGAGCATGTATAGTGGTTCCTGAAGATGTTAAAAAATTAATATTCGAAGGGTTTATGTGCTGTAGCAAAATTTGATTAAAAAATCAATATTTAGAGCATTTGAATGGGAGATTAGTATGGATGATTCAGAAAAGGCTAGAAAATACACTAAGGCAAGAAGAAAGTGAGGAGTTGTCAAGTATCTTCAAGAAAAGGGGCACTCAAACTACTATCAATGCCTTTTTCAAGAAAAGGGAGAGAGAGGAGGCAATCCAAGAAATTGCTCTATTTTTCTATGATAATACTATTTCATTTAATGTAGCAAAGAGTGAAGTGTTTAGGAAGATTCTTGAGTTGGTTGCCAAACATGGTACTGAATTTAAGCCACCATCATACCTTGAAATTAGGGTGAAATATTTGAAGTAGTAGGTTGCAAAGACCAATCTGATCTTGGAAGAACATAAACTGTTTTGGAAGAAAAATGGGTGCACAATAATGAAATGGATGGATAGATAGAAGGAGAATCTCTATACTTAATTTTTGAGTAAATAATCCAAACGGGACTATCTTTTTGAAGTGTATTGATGCTTCTGACATATGTAATACAACTGAAAAAATTTTCATGTTGATGGATGGTGTTGTTGAGGAGGTTGGGGAAGAGAATGTGATCCAAATTGTAACCTGGTGATGCAACAAATCACAAGGCTGCTGGAAACTTGTTAATGCAAAAGAGAGAATAGTTACATTGGAAACTTTGTGTAGCTGCATTGATTTAATGTTAGAAGATTTTGGTAAGAAAATAACATTCCATCATGAGACAATGGGTAATGGTAAGAAAATTACATTCTACATCTATTAAAGAATGGGTCTTATTTCCTTGTTGTACAAATTTACTAGAGGCATATTTGATAAGGTCAACCAATACTTTTTTTGCCACCTCTTATTTGACTCGGGCATGTTTGAATGAAAATAAAAGATCGCTTATTGGGATGTTCATATCCAAGGATTGTCAATCTAGTCCATTTGTTAAGACTGGAGATGGAGGGTTTGTGGAAAATTTGATGTTGGAGGATGGATTTTAGAAAAATATTCTAAATTTCATGAGGAGTGTTCTTTGCCTAATTAAGGTGTTGCACATGGTGGCTGCAAATGAGAAATTATCCTTGGGATTTATTTATGAATAAATGGATATTGCTAAAGAGAAGATACAAAGTCTTTTTAATGGAGGTAGTATAAGGTAATAGCTGTTAGTAGGATATTAAGTGTTCTACTACAAGTTGTTATAAAGTTCTAGATATTTTTGCAATTATTACTTTAGTGTTAGAGTTCTCACTATATAGATGTTGATGTACCATATCAAATAAGCAATTTGAATAAAAATCTTATTTCATATTAATCCTTCAAGTGTAATAACAACTGATGACGAATCTCTAGGCTCAGAGGCACGTGAACTAGAATGAAATCAAATTGACACGAAAGCGATGAAGAAGATGAACCATTTGCCATGATAACGGTTTGACCTGGAATCAACGAAAGCCAAAAGATAAATATATGGTTCGATATGGTGGAAAAAGGATTTAAATCGGTGATGCAAGGACTTAGAAAGGTGAGGCCAATTCTAGGGGAAGGGTGGCTAGAGGAGGCTATGGAGAACCTCTAGCCGGTGACTCTCAAGAAAAGCAAAGCTAGAGTAATCTCAATAGCATTTTACTAATAATTTGAGAGTTCGTTTCACAGAGGTGGAAGGCACTGTATTTATAGGGATGAGAATCCCTCTCTTATGCTACACATGTTAAGTGCCAAGTGGCATGTCATTACGATCTAGAGCATTTACAACATGAGAAAAAAAATGAGCAAAGCATGAAAAATGATGCCTCTGGAAAGAAGGTTGACCGCATGGAAGATGAGATTGGTAGCTCAGCCATGAGGGAGCTCCTGGAAGATGAGATAGGTAGCGTGGCCATGCAGGAGCTCGGTAGCTTGGCCATGCAGGAGCTCGGTAGCTTGGCTTGGAAGATGAGCTCGACAGCTTGGCCATGAGGGAGCTCGACAGGTTGGCCCTTATAGGAGCTCTGCAAGTCAGCCATCAAGGAAGCTTGTCAGTCAACCTTCATAGGAGCTCGACAGGTTGGCCAGATGTAGAGGTGTTCGACCTAGTATTCTGGCAGGTCAGTCTGGAGCCTGGATGGAAGCAGGAATGCTCGGCAGCTACATAAAAGCTCGACAGCTTGTCCAAAAGTACAAAAATACAAAGAAAGTGAAAGAAAACTTATACAATTATACTTTATTGGTATATATTAGGAATAAGGAAACTAAAACGAGGTCTAGCCTTGGACCCTTGTTGTAAGCCCTTAGGGTGATTTTCATCAACAACTTAACACCTTTCACTTATATTTGATTTTCTAATTTATTAATTTTAGAACTATAGACTTTGTTTAGAAATTAATTAATTTATTTTTATCTTACATAGCTACACTTCCTTTTTGAGAAATCATTGATTAAAGATGGGACAACCAATTGCATAGACCATTGCATGCTACAACCTATTATCTTAAATCCAATGTTGCATTATGATGCTGAGTTTAAAGCTGATTATGAGGTGAAATGTAGAATGTATGGTTGTTTGGATAGTTTGGTGGGAGACAATGATGAGAGCACTAAGATGGATGCTCAAAATTAAGAGTTTCAAGAGCAAATCTGAATTGGAAGTCTAATAGCTCTCAACATGCATTCAAAACCATAACTCCAACATATGGTGGTGGGATCATATAGTGATGAACATTTATGAATTTATTAGTTATTTTATGCATGGATAATTTTATGAATCATGACCTATATCATCTATGTTATTTTTAATGGATGCACATGTTTATGAATGCAATTTTTTGGATACTTGTAACGCTTATGAGTTGAGTAACAATCCTCGAGTAACAATTTCTTATCCCCTTTTCAACCTTGAGTTTGACAACAGTGTTTCTTACTTCTCGAAGTTGCGCTCCCCCCTCTCCCCAAATAGAAAATGCAAGCTCCTATCAGTAGCAAAACCTGGCTGGTCTACATCAATTGAAATTTCTATTTTGCTTGAACAACAATCCCCTTCTGAGACTTTTCTTCAGATATTGAAGGATTCTACTCACATCATTTTGGATCATTCATGAATTTATTGATCACAGTCATAGCTTATTTTGGTGTGGGCTAAGTAAATGAGTTTCCTACAAGCCTCTTATTTGGACCCGTATTTAATGAAGAGCTTTCTTCATCAATCCTAGTTCTATGGTTCTTTTCTGTTGGAACTCTAGTGGCCTTGCAATCAATTTTCCCTATTTCATGTGAGATCTAGAACATATTTTCTTTGGAAGATAAAGATGTCTTTTTTTTGAGTGCGGAACTTATATTCGAAGGAAGTGCCTTAATTTTTTGAGATCTTTCATCTTGAATTGAGCAGAAGCTTTTCTTTCAAGGTCAATTTCTCATTTTTGAGACATGGGGTATGGTCACCTTGAGTTTGTTGGTTTTGTCCCAAGGACATTACATTCAAGTGTGAGGGAATTACTTAGGCCTGCATAAGGCTTTTTCAACCTACATACGTAAACAGACCTAAAATTAGGAGGAATCTTCATATAGATTTCTTCCTCTTGGTGCTCATGCAAAAGTCATTTTTGCATCAAACTATTGCAATTCCCAACCAAAATGTGCTGCTAATCTGAGAATGATCTTGACAATATTTATCATTAATACCAAGTTTGAGTATATCCTTTTTTATTGATGTAATGTGTCATTAGACTGATATTTCACTGAATAATATTGTCATATCAACAGTTTGCACTGTCATTTTGTGTAACTTTTCCACTTGATTGCTGATTTTGAAACAGATAAAGAAAATGACAGTATTTGCAATTCAAGATGTCGTTGAAAAGTTGGAGAAATCAAGGTTAGAGATTGCAGACATCTGACCCTTTGGGCATGGACTGCGATTCTTGCATTTATTGAGAACGTTGTACGGCTGTCAAAGGCAAAGGCAATCTTAGATAATTTATGTTACGTCTGGTTATCTGTTTTTTAAAGATCTTAATTCGATTATTACTTGTGAAACTGACGATTTTTATTCAATTTACAGGTCCGGGTTAATCAGGGTTCTCAGTAACAAATCGAAGCCATTGGAAGTGTAATTTTATGTCATCAGCTTAATCACGTGTAATGCTGATGTTGAATTCTATGCATAATGTTATTTGTTTTTCAGCACACCTGGAAGAGTTTCTTTGAAACATCATGCCTGACTTGTAACGGTGCATGTCGGTTCTCCATTTGTATGCCTAAGCGCATCCACAACCCACCAATCGATGTAAGATTCTTAAATGATACACCACATTGACACATTACTTATTTTTATTTACAAATTTCAGTACATAATCCTTCCAATTCAGCAGCTCGAAAAAGGTTACCTCTAATTCAGCATCTCCAAATTAAAGTTTATGGGTAAATGCTGATGTGAGCATTGTATTTTTGAACTTCTGAGTGCACATAAATGATTAGAGATTCGAAGTTGCCCCTGTTGCATTTCAGTGTGCCAAAGTTTTTGGGTTACTGATTGATTGGGTTTTGTTTAGTTTTATAAATTACTTCAATAATTTTAATATATTTAGGAGTAAGCCGAAAAATTGTAAACGAAGACATGTCAAAATCGTCTTCTTTACCATCCTGCTTTGGTTTCTTGTTTGGGTAGGGATGTTGGGGGATTGGGTTGCTTAAAATTTGGATAAATTCATTATCCAAACCAATAATGGGGTGGGTTTATGTATTGATGCACTTTGAGATTGCTCCTTATAGTTCTCATGAAGTTATTATATGTAGTCTTGAATGTTTATTCCAAATTTTTGTGAAAGGCTTAAGTATTCTTTTACTCTTTATTTTCGTTAACTTTGATTAATGTGATATTTTTTTTTTTGGATATTTAATGTGGTTTTAATTTTCCTAATTTTAATGTTGACATAAAAATAACTTTTGCTCTATAATGATAAATGATATGTTCTGATATTTGAAAAAGAAAAATTGATATTATATTTTTTGATGATATAAATGTTTGAAAATCTTAAAAGAAATTTGATATCCTTGAAAAATTTATAAATGTTCTGTTACTTTTATAAAATATATTTTCGTTCTGACACGTATGTTCTAAAATTTTTAAAAAAATTATATTGTTTAATGTAAATTTGTTAAACATGAGAGATTGATTGTTTGATAAAATCATCTAGAAACTACATCATTCAAATAAATTAAGTTTTGAAGTTTAACAAAAATATTAAATAAAATATTACAAGTTGTGTTAAACAAATAGCATCGAAGAAAAGAAAATGTCTCTTTTATTAGATCTTCTAATAATAAGATGATTTGAACAACAAATAGTGTTTTATAAATAGCACATAAGTGCCTAATCAAATAACATCTTAAAAGCTAATATTTTATGAACAAAAATTGTCCATTTGATAACACTAAAGTTTAAAATAATGTTTATTGAAATAACGTGTTAATTCAAGTAAAACATCTTATGAAATGTATGGTCTAACATATGACCATTAAATGCTACACTTACATATAGCTTTTAATAAAGCATTTACTATTTTATACCACTTGATGATTATATATGCTTAATCAAACTGTATTTATTAATGAAATGATAAGTGAGAAAAAGTTTTGAATACACAATATGATCTAATCCTTATCAACATTTAGAATATTTAACGCATGTTAGAAAAAAAGTGCCTTGATACTTGTATTTCTTGTTTTTGATATTTGTGTACATCACTAAAGTATAAAGATATGATCAAAATCATTATACCTAGAAAAAAGACATCGTGAGAGATGAAGAACATTATGGGAATGTTTATCTTAAAACCTTTTGCTCTGTCACATTGTACAAGTTCTTTGTTGATAAAGGCTATGATAAAGGTTTCTACATATGTAAAGTAGACTTTAGTCTAGCCATCTTCCTTTTTTAGAGTCTGATGTGCAAGCTTGATTTTTCTCTGTGGCCTTAACAAAACGATTAGTTTTAGGTTTAGACATATACTGAGTATTATTGTCTTTAAACCCTAGACCTTGACTATCAGAAGGATGCTTACAATTAGTCTTAGACAATTGTTTCCTTCAAACGTTCTGTCTAACACTTTATATAATGTGTCATTCTCTCGTTTGAGTGAATCAACACGTTTAATATCTTTAGTAATAATTGTATTCTCTATTAACTTTTTGTTTTCGAAATGATGTTTTCATTTTCCCTTTTTAAAACAATTAGCTTCACTTCCAGGTTGCTAATTTTTTGCTTTAAAGACTTTACATCATCATTAGATGATGTTAGTTCATTCTTCAAAATCTTAAGTTTTTTCGAAAATTTTTTAATTTTGTTTTTGTAATAATAGCCTTGACAAGTTTGACAATAACTCATGTAAAGCTTGAATAATAGAATGAAGATCAAATAAGTATACTTCTTCGTCAGAGTCGTCTAACTAGTATTCAACGATGTCTACCATGAGACAAAAAATTACTTCCTCGTCTTGTTCTTGATGCATCTAGGTCCTCCTAGGTGCTGATGAGAACCATTTTCTTATCCTTTTTTGTTGAATACCATCTTCTTCTTGGCCTTCTCAAGATCTGGACAATCTGACTTGAAATGTCCCAGCTTCCTACACTCATACGAGACTATTAGTCCTTCCTTTTTGTTGTCCATCTTGTCATTTCAAGAAATGGATCCAATGTGTCTACCTTTGGAAGGTGTGCCTCTCTTTCTCATCCACATGGAAAATATTTTCGTCTAGTTCATCTTTCTCCTCATCACTCATTGAATCTTCAACGTCTGACTCTTCTTAGGATTCATGAGCACTAAATTCCTTTGTAAGTGTTCTTTTGGTGGGCTTCAATGCCCTTAGAGCGATGTTTCTTTCTTTTTTCAGCACTCTACCTTTTAGAAGCTTCAGTTCGGTACCTTTAGGATTCCAGCTAGTTCCTTTAAGCTCATACCATCATGATTCTTTGTGGTTCTTAGAGCAGTTACTTGTGGTCTGCACTACTTGAACAGACCACATAAGATTTTATCAATGGAATGTCTAGCTAGCACCTCATGTTTTGAAGTTTATTAAAGGAAAGACAGTGAAAATTTTCATTCTTTTCGTATTCTTCTATTTGACTAGGTATTAAGGAATGTAGTGGTTTTAGACAACACATTTTGGACTATGGGTTGAAATCACAAGGAAACATTAGAAGAGGGGGGGGGGTTGAATAATGTTTCAAAACTTTTTGAAAATCAACGTTTAATAATTGTTGTAGGGTTTAGACGGTATGCAATAGTTATTGGACGTGTGTTCTAAATAAAGCATTTAACAAAAGTGTTTTAAACATGAAGAACAATAACATAAGTACTTTATACTGCTTCACTCAATCCTGAGCTATGTCTAGTCTTCTTCAAGAACTCTTGAGAGGCTCTACTAATCTTATCCAAGATTACAACTGAGTACAAATCACTACTAGTATACACTGAGTATTATAACAATTACTGGTCCCTCTAGTCAATCCTGACTAGTATGAGTTTAACCACTCTTGGTATCTAAGTATTATAACCACCTCTAGTATCAACTCTAGACAACTATCTAGAACATTTAAATCTCCTAAGCTAAACAATGCAAGTGTTTTAATTCTCTTCAGAGTTACTAAACACATTTAGTGTTAGTTTACAAGTACAAATTCCGATAGCTCTTAATGAGAGGATAAATACAATACAAAGAAATATGAGAACTTATGAAGTTCTTTTCTTTTATTATATGAACAGACTCAAACAAAGTAAGCTTATTGAGAGAATAACAGCGTAACAATACAATGATAACAAATGTTCTTTTATTCTCTTGTGTGAGTCCTCCTTTTATATCTTTCTTCAAGAGATGGCCATTACTTAGAGATAATTGCCTTTGTTGAGAGTAGGTGGCTTCTCGTATAAAGACATGTACCTTTTTGCACTTTGGGAAGAGCAACATTGTTTTCGCAGTTGGAGCTTGTACGACTATGGTAGGACATAAAGTTTTAGGAAACATTATAGGAATGTCTTCTTATTTCACAATGTCTTTCTGATTTTTGTGCAATGATTTTGAGTATAGCTTGTTATTGTCAATATCTACATAGATAAAGAGAGAGAAATCATAGCAGACAAGGTACAATACATACATCCATTTAATGATCTATACATTGATAGAGTGTTGAAACGTGTTTTGTATAATAAGCGTTTAATGCAACTTTGAGCTTTTTCAAGTAGTGAGAGTTCATAAGATATATATCGTTTATGGCTTCTTTCATTAGACGTGCTTATGTCAAATGTTGTTTTTTGATGTGCACATTGACCAGACGTTATATTTCTCTAAACGATATTTCGTAAAATGTTGTATGTTAAATTTCAAAATTCGAGATGCTTGATACTTTATTCTTCTTAGATGATCTTGTCTTAACATTGGTAATGGAGAAAAGGCAAATGTTTTGAATGATTTATATGTATATGTATTATTCCTAACCTTTCTCTTATTGTTAGGTTCTATATAATTTTTGGTGGTTGCACTCTTTTTTAAGTGCTAATGTTGAACTACGACTTATGCAAAATGTGGTTCTTATTGTCAAAGAGGATATCAAGAATTGAATGCCGGAAGAATTAGGAATTTTGATTGACAAAGCTGTTAGGAGGTTCTTTACTGAAAATTTGGATTTTAAATATTGGAGGATTTTAATTTGGTCTTTATCCTTTTCCTCCTAAGAAACATGTGGAAAGTTCTACAAAATAGAATTGTTGTTGACACAGAAGCATAATGTAGAGGTCTCACTTTGTGCTTCATGTGTTCATTATGAAGAGAGAAGAAGGAATCTATTCAACATATTTTCTTTGACTGTGCTGCAATGATTTACTTGTGCTCTTTGTTGAAGGTATTCTTTGATTGGAGTTGTGTAAATGTTTTTTGGATGAAAATTAGAGCTTTCAAAACGGGTCACCCGACTCGACCCCCGACCCGACCCACCACCAGTTGGTCATTTAGTGAGCCAACCCAACCCGATTCATTTATTAGCGAGTCAGAAAAATTCGAATTTGGCCCGACTCACCACGGGTTGGTGGGTAAATGGGTTGGCTCACTGACTCACTTAATTACAATTTTTTAAAAATAAAAAAATTACAAACTTTCTATAATTCAAATCTAAACAAATTTCACTCCCGAAAATAGGGAACTTAAATAAATTTTTCAAGCAAAAAAAAATATTTTTTTATAAAATTAAAATTAAATTTTAATAAAATAAAATTAGGTAAGTGGGTTGGTGGGCTAACCTGGCCCACCACGGGTTCAACCCGTATGAGCTGGGTTTAAATGAGCTGGATTGAAATCTAACCCGTATAAAAAAAAATACAATTTTTTCAAACTCAACCCGACTCAAACCCGTAATGGACCAAATTGACCACCTATTTTGAGAGCTCTAATGAAAATAAATTGATTAATTCTCTTTGACACATTCAAAATAAATCCAATAATAAAGAATCATCAATGGTATAAGAAGTCATGTCAACCCTCTCGTAAAGATGGAAATTGGAAAATGAATAAGTGCAAAACCCAACTCGCCTAGCGAGCATTATGTGTCCAACAAGATTTTGCGAGTTTTGGAGTGGGGCCTAGTGGTGCACTGTTTACATCCACTTGTGCACTATTCACATGGCTTAGTGAGGTTAAATAATTGGCTCAACAAAAATGAAGGGAAAGCCAACAAAAAATATCAATGTAATCTTCTCTATCTTTTTTAATTTAAAGGGTTTTGTTAATACAATAATTTTGATGATAAAATATAGCGTAGTGAAAATATATCTTAATATATTTTATTTAATATTTTAAATAATTATTTTATTTAATTATATAAGAAAACATTAATAGATAGTAACGGTCAAATCTTTTCAAAATTCAGATATCTTTATAAACCTTTTTAAATCTCAGCAGCAACCAAATATATTATAGAGATAATTTACTTAAAATATCTTAGAAGGATATTACATTAACAAAAAAATATTTCAGCAACTAAGGCAAAAATACTTGAAACTTAGTTACAACACACCTAAACACTTGAAAATTCTGCAAAAGCAATTGGTGATTGAGTTTTTGATATCAGATAATGGGAGTTGTTCCCTTCACCATTCCAAATGCTTCCTACACCTTTTCATTATTTTTATTATTCCAAAAATATTCTAAAATTATTTAACTTTATTTATCTTTTTAAAACTAAATCCCTCTGCATCTCTCGACTTTTATCTTTATTTGTTTGTAAAAAAATCTAAAATTATTTTGTTGGTGTTGTTGCCTCAACCATGAAAGCCTCCGCTGCTTTCTCTCTGCACGTGGGCACCTTTTTGAGTTTTATCCAAGATACCAGTTATAATACTTTTCCTTACTTATGATAAGCCTTACTTATTCTTAATATTAAATGATATCTTGCTGAGAATTAAGGAGTGCATGTTTGATGGCCATGGAGAGTGTGTTTCAGGATGCCCATTATTGACAAATTTAAGGACATGGAAACTATTGTTATGGGCAAAATTGAATCTGGTTATGTTCGTGAGGGAGATTCTTTGTTGGTCATGCCAAATAAGGATCAAGTAAAAGTTGTTGCCATATTTGTTGATGAGGATCGTGTTAAACGTGCTGGACGTGATGAAAATTTACGGATTAGATTATCTGATGTTGAAGAAGAAGACATAATAACTGGATTGATGCACCCTTCTTCGTGACTTCTTCGTACAATAAAAAAAGGTTTTGAATCGGATGTTGACATTTGTTTGTTCTTCAACGGATGTTGATATCCGTTTATGGATGTTGACATCCGTTTAAGAATCCAATGCCTATTCATATTGGTTTAAATATTACTGAAAGGTAAAAATATAGTGGAGAGGTACAAGAAGCACTGTGTGGTGGTGGAGGGAGTAACTCCTTCATATAATAAGTTTAAAATCTCTTTATTGATTGAAAAAATTATTATAATGATTGAGATTTCTACTCTTTTTTATATAGTTTTAGAAACAAAGAAATTCAAAAATAGATAGACATATATAAATGACTATATTATTTGATAATTAATTATTTTAACAAAATTTTGAAATTGCAAATTTTTTATGAAATAATTTATTAATACACCATTCAATTGATTAAACACGCTATGCATTAATTATAAAAATCGGTATAAAAAATTATTAAAAAAATCCAATCAATTATATAGTTGGAACATAAAAACAAGAAAAACACTATGTTTTAATTGGTCATTTTCCCGTATAATCAATTATATTGTTCTTAGAACCTCTGAATAACAATTTACTTAATTATGTAATCGATTAAAAATGCTAAGTTTCATTTTTGACTATTTTTAAGTTTTCAAAAAAAAAAAGTTTAATACATCATTTGATCTCTACTTTTTGGAATTTGGTTCAAAGTGATCTTATCTTTTAAAAAAGTTCAGGTCCCATATTTCGTTAAAAAAATGTTCAATCAAGTCCTTCTCGCTGACGCCGTTAAAAACCTAACTATGCAAATGCCACTGTGACCAAACCTGAGTAAGCTGTGAAACCCTAGTTGTCGCTTCTACCGCAGAACAAAACGCGCCACCACCAAACCCTCAGGCCACCATGTCGCTGTCACCACCATCAACATAGGCCTACAATTCGAAGCAGAGAAAAACAACAGAAAACCTAGAAATCAAACCCAAATCACCTAATTCCAACCAAACCCTAGCCAACATGAAACCCTAAACCGTGTCGCCAGTAATCAGAGCAAAATCTCCACCATGTGACATGGCTACCACCATTGAGCAAGAATCAAATCAAAATCCCCAACCTGCAAACTAAAATTCCAACCCGAACAAGAAAATTACAATTGCGACACCTAGAGTAATCTTTCTCTGAAGTCCCCTTCGGTGATGAATTCTGGAGAAAGAATAAAACATGACACAAAGAGACTTCTAACTACATAGTACCCACTTCTATGCATATTTACAGTAAGAATCTCAATTCGAAAACTTGCTTTCAAAATACAACTCCATCTAAATCAATCTTCCAGTCTCGTGGAACTTCTTCTTCTATTGAAGAGAAGTTGAAAGGCTACGGCTTCTAGTCAAAGCCTCAATTCTCCCAAACCAATTTCGGAACATTCTACTAATTCCACCTCGAAGGCCTCTTTGCAAACGGGTCTCTATCACGACCTGAGACTCGGCGATTTGTACAGTCGGCATTGACTCTATCGCCGCCTTGGACACCGGCGGATTCTCCGCCCTCCCAAATTTGTTGATCTCGATCTCCACCAACCTGACTAAAACCTAGCTTATGCCATTTTTTTTGTTTAATTTACACAGTGAAATATATCATACGTGCCACGTATTCATCAAACTGCACAGGTCACCCACTTTTGGCCACGGTGTCAACTGCACCGTTATGTTTCTAACGTCGTGAGCCAAAAGGACCTGAACAATTTTTAACGAAATATAAGATCTTACTAAACATTTTTAAAAGGTAGGACGATTTTGAACAAAAACTCCCAAAATAAGGATCAAATGATGTATTAAACCCAAAAAAAAATAAAAAATTCATTGTAATTCAATTTTAAAAGTTGTATGTTGTATGTTCCAACAAGCTTTAAACTAAGCTGGAATCTTCATCAACATCTTCAACCATCATCAAAACATTATCTTATATTTTTGGAAGTTTTCTTCAGTATCAACAATCTTAACCGATTTAAACAAATATGCAATTGATTAAAATGCTTTCTACAGTCATTCTAGATTCAAATAAGAAAATTTTAACAAATTAACATCTTTTAATCGATTAAAAATTTCTTATCACCAAGATATCTTCTAAAATAAATTGAAATTTTTTTTTATAGTAATTATAATATCAAAATACTGAAGGTACGTGCAATCCTCAATGAAACACACTCCTTAACACGTCTAAGTGTATAAAATTCAAGAAGGAAACTTAATCATGTCTTCCTTAGTTCCAAGGAAAGTTGGATCCTATCAAATCTTGCTCAAATCTAGTAACACCAACATAATTGTCTATTTAGTTTAGTCACTAATCAAACATCAAGCCATGATGAATGTTGTATTAGTCCTAGAGTTTTTGCATCCCCTTAGGTAAACTTGGTGAATTTTCATAATGTCTTTCATGCTTTTTGAAATAAAATTTGATTAAGGCTTTACATTAATCTAGATATTGAAGGGTTCCGGTGTAGTTAGAGATGCTCAAAACATAAGAATTAACTAAAGATCCTTAAATTGTATAATCAAACTAAATATGCTTAAGAGGTTACATCGAATTAAACATACTTCCATACTTTAATAAAATAAATTACTTAAACCACAAGGTAGAGATGCTTAATATGTATGAGATCAAACTAAAGATTCTCACTTTTTTTGCAATCAAGCTAACTATACTTTTGTACTTGTTTATAAAGAATCATGAAGTCGAACTAGAAATGCTCAATACTTAAGGATGAGCTAGTGAAGCTTAGGACATGATATTAAACTAGAAATTTTCAAAGCTTAAAGTTAAGCATGATGAACGGTGAATAAACAAATATCAAAATCCAATAATAAACAAGTTAACACAAATTGACCCTAAGAGAGTGATGTGTCATTCTTACCTTTTTTTTTTCTTCTAAACAAATAAAATTCAAACACTATGTTACATTTAAGTTAAAGATGTTTGAAAAAAATTAATAAATTTGTTCCTTTCTTACATATAACAACTATATTATAAAAAAAAGTTATTATATATCATTGAAGATAAATTTATTACCAGACTTTTGATTCATACTTGATTAATCTATATCCGAATTGAAACACAACTATAGGAATTAAAAATATGCACGATGATGAATTTGAGATATACAACCTTCTGTAGTCATACATGAGAGCAATATAAACTTTTCAAATGAGTATTTTTAAAATGAATTTAAGTGAAATTATTTTAATAACAGGGTCTAAATTATTCAAATAATTTTTATAAACATAATAATAGTTATTTTCATGAATGATTCACTGTTTTCTTTTATAGTATATAATTTTACAATGTTAGCTTATAACATAATTTTACAGGATTAGGAAATTCTAACCCTCTCTTTAAGCCCACTAAAGAAACTTCACTATCCTTACTAATGATTGGAGCAAGAGGGAGGGCAAAGAAGGAAATAGAGGAAAATGCAAAAGTACACTTCAAATTAGTCGTGTAAAATTAATCTTTGAGTGAGCTTCTTTTCAAGATGGCTTTCGATGAGTCAAACATCATTCAGATCTATCAAATTAAAGCCCGCAATGCGTCAAGAGGTTATCTGGCATATGTGAATTCCCTCCAAGAAAAAGCCAACCTAAAACCACAATTGGATTGTTTTGGTCTGTGTTAGCATTACAGCTAATGGATATAAGAAACCTAAGCAATTGTTTTTGTAATTGTGATTGCTATTCACGTGCCTTCTTGTGCAATGTCTTGTTTTTTTCCTTCAAATTAATATAATTTTGCCTATATAAAACAAACTTTGGAGTAAGTTACAATACCAAGGTACCAACAAAATTAATCACACTGGACCATAAGAGAGGAAACTTTGAAAAATGTGAACTTTCAATCTAATTGAATTTTATAAAATTAGTGCACATCTCTTTTTATGTTGTAAAATTTTTTTTTCATGTGAAATTTTTAACACATACATTTTCTCATGTTAAAACATATATATCTTGAACATAATTTGATACTAAATGATATAATAGATCTTTAAATAACAAATTTCATTTTACTTTGATACCATTTTAAAAAATAACTCAATCCTACTAACTTAACATAAAATGATGATTACATTTATTTATATTTGTAAATTTATTTTTGATATACCGAAATGGTTAAGAACACAGGAATTAACAATGAAAATTTGGAATGATTGTTGTCATGTGGTTAAGAACACATTTACCAACCTGAATTCATTTTTCACATTTACAAAACTGAATTCATTTTCCACGTTTAAATTTTAATTAGTTTGAATAACTACTTTTATTTTTCACATTCATATATTTGAGGCTTTAAAGGTTAAATCAAATATGCATGGCTTGAAAGATGAAGGAGGTTATCGGTTTTTAACGAAATGTGATTGACTTTAATTTTGTTATTTATAAGGTGTTCCTTGACATTGAAGACGTGTGAATATATCAACTTTAAAAGTACTTAAAAAGGTTTAAGTGTTTAAGATATTTAAGAGTTAAGAGTTAAGAATGGTAAAGATAGTAGTTCTTAAATAACTATAATTTATGATATACGATGCTTCAGTAATATAATATTATTATGATGTAGGATACTTCAATTTGTAATGTATTTGTATTTCACATGTATATGTTTCCAATATTTCATGATAACTTAAGAAATTTTATATATTTTTTAATTTACATATGTCACATATATTTTTCTTTTTGTTGGTAATATATATATATATATATATATATATATATATATATATATATTTATTTATTTATTTATTGTAACGGTGCATCATAGCCTATAGTTATAAATGAGACATCATTTATATGTATACCTGTTAACAAATCTTCTTATAATTAATGTATCTTTTTGGCCAATAACAAGCACACCAGAGTTAATTAAACTGGCAAGTGTGATAGTTTTAAACTATTAATTGGATTCAATAGTAGTCTCTATGTCACATTTGAATAACCAAAACATCATAAATTATGACTTTGGTATTAGCATATTCCCTTGAAAGCCAACACGGGAAACTTTTCCACATGACATTCTTTTTCAGTGAAGAGAATGCATTTTAGTTGAAATATAAAGTATAAAGAATAATGAATGAAAGAAAGAATAAGGAAAATTGAAATTCACTTGTTGACATCCATAACCATGAAGAGAAAAGGACTATGTGTATGTGATCTATGAGATATCACAACTTCCAAAGAATAAAACAATATGTGGGGTTGGCTCTATCAACATAGATTGCAAAAACCCTAATGATAGATACTGATAGCAACCCTTCCTCGATGCAAGTCGAAGTCCCCTGGATCAAATTTTAAACCCTTTCAGGAGGCATTGATCGATTGTGGACCATACATGCCATTTTATCAGATATGTGTCCTTCTTTCAACACAAAAAACCTCACAATATCTCTTGTGACTCTATGTATTGTCTTCCTTTTTTTTTTCTTAGTATAGATTTCATCTTTCATTCTTAAGGCAGCCTTTATTGTTCAAATATGTGTAAAGTGCATTTCATTTCATGTCATCCTTTATGAGAGAACCATTTTCTTTTGAGCTATTCATTTATTACTTTTTCATACATTACTTTATTTATATAAATAATTCTTTAATTTCAATAAATTTGACCACTCATTGTTAACACTAGGGCAAGAAGGACCCATATAGAGCCAGATATACTAGTGGGTATAGAGGAGAATCCGTGTTCTTGTTACATATTATAATATTAGATAAAAATAATTATTATAATTTGTATTAATTAACATAAACACAAACCTTTTCAGCGTTTTTCAAATCCTCTTCCGGCCAATGTTTTCATTCTTCTCCTTAGTTTCAATCAAATGTAGAAATATATATCATTATAATCATGTTTTAAATAATTTTTAGAACTAGATGGTCATTCCCTTGTAAGATCAAGTATTTTTACTGTTATATACATATATTAGTTTTTATAATACTTATTTCAAAATTAATACCAAAGATAGTTTTAAATTGCAGTTGTCATTGTGGTTTATAGTTGCCACTAGGATGTAAATTGCTGTTGTTGAATCATGATTTTATTCTATGTTGTATAATTAGTAAAATATAATAATTTTAGAATTACTCTAAGTATTGGATTATCTTTAACAATAATGCATTCAGTTACTCCTTACAATTACTCACTCCATATAATTTACATTTAAAAGTTAAAATAAAAAATTAAATGTAGAATATTTGTTTTTTCTTCTTGTAATAAAAATGAAAAAGAAGGATGCATCTATCTCACCATGGTGTCTCTCGGACTTTCTCAACATCTCACACAACATTCACTCTGCCATTGACATTCAGAAGTTAGAACATAAGTTTGATATTACAATCTTTATTATTTCTGGTGATAAAAATGAAATAGAGCAATGTTAAAAAAAATAAAAAATTCAAAATAAGAAGAACTTTGTGGTTATGGGAGATACTGAGCAACACTGCGGCCGCAATTACTATTGCGGAAAGTAATTTAGAAGTATGAAAACATTGTAAAGTTATTTTACAGTCTGAATCCATAGAATTTTTTTTTTCTTTTTTATGTTTCATAGTCACGAGACGATGTTGTCCCTTTTTTAGTTTAATTTTATGTTTAAAGGGGAGAGAGAGTTGGCAGAGGAACTGATAGAGAACTTTCAAACCTCTTTTTATCTTGCACCATCACTCACAGCTGATAGCATCTATATATGGCAGTCTCAAACTGAAGTGTTCTACAAAATGCTTTAGTCTTATCTTCCATCTGAAACAAAGTGTTTGCCCCACTGCACCCCAACGTCTCCCTTTTATTTTTTTTCTGTCTCTCTCTCTGTCGGCATCATGTAGGTCTTCCTTCACACAACACACCTTCATATTTCTCATTCATAATCTTCTCTAACTGTTGAACACACATCGTATTCTCTCTCTTCACTTTGTTGTTGCTTGACAGGAGACCAGAAAATAACCCTTTGGATCTCAACAACCTTCCTGATGACTACTCCAGAGATGGCAATCAACTCTTCCAAGACAGTTTCTCTTCTGGTAATCCTTCTCTGAATAATCATTATACCACATGCATGTTACTATAAAAGTTCAAAACAACATAAAAGTTTGTACTGTTTTTTAGTTTTCCTTTTGAGTATGCAACTTAATCTTTTTCGGCCTTATATCAGGAAACAAAATTCGAACAAACCCCCATTTCTTTTTTATAGGTTTTTTTCATATTTACTTTTCCCTCACCCATCTCTTTCATTTCCTCCTTTTCTTTATGGAAACAATCTAAAAAGTTAAACATCATAAGGAAAAATCCATGAGAAGAAAGGGTTGCAAAAAAAGTTAGGTTTAATGTTGATTTGTTGGGTTTTTTTTTTTCTTTCTATTTTTTAGTTTAACTGATAATGAGGGAAGATGGATCTCATGGATATTGTTAAATTGCTTGGTTTTGCAGAAGGTTACCAGAGAAACAAAGACATATTGAAGGATGATGAGAGTGAGAAGGTCTACGAGTGTAGATTTTGTTCCCTCAAGTTCTGCAAATCACAGGCTCTTGGGGGACACATGAACCGTCACCGACAAGGCTAGATAGCTGCTATCTTCATAACTTTTGTTGTTTTATCTTTTTACTGTTTCTCCAGAAAAAAAAAATCACTTCTACAAACCTTAACATAACAAATCTTTGAATATTTCTTGATTAAAAAAATGCATGGTTGTTGATGATTTGACCACGAGACGTGGTCATTTCAATGATAAAATTGAATATGGATTGCTGAAATTCTTGAAATGGAAGTGGTTGTACTTGTTTTGAATAAAAGAAAATTGTTTTTGTTTCCTTATTTCATCTGATGCGTGAGAGCCTGTTTTGCAGAGAGGGAAACAGAGACACTGAACCATGCTCGTCAGCTGGTCTACCGTAACGATCATAGCCTAAGCACTCAACCCGCCCCCAACCTAGGGTATGTACTCAACCTAACTCTAAACTCAGTAGTATTGTTTTATTAGTCCTTTTCATGTATTCTTGTGATCTGGTCCATCGTTTTTTCTCTTATTGTTGTTCTTGTCAAACATCATTAACCATCCAGTTTTAAGGAAATTGTTTTAACATCCCTAGGCACATATATTGTCTTTTATCGAAATAATAATGCTAACATAAAGTCTTCTATGATATCAACTCTATGAATTTTCGGGAATCCTATTGGACTTCAGAGAAAATAATAAAGAAAGGAAGAATTACATAGAAATAAATAATGTATATATTGAATCAAAATAGCATATAAAGTAATGGAAAAATAATGAAAAAGTTGCCCATGATAATTACATACCCAAGAGGTTCTTTTTAGTTAATATTAAATTTAGAAAAAGTTAATTAAAAATTAATAAAATATATAAAGTTAAAGCTCATTAATTGATTCACATCTCAGATTTAAGAACCGATAAAACTGACCTGCTTTTTATGGTTTTTTTTTTTGTCTCTTGCAAAAGTAAATTATAACCATGCTCAACTGTTTCAGATGCTGCCAACCAATAGCATCAGGGGGCTATCATCCTGCAAGTAGCATGGGAGACCCAACAATGCATGCAAGGTTCCCAAGATACATATCGGGTTCGGGTTCGGGTTCATCTTCATCTTCGTTCCATCTACCAACTCCACCACCCCAGCTGCAACTGCATCAACCATCTCAGCATCATCTCTTGTTAGCCTCACCTCCGACACCACCCCTTCCTTTTCCACCACCTTCGTATTCTCACCACCACCATCATGCAGTGAACGACTACTATGTGGGTCATGTTCTGGGCAGCAGCACCAAGAATCACGTCCTGAATGACTGCACTTGCATCGGGGCACCCGTAGGACAAACATTAGTGGGTGGTGGCAAAGACAGGTCACTGCAGACTCCTCAGGGGGATTCGTTGAATTGGGGACGGGGCTATGCAGGAACACGGCAGCTATTGGATACTCCTTCAGCGATCAATCGGTGTCAAGAAGGGTTTCAATGAGTGGTGACGATTTTATTATGCATCACAAAAGACATGCTATTCAGAAAGAGAGAGACTTAACGAACTGACACATGGGGTCATGAAGGGGAAAGGAAAGAGAGAGAGAAAAGGGTTTCCGTTTCATACTTAATTAATGGACACAGCTTTTGAGTTCATGGATAGGCTCAGCTACTTTGGCTTCAAGCTCTTAGCGAAATTTCAACTCTTTACTTTTATGTTCTTCTTGTTGTGTGTATCCTCAATGGTATGAGAAGCAATAACATGTTAAATGCAGTTCTTCAACTCTAAACCACCACCAACCTCTCCTTATTATTGTTCAAATATTCTTTATCTATTTTTTTTTTCTCTTTCTCTTGTTTAACATACTACATTTTATTATTATTTTATTACAAACAAAACTGATAAAATATTTTTCTGAAAATAAATAAGATGTTAAAACAAATTTTAAAATATTTTTTTGTTAAAGACAAATTATTTCTAGAGGTGTCTTTATTCATTAAAGGATATTTTACTTCTTACATTATAGAGCACAATAGCACAATTGTTTGAGTATCACTTACACCAATGCATGCAACATACATACAAGATTTTACGGCACAATATTGAGTTTTTCAAAGTATGGAAGAACTTCTCATTCTCAGAAGTAAAATATGTAAGAAAATTAGTGTAGTTCCCTTTTTTTTGAGTTATGCATAATACTCACCCATTGTATATATTTATTTAAATATAAAAATAATTTAAACAAAAGATAATTTTTTTTATAAAATTATAATTTATTATAACTATCATTTTATATTATTATATCTAATTTCCTAAAAATTATCAATGTTAAGTAATTTTTTTTTAATAAGAATATAATTAACAATTTAAATATATCATATCTTACAGTTTAATAAAGTAATTTATTGAATATATATTCATATAAAAAATATTATTCATCTTCATTGATATTTTTTAAAATAGAAAATGATTATTTTTTTAAGTAACCATTGAAACTATATATATCTAATTTATAGTATATAATCATAATAATATTGTGAGCGATTTTATCTTGATATTATCAATCTGAAGAAGAAAAAATAACATGATTTTTTCTTTTTGGTCTTTTGTCTGTTAGTGTTGTAAGATGAAAATTAAAGTACATAACAAACAAATAACAATTTAGGAATTGAAGAAATAAAAATATAAATTCAATGGTTACTAGAAAATTTGGATTTGGAAATGTCTCACCACATAACTCTGGTTTTGAGGATGTCTTTGTGAAGTACTGAATGATTCAACATCCAATGGTTGAGATGTAAATTCAAATGAGACTGAATTAAAATTCAATGGTTGGTCTGTTTGGGTAAGTAACAAAGTTGGAACAAACGAAAGAAGATCTAAAAATACCCAGGTGAGTTCTTGGGGGAAAAACTGTCACACAAGAAGATTCTTCTAAGTCAAGTGGTTATGATGGTTATGATGGTTGGAAACAAAACAGTGAGGCAAACACAAGATCTAATGATGGTTGTGAAGCTGCACTGAAATGTACAACTCATCGGGTCGCTCGCTTGAACTCATCAGATCGTTCCACTAAAATGTGTAGCTTCATTTCTATCTACTATTTTAATATGTATAAATAGATATTGATCAATTTTTATCTCCTATCCCAATATCTAAAAGCTCAGGTGTGATAGTTAAATAGAAAACTAAACCTTGAGTACTTAAATATAAACAAAAGAAGGACTCGGAACTTACCTCGATGGCCTGTGAGACAGCTAACCGTTTAAGACTTCTACACAACCACAAACTCTCCCTCGACGAAGATGCAGCAAGCAGGTCCGTAAAAATCCGCTTATAATTGTAATAATTTTTGTAGTGATATAATATTATTATAACCAACTCAAACCATATTAAAACTATAATTCCACTTTCTTAAATAAAACAATTATTTTAATATATATTATGAAATCACAAAACAAAGGTGTCACGTAAAAATATTATTTATACAAATTATATATATAACTATTACTAAAAGAGATAAGTTTTCTTTTAAAAATAAATAACAAACCATTTTATTTTTGAATTAAAATAGTTAAGCACATTTAATTAAAGAAAAATATATTTAATTTGTATATCATTAATTGCAACATATATTATTAAATAATAAATAAATAAAACTATTAATCAATTTATTTACTCATAAAAAACATAATAACACAAAACTTAATTTATTTTATTTATTATTTTTCTCATGTCTTAGAGATTTCATCATTTTTTAAAGGAAAATAAATGGAAAGACTATACAAAATTATTGGAATTGTTGAAGGAGATACGTGCAAAACTTAACATGTTACACAATAATAATTATGAGGTAAAAAAGATATTATGTTTAATGGGTTTAGGCGAGGTGCATGTTGTATTGATTGAGTATTATACAAAAATGAGTTTGATACATTAAGGTGTGTAAGACATTTGGATTTTCATGATTCAAAAGGAAATTTAATGCAAGTAATGATGAGGACAAAATAGAGAGTCCCCTTTGTGAGGTGTTATGGTACTCGCCAATAATAAATAGGTTTAAAATATTGTTTCTCATTAAAGAGGATGAAAAAAAATCCTAAGATGACATAAAATATTGTTATAGTAAAAGGATAAGTTCCAAAGAGGGGTGTTGAAATATAAACTATTATATATTTTTCAAAATCTTTAGAATGAAATCTTATTAATTAGTCTAGTTAGCTTTAGGATTCAGTTGCTTTTACACATATACTTCAAAACCAAGAATTGAACAAGATTAAAAATAAGAAAAATAAAGATAGAGGATAGAAGAAATGTACAAAGGTTTACATTGATTCACTGTTTCACAAGGGTACATCCACTATATTTTTAAACTTTTACAAGAACCCCTCAATAATACATATAGAAAGATATTGAACCCTATAAGAATTTCTATTACCACTTGTAAAACTCTATTACAAGAAAAACAATATGAAAAACTAGAGAATACAACGAAACAAATTCAACTGAGACACAACAAGACAACAACAAAAGAAAATATGGTTGAAACATCATGTTTTCTCTAACACCGAGAGAATCATCTTCAAATAACTCAATAGAAGAAATATGTTTATGCTCAATGTTAACTCTCTCAAAAGTTTAAATAATTTAAAAATATATTTACTAAAAAATCATGATAAAAGAAGTTAGAATGAGAGAGTTATTTGGATTTTAAATTTTCAATTTTATTGGAAATTTCAATTCAATGTGTTTGTTTCACTTGTGAAATTAATGGATTAAAATAGACTAATAGAAAATATTTTGAAAGAAAAGAAAGGTTTAATATATTAAAAACTTGTCTTAATAGATTAACAACTTTTCCTTAGAACCCATGGTTCTAAGTAATCTCAATTGATTAAAATGAATATTTAATCGATTAAAATGTTATATGCAATCATTTTATACTTAAATATTAACCTTTTAATAAAATAAAACATATATATATATATATATATATATATATATATAGTTAATATATAAATGAATAATTGTTTTCAGTGGTGTTGAGTTGTAGTGTTTAAATATTATTGTATGTAAATACATATTTATAAACTTTGATATTAAATATAGTTTATATAGATACTTAGTGTTTATATACGAAAAAAAATACATAATTAGGATAATTACAAGATTATCTCACGGTAATTGTTTATATATATATATATATATATATATATATATATATATATATATATATATATATATATGGCATACATTTATGTTGATATGTTATAATTAGTGGTATACAAATTAAATATATTTTTAAAATAATTATGATTAGTTGTGAGTTTTTTTATATTATTTTATTATATAATTACTACAATGGTTATAAAAGTTAGCATGTATGATTTTGATAATTTAATTAGAAGGTTTTCCGACAATTTAATTAGAAAAGCGAGTTATTTAGGATTTTATAGAATATATCTTTTAGAGACTCGTAATAATCAATTAAGGTAAAAAAGAAAGTTTATTTTCTAAAGATAATCGGCTTTTATAAAAATTCAGTAAAATAAACCCAATAGAGATATGTATGCTTCTTATTTATATTATGTTAGCATAGAAATCATAGTCATCAGAAAAAAGAGATAAAAAATCTTATAATAATCGTGGGGTTTGAGAGGAGAGTATTATTTTCTACTAAAGGAGAAGCCTAGAAGCCAAGTTGTTAGGAGGGTTTAGAAGATCTAGAACTCCTTGCTAGATTAGAGGTAGGAGAAGCTTACATTTTTTATTTTTATTCTTGATGTTTGTCATTTTTTATTTTTATTCAAATTGGTCACATGTTATATATGATCTTATGATATTGTTAAATTGACGTTATTGCATTATTGGCTATTGTTATTGTAAAATTGGTTGGTAGATTTTGCTAGGAATTTTATGTATGGTGAATGATAGTAGGAATGATTTTGAATGGGTAACGAGATAACATGTTTTCGTGTGTGAATTGTGTATATGTGTGTTACTGTTTGAATGCATGTGTGTGAAAATAAGACATATTGTTCTAGGGTCTTCTCGTTTTACCTAGTAAATCTAAAGACGACTCTTTCAGCCGTGGATGCGGGAAAGAGGTTATCTTCGGCCATGGATGCAAGAAGAGAACGGGTTCGAGTACTGCACACTCTTTTGGTTATGGATGCGGGAAAGATGTTCTCTTAGGCTATTGATGAGGAAAAAGGATGGTTTCGAGTGTTGCACTCTCTTCGGTCGTGGATGCAAGAAGAGGGGAAGACTGTAGGACCAGGTCCAGTGCTGGATGGCAGGACAACTTGAACTGGTTGGTTCTGATGAACATGTGGTATGGTAGGATATGAGCGATAAACTACTGGTTTGTGATAACGATGAGTAACCATGTTTAAGTTATTGGTCTGTTACTGTTGTGTTTAATATTGTGATGAATATTGATTGAATCCTGCCTCACGTAGTCTTTTTACTTTTCATTACACACTTGTGAGTTATGTCATTATGTTTATGATTGATTATCATTTAGTTCACCACTATGTTTATGGTTGTGGTTTCCATGTGCGATGATCATTTTATATGAGAGTAGATTATAATGCAGATAATTTCGGTACTGTATAGAGTGATGAATTGATTGGGAAAGTTGGGGAATTTGGGATTTTGTTTTGAATAAAAGATTTTATTTGGAGTTTTATTTTGTAATTAAGTAGAATTATTGTTTATTTTTAGATAATTGTAAAGACTTATTAAATTTGGATTTTCGCAATGATATTATGCTTTAAAAACATTAAATTTTTACTCGTAATCGTTGCATCCAGATTGGGGTGTTACAAAATTTATGATTTCATTACTCCCTTTTACCATTTGTTTTAGTTCTCCTTCTAGACCGACTCCATAATGCTGCATAAAATTGGGTAACAGAATAAGATATGGGAAATAATAATTTGGTAGGTGCTTAGATGACATCTATCTAGTCAACTTTAATCCTTTTTCTGAATACAATACATCAAAACCAAATTACTTTCATTCAATTGAGCATGGTTACTCCCTTTAGTTGTGATTTTCCATGTAATGATGAAAACAAGAAGACACTCTTCCGGTTTAAGTTCACAATAGCATGAAATCCTTTTAAGTTCAATAGCATGAAATCCTTTTATAATTTATGTAGGTTTCTTTAAACAACATTTGTAATATTTTACTTTTTTGAAGTTCAATACATCACTAGTCCCTAAATCCTAAATTTTTTCTTGTCTATTTGCATTGTTTTAGGATATTTTAATTGGTTAAATAGTACTTTTTATATTAGATTTAGTTTAAAGAGTCCTTTACTTGATTTTAATTAGCTTAATTAACTCTTTTTTAGTCATTTTTAGTAAGTCCTAAATATCTTTTATTTATAGTAAGCATAATTATAGTTTCTTTACATAGTATGAAAAGTAATGGAGGTTGTACTAATAATAAATGTATCAAATTTTGAATTTTTTGGTTGAACAATTTGAGAAGAGTAATCATGTTTTATTAGTTGAATAGTAATGAATTATAATTTACATTTCATATATTTTACTCAATTTTGGTTTATTTCACTTTAAGTTGATCTTCGAGTGCATATTTGATTGTGAAAATTTTATGTTACCACTTTCGTTTCTTACCACATGAAGATCAATGCGAAATGTTATTGAAATTTTGTAAAATATAAGGGGTGATGATTACAATTTATGTACTATTTAGTTATAATAAAAGTGAACATTCTCAAATTGAATAGGGTAATATGTTTTATAAGGAAAAAGTGAGATTTGGATGCATTGATAGAAAACCAATTTTTATCTCATATCTATAGAACATTGAGATGGATTAGAGTTGGATTAATTTAGAGAACTTTGAATATGTAGGTTGGTTTTCTTGAGGTGGATGTACCTACTTAAGAGATACATGAAGATCTTAAAAGGATATGTTAAGAATCAATTTTGACTGGAAGCTTCGATTATAGAAGGCTACATTACAGAGGAAGCCATTGAATTATTCTCAAGTTATATGCCAAGTTATGAACCAATAGGACTTCCAAAGAATAGACATGAAGGTAAATGTGAAGGTAAGGGTGTTCAAGGAGTGAAGATTGAAATGAGAGACTACTTTGGCCCTAAACCAAAAAGCATAGAGGCCCCGAGTCAGGAGGCGTTGAGGAAGCTGAGCTCCAGATGGAGTAAAAATACAATGAGGGCATGAGCGTCTTCCAAGAACGCCTCCAACAATAAGAACAATATCACAAGCTTCTTGAAGAAAAAAATCAGATGATGTCCCAACAACAGAGGGAGGACATCCCCATAGAAGATCTAATCGCACTTCGGGTGAGTACCAAAGGCTCATGCTCTACTACAGATCTACTGATTACACTTGTCACTATGAGCTTTTGGTTGATAAGGATCCTCCGCACGTAGTAACTGTGGGACAACAAATTGTAGGAGGACAGACCATTCATTATGCTCCTTTATGGCCTACCCACGCGTAGGTGACAATTGATGAAGTCAGAGACCCCCACGCTCAAGTGCCTATGCTAACTTCTGAAATACAATTCATGGGGGAGGCCTTAGGTACATTTATAACTTGGCCTAAGGCTACGATCATGCCATATTTTGGCCCACCAGTAGTATTATATTATTATTCTTAATATTTTTATGTTCAAGTTATAAATAAATGATTCATAACTTTTATAAATGTTTCTTTCAGTTTTACCATCCTGACAAACAACCAATGGCTAAACTTGTGAGCCATGAAGATGATGCGGTAGTAGAAGATGATGATGATCCTATAGCCAAGTTGATGAAAAAAATATACAAGTTGAATAAAGGACTGGTAGAGCTGGAGTGAGAGTTAAGAGTATTTGGCCTTTAGTGTCATATGTTATTGTATATTACTCTATGGTGTTAAACATTTTAGTCATACAACTATGGTGTCGGTAAGATTTTTAATTGTCTTTCTCTTTTTAAAAATTCAAATTATTACTTTTTAATATATATACTTAACTTTATTATTATAGGTACATGGACACTATCATAGTGGACCAAGGTCCAGAAACCATGTACAACTTTTTTGAACCTCAAACCATTTGGAAACACACTAAAATACAAACAATCATATATGCAAACATGGATGGTTGATTCTAATATATGGCATCATACATTGATGGGTAAGTGTTACTCAATATTGTCTACTTTTATCAACATTTAATTGATAGACTCACTATTTGTTGGTACATGCAGGGGCAATTGGCAAGTGATGGTGATCATATCAAGACAAGTCCAATGCATTTTGTTTCCTTCATAGGAAGATGGAACCTCACTTGAAATCCTTGATACAAATCTAAGTATTACATATTCTTTCATATCAATTCATTATGATATTATATTGTTTCAAATTTGTTTAGAGTTATGGGTAGGTCAAAAGAAAATTGAGATAATTTATCCTAAGGTTGACATTCATTGAACTTTAATTATTAATTTTCGTATGTGAAATTTAGACCATTATATTTGACTATTTTGTTTGCAATGTTTAGTGTAACAAGTAAACAAATTCCTTGGCATGCATGTACAACATAATGTCATGGATGAAGACCATCATCTGAGCAAGAATTAAAGATGATTGGATTAAGGTAACAATTTAGCTTGAAATCTTACAACTCACATTCAACTTTAAACATTAGAATGAAAATAATAGTAAAGTTTTCTTGATTTTGCAGCGGCTCAACAATCCATCCTCATTAACAGATGCCACAATCAGGAAGCTAAGGCAGGAACGGACATGATATCTTTTGGAAAGATGGAGTTAGGCTACAATAGTTTACTTTAAGTTCTTTTCATTTTGATATTGATAGCTTTAGTTTTTAGTTTTGATATGGTTTGAATTGTGAGTAGATAAATTCTGGATATATATCAATTGGAAAAACTATTTTTCTGATTTTCAGGTATGGTAAAATACAAAAATAACAAATCATTTATATATATATATATATATATATATATATATATATATATATATATATATATATATAAAGACCTCTGACTATGCACTACGCGACGGGAAAATATGTATATTGATATCAGCCTACACCGTGGCGGACGTCAACTCACATACAGAGTGTACTCCGAGAGAAAATATGTTGAGCGAAATTTTGTGACTTAGAGACCTTGACGTCTATTCTCTAAAAAGTCGATGTCAAGAGAAGACATACCCATTGATTACCGCTAAGCGTAAATGAATTACATTGGACTCCATATGACGTAGTAGCATGTTATAAGGGTTCGACGTTGAGTAATATTGGTGTTATAGGCCGATGTCAATTTAATGTATCCTAATATGATGTCGATCTCATATTGAATGTTAAAGATCGAAAAACACTTACTTCAAAATTCTTTTTTCAGCAATGAATACAAGAATTTATCTTATAAAAAGGGCCATAGTATATTCAATAAGTCAAATCCTCTTCTTAACTGTATTAAGATTTTGTTAACCTTGTTACTCAATATCCAAGATGAGTTGCGTTAATTTTATTACGAGAAACCAAGATGGTCTACTATACATTATTACTAGTACTGAGATGTTTGCAATCGATATGATGTCATATTGGACTGACAATGAATATAATTAAAATACACATACACATGCCAGAAATGTTTAAATTCTGAACAAATAAGTACTAAAATATTTTATTTATTTTATAAAATTATAGACTTTGAATTTCCTTTTATAATTTAAATTAATATCTAATCTTCAACTTATTCAATTATTTAATATTTAAAACACCAAATTAAAAATGAAAGGAGTGGTATAGGTGGAAGAATATAAGAATGTAAATAAAAATATGGACAACTGATACGTTAACAGTGAATAAGTTCTTTAATATAAGTATGTATGATATTTCTTTCATAATTATAAAAGTTTACTGTTTTTAATGATTATATTGTATTTAAGATTGAATGGTTAACCTTGTCAAGTTGTTGGTGGGATGTGGAAAGATAATCTCCATTAAAATAAAGAATTAAAGCATTGGTGCAGAAGTTCTTAGTGTGCAGAGTTAATAATGGAGATATGAATGATGCTAACAACCAAAACTGGACCATGGTTTTCACCGAACCAAAACCTTTACAGTGTGGAATTGATGATGGGAGACTGAACAGCAGAGAGCTCAAAACATCGTGTGGCTGGGGATGGAGAATCACTTACTTTCTGCATATCCCCAGGTAAAGTTGAAAGAGCAAAGTCGACTCTCCATCACTATCAAATGCACAATGCATTATAAAACATATCTCGTTTTTTACGTTACTTTACAAAACAAAAACCCAAAATCGTGATTACTTTTAGATGTTTTCCTCGTTCATCAACTTGTGGAGTTCGAAAACACGCACATGCGTAGTCTTTTACAGCAGCTTTCACAGTTATTGTTTGCCCTGTCTCTAACTCCAGCATGCTTCAAGTCTTGTTCTTTTATTTATTTTTCTCTTTTCTTTTGATTTCACGTCCCTGCAGATCTTATGTTCTGTTAACTGCTCCATGTCTATGTAGGTGAAAAAGAAACTAAAACTTTTTCTTTCATGGAACATGTCATTTTTGGTTTTCGCGTTTCTCAAACAAATAAATTAGATTAATCTTCCACACCAGTGAAACTGTCTGTGGAATTCAAATATGTAACCTAAAACTAGGTTAGGATAACACTGTTATTTATAAGTTGGAAATGAAGAGTATCATTGTATATTTTATAACAAATATATATATATATATATATATATATATATATATATATATATATATATATTATAGAAGAATTTCATTAAAATATATTATAAAACTGAGATCTCTATTTTAAAAAACATGAAATTATTTTTATGAAAAATATGATTTATAATTATTTAATAAATTTTAGTTTCATAAAATCAAATTATTAGTTTATTGAACTCTTTCGTTTTAAATTAATCTTCAACTTAGCAGTCTGATTATTTTAAATTTTTATATTAAATTTCATTTTTTTTTTCAATTTTCAGTCATTTGTATTTTCAAATATTTCAATTTTTATTTAATATTTAATCCTTACGGTTTAAATTTTAGTTAAATATATAATTTCATATTTGAATAAATTGGTTGTATTTATATAATAATTTTATATTTTATATTTTTACATCAATTAAAAATTATTAATACAATTTGCTAATTATTTTTATTCTCATTTGTTAAATTTTAAATTAAAAAATAAAACCAAAGATGAAACTAAAAAAAGTATATAATTCTATCAAAAGGAATAAAGTTAATAAAAATAATGTGTAATTATTATATATATTCCATTTTACTAGGGTTGTTCGTGTATATATTTATATTGTTTCACTGATGAAGTATAGGATGATTATTTATACCACTGTAAATCTTTATAATCAATCATTTTCATTTTTGACTTTTAATTCTTGAATTATATTATTTGCAAATAATATTTTTTTGAACTATTTAATCTATAATAGCTTTAAAATTAAATTCATAAATTTGTTGATAAATTTAAATGATATATTTTAAGATATTAGTAGCTTCAAAGCTCTAAGAAGTTTTTACATTGTTTTTATACATTTTATATAAAGAAATACTCTAATTCAATGAGTTTGGTATAATGAAAGTATAACGTCCTACTGACTAAAAGATCTTAAACTTAAAAACTTTTGTAACATTATCAAAATTTTCAAAAACATAAATTGAATACATATAATAAATCTAAATTTTATTTAATATTTACAAACAAAATATAAAATTCCACTATAAACTAATACATAAATTCTTTAAAACTTTTTTCTAAAACAAAAATACAATTCATATGAAGTCCAAGATAACATTTTCCCTCTCTCACGTGTCTACTCAATATTTGAAATATTTGTATATACTCCTATATAACACACGCGTTATACGATCATCACCACATACACAAACAAGTATCGGATAAGTTAACAAAATAAACATCAAAACGCCAATACAATACTTATAAGTCCTTACCACAATCCTATCACATCAAATATTATCAACACATAGTAAGACTATAACAAGCAATACAATGACAACCCATACATTCCCTTGTAAAGAACCATGATCATCCTATTAGCTCTACACAACTTGTCCATTAAAGGCATCTTATGTCAATACCAACCATCTCTAAACGTATGTTTTCTTCCAAACTTCACCTCATCATTTTCGTTTATCGAAACAACACAATTTGATTGGTCCTCCACAACAACTTCAGACTTATCTCCCCTGCTACTCAAGTTGTTCATATCAGCTCTAAACTCATTATGAGTCGGAACCCTATGGGCAAGACATCCATCCCTTTCTACCCCTTCGCAAGATGAAACAGAAACACTTGAATCCCAGTCCCTTCTACCACCCCTCATGGACGAAGAGACTCATCTCTTCCACCGCTTCTTAAAGACGAAGAGATCCACCTTTCTACTCCCTCGCAAGACGAAAGGTGATTACCTTTCTACCTCCTCGAAAAATGAAAGGTATAACCCCATATCAACGAAGTATGGCAAGAAGACATACTAAAAACCATAACCACCACCTCATCGTGTGGATGGTTCAACACCCTGACTCTCTTACTAAGTTAAACAATGATAAAAAAAACCCAGTACCGCACATCTCATAACCCATCCTCTTCCACTACCCCGCATAGGCGAAAAAGACCTTTTTCCACTACATTGCGTAGGCGAAAGAGAACCCTCGAATTCACTGGGTATTGCCAAATCTCATTATCGACCACTTTATACTCTTGTGCAACGACAAGAGTAACTCGTTGTTCAAACATCACTCACCACAACTGATATCATGATAAATAGGGCAAGAATGAAGACTTTAAAGAGTGATAGCATAAAAAGAATAATATAGGTTTTTCTTAGCTTGTATTTTGCCTACTAAAATACAAAAGCTTTAATATAAAAACAAGTCTTCATGAAGATCTTTATGCAATAAGAGCACTTGAGACTTGACTTTGAGACATCATCAAAATTTCTTCTCTTCAACTTTATGCTAACAAGGTTTCTCTTTACTCTTTTGGGGTTTAATTCTTCCTTAAGACTCTCTAGTGATTAGTGGTAATGAGGGTATACTTTGATCAAATTGTCATGAATTACAGGAGTAAATAGAGATCTTGGAGTCGTAGGAGAAATTTTAGAGTTCTTAAAATCGTCTGAATGTCAACCAGGTAAGGGAAGCTAGTATATGGTATGGATTTGGTATGCATGTAATAAATGATGTTTGTAAGCTGATGTAATAAATGCAAAGAATTCTCCTAAAACCAAAGAAAGGTTTATCTAAGATGCTTTCAAACAACCTAAGTACCACAGAGGCTTAAAAGAAAAACAAGACAATGTATAAAAAGAAAGTAGAAGAAATTGAATGCTATATAAACAAGTAAACTAACAGCCTTATGTGAATATGCAAAATAAAATTAAGAGCCACTTGACACACCTTCACTTCTAAGAGTGGAAACTAAACTATTACACAATTTTAGCAATGGAGATGGGATTGTATCAAAGACATTTTCCCAAGACACCAAACAAATAAGCTAATGAAACCAAAAAAATTACAAGAACACAAAGGTTTCATGATACAAAAAAGTAAATAAAAGTGCAAAAACAACTCCTAAATTATTGGTTTCTTCAAGTGTTTATCCTCTCTTTATGTTCACTCCAAATCCATGTAAGAACTTCTCCCCAAGTCCAAAGAAATGCTTCTATTAGCCTTCTTTCAAACCTTCAAGATGTTACCTTTAAAGTTAGTTAAACTCTCAAAATAAATCTCCAACTAAAATTTGATTTCAAGCACCAAAAAGGCCAAAGAATGAAAACAATAAAAACACAATTTGAAAGATAAACTCAAATGGAGTAAGATGAGACAATACTTCAAATAAAGTCAAGAATGACAAAAAAAAATTTAAGGGTATCAATTAGGTAAGTACACAAAAGGAATCCCTAAGGAAAGTTGTTATTATAAATGAATAAAATGAAAATAAAACTAATATTACAAGTCCAATTAGATTAGCTTAGGCAAAACACTTGCTGGAAAAATGAAAACAACACTTAAACTTGAAGTCCAAAATTGAGTTTCATGTTGTTGTTATGTCATTTTCTTTTGGAATTTTTTTTTCACTTCTTTTTGTCCCTTTTCTTTTCTTCTTTTCTTTTGTTTTTGATTGAGGAATCTTTTGTTTTTACCAATGAATTTTTCAGAACACAACAAGTATCATAATCTTTACACAACTCATTAAAAAACAAGACTAATTTAAGTGGTGTATGTAGGAAATCCTAAGGAATCAAATGATCTTTTTACAACTAAAAAAATGACTCAATAGGAATGTAATACTAAGAACTTGTTTAAGAACTAATAACAAGTATGAATACACTCATAAAACTCAAAGAAATCCCAGAAAAGCCCAAAACATAAAAAATTGAAATTTCACGTTGGAATTGGACAACTCTGACCTTTGCCTAATGTTTTACCCATAACTTTTTCTATATAGCTCTAAATGAGATGATTATTTTTTCCTGAAGAATAGAATCAAAGAGCTTTCCATTGACATATAGAACGTAGCATTTGAACTTCTGGTAGTTGTAGTTAATTTTTGAAAATTGAAGTCCAAATAGCTCTTTGCACTAGATTTCAGAAAATGGGTAGGCTTCAAGTTTTCAATGTTTTCAATTTTTCTTTCAAGTAGAACAAAGATGTGATGACATATATGGATATACAAGACTTATGACAAAGCAATAGGATCACAAAATCAAAGAAAATGACTCAAAAGATGACCCAAACCCATGACACAAACCCATAAACTTTGTACACATACAAATAAAAAAAATTGAAATCCTAGGCACACAACATGGATGATTCAAGAAGAACAATTAATTTGAATCAATATTTCAAGACGTACAACACATACTAATGACTTAAAAAACATATTAGACATGTTGGAAAAGATGAAACAACAAGGAATTCACAAGAACACAAATGGGTAAACAAAATGAGTAAGAACTTCTAGACACTTATCTCTTGAAGACTTCCAAGATAGTGACTGATCGAGGTCGTACCCGAATCAAATTAACATGCAATTAAGTGCAGTATAGACTAGGAAGTGACTCCTAGGTCAAACACAAAGTGGGGGGGGGTGGGTCTAAGACAATTTTACTAATTAAAATTAACACAAATTAAACACAAATTAAGGACAGGTTTGCCACTAGCACAATTACATTTGTTCCAATCCTTGATTACCAATAATTAATTGCTCAACTGACCCTTAATCCAACTTTGATTAGTCTACTAAGCGAAGACTAAACACAGTTTTCATAAAATGTGTATTAAGCAAACACAATTTCACATAATCAAAACCTCAACCCTACAGATTAAGCAACTACAACTTCAAGCACGCAACCTTAATCACTAAGCGTGACCAATTTGCAACAAACCAAACAGATTAGAGATGCAAAGTCAGAAGCAACGCAGAATCACAATAACAACACATAATCTCAAGGAAAACGCTACAACATCACTAATGACCAACCAAAATCGATTAAGCTTCCATTAAAACGAGATTAAAACATCAAAACGTAATGGAATTCATTATTAAACACTGCTAAAAAGAACTGGAAGCGAACTGGAAAACAAAGTTAATGTAGAAAACGAAAATCAAATTCAAGAAAGAAATCCCAAAGCAAGAACAAAGACCCAATGCCGAAAACGAAACCCTAGCACTAACATTAATCTGGAAAAAGAAACTGAAACGTAATGCTGGAATGAAAATAGAAAACAAATTTAAATTAAGCAACAATTGATTCAAGTGGCAACCAAATTCCAAGAACAGTAGAAGCAAGGGAAAAGAAAATGAGCAAGAAAATAGAAACAAAAATTGAAAATAGGTTTGCAATTAATTAGAAAACGAATCAATACAAAAGAGAAGAGAAACGAAAATGGAACCTTCGTGGGAGCTCTCCTTAGAAGCTAGAAACGTAAAATGTAGAATGAGGAAGTGTGTTAGGGTCTGCCCCCTTTGGCACACATATCTAGGTAGAGCTATCAAAACACGTAACCCGGCTCGACCTAGCCCGGCCCACCACGGGTTGGTCACTTAGTGAGCCAACCCAACCCGGCTCATTTATTAGTAAGCCAGAAAAATCTGAACCCGGCTCGACCCATCACGGGTTGGTGGGTAAACGGGTTGGCTCACTAGCCCATTTAATTACAATTTTTTTTAAATAAAAAAATTACAAACTTTCTATATTCAAATTTAAACAAATTTCACTCCCAAAAAATGATGTTAAACTGAAGACAATTCAAAATAATAATAAAAAGTACAATTTGATATACACAGTGAATGAAGAGAGTATTTTATTTTTTAGAGTTTATAAATAAAATAATAAATTAAAAAAAAATTAGGTAGATGGGTTGGTGGGCCAATCCGGCCCACCACGGGTTTAATCCGCATGAGCTGGGTTGAAATCTGAACCGCATAAAAAAAATTCAATTTTTTCAAACTCAACCCGAACTCGTGGTGGGCCGGATTGACTCGCGGGTAGTGACCCATTTTGACGGCTCTACATGTACACGACCACCAACATTCAAATGATTTAAACAATGATTATACAAAACCAAAACAACAACCATTCATTTGAAAGAAACCCGTTAACTCTCCCTCGTATGATTTTTGTTTCCAAGATCACCAAGAAAACTTCACAATGGTCCTCCTCCTCTCGATGCCCCTGTTCTGTTCTATCTTCTCCTAGAAAAACGTTTTTTCTTTTTCTTATCTTTCTAATTTTCGTTTTTTTATTTTAAGATAACAAAATGCAAACCCTTTTTACTCTTCTCCTTTTTTATGTTCTTCTAATTTATCTCTAACTTTTTGGTTTTAATAAAAATCTCAATTTATCTTTAAAATCAATAAGATTTCCTCTTTTATTTTCTCTTAACTACTTTTTAAAATATCATCAACCACCAAATTTTTTTAAAATCCACCTAATCTTTTAAAATATCTAACAATATCTAATAATTATTTTCTTTAATAATAATATTTCTTTTAATCTTTAAACTCACCAAGATTATATTTCTTATTTTTATTTAACTAATTTTTAAAATAACAACAACTAAATCTTCTAAAAGATTTAGATAATAACATTTTATTAAATATCCAGATTATTTTATTTGTATGTTTTTCCTTTCTACACTCATTAAATAAAAGTAAAAGACCTTTTTGTCCTTAAACAAAAATAAAAAAATAACATAAAAATTATGTTTTAACAAAAATATAAACTTAAAAATACTAATTTCTAAACAAAGATCCAAAATCTCAAAATTACTTTATTTGTAAAACTTCTATTTTCCCAAATCTTACAAATGGCCTTCATTTTTTCATGTTCTAAATAGAATTAGATAAGAAGTGGGAGGTACCTAAATTTATATATAAAAAGGTAATAAGCTTTGCAAAATAAGAATTATGTTTATTAAATAATTAAAATAATATTTTTTTTTCAAATATTATGTTTAACAAATAATTATATGTAAAATTAAAAAAAAAAATAGAATAACGCTCAGTTTAACCCCTTTTCTTACTCTCTAGCTTCTCTGGTTTAATTTAAGCTTTGTATAAATAAGTTTATATCTCTTCAAAATAAAATTCACTTATTTGGTTAAATATGAAGAGAACATGTGAACAAAAATAAAAACATTATAACACACCCAGTAATTTGTTGAAGAGAAATATAAAATGAATTATAAAAGATATATTTAAGAAAATGATTATTTGACAGCTAAAAAAATTAAAGAATAAAATAATGTATGTCAGGGAAAAATTGTATGAATGTCAAAGGAAAAGTGTTTAATATTTAGGACTTGAACTTGGGTCGATTGAGAGTTGTGGAGTAAATATTTCATCAAAAGTTGTGGTTGTGGTGGGATGTTTTCGACCTTCAATGTCTCTAGTCTAACAAAGCGCAGAAGTAGAGGTAGAACTGGTGGATCATATTTTTCCGCAAAGTAACTCACGTCTGCTATTACTTGAAGGACATACTGATTTAGTGTCAATATCTTTGCGTAGGACATTATTTGAAGCAAACTTCGAAACATTGGATGATAAGCAAAACGATAGATTCCAATTCCAATACAAGCTTCTTCAAGAAGTGGGAGATCACACGTGGATGAGATGAAATGACATGACACTAAACTTACGATACCGAGATGGGTGAGATTGGGAGTAGACAGCACAATCTTATAATGGCCTTCGAAGGTCCCTTTCATGGTCAAACGAGAAAGGTTGGGATTTGATATGCTGAGGAATTTAGAATTCCTCAAAATACAGCCGTCAAGGGCCAAACTGTTCAACAACAAACAGGATGAAAAGGGTTCAGCGCACTCATCACCGTCCCTTGCGCTGAAAGCGGCACGGCTGAGATTCAAGGTTTTCAGCATTGGTAGTTCAAGAGAATGGGAAAGTTTCAAGAAACGACGACGAGGTGAAGGAGCGATAGTGAGAGATGTGAGAGATTTCCAAAGGTTTCTCCATCCTTTGGATAAGATAGAGGTTCGAACTGCGGTTTCTGTCTCCATAAAATGCATAATGTGAAGAACAACATCCTCGGGCAACTCATTAAGCAAGTCTCTCTCTTCCACTTTTTTCTGTTTCTTCTCGCTTTCTGTATCTGCCATGGATGAAAGGAATTAAGGTTATAGATTCAGAAACTAAACAATACCACATTAAGGAAATCTTTATATTAGATCAATATTAAGGTAGTTTCAACGTTTCTTCTGTTTAGATTAGATTCTTAGTGTTTATTTAGAAATAATTTTATTTAACTTATATTATCATATTTTTCATATTATTAATTATATTTTTATCTTAAAATATTTTCATTTAAGTTTAAAATTAAAAACGTTAAATATATTCGAAACGAACAAATATATATGATGTTAATATTGTTAAAGATGATGTTAATATGTTTAGTAAAGTCATAAAGTATTTTTACTCTTAGTCAAAGCGTTAAATGTGAAGAGCCTTATGCTTTGTAACTAACTTAGTCAAAGAATTTAATATAAAGGCTCATTGCAACTAACTCCTTACAAACCTATATTTAACCCATTTCTAACCCATTTTAGGTGTTACCTTTTAACTAAGGGCCTAATGGTGCGCTAACTCTCTCTTAAAGCAACTAAGCCTTCTAAGCAAAGATAACCAAAGTGTCTTAACTAAATACAAGGCCTAAAAATGAGCTATATTACATATTTATAAAAAGTGTTTTAAAATAAAGAAGAAAACTTAAATGTGATCTCTACAAGAGTAAAATCCTCGAAGCTCCATCTTCTTCTTACATATTCTTTGACCATGGCTCTTTATGAGAGGTCCAATGTCTTCTAAGACTTGAGGAAAAGCAATAACAAGTTTGAAAGTCCTTCTTCTTCTTCTTCCAATTTCTTAGTCTTAGTTTAAGTTGATGCTTCCTTCATGTATCTCCACTTAGTTACCAAAACAGATTTCATCATCAAGTTTCAATTCTTTGAATCCTTAACAAGTTAAATTGTGCATTAAGTTCAAGAGTCTTAAGATTATTAATGAATCATGTTCTATCCCTAGATAGAATCATATATGATAACTCTCATAGAGAGGCATTTAATTTTAGTTTTAGGTTCAAAAGACATTTTCACACCTCAAGAACCAACCATCAAGTCATGGGTGATCAACCATAATAAACATTAAACATTGAAATCAAATACTAATATTGAAATGGAAAAACATATACATTAACAACAAAAACACACAAGAATTCAATTTATTACATCTAATTTCAACAATAGGTTTAGCTCTCCATGGTGGAGAACTTAGGATTAACAAATTAAAGAGATAAGGAAGAAATTTGAACCAAAGAAAAGAAGAAGGCATTTTCCCAAGGCACCTAGCAACTGCCCCAAGCTCTATTTTTGTGTTCCATTTGCATCCATATCAGCCTACCTTCCTCTTTAACCTAAAAGGAGGAAAACATCCATGGATGAAGATTGAGACCCAAAGAGGAGAGGGAAAGCTTCCCAACACACCTAACAGCCTCCAAAGGCCTCTCCCAAACACCCAAAGTGTTTCTCTCTCATGAAAAATGAGGAATGCCACAAAACCCTTGTGGAGAACATGGTTAAATACCCCATTTTGACAAATCAACAACACTACTGCTCGACAACATCTCAATATCATTGGGCATCATCAGCTAAAACGTGAAAGGGGCAACCTTTGCCAAAGCACTACCCAACATTGCTTATCCACCACCTGATGCCAACAGCCACCGCCTAGAGTCGGTGAGCCATCACTCATCACCACCTATTCAAGCTTGGCTTGCCCAACATGCTTGTCTTCTTGCCCAACGATAGTTGTGGCGCCTAACGCCCATGATGTGTTGCTTAATGCCTCTAGAACTTTCTTTGCTCTTTGTGTTTTCAACGTGGGTTGGAATTCCTCAACGTGAGTATTTGCTTCAAAATTAATCTTTTCTCGTGGAATCATGCTTTCTTGAAGTCTAGTCTGTTTTCCTCCACCAACATTGCTTCCTATTTCCCCTTATTTTACACACTCAGATATAGATTATAGGTAAAACAAACACAAAATAAGTAAAGCATGAAAAGATAAAAAAAAAAGAAAAGATAAACTTGAGAGTTAAACAAAATAAAAGTTGTGAAAGAATTGATTTATTCATGAAAATAAACACATAAAAATAAATAAAAATAAACATTGTCATATATCCAACACAACTTGATCTTTCATGGATGAGGCTCAAATTGTTTAAACATGGATCTAAGTTGACTATATCCAATGTGAACTCAATTCAAATTAAAATATCATTGACTCTATCAATATTAACTTGACCTAAAGATAACTCGATAGACTTACTTGAGTTGAATTCAACCTAATCACGTGTATCTCGATGTTAACTTACATATACTTGTCTATAAAACTTTTGTTATTTTGGTTTAAATTTTTTTTTCATGTGAACTTTTTAGCATTATGAGCTTTGTTAGTCCTTGCTTATGTATAACACGACTAAACATTGTGGAATAGGCCAAATTAATAAGAATACCTAGGTATAAAGATACATTCTTAAAATCTAGATCTAGATCTAGATTATAGATATATACGAAATGTACGGGAACAAAATCATACTTGAAAGCAACATATCAAACAAATATATATTCTGAGCAAGTTATTTCTGTACCGACCAACGACATACACATATAATTATAGGAAGTAAAATTAAGCAAACCTAGAATGTGAAATGACTTCTTTGAACCATTTATTTGACTTTGAACTTTGAATCCAGAGAAAGCACTTAGAATAAACTAACATAAAACTATCTTGTTTTAATTAATAATTTTGAACTAAATTATAAATATGTAATTATATTGAATACTCCAAAAAGAACACTTCATCTTTAATTTTGAATTAAAATCTTAATATATATTGATGATATATTTTTGGAAAAAGTAATTTATCACTAATATTCAAGCAAAGTTTTCTCTGATAAAATACTAAGATCGTCTCCCAAAAAATATTTAATAATGATTTTAGTTCTGAAATTTGATATTGTAGAAATTAAAATCACATGTTTTTATTTTGAGAAGTAATTTATTTTTTTGAAAAGTAAAAATTAAAATTAATCCAATCTAAAGTTTTAATTGAAGAGACTAAGTCCTGAATTCGGGTAGAGAAAACTTATGATTAAATCCCTATAAAAAAAATAACGAGATAAATTTAAAATACAAATAAAATTATGAAAACCACTTTTCAACCGCATGTTCTACAATTAATTAAAAGAAGATTATTAAATAATAATCTAACCATAGATTTGTAATAAATCATTTAATAAAATTTATATCCTAATACATAAATTTTCTTTCCATACAAAAGAAATACACTACCTGCTTAGTGCACGTTTGACACGTGCAACAGGCGTGCTTCCGCCGACCCCAATTTGGCGAGAAAAGTGAACATGGTGCGATGTTGTGACCATTGTTGGGAAACTTGGAAAGTGGTCTCTGAAAGCTGCTTCGCGAATGCCCACATTGGGATTTTGACTTTTCTCTTCGATTGCAATGAAATCCACTAGTGCTATTAAAAAAACCCAACCTTATTCTTTTGTAAGCGTTTTCGTGATCCCATACACACCCTTGTTAAAGTTCTTTGATCATGGAGCTCTTTGCGCCCTTCAGATTTCGATCAAGGAACCTCAACTCACCCTTCACACACATACCCATCAGCCACCCTTTCAAGCATCCACCACCCTTTTCAACCAAGCTCGTTAACAAGCCCAAAAATTCTACACTATCGGTGAAAGCATTGAGAAAGGCACCTATTGAAGGGCTTAGCGATGAGTTGAACGCTATTGCACGTCGTAACCTTGACTTTGCTTACACTCGTAGAAGGGTTCGCGATGCTTTCACCGAGGTGCATCAGCAGCTGGATCATTGCTTGTTCAAGGTTAGTTTAGTTTTGACTGAGTGGCTGATAGGTATTTTTGGAAGAACTACATTAAGGACTTCTAGGTGATAAAGATAGGAAAAAGTTGAAATTAGTTTTTGTTTTTGTAAGTTGAAATTATTTAAAATTTATTGTATACAAGATAATTTGTAAAATTTTTCTTGTCTCTAAATTTGCAATTTTAATTTATATAAGAGCTAATTTTAATTTGTAAAAAAAAAATTCATTTTTTATCTTCATATTGGTCTTTAGAGATCCATCCAAACATCTTCTAGATAAAAGGTTTTAATTGAACGAAGTTTGAGGTTAACATTTTTGTTTTTATCTTTAGTTTTGAGTTAGTATATTATTTGGTATTTGAAAGTGAAGTTTTTAACTATCATTGCTTTGATGGTGTAACATAAATTGTATCTTTATACTAAGGTTTTAAATTGTGGTTGTGATCCTTAGTAATGTGGAAATTTGCTTACAAATGTGGCTGATGTGGTTGAGTTGCGATTCACTCAGGGAGACCTGGAAATCTTGACACTTTGGCCACACTTGCCTTTTAATTAAGTTATGTTTGGATAAATGTTTTCATAAACACTTTTAGAAGAATAAAAAAATCAATGAAATTTACTTACTGTAAGCCAATATTAGTTTAAGCTTCTTTGGATAAATTTCTTCATAAACACTTTTACAAACAGAGCATAAGAAAAATATTAAATATTTTTTTCCGTAAGCTAAAGCTAGGTTGTACTTCAGTTGAAAAGGAGAAGCTAATACACGAGAACTTCAACTAATTTTAGTTTAAAGAGAAATTTATTTCATTTTGCTTTCTTGTTTTCTTCTTCTAGAATTATTTATAGAACAAATCATCTAACCATACCCTTTAAGCATAAGCTAAATTGTAAAAACTCTCTTAAATTGGCTTCTCTAAAAGCTTATTTTTAATTTATTCATATCTAATTTTTTTCTTTTGTTTTAAAGTGCTCATGGAGAAGTTTATTTAAACATCGTTAAAGCTTTGCTTTACAGAATCAAGTTATGTACGAACTCCTTTAATTTTCCATTAATGTTTTAGTAGTACTTTTTACAAGACTCGGTGACTGACTGATGTTTAACCTCTGTTGCTAGAATGCTCCTGCAGGGATCAGAACTGAAGAAGTAAGATTTTCTGCTTTACCTTATTATTTTCTAAAAAACCTAAGAACATGTTGATGTTCTGAAGTTTTTTTCCTTGGACTTATTTGTCACCTTGCTTGAAAATGTTATTTACCTTTTATTTGCTTGATGGGTAGTGGTATGAAAGGAATTCAAGGGGATTAGAAATTTTCTGCAAAAGTTGGATGCCAAGGCCAGAGATTCCACTCAAGGCTTCTGTGTGTTTCTGTCATGGATATGGTGATACTTGCACCTTCTTTTTTGAAGGTTTGTAATGGTATATGATGTCCTAAATGTTTCTAAGGAAGCTAATATTCTGATTTGGGGAGGATTTGGATTTTGTATTCAGGTATAGCCAGAAGAATTGCAGCATCAGGGTATGGTGTCTTCGCAATGGACTATCCAGGTTTTGGTCTTTCAGAAGGCTTGCATGGTTATATACCAAACTTTGGTTATCTGGTTGATGATGTTATAGAGCATTATACAAAAATTAAAGGTGCGTCTTTAACATTTCAGTATCTCTGGTGTCATATTGATAAATGTCGTTATATTTTACATGCTAAAAGAAATGTTGTTATTGATTATGTTTTGTATTTCAATTGACAGTCAGGCCTGATCTGAGAGACTTGCCTAGATTTATATTAGGGCAGTCAATGGGTGGAGCAGTTTCTCTTAAAGTTCATTTGAGGGAGCCAGATGATTGGGATGGAATGATACTTGTAGCTCCAATGTGTAAAGTAAGCTCATTCTTCTTTACTTTAATTGTTGCTCAAGAACTTCAGTTTTCTTTAATTTTCAAAGTACGATTCAGCAATTCAGCGTATTCCTTTATCAATGAATATTCCAATCTATAAAAGAAGTATACCTTGATAAGTGCATTTTGGTATTATCCATGAATTTTAAGGAAATACTCAAATTACAAGTAATTAAGATTGATGCAGTGTCAGTTGCTGTTGTGATGAAATTGTAAAGGCCTCAACAATTGTCATATTGCAAGCATCATCGTAGTTTCAGGCTGCAAGCTAAAACAACGTCATTGCTATGTTAGACACTATTATAAACGGATCTCTGTTTTCTGGCATTGGAAAGTAAAAAGTATGGTCAGGATTAATTTCTAGAGTGAAGTGTCTGCCTCAAATCATATTCTTTAATAAAGATGAGGGACTACTATGATCCCATTTTCAATGCCTCTTGATGAAATATAAATAAAAATGTAATATTTTAATAGAACTTTGTGATTTACCCATATGTTGACCTGGTTTAAAAATATATTTTACCATTTATGTTGTTTAATATTCAAACTATACCACCATATTTAAACCATGTGGATTTGATGTGTGTATTTTGAATGTCGTACCAGGATTTAGTTAAAGAATGAATATTCTGAGACACTTGAAAGCCGTCCCTTCAATGAGATAACAATCAAACTAGAGACAATTATTGAAAATATTGAAATTATGGTACAGGAAAAGCAATGCTTTTTCCTGATTCCGAGCAATCAGTTGACCACTCTAGGAAACTGTAAAGGAATGGTTTTGTGAATTAGAGGAAACAATATACACCTAACGAAAGTGAATGAGGGATTTTGTCCAAATTGAGTGATAGGGATTTGAGGTGTCTTAATTTTACATTGAATAGTATGAGATGATTGGTGCAGTGTGAGGTGATGCAACTTTGTAAACTCGTATATTTTTGAGAAAAGGTGAAGGAGTGCAGTTAATAAGATAAATTGGATGTAGTAAAGAAAAATTTCAGGAACTGAGGTAAATTATATGTAATAAGATATTTGTTACTGGAAACATCTTCAAAAAGCACAAAATGGCATATTCATTTATAGATCAGTTGATTAACAGAAAAAAATAATATCCAGCTTTTGTTCAGCACATTTGACATATTATCAACAAAGATACAGCATAATGAATCCAACACATAGCTACACATTCTGTACATTTCAGCAGCATTTCACAGATTTACATTTTTTTCTAGCTTTTCATACTGCAGAAAGGGATCAAAAACTCCCCCTGAAGAAAACAACTATCTTGCAGCCACTAAGTTGATATACAGTTTCATTTGATTAAAGTATTAGAAAATGACAACATATATGCAGTAATACAACATTATATTTGCAGAAGCAATTTTAATTTATTGCTCCAAGAAACACCATCAATTTCGAAAACTAGGGTCACAAAACATTAACTCAATTCCTCAATTAGTTTCAGGAAATCGTAACACATCAAAGACTATTTTACACACATTAGATGTTATATTTGAAGCATTAATGATACAGACTCAGCTTTACTTATAAATCTCAAAACAGTTCAAAACAAGATACCACATTGATTCCTAAGCTTTCTCATAACCCCTGCAAAACAAGTAAATAACAACTAGGGTATGCAATTTAAATTTGGGTCCTTTCATGTTAGTAGCATTGATATTGTTTTTGGGAATCCAAGTATATTTGCTACTAAGTACACCAACATATTTGGAAGAACAAGTGTTTGATGCATGACCCTTCTTTAAACAATAGAAACAAGAAACAAAAGGTGTTTTGGGAATGACTTTTGCTTCTTTGGAAAAGAATATCCAATTCAAACTCTATCCATCACACACTTTCGGGGATTAAGAAGGGCATCAAAGTTAGATTTTCCAATTGTAAACCTTTCAAGAAGAGCATGCAAGCTTTAATCCTAATTGTACTTGGCAGTTTTGAATTCTTTCCTTTTCTGTAAATTAGTTTCTGTTTTCCCTAATTTGGATACTGACTTGTTATACCCCAAAAGCTATCTATGCTTTCTGTATCACACTTCTCCGGTAAGGGAGTAAACACATTTTCAGTTTATGCATAAACTAATTTTAACTTGTGTAGAAGCTCAATTCATATCTTCTCTTGGTGTTTATAGAAAAGTTTGTTCAATCGAGTTCAAAGTCTTTTAGCCTCTAACAAATAATGATTGGCCTTATTTGCATGATTACCCTCACTAGAGGAATCATTCTAACTTCCAGTATTCTTCATTAAAATAGAAATGAGATTGATACTATAGTTATGATCTATCTTCTATATTTACCTCGCAAAGCCACGTAATTTTCTGGATGCCCTCTTGAAATTGGAGATCTTTCAAAGGTCTAACCATCAAAGTTCTTTTGGATTGCATTGATAGTTTCTAACATTCATTACAAATTATTTATTTTAACCTGAACAAAAAGTTATATTTTGTTTCTCCCCACTCTAAATCGGGGCTGTAACTTTTTTTTTTATAGTTGGATAAAACATGACTTGCCGATCTCCTGTTTCTGGTAAGATTGCAGATGACGTGTTACCATCAGATGCAGTTATGAAGGTGTTAACTGTTTTTTCTAAAGTGATGCCAAAAGCTAAACTCTTCCCAAAGCAGGACCTAGATGAGCTCTTCTTCAGGGAACCGAGCAAAAGAAAATTGGTTGGTATCTTTGCAATCATTAGTTATTGTGTGCTTCTATAATGATATAACTAACCTTTTCTCTTCCATCTCATGCTTCTTTACGAAAATGTCTTCCACTTCCTAATTGTTTTTAAATTTGTCACTTTTCATTATGATTTTAAATTTTAGTTATGATCATTTTTTTAGATATTTTACCAACAGTACGAAAGTACAACCGCAATTTCTGTTACAGAAACTTCCCTTCATTTTACTACAGCCATCATTTAAATTTCACTGACTACTATATCAATATTATCCGCATGATAAAATGATGGCATTGTAACCAGTTTTGCTGTTTGGAGTATCAGTTTCTATGAGCATATAAATTTATATTCATATATATATATGAGGTTCATCATCCTTAACATGATAACATAAGGTCACGAGTCAAGGAAGAACCACATGTGTATAAAACTCCCTCCTTGAAGGATGTTTCATACATTATAAAATTAAGCATTCCAAGAAACGTAGTATTTGTTAGGTACAATTTTACTAAAATATTCGTGTTCTCTCTCTTGATTTCAATAAATGCATTATTAAGCCTTTTAAGACAAGAGTATTTATTAGAGGACAGTATTGGAAAAAGATACTTAATATCTTGTTAAAAGTTGAGGGCATCAGTTATTTAAAATACTAAAACTGTAATTATTTTGGAACAGAGGGAGTAACTCTTCAATACATTTATCATCTGATCAGACCAGAATTTAATGTTTTACTTCCAATATGTGGGTGTCATTAAGCACCTTAAGTATCTTGTACACGTTTCTTCATGTGCTGGGTTTTACCAAACTGCCACATTGATGATATCTATGAGGGTGATACGTGCCTGTACATCACAACAGTTTTTAGTTTTTTCCATAATGAAATTTTGTTCATTTTTCTGTTCGTGGAGTCAAGCATTTTTCTCACTCATGTCATTTATTAGTTTCTCCCTTCTTCACACTCTGCCCAAACATTAATTATCACTAGCCTTGCTGTGGGAATGAGTAAGTATGATATCCATATGTTGTTGCTTTCTCTAGCTTCCCAAACCTTCAACCCACTCCTTCAATTAATGCAACCGAAACAGACCAAAACAGATCTGTTAGAAACATTTTTATTCTTCTAGTGTCATTCTTCGTAGGCTGTTTACAATGTTCTATGTTATGATGATAATCCACGGCTTAGAACTGGCATGGAGCTCTTAAGAACCACAAAAGAAATTGAGTCAAAAGTGCACAAGGTTAGTTATTTTCTTACTTAATGCAAGTTGTGCTTATTCTATGGTTATTTCTCTTTCTATATATACATATATATATATATATATATATATATATGTGTGTGTGTGTGTGTGTGTGTGTGTGTGAAATAAAAGTCTTTGGATAAACTTCTCCAAAAGGACTATTAGAAGATAAAAATAAGAAAAAAAAGAGAAATGAACTTTTTCACTAGCTGAAATAAACTATGCAAAATAGTTTATGCATAATTAATTTTAATTTATGGAGAAACTAATTTCATTTTTTTTCTTTAATTTTTCTCATATAGAAATCTTCATGGGAATCTTGTTCAAACAAACCCCATTATCATCAATAAGACAAGCATTTAATTGTTGTGTGGAATGGGTGATTGCAGGTCTCAGCACCATTATTGGTTCTTCATGGAGCAGAAGATAAGGTGACTGATCCATTAGTGAGTAAATTTCTTTATGAGAAAGCATCAAGCAAAGATAAGACTTTAAAGCTTTATGAAGGTGGTTACCACTGCATTTTGGAAGGCGAACCTGATGACAGAATATCTGCTGTACATGATGACATTGTCTCGTGGCTTGATTTTAGAAGTTCAAGTAAATGAGGCTTCTCTCTTTCTTAGCTTTTCGATGGAAAATTTTATGGTGTTATTTATTTTTATAGATAATTTAAAGTGTCTGAAGATAAAATATCTTATTCCAATGAATAAATTTCAAAAGAGACAAAAATTCTAAAATTTGCAAAGTAAATTTGATTATATAAAATAAAATTTTAGATTTACCTGAAATGTAAGAATTTCATTTATATTTTCTCTTCACTTTGACTTTATTTGAAGGTGTTGTTGACTCAATCAAGATATCATTATCTCCATCAAGGTTGACACATGTTACTTCCAACTTTAATTAAGTCAGCTTAGTTAAGGTTAAAATATTACAGATTTGATATTGTTTTTTCAACTAGCATTACATATTTCTTTACTAATATTAATTATGATTATTTCTTTTATAATCAAATTTTGTTATATATATATATATATATATATATATATATATATATCAATGTTATTTAGGTAATATTAGATTAAAACTTCTCTGTTAATATAAGAATTTTTTAATTGATGTCAAACAAGATTTTTTCTAAGTGATGTTATATGAGTTTAATTTTAGTTAATGTTATTTTAAAATGTTTCTGAATGGCATTAATCAAAATTGTTTTCATTTATTATAAATTGTGATTATTCTTATATCAACATTAATTAAGATAATCTCCCCTAGGACTACACTTTTTTTTGTCAAATATAAAATGAATTTTTTTTATCCACAGTAGTGGTGGAACTAGTGTCTATCAAAGTAAATATTTATAAATATTGTATATGGGTTTTCAATCCAAATGATGAAATTGAATTGTAATATTTTGACGACTGCATTATATGATAATCTTACAACTATTTTTTTTTTGTTGATTTTGTGTTGAATAATTTAATTTTTAGCTTAATTAAATATATTATTTTAATATATATTATTAAAATTGAGTTGATATATGGTTGTTAAAGTTTATGATCTCTACTCTTATTTTTTTTTCATTGTTCTTCTTTCGTACTTTCAAAATATATTGACGTTTTATATTATAAAGATTAATATATTTTAAAATATCAAAATGAATGCATGTTAAAAGCACAATTAAATAATATCACCAAAAATCAAATAAGTAATCAAAATTCATTGAAAAAATAAGAGTCAAATTATTATTTTTTTCACAAACTAAGGATTGACATAGTAAAATTTATATGCATTGACTAGGATAATAATTTCGGTTTAAATAAGTCGTGTACATGATTGATGATTAGATAAGTACCTCATGTATAAATAAGGTATGTAATGTATGTTTTTTTTTAATGTAGAAAGTATTTGTGTAAGTCTGGATTATGAATTGTTTTCTTAATTTACAAATTCTTCATACATATAAAACTTTTTTGTGAGTCTACCAAATGTATATAATATAAAAGTAGAAAAATAGAAAAAAAAAGTACTTTATGAACAATTTTTAACTTTTAGTATTTTATAAAGTTCTTTCCAAAAGTATAAAAATAATAGAAAAATGTTATAAAATGTATTAAAAAAAATCTTAACATTAGTTTCTAAAACATTATTTATTTTTACTTTGTGCAATTCAGAATATATGATTTTTATAACATCACCAAATAACAATGAATAGAATATTACCGTAAAAAATGTAATCTTTTTTAATTTTATAATGACAATTAACTGTACAACTGTCATCTATGAGAGATATAAAGATGGTTTAGGATAGGAGCCGTTGTTTTTTTTCAAATGTGGGAGATATAACGAGGGTTCAAACATTGAATTTTCATCATGTGTCCTTAATTTTAATTTTTACAAAGCGTTTGCATATATAATATTTTAATTTTTCATTACATTTTTATGTATTTTTCAAATGTAGGAGATATAACGAGGATTCAACGTTGAATTGTCATCATATATGTCCTTAATTTTAATTTTTACAAAGCGTTCGTTCGCATATAATATTTTAGTTTTTCATTACATTTTGATGTATTTGTCGATAACTTACTCTCTTTTGCTAATACTCAATTGATTGTTGAAGAGGTTATGGTGATTTTTCGCTGCTAGCATTCTTCCTTTCAATAGTTATTATTGTCGTCATTCTGAGCGCAAGCCACTACCGCTGTGAGTAAGAGTTCGAGAGCAAAGCTAGGCTCTCCTCCATTGCGTGGATCACACCTTTTTTTTAGAATTGTATTATTTGTATTTCATTTTATATGGACTAATACCTTATTATATATATATATATATATATATATATATATATATAATATGAAAAAATTTTGTGGATAAATCTACTTTTGCCACAAAAACATCTTAATAGAGATGATTATATTTTATTTAGAAATTTATTTATTTTTTTGTTATTGTTTTAGTTATAGAGTCGAGCTTAAGTGTCCACTGTACCACGTGTGTCTTGAGAGTCTTGATTAAACTTAAAGGGGCTACCAACAGAAGGCACTATGTTGTCAAAGTTAGTGAAGATTCCACAGTTTTAATAATAAATACGTATTATATGTCATCACCAACCTTTTTACTTCAAATTTGTATTTATACATTTTGGCTTCGGATTAGAAACAACCTAATTATGATCCACCTCGTAATAATCACACTCAACATCATTTTCACCACTATTCTTTAATGTCTCTCTAATAATCGAGTGTTCCTATACTTTGATTTCAAATGTCGACAAATGTTATTTTATCGTCTAAGAGTTCCGAAAAGAGGGGAAGCTGAAGATATGTGGATGATGCCTCTTCATCGTTGTCAACATTGTTGATGGGCTCCTTGATCTTGGGACGAATCGAGCAAGATACAAGATGACCACTGTAAATAGAAATAAGGTCAAAGTATATAAGAGATTATCCATAGAGATAAAGACCAACATAATAGAAGAGTCGAATGATAAATGTGGTTACTATCATGACATGTCTATCTATTGGGTGTTACTCTCTCCACCTCTCCGTTTGCTCCCTCCACCTCCCCCTTCCTCTTTTACCCTTCATTATATTTTTCTATTTCTATTTTATCCCTTTCATTTTTCTCCACTCCTTCTTGTGGTGTAAAAGTATGGTGAGTGAGAAGTTGTAGGTGATGGTGCATGCCAGTCTCAGTGGTACTTGAAAAACTCGGTGGTGCTTGAAAGTGCAAGGTGCACTACGTTTGAAGGTAGATAATCAACCTTAAATTAAACCTTAAATTAAGGTAAAAATCTTAAACGGATATCAGCGTCCATATGCAGATGTCAACATCCGTTTAAGGGAAAACGAATGTAGACATCTGTTTCTCTATCTTATTCTCCATCTACCATCACTCTTACTACAACCTTCAATTTTATTTTTTTTTTCGCTCCCATTTCCCCCCATTTTACCAGGGTTTTAATTCCACTTCTAATTCACTAATCATTAATTGTAAATCGTGAATCCTTAATCAATCTCCCCACGACAACATTCATTCCTCATTCATTACTTTCCTTGCGATCACGACCCGAACTTTTTTTTATTTTTTTTCCAGCCATGGCGTTTGATCAGAATTCGGTTTCGTTGGATCTTCATCCGTTGAATGTGGCTTCCGCGATAGCGGAGGAGCCGATGATTTCGCCGGCCGCACTCACGCCGCCGACTCCTAATTCTGTCGGCGAGCTTTTTTACCAGCCGGCGGCCTCCGCCGGCACAAGGTAGTGCGTCCGCCCCATTGCGCATGCCAACGTGAGCCCTGCCGCGACGTATGGGTTTAACTACGGCTCTTCCAGCTTTGGAAGTCGGGTCGTGGCCGGGAATGCTTTGAGTTTGGGGAAGCTTGTGGGGTGTAATGGATTGGACAAGGCCTGCAATGATGCGAGTGGTTTTAGTTATGGTGTTGGCGGGGTCCGGGGCGGCAGAGTGGTCGGTAGTGAAAGCGATCACGGTGGCGGGGATGAGGGTGGTGGCGACGGTGATGATTCGGTGTCCGGGAAGAAGGAGAAGTTTCTCTGCAGTTTTGGTGGGAAGATTTTGCCTAGGCCTAGTGATGGAATGTTGAGATATGTTGGGGGCCAAACAAGGATCATCAGTGTTAGGAAGGATGTGAGTTTCAATGATTTGGTGCAGAAGATGGTTGACACTTATGGGCACGCTGTGGTTATTAAGTATCAGCTTCCTGAAGAGGATCTTGATGCGTGTCATGTCACGATGATATTGAGAATATGATGGAAGAGTATGATAAGTTGGTTGAGAGATCTTTCGACGGTTTTGCAAAACTAAGTTTTTATGTTTTCTGTTTTCTGTTTCGGAGACGGAAGTTTCTAGTGGGATGCAGTTGGGGGACTTGCAGGATACCGGGCATAAATATTTTGATGCTGTGAATGGGATTGGTACGACATATGCGATTGGGTTGGGTGGTGGGATCAATAGGAAGGAGAGTATTACAAGTGTTGCTTCAACCCAAAATTCGGATTCGAGCGGGGCTGAGACTTTTGATAGTTCAATTACTAGTCAAGGGGATGTCACTGGGATGCCCTTGTCATCACCTAAAGATTATGTGACAGCAGCTTCCTCCGTCTCAAGTGCTAATATAGTGAGTTCAGAGGCCAGTGCACCGGCTTCAATACCAATGCCTATGGTTAGGGCCATAATAAGAACGACGCACATGCGAATGAAAGAAAATTGATGGGAATGTAGAAAGAGATAAACTGAGATTGGGCGAGTCCTGGTGGATTGGGCGAATGAGTTTTACACAATGAAATAGATCTGGAGTTTGGGGAACGGATGTGGAGTATGGAGGTTTCAAGGGTGAGAATAAGAGAGAGAAGGGGAGGTGAGACTGCTGCTGAAGTAGAAAGTAGAAATTTAGTATTAGGGTTAAAAATTAAAAAATAAAGTAAAAAAATTAAAAAAAGGATTAATTTTGTAATTAAAATAAAGTTGCAGAAAATTGGAGAGGTGGAGGATGAAAACGGAAAGGTAGAGGATGAAAACGAGGAAGTGGAAGGAGCAACACCCCTATCTATTTAGATCGTCTCGTCTAATGTTAACTAGATGATGATACTATACAGTTATATATATATATATATATATATATATATATATATAAATTATTTTACCTTTCACTCCTCTCATTTTATTTAAAGAAAATTTTTAAAGTTAAAAGTATAACACTTTTAATGTGATTTTACTTTCTCTAGATATAACTATATAATAATTTGGCGTATTTAAATTTATAATTTTGGATTGAAAGTATTAAAACTTGATATATGTGCGTCATATCTTAATATTGATCTTTATTTCATAATTTGTTGAGTCATAAGTTTAAGAACTACTTCTATGAACACAAGTGTCTTAAATTTTATCCCTTTTTTTCAATTTGAAATCTATTTAATCATACAATAGTATATGTTAGAAATTTTGACATATTGGAATAATTCCTTTGGTTAAATTACATTATTACAGATATAATATTTTTAAAAAATAAAACTTTAGAATCATAAGAGGATAAAGTCACGATATAGAAGACCACATAGATGAATAAAAAAAATTAAGATGAAATCAAATATCTGAAAGAGGGGCTTGAAATGTTAATAACATATTAAAATATATGTTGCATTATTTAAGGGTAAAATTGTAGTTCAGTTTGTAAACTTTGTAACGTATATTTAATTCCCACTTACCTGAATTGGGATTGAGATCTAGATTCTCTTTTCAAATTTTTAATTCAACCATAATGGAAAAAGTTTCTCAACTTTTTATCATTTTCTATTAACTTTATGATTATAAATTTTCATATTTATTATTATTATTTTCCTAGTTTTCCTACGAATTTTCATGTAATTTTCACAAATTATTAGTAACAAAATATTTCATGAAATATAAAATATTTAAAGAATTTAAAATATGGCTTTCTTATATATTGCAAGATAATGTTCATATTATAAATAACATTATTTTATAAAAATTTACCTTAGGAAAGATAGGAAAGAAAAGAATGTAAGAAATTATTATTAATGTGACTATCAATCTAACGTTTGTCGAAAATGTAGTATATCAAAATAGTTTAATTGGTAATGATCAACAACATTCATTCTGAGTTTGAAAGACATGAATCACTCTATATTGCTTGATAAAAAATAATTATAAATAAATCATTTTAAATATCAAATTCGTTAATATCTTGGATTCTGAAGAAAAAAAAATATTTAATGGAATGAGTATTCATGAATAACTACTTACTATGAACAATGAAAACTTAATGAAGACTAGCATGGGGAAAAAAACAATACAGACATCAAGCTTAGAAAATAAGGGCTCAATCATAAAAGCTTAAATTTATTATACTTTGATTAAAATTATCAAATCATATAACAAAAAAAAAAAAAGAAACTGAGCACTTGCAATATTAAAACATAAAGAATTTTTTCAACCCTTCAATCTTAAAATTGATTTTTTCATTGAACACCAGTCCAAAAAGTTTTATTTCACGAAGAAGGAAAAATACCTGCCTATACTATAATGTTATAGGTATTTCTTTTTTAATAGATTTAATTAGTCTTTAAAAAATACATTAACTTCTGCAAAATTAGCGGAAAATTAATTCCAAAATACAGCTGAATGGTATTAACGGAAAATTAATAAGGAAGGTTTTGCTTATCTGACTTAATGTTCAAAACCTACCTTTTAATAGCATTTTTAAAACCTTTTTTTTAATTAAATACAATTTTGTCTTTTCTTTTTCTTTTCCCAAGTCTAGATATATATATATATATATATATATATATATATATATATATATATATATATATATATATATATATGTGTGTGTGTGTGTGTGTGTGGAGTTTTGCAGATTATAATTTCTTGGTGAGTAACAGCCATGGCTTCTACCTCCAAATTCCAATTCTCAGTTCTCATATCTCTTTTAGTTTTATTTATTTTTAGTGTTGAAGGTAAACTTCCACAATCATGCAAGAAATATGAGTGTCCCACTTACAATGTCGTAGAAGCTGGAAATGGTTATGAAATTCGAAAATATGATTCACCTGTGTGGATTTCTACTCCCCCAATTCAGAACAAATCTTTCGTTGGAGCTACAAGAAATGGTTTTATCAGGTTATTTCATTTCCTTTTTATCAACTTAATTAATTTTATCTGTAATACATTAATAACTTTAGGTTTTGTAAGGAATCTGCTAAAAAAAGTAAGATACTCTATATGCTAATGCTGTGTTACGAATATAATTTAATTAAACCAGCTAAAACTAAAGGTAACGATTTGAAGAAGGAAAAAATGTGTACACATAAACCTTCAATAAATATTACTAACACTTCAAAATTTATCTATTATTCTTCATTACATTAAAAAAAAAAAGAATAATGAAAAACTACATTATACTCATATCAAAATATACAAGATAAGGTTTAAAAAAGTTAAACACTCCTACGAATAGGAACTTGGTTCCTCTTATAAATATTGTAACCACGGATCAATCCAGTCCACCACGAGTTTGAATCGGGTTAGATTGGTTCACTAAGTGACCAACCCATAGTAAGCCGACGAGTTACCTGTTTTTGTTTTGATAGCTTATATACTTACCAAGTAATTTTTTCAGTAATATTAAATAGTAATTGTTTTACCAAATAAATTTAAATAAACATATGAATTGTGTATTTGGTTTAATTGGATAAACTTGGGTAACAATTGGTATTTTATTTTGAGTTTTCAGGCTATTTAATTATGCCCGTGGTAAGAACAACAAGAACAAGCAGATTAAGTTGACAGCACCAGTTACGAGTGAAGTCTCTTTTAATGGAGGAAAGCCCTCCATTGTTGTGAGCTTCTTTGTGGCATTAGAGAACCAAAACAACCCAGCTCTGGCAGATGGTCTCAGAGTTCAAAGATGGAAAAGTAAATTTGTAGCAGTGAAACAATTTGGTGGGTTTGTCACAGATTCTAACGTTGGGAGGATAGTTGCTTCCCTTAATGCTAGTCTTGCTGGAACCAAACCGTCTTTTTCTTCTACCAAAAGTTTCATTATAGCACAATATGATCCTCCTTTTAAATTGTTCGATAGAGTTAATGAGGTATGGTTATTGTCTGACTGATCATACTGACAATCTAGTGGAATAAACTACACTAGAAAAATTCTCCATGTTATCTTCTTAATTTAGTAATAATGTCATTGATGAATGTTGCAATTGTATAAATACTTATATTTGAATGAATATGGTGTGATGGTACTTTTATAACAAATTTGTAGATGCATAAACTTTAATTTTGTCTTGTTAAATTTTTAGAACAATTAGATAAATGAGATATTTTGCGAGATTTGGTACTGTTACTAGATGCACAAAAACCACAATTTTGTTGAAAAAACACTTAATATTATGACTTAAATTTATAAGTCAGTTTAAGGTTTATCAAACGAGGTGTACTAGAAAGAATGTTATAGCATTAGATGTGTTTTTTTAGACCATCTTCTATGAAGCAAAATAACTCATGAAAAGTCATTGGGCCACAACATAACAAATTTTAAAATATTCACTTGTATAATATGATTTCATAACACTTAGAATATTTGTTATCAGTGGTATAATATGAGCCTGATTGGATAATAGGGACTGACAGGGAAATCAACCTGGTTATTGTAATTAAGGTGTTATTTGGTTATAATTAGGTTGATAATAAGTAATAAAAACTAATTACAATTTCTATAAATAGGAGTATAAGTAAAATAGTTTGTTATCATTAATTGTTGCATTTAATTGCTTAAACTCTTTCTTACTTAAGCATAAGACTAGAAGAACAACAGGTTTAGGACACGAATAATCTTATCTCACAATGAACCAGACTGTGTTGTTCACGAGAGAAGCTTTAAGGTGAGCAAACACCATAATGCTTTCACGGCCATAGTAGATACAATCAAGAAACACACATTCACTCCAAGAGTGATGGACACTTTGATGAAATATTTATGACTTCATTAAACTTTAATTTTAAATTTTTAATTGAGTTTTTGTGTTTAAAATATTGATTTAAATTAAATTTTTGATAATTTGACTTATTGAGTTTGTGAAATAAAAATGTTTTAAAAAATGATTTTTAGTTATAAATTATTTTTGGATATTTTAATGTTTGTTAAAGCAATTATAGTTAAATTCTAGTACATTCAAGGTGTGAAGATAAATTGTTCCAAACTATATACCAAAATGTATAAATTCTAGAAAAGAATAAACAAGGGAGGCAAAGATTTAATTGCTAATAATTTATTTGATATTTTAAATAAATAATTTATTTAATGATATCATAAGTTCATAATAGAAAATAGTATTTGTTAAATCTTTTTAAAATATTGGGTAGTTTTTAAATCTTCAAAATAAAGAAAATAGAAATATTTAAAAGATAATTTATGGAGAGTTTATTAAAAAAACTTAGATTAAAAACAAGAAGATATAGCAAAAAAAAGTCAAATCCAAAGCTTTGTCCAACTTCTGTATAAAAAGATCTAGGGGAAGCAAAAAAGGAGGCATTATAATTATAAGTGCCCAATATAAGGATCTAACATTTTCTAATATTCTTGCTACCTCCTCCTCATTCACTCCCATCATCGTTATGTTCTAATATGATCTGACAAATATGATGCGGTCTAGGAGAACGTTAGGCAATAATGTCCTCTCTCTCCTTCCATTTTGATGTTTATCAAATAAGGGGGACAAAAGAGATAAACCTATCAGCATCTAGGAGCATGTACATAGGAGGAGTCACTAGTGCAAAAACGTTGTTTAACGTCACCCAATAGACGTCGGTTAATGGGTCCTCTGACGTAACATGATGACCGGTGGCAAGTTCGTAAATAAGTCGGGCATATAGACGTCGAGGCCAGATCTACCCGATGTCTAAAACATTATAGACATTGGGGACATTCCACATAGACGTCTAAAGGTGTGCCAGGTAGGTGAATAGTCGCCATATCGACATCGGTTAAGGATACGGCGACGTCTATAGTCTAGTTTACACGTCAAAATGACAACAACCGACGTCTATAGGTCTTAGAGGTTGGTGAACAGTCGCGATATAGACGTTGGTTGGGCCCAACAGACGTCTCTAACCTGACAGGTAGTTGAGTGTCATTAATGTTTTGCCCTATAGACATTGGTGCCCCCTCCGAACTGACGTCTATAGCCTGACAGTTAGGTGAAACCATAGTAATTATTCCGCCATATAGACGTCGGCTACCAGCTAACTGACGTCTATAGGACTGTAGAGTTCAATTAGACGTCAGGTGCACATAGACCTGACGTTTATAATTCGCGACAATATTAATATTTAAATTATAAAGACGTCAAATTAGTGAGTGGACCGACGTCTATAACATTATAGACGTTTGGCGCCTAGGCGAACCGACGTCTAAAGTAACTTATACTTCAGAACGCGAACCCGCGAGCAGTAACCACTATTCATCGTCTTCTGCCTCGAGCTTTTCTCCGCTACGGCATTATATTGGAGGTTCATTTTCTCTGTTTTGGACATTTTAAATTTAGTTTTGCTCTGATTGAATTAGTCTTTGATGAAAAATCTTTCATTTGAATTGATTAAAATTAGATTTGGTTGCGTTTTGTTGCAGTTTCTAGCGTCTTGTTGGATTGCGTTTTGGACTGTTTTTGGCCTGCTTCTCTCACCTATTATTGGGCGTGCACTACTTCATTTCCCTCAATTGCTTATATATAATCTTCTAAAAAGGTTAGCTTCTTTGTTGAAAACTTAATTTGTATGGATATTATTGGCTTTTGTGTATGCATGTTGGCATTAGTGAATTTAAATTTTATTGGCTATTTTTGTATGATTTCATATTGACTTTTAGGTATGCATGTGTTTGTAGATTGTTAATACATGCATGTGATTAAGTTTAGTTGTGTTATTATAATTGACATGCATTAGTATCAAATCACTGAGTGAAACTTAGTTCCCGTTTGAAATTTAACACAAACGATTAATCTTTTAATCGTTTGTATTAAATTTTGAATTGTCCGATTGGACAGTTTGGGAAAATTATTTTTAATAAATTTGCTATAACATGTAGGTTGGAGTTTATGCATAAGACTGATGAAATTTCGGTTCCTTATTTGTGTTGTTCTCCGGATGCATATTTGATTGTGGTCATCCTTGACTACTCTCATTTCGTGTATTTCGGAGACTAATGCGAATTGTTGCCGAAATTTTACCAGAATTATAATGTAGACTTCTTTGCACATGTCTTAGCAATTTATGAAAAATAATTTTTCTGAATGGGTAGGGTCTAACCTTGTGAGAGTTAAAAAATTGAAACTGATGAAGTATGTTACGAACATAGTATGGATCGAAGCTGGATGAATGCACGTCGCATCTCTGAAGAATGTGAGAAGGGTGTTTCGGTGTTCTTGCAATATGTTAAAGAAAATGCAAAGTTTGTGAGACATATTTTTGTCCTTGTGTTCGTTGTGTTAATCAATTACGACAAGACTTAGGCAATTTGCATGACCATCTATTCATGTTCGGCATAATGAGAACTTATACCGTTTGGACTTGACATGGAGAAGTACTGGACCAGCCTACCACGTCACGAGGAACAAATTATGTCGAAGAATGGATGAGTGATCATTTAGAGGACATGATACAAGATGTTGTTGAACATAACTTTGGAAGAGCTAATTTGTATGATTCTCTTATCAATGATTCAGAGCAACCGCTATACCTTGGCTGCTCGAACTTTACACGTCTGTCTGCAACTTTGAAGTTGTTTAGTTTAAAAGCAAGGAACAGATGGACCGATAAAAGTTTCACAGAGTTGTTGGAGTTGTTGAAAGAGATGCTTCCAGAAAATAATACTCTACCTATTCGTAATTACGAGGCAAAATTGTTTTTATGTCCAATGGGTCTTGAATATCAAAAGATACATGCTTTTCCCAATGATTGTGTTTTGTACATAAAGAGGTTTGCTTCGCTAAAGTATTGTCCAACATGTGGTTTAAGCCGTTTTAAAAAGAAGTTTGACAGAAACACTGCTGATGAAGGTAATGATGGTGCACCTGCTAAGGTGATGTGGTATTTGCCTATAATACCTAGGTTGAAACGTATGTTCTCTGTTAAAGAAGATGCAAAGAACCTTAAATGGCACGTTGTCGGAAGAAAGTGCAATAATCTTCTTCGACACCCAGCAGATTAACCATAGTGGAAGAAGATCGATGAAACATTTCTAGAATTTGGTGCAGATCCAAGAAACTTAAGACTTGCACTTGCAATTGATGGTATGAATCCTTACGGGAACTTAAGTAGCAAACACAGTTCATGGTCAGTTATGTTGATGATATAAAATCTTTCTCCTTTGTTGTGCATGAAGAGAAAATATGTCATGTTGTCAATGATGGTATCGGGTCCTAAACAACCTGGCAATGACATTGATGTTTACTTGAAACCTTTAATTTATGATTTGAAATTGTTGTGGGAAGAAGGTGTCGAAGTGTTCGATTCAGATGTTGAAGAAAATTTCCGTTTGCGTGCAATGTTGTTTTGCACTATTAATGATTTCCCAGCTTATGGAAACTTGAGCGGTTATGGTGTTAAAGGACATTTTGCATGTCCAATTTATGAAGAAAACACTAGTTACCTTATATTGAAGCATGGTTAGAAGACGGTATATACAAGACATCGAAAATTCCTTCCTCGCAATCACCCTTATCGTAGATTGAAAAAAGCATTCAATGGAAGTGTGGAGGATGAGGTTGTGTGTAGACCCCGTAATGGTGAAGAGGTGTACAACGAAGTCAAAAACATTGACATTGTGTTCGGAAAACATCATAAAAGTACCTTTTCAAATATTTGTGACAGTGTCATCGAAACTTTATTAAACGTGAAAGGAAAGACCAAAGATGGAATAAAAGTAAAACAAGATTTGGCAGAAATGGGAATCCGAACAAAGTTACATCCACAAACAATAGGAAGACGCACTTATCTGCCCCCAGCCTGTCATACTCTTTCTAAAAAAGAAAAACAAAGTTTTTGTAACTCTTTAAGAAGTGTGAAGGTTTCACAAGGTTATTCTTCAAATATTAGTAATCTTGTTTCTATGCAAGAGCTAAAGTTAGTTGGTTTAAAGTCTCATGATTGCCATATATTGATGCAACAATTGTTACCAGTTGTTATTCGAGCAGATGAGTTGGGGCTTGAGTCCCCGTACCTTGCACCTCCACCTACAAGGTACGTGATGTGGAAGGCTGCTCGGACGAAATCAGATGGGAACATGACATCTACCTCAGCTGCATTATCTCACAGAGAAATATAAGTTGAAATTGTAAACATTCTTTGATGTTGTATTTATCATATGATGCAATTTAAGTAACATATTTATTTTTATGTTAAGGATGAGTTGGTTGAGCAGCAGATACAGGGAACATTTACTCCCCAAGGTAGGGAAGACATTTTAACAACAGCTATTGGAAAACCGGAGCACCCAGGACGTGTACGTGAGTTCCTGGGGCGATTGGTCTTCGTGACTACTTTGGCCCTGTTCAAAAAACAACTCAATCAACGAATCAGGATACACTAAGGCAAATGGATCTTCAATGGGAGGAAAGACTTCACCAAATGGAGCAACGATTCATGGGGCAGCTACAAGAACAAAAAGAAATACAAAAAGCGCTTGAAGATAAGCTACAATCCATGACGCAGGGGACCTTGGGTGTGCACACTGAAACTCCCACACCACCTCCTATCAGGACCAGAGGATCCTGCTCCGATGCTGAACCTACTAAGTACATTGGTCAGTATGAGTTGTTGGTTGATGGGGATCCCCCACGCATTGTGGCTGTCGAACGAGTAGTTGAGGGAGGCGAGACTATTCATGGTGTTCCCATATTACCGTAGCACGTGCGTGTCATGATTGACGAGGTTCGGGATCCCCAGGCTCAGGTGCCTGTACCCACTCTAGAAGTTCAATTTGTGGGGGAGGGCATAAGAAGTTTTTTAGCCTGGCCTAGACCATTGATTATCACACACATTTCTACACAATAGGTATAATATTTTTGTTCTTACTAATTTTATATTTTCATTTAAAAATATTTGTTTATAACTTTGAAAAACTTATCTTCAGTTCACACGTCCTCAAAAGCAGTTGATGCATGAGGCACCAATACCTGAATATGATGACATGGCTGAAGTGGAGGATGATCCAATAGCAAAACTAATGTCAAGAATTCCCAGGTTCAACAAAGGATCAATACAAATATACTGAGATTTAAGAGTATTTGGTCTCCCCCCCATATGCCAGTATATATCACATTCAATGATGTATCCGAGATCATTGCGGGAGACAAGATGTTGAGTATTTCCATTATTCAACTATGGTGTATGTAAGATAGTTAATTTTTTCTACCATAATATTTTTATTTAGATTACTGGTTTGTAACAACTTAACTTTGTTGTTATAGGTACATGGACACAGTCGTTGTAGACCAAGGTCGGTCTTCCGTTTACGGATTTGTTGAACCTCAGACCATTCAACGTTGTAGTAACACATTTGAAATGAAACAAAATTATTTGCAAACATGGATGGCTGAGTCAAACAGAGACATATATCTTGTGCCATACATTGATGGGTATGTGTTGTTTTATGCATAACATTTAATTAAAGTTTACTTAATTAGTTTACTAACTATTTATCATGTTCAAAACAGGGCTCATTGGCAGTTGGTTGTCCTCATTCCCAAACAATGTACAGTTGTATTCTTTTGTTCGCTGCAAAGGAAGATGAAAAATGACTTGAGAAACATGCTTCAAGGGTAAGTCTTTCGCCTATTTTGGACTTTGAAATTCATGTTCTCCTAAACTTTTTATGATTTGATAATTATATTAATATTAGTTTGTGTTTTAATGTAAATAGAGTAATGGGTAAATCTCGAGGTCAGCTAAATCAACTCCTGTATCCAAAGGTTGGGTGCATTTATAGTTTTAATTCATTTACTATGTTATTCAATGATCTTAATTCTTGACTATACTTAGTTTGCCATTTTAGTGTAAAAAGCAGCTAGATTCATGGGAATGTGGGTACTATGTGATGTCTTGGATTAAGAGCATCATTCGAACTAACATTACAGATGACTGGAATGAGGTAATAATCATGCTTACTTTTAAAACATCACAAATCAATAATTTTCTTTGAACATATATCAAACCATAATGAATATTTCTTAATTGTGCAGCGCTTTAACAATTTATCTCCTTTACCCGAAAACACCATAAAGCAGTTAAGGCAGGAGTGAACAACTTATCTTCTGCAAAATTGGAACTAGGAAGACTTATATTTGTTGTTGAACATTACTTAGGTTTAGTTTAATTTTAAAATTTCCTATTTTTGGTCTTGGATTGATTTATAGCTATTTACAGCTAAAACTAAAATATTTATTATAAATAATTGTTCTAGGAAAGTTTTCTGATTTTCAGGTGTGGTTTTCTTCGAAAAATAAAATATTTTTTTTAAAAAAAATACCCAGTAGACGTCGGTTAATGCAAAATTGACATGTACAGATGTCTGTCAGTGCACAAACCGACGTCCAATAAGTTACAGTGCACAAAACGTTCCAAGGCCTATAGAATTCTCGTATGTTCACGCCAAACGTCTACATAAACGTCTATTGTGTCTATGACCGACATCTATTTAAATGTCGGCTCTACACACAACTGACGTCTATGTAGACGTCGGCGGTATCCTGACCGATGTTTCATTAACGTCACTCGAATAGACGTCTGTCCCATAATTTATGTTAAAAGTCCAAAATAACCGACGTCTAAAGCCCTTTCTGCACTAGTGAGTACACCAGACGATAGGACAGAATATGATAACACATAATCAAGGGGAGTTTCCAGATTCTTAGAAGTTCATGATAACATTGTATACATTCACGCAAATGTAATATGTTTATGTCTTTAAATATCAGTCTTTCATTTATTTTGTACTCTGATTGTTTATCATGCTTTCATTATTGTGCTTTTATTTGTTCAACTATTTAGAATACTAACCTGCATGCACAAGACAAAACACTAATAAAAATAAACTCGCAAGATTTATAAACAGCTAAAACCCTTAAATGTTTCATAAATGCACTTTTACGCTGAACTGAGAAAAATCATATCGTTTAGCTGTGTATTTGTTAAACATAAAAAGGGGGAGATTGTTAAGATAAAATCGTTTAGAAGACTAAATTGTCTAAACACTCTCACGTTTTAAAGTTTAACAAAGCAAAATTAAACAAAATGAGCATATGAATATGTTATCACTAGAATATCATAATAGCTTAAACATAGGTGATAAGTTAAATACTCTGAAAAACTAGTAACTTAGAAAATTCTTAGAAAAATAATTAAGCATAAACTAGATACAACACTAAACGATTCCCAAAGTTAAAGCGTCTATGAGAGTCGTGCTAAATGCAGAAGCTATACTGAACCAAACGGTAATCAGTCAAAACTCTCAAATAGTTATAAAAGTGTCGAGACAATATTTTTGGTAAGCCCTTTGAAAGTCTCAAATAATATTCCAAAAAACTTGTAGAAGACAACTCCTTAAATTTCTATAGAAAGCATAATTTTAAAGTGTTTACAATAGACTAGACCATGAGTTAAACCATCAACTTCATCCAACGATGAAGTCTTCAATCAATGCTTGGTATCTTAGTGAGAAGCTTAAATGATAAAATGTTACCTAAATAGTAGAAAATGTAAAAAGCACTTTATTGTTCTGAACATGCATTAAATGTCATTAAATGCTCAACGTTCAAAAGCAACTAAAGTGATAAGAAAGAAGACATATCTGCTGCATACATATCTACTTTACTTTGTGCAAATAACCTACTACACGCATCCACCTGCTTCATCCAATACACATCAGAAGTAGACATTATAAAAAAAGAATACATTCATAGAATGTTCTCTCCATCAGAAATCGTGCCAGAAAAATAGTACAACCTACATTTATCAAAGTACTAAAAAAACAAGCATGCTCTAACAAGTTGACTTTAACCAATGGTTGCTTCATATGATAAGACTAAGAAGACACAAGATCAAGGCAAAAGATTATGCTAACGAATATCTTTTGAGAAGCCTTTAAATATAAGATGATTCTAAGAAATAATCAAGAGAAAATATGTTTTCCATTCGGACTATTCTGGAACACCATGGTTTATTAGGTTGCTTTTAACAGATTATTCGTACTCAAACTATTTGATGAGGGAGAAGTGATCGATGGTGGCAATTGTTACCAATGAGGAACATTGGTAAATCTTGAAGTAAATTGTTTTGATGATGCTACAAGAAGTTTAACCTGAAGAAGATATTAGAAATATTTTTTAAAAGCACTTTGTAGAATAAATGTATTAGGAATGTCCTTAAATATGTAAAACTTATATTTTAGGTACTATTCTGAAATAATCGATTATGAGGAGCAATAATCGATTATCATGAGCTTTTCTGAAAAACTGAATTGCTCTGGAATAATCGATTATCACTCCAAATAATCGATTATCACAAGTCTGTTTTGAAAACTGCCTAAGTTATTTTTAAAAACCTGTAACGGACTTGAATAATCGATTATCACTTACAATAATCGATTATTACTGGCAGTTGGGACTTGACCTTTCATATTCAGACTAGCTGGCTATATATTGGACTTCTGAGAACTTCAGAAGTAACGTTGTTGAATAGAAAGCTTTTGCAGAATACTGTTTGTCAAAGGAAGTTCTCAAAAAGCTTGTTCAATTCCCTTGCTTGGTCTCGTGAATATGAGAAGCTCGTGTTTCGTGTGTCGATAGTCAGAGTGGTTCTCTTTGAGTTAGTAAGGTGCTATGCCTGGTTTCGTGAATAGGAAAAACTCGTGTTTCGTGTGTCGATAGTCGGAGCAGTTCTCTTCAAGTTGGCAGAGTGTTCATCTTCCGGTTCGTTCGTCGAAGGAAGGTTCAATCATCATATTTTATTCACTGTTGTTGTAATCTGTGAAACTCATTTTTTAGTGAAACTGTTAATAACTTTTTATAGTGATTAACGATTGGACGTAGATTCTTTTGAATCGAAACAGTATAAAAATTACTTGTGTGATTTTTCTACTCCCTACGCTCTTTATTTTTTATACAATCACCAACTGCTCGATATATTTTCCTTTAGAAAATTTAATTTTAAAAACTGACCATTTTAATTTAAAAAGTGACCGAACACGCTTTCCACTACTTTAAGTTTTATTCTGCTGCGTTACACTCTCTGGCTGATATCAACCAACAACAATGGTAGAGGCAAGGATGCCGATGGGGGAGACGGGGGAGAAGAGGTTGGGGTGAGGTCGTAGGAGTGGGACTGGCGGTGGTGGATCTAGGCATTGGCGGAAGCGAGGTTGTTAAAGGTGAAGATCTTGGAGATTAGGGTTGGGAAGGCGATGGAGAAGAATTGGCGGGATTGGTCGAATGAAGGAGGATAAAAAGAAGAGATGGTGGTTGTTGTGGAGAAATTCAAAGTTTCTAAGTGTAAAATGTGGCACACCGTTAGCCACATCAGATTAAATTCAACGTCGTTGCTTTTTGAGGACTAAAAATTTGAGTTTCCTAAGGAAGAGGATGAAAATGAACAACACTTTGGAAGAGGGACGAAACCCAAAATAACATGATACTTGAGGGACTAAAAACATATTTAACCCTTATTTCAATAGAATTTTCAATGAATGTTAATAAAAACAACATTTAATGTTACGACATAAATTCATCATTTTAATGAAGACTTGCTCGCAATTAAAACGGGATAGTTATGTATAGGGATGACAACGGGTACCATTTTAGAAAATACCCGCAGGTACCCATTGTTACCGTAAAAAAATATTTTATACATTTTTAAAATAAAATTTAAATAAAATTACAAAAAATATATATAATATAATATAAATTAAATTAAAATTTAATTTTAATTAAATTTAACCTAATAAAATATAATTTTATTTTATTTTTAATTAAATTTAACTAAAAAATATATAAAGTAATTTTCTTTTATAAAGTTTTGCGGGTAACGAGTACCTGCAGGTCGGATAGTATACTACCCGTACCCAACCTGTTTAGAAGCGAGTATTAAAATACCTGTTACCCGTTATCCGCAAGTAGTAAATATTCGTAGATAATAATTACTCGCTGCGAATTTTTCTTGCGGATATCCTGCACATTTTTTTCCATCCCTAATTATGTACAAATATTAAAAAGTAATCATCAAATAATCTTCATATTTGAAATATAACAACTAGCATTTTATGCTACTAAATCTTCTATTTATTTGCTAATAATTTTCGGTTTTCTTTGTTGGTAAAGATATAATAATAATTTTCATTTGCTATTGACCAATATTTGTGGCATAGTTGGTTAGTCAAGTGGCTTTGCAGTATGGTTCCTTTGTCGAGTGTTGCTCCCTCCACCACCATAGACTTCTCCCTGCACCTCTTCATCTCTTTTTTGCCCTTCATTAATAAGAGTTCCAACATGAACAAAACATTCCTTCTACCTCAACTTACAGAAAGATAGGTTCAAGTTCGAAACTAAAAGCTTCGTAGTTCCTTGTGTTGCTCCTCTGTTTGATGGTGCTCGAAACCAAGCAACATGGCGGATGGTAGATGAGCTTGACGACCTCGAGCAGTGTGGCCTCTTCAACTGCCGTGAAATTGTCGAGATTGTGAAGCAGCGGCGAAAATTTGAGTACAAGCTGAAGCGTTTGTGTCCTCTGAAGTAGGATTTCTTGGCCTATATTGAGTATGAGACTCAACTCAATGCTATCCTCGAGCTCTGCAAGAAGTCCGTAGCACGAGAATTTAGAAATGAAGGCAACAAGAAGCTAAGAAGTCCAAGTCGGATGTCGCAAGCTTGCTTAGGATTATGGAAATTAACGAGCTCGCTTTGAAGCACTACAAGGGTGACATCAATCTCTGGTTTCGCTATCTCGAGTTTTGCAGGATTAGAGAAAATGACAGGATGAAGACGATACTTAATCTTGTTTTACTCAATTATTCTCCAAACATTTTCATTGCATTTTCGTTTGGATTCTTCATATATGGGATACATATGTATGTATATGTGTGTATAACATGTAATTCATCATGTATGTTTGTATATGTGAACAATGTTGTTTTGAATAATATGCAGGCATTGGCTAAAGTTATTAGGTTTAATCAAAAAGTTCCGGGAGTTTGGATTTATGTTGCGGCTTGGAAATTTGATCGAGTTGAAAATAAGACTTATTTTATTATTCTCAATGATGAAAAATACATTCTCATACCCTCTATTTGTAATAATCTAGTTCTCCCATAAAAGGGAAATAGGGAAACTAGGAAAAATAAAATAAAATAAAAGATTATGTATTTATTTCCTTTAATTAGGAAGATTCTAAAAATATTATCTCAAATTACAACACTCTCCCTCAAGTTGGTAAATGAATATCAATCATTCCCAACTTGCCTACAAGATCTTGAAATCTACCCGAAGGAAGCCCTTTTATAAAAATATCTATTATGTGAAGTTCTGTAGGAACATGAGTTGAAAAAATGTCTGTCAATTTCAATGTGTTTGGTTTTGTCATGCTGTACTGGATTATGGGCTATGCTCATAGCAGACATATTGTCACAGTGTAGTTGCAATGGGTTCTCCACTTTGACTTTAAGATCATCCAAAATTATTTTCATCCAGAGTCCTTCACACATTCCTTGAGCAAGGGCTCAAAATTCAGCTTCTGCACTAGAACGAGATACTCTATCTTGCTTTTTGCTTCTCCATGTTACCAGACTATCTCCAAGAAATACACAATACCCAGAAGTAGATTTTCTGTTAGTAGTAGAACCTGCATAGTCAACTTCAGTATATATCTTCATAGTCAATGTGTCTTCCCTTTTGAATAATAGCCCCTTTCTTGGACTTGACTTCAAGTATTGGAGAATTTTGTCAACTGCTTGCATGTGTCTCTCTCTTGGATCATGCATAAATTGACTCACTACACTAACTCTATAAGCAATGTCTGGTCTTGTGTGATAGATAAATCAATTTTCTCACCAATCTCTGATATTGGGCCTTCTCTACAGGAGCACTTTCTTCACTTTTAATTCTGTGATTTTGTTCTACAGGAACTGTTGAGTTTCTACATCACAGCTTCCTGTTTCTTTGAGGAGATCAAGTACATATTTCCTTTGGGAGATGAAAAATCCTTTCTTGGAGTAGGCAACCTCTATTCTAAGAAAATATTTGAGTTTTCCTAGGTCTTTCATTTCAAATTGAGCTGCCAATTTTTCTTTTGATGCCAATTTTTCCGTTTCATCATCTCCTGCAATAATCATATCATCCACATAGACAAGCAATAGAGTGAGTTTACCTGTAGAAGTTAGGCGGAGTTAGGCGCACCTTTCTGCCCTATCAACGACCCCAACCGACGATGACGGCGGTGGTCGGACAGTAGCGGTGGCGCGACTGTGCAGCGGCTTTTATGGTCGCCAATGTTGGCGCACCTTTTTGCCCTATCAACGACCCCAAGCATTGATGGCGGTAGCGGTGGTTGTCGGATAGCGGCGGTGGCACGACTGTGCAGCAAAACGGAGCCCCAAGATCGGAAGCTCTTGATACCAAGTTGAAAATAAGACTTATTTTATTATTCTCAATGATCAAAAATACATTCCTATACCCTTTATTTGTAATAATCTAGTTCTCCCAAAAAAAGAGAAAGAGGGAAACTAGGAAAAATAAAATAAAATAAAAGATTATGTATCTATTTCTTCTAATTAGAAAGATTCTAAAGATATTATCTCAAATTACAACAGATCGCAACTTCAATGTTGTGGCTGCTCGTGCTTTGATGCATGAGGGTCTTAGAGTTTGTCCAACTTCGAAAGATCTTTGGGTGGAGTATCTCCGAATGGAACTTACCTACCTTAATAAGTTTAAGGCACAAAAGGTTGCTTTGGGTGAGGACGAGGGAACTCTCACTGTGATGATGAAAAACAATGGAGGGATGAAAACAAAGAATTGTTCATGTTTTTGGATGAAAAAGTGGACGGTGATGATAATGATGGAACAAATGTTGGAAGTGATCAATCAAAAATGGAGAAGAAAGAAGGAAAACGAATATGGAGAATGGATTGAAAAGAAGCAAATCTGGGAAGGATGGTGGGTGCGCCGACGTGAGTGAAGAGATAAGAATTTAAGATTTTCATAGAAAAAGTAAAAAAAGTAAAAAATAAAAATAAAAATAATAGTTTTGTAATTAAAAATTTTTTAGAGTTTCATCCTGCATATTCAAATCTTTCATCTGCACCTCCAAAATTTTTCAAAATACCTAACTTACCCATAATTAAATAATATGAATATTTAAAAAAATTAAAGTAGTCAAAGATTGTTTTTGTAGCAGTGTCTTTTTCTCTCTCATCTCATTTCTTTCTTTGAGTTCCTTCTCTCTCATAATCCTAGTGATTTTAGTAGTCTGTTTAGTTTTTTTTAGCTACTTAATGTTTTGTTTAATTTTTTTTAAGTTATTTAGAGTGGTTTTAATTAATTAATTAATAATTTGTTTTAAATTTTTGATTATCCTATTTTTGAATTTTATTTTAATTAAATTGTTATATTTTAATAATTTATTTATTTATATAAAGATTTGAATTAAATTTATTTATTTTTAATGAAATAATAAATGTTATAGAATGTATAGTTATTTATTTCAAATAATATATTAAGGAATTAGTTAAATTCATTAAATTATTTTGTTTTCAATTGTTTTAAAGTTTTTTCTTTAATTTTTTTTATATTTTGGTATTTTGTTTTCTAAAATATTAAATTTTCTGTTTGAATGATCTGAAATATTCTGTTTTAATATTTGTTTTATAGTCATTCTTTTTATATTAAAAGAATAAAAACCAATTAATCAAATTATTAAAAGAATAAAAACCAATTATGAATAAAAAATATATGTTTATATGAATCTTTTAAAAACCGAAAAAAAAAACTGTTAATACACAAATATTATACATAAATTTAAATACAATTATAAAATAATAAAAGATATATATAATAAGTATGAATTCCATTTCATATCTAAAACGAAACTTTGGATGCACATATCCGAACGTATATGCATCGGATATACATATCCGATGGGTGCAGTAATTTTTTTACTCTAAATTACTTTTATTAATTTTAATAAATTCATATAAATAACTTATATTAACTAAAAATCATATTACTACTTATAAACATATAAAAAGTTATACCTAATTTAAAAAAATTATAAAAAATAAAATAATTAAAACTGTAATACAGTTAAAGTTTTATATATAATATATTAAACATGCAATCGGATACTGATATCCGAAATCTTTACTCTCGGATATCATCCGATACTACAAATTCAGATTTTCATATCAAATACTTTTATTTTCAGTTTTTTATTTAAAATTAATATTAATTTTAATACATTTTTAAAATTATTTTATATTAATTAAAAATTATATAATACATTATAACTTCATACATAAAATGCCAAAAAAAAAATGATATAAAAAGCATTGAAAATAAATTAAAATTAATATAAGAAGTATATAACATGCAATCATTCACATTCACATATATGAATTGTAAAGTAAAAAGTTCACCAACAAACAATATTATGAGATATGAGAGAGTTGTAGTTCAAAAGTGAAGGGAGTGTAGGATTTTTTAATAAAGATGAAATGAGATGCAAAAAAATGAAGAGGTGTAAGGTTTTTTCTATAAAGAAATTAAATGAGATGCAGGAATGCAAGGGTGTAGAGGTGTAATGTCAGGTGCAGCAGGAATGCATGTTTGGTGATTGGAGAAAAATAGAGGTAGAGTCAATCTTGTCCACAAAATCCTTAATAATTAAAAATTAATCTTTTAAATCACTTATTAGTTAGGGGCATTTTAGGAATTTGGAGATCCAAGATGAAAATCCTTGGGAAACTTAGGATGAAGCACTCAAAATTTGTTCAGGAGGTACAGAGGGAGTTATTGGCTCCTTTGACGGTGCTAGTGGGCCACAACTGGGAAGATGAAAAGGATTTATATTTCTTGTTCATATTCAACCTCAACAACCGAATCCATTTTTGGCTTTAGTCTCACGGGTGAAACAGAACCAAAACTATGGATAAACTTGTTTCAAGCCGATTCAATCATGTTGAATCTCTCCCAGGGGACTACATATTCCCACCAGAATCAAGACCAGGTCTCAAAATCCCCTTTGGCAGCAATATTTCTGTAATTGATCTCAGGGAAGCAGAAAATGGTGATAGAATCAACACAATTCAGAAAATGATCAAGGCTTCTGAGGAGTTTGGATTCTTCCAGGTTCAGATAATGATGACTTTTTTTTTTTATTACTACTATAATATTATTTTTGGTAAACATTAAGAATTCTCCAATGCAGAAGCTAAACATTTATAGAGTATTCAACATGTTATATGGTAATGTTTAACAGAAAGTTATGTATGATTAGAGCAGGTTATCAATCATGGAATTTCCGAGAATGTAATGAACGAAGCAAGAAGTGTTTTCAAAGAGTTATTTGAGATGCCAGCAGAGGAAAAGCAGAAACTGTGTTCAGATGATCCTTCCAAGACATGCAAGATGTTAACCAGCAGTATCAATTATGCAACTGAAAAGGTTCATATGTGGAGAGATATTTTTAGGCACCCATGTCATCCTTTGGAACAGTGGCAACACCTCTGGCCTGAAAATCCAACTAGATACAGGTAAATGAAAGTGGGTAATTATAAAAGTTGTACCTTTTCATTTGAAAAAAAAAGAAAAAGAAAAGGAAGAAAAACTCTTTTGACTCGTTCTAATGAAAATCTGTCTTATCTTATTTGAGTTGAAGAATTGCTTTTGCTGCATTCAAATTAAAAAGTTTTATTCAATCAACAAGTGGAGTTCAAGTGCTAAATATATAGTTGTGTAAATATTTAAATGATTTGTCTTCCATAGTAATAGTAGTGTTGTTCATCTTTGGCAGAGAGTGTGTTGGGTTGTTTTCAGTTGAAGTGAAGAAGTTGGCTTCTAGGATCTTGAGTTTGATAAGTGAAGGGCTTGGTCTAGAATGTGGATATTTTGAGAACGATCTTACTGGGTCTGTGCTTCTTTCAATTAATTATTATCCACCATGCCCTGAACCAAGTTTGGCACTGGGAGTAACCAAGCACTCAGATCCTCATATCATAACCATTTTACTCCAAGATCATGTATCTGGCCTTCAAGTGCTCAAGGATGGAAACTGGATCGCAGTTGAACCTATTCCCAATGCATTTGCCATAAACGTAGGCAACCAATTGCAGGTATATTTCTCTTAATCCATCAAACACTTTCATCAAGAAACTTTGAGATGCATCAGTTTAAGTTGCACATGGATAAAAATGACAAAGTAAAAGATTGGGTAAGATAAAAAACCCATAAATCTAATTTCTTTGTTTAAACTTGATGCTGAAATTTTTTTGTTGATTGGAATATAGGTAATAAGTAATGGAAAGTTAAAAAGTTGTGAGCACCGTGTTGTGACAAATGCACATGATGCACGTACTTCTGCTGGACTCTTCTTTGCTCCTACAGATGAATGTGTCGTAGAGCCAGCAGAAGCTCTCACCGATGAACATCACCCTCCAATTTTTAAGGCTTTCAAGTACAAGGATTTCATACCTCACTTCTTGGCCAAACATGGTGATACAGACACAGTGCTGAAATCATTTGCAGCACAAAAGGGTTAAGTGAAATGTGGAAAAGGTAAAGGCATATTCAATGATGTAATAAATGGAAACTTTCTTATTGTTGCCTTTGCTTAATGGTTGAAACAAAATCCTTTCATGAAATAAATTTGAAGTTCCTCAGTTTCGTATACTAAGAATTTCTCCATTTTCAAGCACTGTATTTCCACTTTGTGCAAATTTATAGAAGCAAAATATTAAAACATTATTGATGAATATACTTAATCATGTGATATTCAGTGCTATTAAGTACTATCCTTTCAATTGCTAATTCAAGAAAGAATTTAGCTAAAATACATAGATAATGTAAATTTATATACTAATTTTTTAACTTTTATAATAATTATTTTAGAAATTATATATACTTAAATTATTTTCTAATTGATTGCGATGTATAAAAAATTCAACACGCACATGAAATAAAATTAGATCTTTATACCAAATTGGAAAAGCAATCTAATAATGCTAAGGTACGTACGTAAATTATGTCGTGATAATGTGCCATACTACTCCAATATGTCACAACCGTTGATGCATTTGAATTAAACGAGTGATTGTATTAGTGATTTCTTTGAGGCTTAGATAAACCTCCCAAAAAGCGAAATTTTTCTTACATAGCGGGGGTTGGCTTTTTTTTTTTTTTTAAATGCATATTGTGCATAATATATATTTATAGAAAAAAAAATTTTAACAACTCTTTTTTTACTACACGTGATATTTTGTAATTGGTATGTTTTAAATATTTTTTTAAACATAAATTCAAACAGATCAATAAAGTGATGATACGTGTCCTATCGTCAAAAAGTTGTTAACAAAAATTGTCGAAATATCATTATCCTAATTATAAACATCAGTAATAAATATTTACAAGCGTATCTCATTTAGTTTTTGGAGTCTAAACATATATATATATATATATATATATATACTTTGTAGGTTGTGATACTAGTGTGGATATCAAATCGAATTTCTTGATCACTAAATATTGGTGAAATTTTGACGATGACTGCTACCGCATTCCAATTCTTCGTACTCTCTGAGCTTCATCTTAGCACCATTGTTGAGTGTTGAAGGGAAGATTCCCGAATCATGCAAGAAGAATGAGTGTCCCACCTATGCCGTTGCAGAAATGGGAAAGGACTATGAAATTCGTAGCTATAATTCAGCCGTCTGGATTTCTACCTCCCTTTTCAAAACAATTCCTTAGTTGATGCTACCTTATACGGTTTTGCAAGGTACATTTATTTTCCTTTAATGAGTTAACTTTTAAATTAAATATCAAAACTATTTAAGATTGTAATTATTGTCCTGTGAACTCCTTGAATTTTTTGTTTTTAGGATTGATAAAATCTAAGAACATGTTTCATTCAACACCTCCTATCATTTTATCCTACACTTTTAAATTTTTTAAAATTCTAAAATTGTTCTTACAATTCAAAAAACTCTACATCTTAATTAAGATATTTTTTCATCAAATTTCGAAATTTAATGAAAGATTTTCCAAAGTTTCATCAAATTTCGAAATTTGACGAAGGATTTTCCAAAACTTCATCGAATTTCAAAATTCAATAAAATAATTTTTCTTAGATTTTGAAATATGATGAAATTTTTTTTTTTCATCAAATTTCGAAATTCGGTGAAATTTTTTTTATTTTCTTCATCAGTTAGATTTTGAAATTTAATAAAATCTTTGAAAAATTCTTCATCACGTTTCGAAATCTAATAAAAAAAAATACTTATTAAATTTTGATATCTGATGAAAAAATAAAAAATCCTTCATCAAATTTTAAAATCTATCGAAGAAAAAATCTTTCATAAAATTTCAAAATCTGATAAGAAAAATATAAGATTATTTTTAAAAATTAGAAATAGAAGATGAAATCATTTGATGAGGTGTAGAGTGATAGGACCTAAAAATATTTATTTTAAAGTGGAATTGAAGTGGTACATTGGAGCTTATTTGACATATTTGAAAGAAAAAGTTAAATAAAACTTATATATATTTTTGTTATTAAATTTTAAAAATATTAAAATTTTAAAATTAAATATGTTTTAGTTCTTAAACTTTAAAAATACCTACAACATTTTCATTTAATAATATTAATTTTTTTAATTTTTAAAATTATATTCTAAATTTAAACAAACATTAGAACTAAAACATTTAATATTTACATCCAAATTTAAATTAAAATATTTGTAATTTTTTTTTAAAAAATCACCAAAGAGTTTTTTCTTTTCATTCCCATGATTTTCTATGGACTCCAGGGATGTGCTTAAAAGATACAATTAATGCAGTTATAATTTCATGCAGTTAAAAGTCAAAAGTTAAATTAAAAATATTCAATAATATATTATTTAATTTTTTTTCTAAAAAAAATAAAAAAAAACTTTTAAAGTATTTATTATTTCTTTTTATGAAAACTTTTTTCAAAATATTAGTGAACATTATTGAAATTTTAATTCAAGTGTAATAACATATCTGTTTTACTTTTGTATGTCGAAGGAAAAGAAAATATAAGATAATAAATAGACAGTAAAGTTAATCAAAATAATCGATTATTTGAATAACATTATGTCAAATTGAACAGGCTAATCAATTATGTTAAAGGTAAGAACAAGGAAAAGAAGGTGATTAAGATGACATTTCCGGTGATTAGTGAAGTTTCAAAGGGAAACTCCATTGTTGTGAGCTTGTACGTGCCAAAAGCCAACCAAGAGAACCCTCCTTCCGCTGATGATCTCAAGGTTCAAAGATGGAAAGCTTCATATATAGCTGTGAGACAGTATGGTGGATTTGTGAAAGATTCTGATGTTAAGACGGAAGTTGCTGCCTTGAATGCAAGTCTTGTTGCCACCAAATGGGCTGCCAAGACTCCCAATGCTCTCTTTGTTGCACAGTACAATTTCCCTTTTGAATTGTACAACACAGTGAATGAGATATGGTTCTTGTATTAGTCATAATCAATTACATGCTTGGCAGAATGTTTCTTTTATGGATCATTCTTAATTGAATAAATTAAAAGTTTCTTGCAGTGGTGTAGTTTGGGTCTAGTTTGCAACTTATGGTGTATATCTGGCAGTAGTGGCAGTCCGATGATGCGGTCTCGGAGGAAAGTCTTCTCAAGCTTTGGTTTGATTGATTGTTCACTGTTCGTGCTAAACCTGTCTTTAATATTGTACAAGCATTGGTTTGATTGATTGCTCACTGATCCTTCTTCCTATTGTACAAGCATTGGTTTCACAACATGGACGTGAACCTGTTATCCATCCTGCATGCATACCCAGCCCATTGCAACACGCACAAACAATAAGGGAAAGTAACAAGATTAATCATCCAATAAAAAAACATAACAACCATGATTAGTCAACATATTAATATTGTCAACATGGCACACCCAATAAATTCATCTCAAAGAAAAGTCGTCCTAATAATAAGCCACAGCTTAACAATTCCAAAACAAGCATCATCCTTTTGTATTCTACTGTAGAAAACTTGTTCACCAAAACAGGATACTTGTTCACCAAAATGGGATAATTCAAGTAGTCCTTTACTGCAACTTTGGAACTATATTTCCTACTCCTCAAGCACTTATAAGTAAAGACTCTCTTATTGCTCACAATAAGCATTATACTCAGCACAAGTCAGAAACCTAAAGGCAATATATCATTCCCTTTCTATTGTCTCGAAAGATGAAAAGTGGTACTCGAAACTCATCTCTTCCACTACCTCTTGTAGACGACGAGATCGATCTTCGGATTTACGAAGTACGGCAAGGGGACACAACAATCACACACCACCACAACATCTAACAACTCGACACGCATACCTAAACAAGGTAGAAAACTCGGCAACCACTTATAGCACCTCGACCAATAGGACTTAAAACACATAACAAGCAACTCAGTCTCATGCACATCAACTCAACCATAGCAAGAAACAACTCAAAACCCTCCACCAATAGCTTAGTCAGGGTCTAAAACCCTTAGGCCTAAAGTAACAGGAAAACACTAGAAAGGGGAGGGGTTGAATAATGTTTTCAAATTCTTTTTGCAACGTAGCATCTGATAAGTAAATAATTGGTAGTGAAGGACATTTTTAGACATTAAGGTTCATAGGAATTGTTTAGAAGGATTTAACATGAAGAATCATGTTTATCCTTTAAACTCTAGTGACAGAGAAAAGTGAGTTTTCAAAAGAGTACTTTAAGTACCTTATATTTGAGTAAAAGTGTGTTTACTCAAATATTGTTATTCACATAACCAGCATCTAGTGAATATAAGAAAATAGATAGTTTAAACATGTTCAAACGTTATCTTTTTATAATGAATGTAAAGAGGCTTTTTGTAGAATAACTCAATAGACACAAGATTTTATACTTGTTCACTCCAACTAAACTACGTACAATCTCTCCCAAGAACGCTTGAGAGATTCCATTTTTATCATTTTCAAATATTACATATGTGTTTAACCCACTCTTAGTTATGCAGTATTATTCACCACTCATGATATCCCTAGACTCCTATCTAGTTGAGTTTAACTCACTCTTGGTTGTGTATTATTATTCACCACTCCTGGTATCCCTAGACTCTCGTCTAGTTAAGTTTAACTCATTGTTGGTTGTGCAATATTATTCACCACTCCTGGTATCCCTAGACAATTATGTCTAGTTGAGTTTAATTCACTCCTAGTTGTGCAATATTAATCAACACTCATAGTATTCCTAGACTCTCATCTAATTGAGTTTAACCCACTCCTAGTTATGCAATATTATTCACCACTTTTGGTATCTCTAGAAAAACCTGATATCTCACTGAGACATTTCCTAGTTGAGTTTCACTCACTCCTAGTTTCAAAGTATTCTAGTCACTACTGGCATTTGAGTATTCTAGCCACTCTTGGCACCTAAGTATTCTAGTCACTCCTAGTACTTGAGTATTCTAGTCATTCTTAGCACCTGAGCATTCTAGTCACTACTAGCACCTGAGTATTCTGGCCACTCCCGACATTTGAGTATTCTAGCCATTCCTAGTATCCGTAGACAATTATGGTACCTACCTGATACATTGTCTAGTTGAGTAGAACCCACTCCTTGTTGAAAGTGTTTTAGTTTTCTCTTAAACATACAACAAATCCACTACAGGGTATTACAAGGTACAAATGTTTAACTCTCAATGAGAGGATATGTTTATAATTACGATCTGACACTTGCAAAGTTACAAACTCAATTTAACTCTCCTAAAGAGGATAAATATAATGAGGTACAGTCTTGCAACTTAAAGGTTGCTTCCTTTCTTGAAGAGCATCAGACAATGTAAGCTTGATTAACAACAACATTGATCTTCAATCTTCATGCTTGTGCTTTCTCTTTATCTCTTCTCTTCAGGGAGGTTGATTATTCTTGAGTGGAAAAACTTTAGATGATGTAAGCGTGAAGAGCATTAGGACAAATACTGGCTCTTTCTCTCTTCTCTTCTCTTTTATGAAGTTGTTCTCCTTGATTGAAGAATTATAGACTGTGTAAGCCCTGATCAGTCATTATGTTGAATATTAAACCAATTTTCATATGATTGTTCCCTCTATTCACCATTTCCTACCATTGGAAGAGCATTAGACAATGTGTATAGGCTTGGTAAGCAAAAAGATGAATATTCACATTAGAGTATTTTATTTATTTATGTGACAATAAAATACTTTACTGTGAGAACAATTCCGTAACATAAAAGTTGCATCCAAAATGGAAGTATGTTGAGGTTAGTGAAAAATGAAATTTTACCTGAATTGGATTTTGATGACTGGGATGTATGTATTGATTGTATTAAGGGTAAACAAACAAAACACATATCAAAGCATCCCGCCACAAGAAGCAGTCAACTTCTTGAGTTAATACACACTGATATTTGTGGTCCTTTTGACACTAAATCTTGGAATATTTTATCTCCTTTATTGATGATTTCTCACATTATTGTTATATATATCTATTGCATGAAAAATCTCAATCAGTGAACGCCCTTGAGGTGTTCATAAATGAGGTGGAAAGGCAATTAGATAGAAAAGTAAAAGTGGTGAGATCTGATAGAGGTGGTGAATATTATGGTAAAACTGATGAGAGTGGACAATGTCCAGGTCCATTTGCAAAGTATCTTGAAAGTCGGGGTATTTGTGCATAGTATACAATGCCCGGTACACCACAACAAAATGGTGTAGCAGAAAGGCGGAATCGTACTCTTATGGATATGGTTAGGAGTATGTTAAGTCATAGTAATATCCCTTTATCTTTGTGGATGTATTCATTAAAGACTGCTGTATATCTGGTTAACAGGGTTCCTAGCAAAGCAGTTTCTAAAACTCCTTATGAACTATGGACTGGAAGGAAACCCAGTTTAAGACATCTTCATGTTTGGGGATGTCCAGCAGAAGTAAGGTTATATAATCCACATGAAAAGAAGCTTGATGCAAGAACCATTAGTGGTTATTTCATCGGTTATCCTGAAAAGTGAAAGGGATATAGATTTTATTGCCCTAACCATAGTACAAGAATAGTTGAGTCTGGAAATGCTCAGTTCATTGAAAATGGTCAATTTAGTGGGAGTGAGGAATCACGAATAGTGGACATTCAAGAGCATACTGATAGTGTTTCTACACTTAATGTCTCTTCTGAAGTTGTTATCCCTCTTGTTGTATCACAGTCACACAACAAGCAGAGACAACAAGTTAATGTTCCAATCCCACAAAATGAACATATAAATGTTGAGCCGGTTGACAATGAGCAAGTCACAAATGAACAACTCATAAATGAGCAATTGATAGAGGAACCACAAGAAGCAGCATTAAGAAGGTCTGTAAGGCAGCAAAGACCTGCTATTTCGAATGATTATGTGGTTTACTCTGTTGAACATGAATGTGACTTAAGCATTGATGAGGATCCAGTCTCTTTCAGACAAGCCATGGAAAGTAACAATTCAGAGAATTGGTTGGATGCTATGAAAGAAGAATTGAAATCAATGGACGACAATAAAGTATGGGATCTAGTTGAATTGCCTAAAGGTTCAAAAAGAGTCGGTTGTAAATGGGTCTTTAAGACTAAACATGACTCAAAAGGCAATATTGAAAGGTATAAAGCTAGATTAGTCGCCAAAGGTTTCACTCAAAAGGATGGCATTGACTACAAAGAGACCTTCTCTCCTGTTTCTAAGAAGGACTCCTTAAGAATTGTTTTGGCTTTGGTGGCTCATTATGATTTAGAGCTTCACCAAATGGATGTAAAGACCGCCTTTCTAAATGGTGACTTAGAAGAGGAAGTTTATATGGACCAACCAGAAGGTTTCACCATAACAGGAAAAGAAAATCTGGTGTGTAAATTAAAGAAATCAATATATGGACTAAAACAAGCTTCCCGACAATGGTATCTAAAATTTAATGATACCATAACTTCGTATGGTTTTGTAGAAAACAGCGTTGATCGGTGTATATACATAAAGGTCAGTGGGAGTAAGTTTGTTATTTTGGTCCTGTATGTTGATGATATTCTTCTTGCTGCTAATGATATTGGTATGTTACATGATGTAAAGAAGTTTCTCTCTAACAACTTTGAAATGAAAGATATGAATGAGGCATCTTATGTGATAGGAATAGAAATATTCCATGATAGATCACAAGGATTGTTAAGTTTGTCTCAAAAAGGATATATTAACAAAGTGTTAGAGAGATTCAGAATGGAAAAATGTTCTCCTGGAATAGTTCCAATTCAAAAAGGGGACAAGTTTAGTCAAATGCAATGTCCCAAGAATGATTTGGAACGAAAGGCCATGGAATCCATTCCTTATGCGTCAGTGGTTGGGAGTTTGATGTATGCTCAAACCTGTACTCGTCCAGATATCAGTTTTGCTGTTGGAATGTTAGGCCGATATCAAAGTAATCCCGGAATGGATCACTGGAAAGCTGCAAAGAAAGTTCTTAGGTACTTACAAGGTACCAAAGATTACATGCTCACTTATAGAAAGTCAGATCATCTCGAAGTGATTGGCTATTCGGATTCAGACTATGTTAGGTGTGTGGATTCAAGAAAATCCACATTTGGGTATGTCTATCTTTTGGCTGGAGGGGCAATTTCTTGGAAAAGTGCAAAACAATCGGTCATTGCTACTTCCACCATGGAGGCTGAATTCGTGGCATGCTTTGAGGCCACGGTTCATGCATTGTGGTTGCGGAATTTTGTTTCGAGGCTTGGCATTATTGACAGTATAGCTAGGCCGATAAGGATTTATTGTGATAATTCTGCAGCCGTCTTCTTCTCTAAAAATGACAAGTACTCAAAGGGTGCTAAACACATGGATTTGAAATACTTGTCGGTCAAAGAAGAAGTGCAGAAAAATAGAGTGTTGATTGAGCATATTGGTACGGATTTGATGATAGCAGATCCGTTAACTAAAGGACTACCACCCAAAACCTTTATTGGTCATGTTGAAAGTATGGGCATTATGGATAAGTCAATATTAACATGATGATGCTATTTATCTGTATGGTTATGTATAGTTATATGCTTGTACTGTCATGACACTTGTGAATTCAATTAAAGTTATGTTTCTCTTTATTATATTTGTTATCCACATTAAGTTATATACATGTATTACTGATTGTGGTGACATGATAGGTCTCTTTTAGAGACATGAAAGTTATAAGATTGATCAAAGTTATGTTGAGTTGTTTTGATTATGTGATACATGGAAAGAATCTTGTCGATCGTGACTTTTGCCCGCCATGATCCGATCATTTCAATTCATATAAGGATGATGACTTGATAATTCTAATGAATGGTGCGCACTTAAAGTTTATTTTTTAGATCTTCAAGTCATCACATGAACCAAGTGGGAGAATGTTAAATTATATTAATAATTAACATTGGTTCATGTAATGTAAGGTGTAACTTTAATGTAATGATTCTAATGTGATGATTATTAGAATATAAGGTATTAAAGTTATTGGATTATTTTAGAGTTATTAAAATTAATCCCTCTCTTCTCACTCCAAAAAGACATTTTGGTATTTTATTAAGATTAATTAAAATACCATAAAAGAGGGAAATTTTTAATAACTCTAAAATAATCCCAATAACTTTAATACCTTATTTTAGTATTTTATTTATTTATGTGATTTATAGTATTAAATAGTCTATTGTGACGTGTTATTGGATAATAAAATTATAGTAGAATGAATATGAATTTATTTAAAGTTAGCTCTATTATTATATTTCAAAATTTTTGAAGAAAACCTTATATACTAATGTTTGTGTTATTTTGATGAGGTTATGGTGGGGTCCACAAAAGTGTGATTGGAAAAGAGGTGGGTCATTATGGTGTTATGGGAAGTAAGAGAGAGAAAAGAGAAAACTGTTTACTCTATTTATTTTTATTTTTTTTTTATTTTTTTTGATACGTGTTAGGGTAAAATATAAGGGGGACTTGGTCTTCGGTTTTATTTATTAATTAATTATTTTATTTGGAGAGTGGCATGCACGTAGAGATAGTTTTTCTAACGGATGCAACGGGAGGAAATAAGAAAGTGGGTCTGGGCTTTACGAGTATTCAGAAGGCTTATAAAAATTAGCTTGGAGGAAAAGGATAGGAGTAAGAAACGAAACCCTAGTTTTTGTGAGTGAAAAGTTGTGACTGGGAAGGAGAAGCAAACAACACATTTAGCTGTGACAAGAAAGGTGATTGTCAACATTTTTTTCACATTCGGAACCGTGAGGAAATCGAAGGTAAGGGGAGTGATCATATTTATCTCTTGTGAATGTGTTTGGTGATGAATCCATGTTCCTATATTATGCTCTGTTTTGTTTTATGCTTTAGGTATATGGTTGTGTGGTGAATCACGTAAAATTCAGGTTTGGTGCATCTCTAGAATAGTCGAGTGTTATATAGTACGTTAGGATGGTCTTAGGGTAGAGGCAGGTTACTGTTAAATGGTTGCGGGAAGGAAAACAAATAAGGTTGATGATGGAGAAGAGTTCAAGCAAGGAAGTGGTGCACACAAAATATTTCTTTTACAGGGGTGTTTTCTTTTACAGGGGCGTATTAGGGTTGTTCTACCTTCTGCATGAAATCAAGAAGAGAGGAGTTAATTATGAGTAATGTAAGGGGAGCAAACTAAGAATTTTGTAGTTTGATGTAGGTATTACGTGAGCTTTCATGGGTTGAATGATGTCCTTGTTGTCTGTTTGATATTGTGATTTGGGGTATGACCATGGTGAAAATGAAAATGTGATATAATGTATGAGGGAAACTTTTCTGGGTTGTGTGGGTTCTCCTTGGATCATTGTGCTATGAGTTCTATTGTTTTAAATGATGACTTGCTTATGTTTAAAAATTATAGATTAGGGTTTAAAGAGTTCTTGCGAAACTCTCGTTGACACTGTGGAGTCTAGTGACACTATTAAACATACCTGGACAGACAGTAGTGCGATGAGAGTGAGTTTGCTTTCTGTCGTTTAGGGTGAGAGGTTGAAAGATTAAAAGAGGATTGGCGTTGGGGTTTTCCATGATGAGGGGAATGATACATGAGGTAGAATAAAGGATATCAGTGATCTGTGAGGTGCGTCAGGATGTTTAGGGAAGGAAAATATTTAGCTGGGGGTGGTTGAGTGTAGATGCAGATAAGAGTAGTGTGAAGCAGAAAAAAAAATTAAAGAAATAGAATGGGGAACTTGTTATGATATAGAATAGCGTGAGATAGAGAAAGTGTGATGGGTTGGTCTTAGATGAAAGGAAATAAAGGAAAACAGATAATGGAGAAAGAAACCAAGTAGTGAAAGAAGATAATTATAAGGGTGTTGAGTGATTAAGGGAAAGAGGAAAATGCATGAGAGTAGGGAAGGGTTCCTGCATGAGAGAAATTTTCACGCTTCCGAGGACGGGAACTGGTGTGCGAAATAATGTTGAGTGCCTTCCTTATGCTTTTGGTGCAATTTAGAAATAGCGGGTCCCACTTCATAATTCTTAAAAGGTGATTTATTTTAAATAATAAGTGTGCGTGACCAAGAACTCCAGATACTACAATTCTTATCCCTTTTTAATTCTTGATTTGTCTTCTAGAGAGAAATGGGTAGATTTATTGGGTGGGGTCCATTTTTTTAGTTTATAAGAAAATGAAGAAAAATGGATAAAAAGGTAGATTGGATTTCTTTCTAGGTATAAAATAAAAAGAACTTAAGACATACGTTGCAGTAGAAAAGTTAGTATAATAATATATTATATTTTATGCTACTTAATATATTATAATTTATGTATCATACGTAAAGATTAAGTCCATGGAATGGGAAATAAGAAAATTTATGTGCAAAGGGATTAGGTGCGAGACTTCTCGGGTGCATCAAAATGAATCTCACTATTATATGTTTTATTAATTTATTCACTATCTCGTGAGGTGAAGTTTTTTTTATGATGTCGGTTCACGTGAACCTGTGATTGGTATTATCTAGCTAAATTATATTTTTTTTTTTTATGAATATGTGATTGGTGAATTAATGTATATTATTGAGATCATCCTTGATATTGAGAAAGATGTTATAAATTTTATTATCGGTGAGTAATGCATTTATTAAAAATGTGTATTGATTGGTGATGTAGAAATGGAACTATACATGTTATTTTCTTGTACTGTGGTCGATCATGAGTGAGTTAAGGTTGTGGAGTCTCGTGTAGAGACAGAGATTCGAGTGTCACCTCCTTTTGCGCAAGGAGGTGAATGTCTCGCCCAAAAGGCTTTTAGATAGGTCGGGGAGATAGGTCTGAAGTTGCGATGGAGGACGACTCGAATCACCCTGTTTTGCGTAACAGGTTGGGACGACAGAGTACAAGGAAACGACATTGATTTATGAATGGATTGATTGGGATATTTTGAGTGGAAATATGTTGTTTTGGTCCCTTATGATTTACGTTTATTATTGTTTTACTGTGATATAAATATGATGATATTTCTGGTTGCTCACCCTTGCAATGTTGTGGTTGTGGTTTCCACCTACGGTGATCGTACTTGTACGGGAGTAGATGGTGTTGCAGATGATGCTGGAGTGCAGTAGTTGACGAGAGGAGGGAAATTAGTTATTATGGGATTTTATTGATTTCGTTATTTAAGATTTCTTTTCAGACTAGATGTTTCGGTAAAGGTTATGTTTTTGAATTTTGCGGTTGTAAGAACAACGTTTATGATTTGTGATTTTAGCTTCCGCAATATTATTGGAATAAAGTTTTTTTCTTTTACCAGGAACCATCGATTTTATAGTAAACTATGTAAGGATGGTATCATTCTATTTCACAGGTGACATCTAGTTAGGGGTGTTACAATGTTCACTTAGAACTTTCCTTAGGCCTGCGATTTAAGATTCGATGAGAGTTTACTGAGAACGTTTCTCGCCAATCGGTTGGCGCTAAGAGTTTACTTAGAGTGTTTCCTAGGCCTTTCGATGTGATGAGAGTTCATTAAGAATGTTCCTCACTGATTGATTGGCACTAGGAGTTCACTTAGAATGTTTACTAGGGCTGCAACTTTGGAGGCGATGAGAGTTCACTAAAAATGTTCCTCGTCGATCAGTTGGCACTAGGAGTTTACTTAGAACGTTTCATAGGCTTGCGATTTTCGATGCCACCAAAGTCGTGGGGTGAGTAGCTTGCTCAGAAAATTGTTCAGAAACTCCTCATTTTATTAATTATCACAATGTTATACATGGAGTTTTTAACTGAAGTATAATTTGAGGTGAGATGCATTCCAAGTGTTAAGGATCGATTTCTCACTCGGATGTTCAAGCCAATATGCTCCATTCTTCAAGTTTTCAACAACTCTGAATGGGCCTTCCCAGTTCGCAACGAGCTTCCTATGTGTGTGGTTCCTTCTCGCTTCGTACATCTTCCTTCATACCAGGTTCCTCTTCAAGAAGCTTCGCGGTCTAACCTTATTGTTGTATCTTCTAGTGACCATTCTCTTTTGGGCTTATGCTCGCACGGCTGCCTCTTCACGCATCTCCAACAGTGTCAAGCCCCTAGTCTTCTAAATGTCTCCTAATGGAGGGTTCTTCTACTTCAACAAGGAGCATAGTGTTTGTACCGTATGTGAGGTTGAATGGGGTTTTGTCGGTCGTATCGTCGTGGTGAGCAACAATATCCTCATAGGACATCTAGTAACTTGTCCACCCACGCACCCTTTGTGTCTCCCAAGCAACGCTTCCACTCGGCCACAATGGTCATTTTCACTGCTTCAGCTTGACCGTTCGTCTGTGGATGCTCCGCGAAGCTGGTGATGTGCTTTATGCCTAAGATTTTATAAAACTCAACTAGTTTCTTCTCAATAAAGTGTCGCCTGTTTTCGGTTATCTCTATGTGGGGGTAAGGTGTTGAACCATGCCAACGCATCTCCCTTCAGGGATAGGGAGAACACTTGGCACCATACAAGATCACTAGACGAGTAGAAGGCCATAGTGTTAACGAACGAGCGAATATGCTCGTAAGGGTCAGCCGATTTGTCATACTTCTTAAAGATGGGGGATGTCGACTTCTCAGGCATTGGTGCCTCCATGATAGTCGCAATGAAAGGCAATAGGCCCTCTTCCTACACCGATTGAACTGAGTAGGTTGATCTAGTGTAGCGGTGCTCATCTCATGATCGGTCCTACTTAGTCCCTCGGTCTGAATGTTTTCCCTTGAGGGAGTGGGAATTATTGGCACAAAGTGTTAGGCCGACTGCTTCTACCGACCGGAAGTGTGTTTCGCCCTCAATGTTGTTATCTGAGCCTCATGCCTTTTCTGCATCTCTTGCATTTGTCTTTGCCTTTCTCTAATCAACTCCATAGGATCTTGTTGATCGTCCATGTTTCTTGTGGTCACCATTAGGTATCGTCATTCGTTCTCGTGCCACATAGTGGATGCTAAAATGTTTCTGTTTATGGGGTCGAGGTTAAGTTTGTTTCTTCAAAGAGTCTAAAATCTTCAAGTCCAAGTCAAGGTTTTATCTCCAATACACTCTTGCTACCACTCGGTCAAATTAAGGTGTTACCTACAAAAAGCACTTTAATGCTAAAGTCAATGTTTGTCTGATAGTGCTAACAATAAATGCGCAGTTAATGTAACCAACTACATAAATACTAAATTTGTATTTATAGGTTCTAGGATGGGCTTCTGATTAGTACTCACCTGTTTGCAGTCAAATGATGACAATCTACATTAAGATTAATGTAATCATTCTTAGTATTAAATCTGTTTTTAATCCAACCAATCTGTTTATCAACCAACTCATATAAAATCATATGATAATTGACCACTCGATTTGTCACTAATCAAACAATCAAATTATACAAAATTATTTATATTAGTTCTTCTCTTATCTTTAAATAACTCTTTTCTACACTATTCTTTTTAATAAGCAAACTGATATTTGTAGTTGCCTTTGAAACGTGGCATGGCATGTATACGAAATTTATTTTAGAAGCTTTTTTGAAATGTGGGATGGAATGTAGAAGGGATAGGGTAGAAAATTACACCTTTTAAAGCTCTTAATTACACAAACATTATAAAAAGTTATTTTTAATCGACATAAAAAGAATTTTTCGTATTTAAATTTTTTATATTTTTTATTATTATGAAACATTTTCAAATACACAAATCAAAACTAATTTTACGAACTTAATTATTTTCATTCAAACTTTTCTAAATTTCCTATCAACCTAAAAGCACAATCATATACAACATAATTTTCATATACCTTTTGTACTATACCCGGTGACCGATCGACTAAGAAGAATCCGGAGCCCAAACAGACAAACGATCGATGGTCAGATAAACACCAATCAGGAAATGTAAAAATCATTAATGACTAATTAATATGTTTAATGGTCATATTAAATGTGAATATACGTTATTTATGAGTGATTGACAGGTCATATTAGACAAGAATCTGGTATTAATGGACAGTTAACAGGTATTATTGAATTTGATTGTCTAGTTTAATGATTAATCAATGTGCTTCGCTGTCACAAGCCTTATAAAATATATTATTCACGTTCAGATAAAGAAAAGGGTTAACCTATATATACAACATATCTGACTTGAGCGTAAGTGTCTTTTGCAGGTCCACCACCCATCGAAGGATTGTGTTCTCAGAAAGGATTAAAACGACCGAGAGAGAGCAGAGAAGAAAGATCAACCGACCCTCAGAACAATCTAACCGAAACACCTTTCATTTATTAATTTATAATTCTCAGTCAACACAATATCTTCAATTAAGCATATTGTTTTATAGTCTGATTTAATAAGTAATCCAAGCAATCATAAACAAACAACTGTCCTTGGTTAGCTTAAGCAGTATTAGAAGTTGTAGGTGTCCGTGTCCAACCTGTTATGTTCAGTATAAAAGTATTTCTTTATCAGAATGAATCCTAGGGAGGTGTAGTTGATGTCAAATCTCACTTCAAATTTTGACCAGAAAGGCAGAAACGCGGGATAGTAGTTGGAGAAGTGTTGTTCTTATTTCTTTTTACCTTACATCTGAGTCCACGATGCCTATATTTGACGAATAAAAAAGTGAAGTCAATGGTCAGAAACGTAGGCTAAAACATTTGTCTATATAAACATTATGAATCTCTCTCCCTTTTCAATCTCCCCAAAACAGTTTCAGTGTTTTGACATTCTGAAATGAGAACTGCAACCACAAAGTTGGAAGCCCTTAAGGGTCAACGTCCTTCTTCCTTGTCCATCAACAAATATTCCCATTTGATTCGAAAGCCTTCTTCATCTCATCTTGCATTCACCAAAGCCATCACCAATAACCCCATCATCACCTACACGGAATCCCCCAAGATAATTCACACCAAGCCTCGAGATTTTATGGCTCTCGTTCAAAGCCTAACTGGCATGTCCAACTCCAATCAACATCTCTTCCACGATGCTGAGTCCTCTCAGAATTCTGGCTCTCTTACCAGTGATGCCTCCAACAACCGACAAGATGAACAACAACATAGGGAAGATGTTGGGGATGGTCAAACTTCTGTTAAGGAAGAGCCGTTTTCTCATTCTAATATGGATTTTTCGGATTTGCCTATCTTCACTCCAAATTCTGTGTTTACATATGCAGGTTCGCCATTTGGGTTTTTGGGTGCTTTGTTATCACCTTCCGGAATGGAATTCATGAAAGAATTGCCTGAATATTAGTGGAATCACTTAGTTCAATTTTAATATGTTAGTTTTTTTTACATGTACATGAGATGAATCTTCTTTTTCCAAATTCAGATTTCTGAGATGAATATGAAGATGTAGGTTTTTTTTTCTTTCTTCAAAATTTCGTATGTTAATTTAAAAATAAAACACGGCTATAAATTTTGTGTGAAATTGATGACATAAATTCATTAGAGACAGATTCAAACACATATAGATTTAACTTATATAAAAGATTCACAACATCTTCAACTCAAAAATCTTAAAACAATAAAATTGAATTTTCTTTATATATATATGAAAATTTAATTGAATTTTGGTTATATATATAACTTTTGTTTTGTAACAGTGGCAAGCACAGCTTGAATTTTCTGGCTTGCTCTATCTATATTGTGAGAAATTGTTGGAGCTCCTTGGATTCCCTGTTATATATGCAGCCACTTGTTTTTAGTATTTTCTTAATAAAGGCTGCCAGTAAGTATTTTGTAATTATTATGTTTCTTGAAGTCATGTTATTATTGAACGATTCTTATATACCGAGATTTATACTAAAATCGTGTAAAGATAGCATGACTTTAATCATATTATTATTTTATTGGAAAGTTGTGTTAAACTAAAATAAATATAACATTATTGTTGTCTACCAAAGTCTTTTGATTCCAATAAAAAATAATAATATTGTTGTATCATATTTACACCACTTTATACTTATATCCTTACACATTTCACAACATCATTAAATAACACCACTTCGTTGTGAATGAAAAAATAAATTAACCAATTATTCTCACTTAATGAAAGTTGTGTGAATGTAAAATACCTTTTAGCATAATATGAAAGTCATGTCTATATCACATGATTTAAAAATAGATAACAATTTTCTCATATTGAAGTCATGTCAATGTGACGACACGACTTTCTCAAACTTATAAATTTTTAAAATTTTGCAACAATTTGACAAGTTTGCAGTTGAACTACATCACATTATTAAAAAAAAAAACTATTTAAATATCCAATTTTGCATTTAAGATGAATATTCTCAAATACGAGGGAATAGGTTGATGATTCCACATTGTTAGAAAATTAGTTAAAATAAAATATATTAGTATAGTAAGTCTATTACAAGAAAATCATTAAATAACAACTAAGTTTAAAGATAAAAAATTAATGGTATCTAAAATAGCTTTTATTATAAATAAAAAGTTATAATTGATTTATGAATTTAAATTTAAATTGGTGTTTAACATTAACTAACAAGATTTTAACTATAAAAAATTGGTGTCTAATTATTTTGATATTTAAAATTGATTATTATATTTAAATACTTTAATGGTGGTCTAAGTCAATTACTTTTAACTCATTAAACTAAATGTTTGGTTTGTGTCTCAAGTTACTAACATGTATTAGAGAAATAAGGTTATCATTTTATTATTTAATTAAGATTTTAGTTTCTAAAATTTAGAATAAATCCATTTTTAGCTTTATAAATTTGAAACATTATTTCCATTTCTGAAATTTGAAAAACATGGTTTTTTATTTCTTAAATTATATATTCTCTAATGATTTTGAAAAATCACTTTAATGTTAAGATTAACACACTTACCATCTATATATATATATATATATATATATATAATGTTACTAAATTAAAGTTTTAAAGATAATAAATATAATTAAATATTTTATATTTTTATTTTTTATTGTCTTTAATAAATTGATAATATTGATAAGATAAACTATTTTTACCGTTACACTTTTATCATAATATTCTTTAATAAGAAAATGAATAACTTACAACGTTTAACTAATTCTTATATATAAAACCAAATATATGTGATAAGATACAAAGCTATAATCAATTTAAAAGCAGCATTCAACATGTTGGGTTATTGTATTTCTAGGTCCAGACTATTACGTATCACTTGGTTTAGTGAAGATGAGTTTGATTAGAAGAGCACACATTATAGTCATTTTGAAGAGAGGGGAAAGCCAAGTGAAAGAGAAAGGAAGAGAAAAAGTCTTTCTCGCATAACACAAAGTATGCACTAGTGTTTTCATCATTGTGAAGTCATTCACTATTGAATTGGGCTGATTTTTTAACAGTTGGTTCCAAACGTATGGTTTTTCATTCTGACCATTTGTATTGTCAATCAGAGGTCTAGTTTGGGAGAAAACAGTCTCGCATCAGCAGCTATGTTTTGGAAAAGTTTCATTCTCTTTGTTCTCATTTGTAAAACGTTTGTGTTTAGTTAAATTGGCTTATTGAAAACATCATTTGGTGTTTTTATTGAAGACACTTTTGTACCCTATTATTGATCATAGTGGATTTTTCTTTAGTCCAGATGACTCGTGGTTTTTACTCTTATATTAAGGGATTTTCCATGTTAAAATTGTTGTTGTCTCTTTGTGTTTTAGATTCTATTTTTGCTCTATTTTTTTTTGTGTTCCTCACAAATTCTCACAAGAAAGGAGATTAAATTTCCACTCTATTATTACTATTTGTTAAGTTGTTTTTGTTTTTTGCCCTTTTTCCCATCACAACATGTTGTCTTTCTATGTAATGTGTAAATAAATATAACAAGTCAACGTAATATTAGGAAAGAATAAATGTGAATCAACAAGGAATGCTTACAATGTAGAACACACAAGAAAATTATGTTATATATATATATATATATATATGTGTGTGTGTGTATAGTGTCCATAGATGTGTCAAATTAGTCTATCTCATATAATTTAGTCATAGTCTATATGGATTGACCCAAAACATTCTAAATGACCAAAATAAATCCTTTATTAAAAAAGTTCACACGCCCAAATACCCATAAAGTCTTATACATTAAGACTAGCCCATAGACCTTCTTTTAATAAGTTGACTATTTTATTCCTAATAATATTCAAAAGTTCTCTCATTAAGTTAACATATTCATCTAACTCATTTTGTAACTTAATTACATTCTTTAGTCCTACAATCTTAAATCAAATTATGTAATTGTATTAATATCTAGTTTCTTCTTGTTGTTTTTTTTTAAAATTAATAAAATTATGTTTAATTTTATTCAATTTTGATATACGAAAATGTTTATGATATTAGCATCGTTTTATATATACAATAACTTATTTGATTTTTTTATCGATGATTTTTTTTTTTAAAAAAAAAACCAATTCTTTTTAAACTGAAACACATTTATTATATTTTAAATGTTAAATCTAAAAATAAGTTATATATATATATAATTTTTTTAAATGGTTTATTAAAATAAGTTCATAAAAAATTTCAAAAACATGAAAGATATAAAAGTAAATGTGTTTTTAGGTTTGTATCTAAGTAATTTTTAGACTTATAAAAAATGACTTATTTTTAATATATATTTTTTTCAAAATTACCTTATTTTTAAACTTAAGCAAATTCAACATTATATTTTGAACTGTTGAAAATAATAAAATTATATATTTAAAATATAACTACAATTAAAAAATTATTTTGAATAACTTTTTATAAAATTAATATATATTTTTTGGGAATAATAAGTTTTCAAGCAAATATAAATTAACTGCAATTTTTTAAAATTAATTACACTAATTTTTATCAAAACTATTCGATAATGAAAAATTACCATTGAGAAATAAAATTCTTAAAGTATAACTTTTTTGGGTATTCAACATTCTATAAAGATATTTAGAGTGAAGAAGAATAAAAAAAGATAATATGGAAAACTTAGAAACGGGTGTATAGAGATAGTAAAGCAAATGAAATAAATAATTAAAAATGTATAAAAAATGAACTAACTTAGTTCTTCCAATTTCAGGACCAATTCACTTTACATTGAGCTTTAGGTATTAGGATTTTTAAAAACTTCTTTATTAAATGAAAAAAAATAGAGTTTAATTTTAGTAGAAGTCAGACTCACTTTATATAGGAATTCAAATTAGATGTTCATCACTGAAAGATAGAAAAAGATGAAAGTTTGATAACATACTTCTTTATAATATTTTGAATTTTGTAGAGACAAAAATAAGCTTAAATTGGTTCTCCAGGACCAATATAGGCTACTAAGCCCAATCAGAAGATATTCCAAATCTAAGGAGAAGAAGATTAGATTTAGGAAGTCTAATGTCACTTATAGCTAGAGTTGTCAAAATGGATCACAATTTGCGGATCAATCTGGCCCATCATGGGTTTAGGCTGAGTTGGGTTTGAAAAAATTATACTTTTTTATGTGGATCAAATTTTAACCCGACTCATTTAAACCTGACTTATGCAAGTTGAACCAATGGTGGGCCAACTCGGCCCACCAACCCATCTATCTAATTTTATTTTATTAAAATTTAATTTTAATTTTATAAAAAGATATTTATTATTTTATTTTGCTTTAAAAAATTATTTAAGTTTTCTATTTTCAAAATTAATTAAACATCATGTTGGGAGTGAAATTTGTTTAGATTTGAATTATAGAAAGTTTGTAATTTTTTTATTTTAAAAAAATTGTAACTAAATGAATCAGTGAGTCAACCCATTTACCCACCAACTTGTGGTGGGTCGGGCCGGATTCGAATTTTTCTAACTCGTTAATAAATGAGACGGTTGGGTTGACTCATTAAATAACCAACTCAACCCGTGGTGAACTGGGTAGAGTCGTGTCAGATTACCCGTTTTGACAACTCTATCTATAACAAGTCTTTTTTAGGTTTTATATTTTTAGAAACTTTGGAAGTTTAGATTGGATTTGCCGCTTAATGCACTCCAAGTTTCACACACACACACACATATATATATATATATATATATATATATATATATTAACTTTTGTAAAAAATCACTTTGATATTAATGGATCATCTTGTTCTTTACCACTAAAATATCTTTTCTAGAAAATCTATTGTTTTACACATGAGATTCCAACACCTTTCAGACCTTGTTTGTATCTTCAATTAGCATTAGATTTTTATATTAGTTGACTAAATTATTTATTTCATGAATATAGCGAAAGGTTGTAGGAGAAGAACAAACTCCTTCGAAAATAGTTTTTTTTTTAAATTGCATTATTATACTGATCTTTTTCAATCTCATTTCAATATTTTAATTGTTCTCAATTTAATTTATTTATTTTTAAATTACCTAATATAATCTTTTTCAATCTCATTTCACTATTTTAATTGTTCTCAATTTAATTTTTTTTTTAAATTACTTAATATAATCTTTTTCGTAAAATTTATAGTAACAATATTATAACAATACATATGCTTTGAAACTGTTAAAGTTTACTTATTGACAAAAATGCCAATATAATATGAACAACGAATACCACGTGACATTATAATAATCTAGTCAACATAAATTTAATGAAAGAATAACGTGTTTTTCTTAAAAAGTGACCAAATTAAAATTATTATTAATATTAAGATGAAAGAATAACTTGTTTTTCTTAAAAAGTGACCAAATTAAAATTATTAAAAATATTAAGATGAAATTACGGAAAATATGATAATAATGGGATGAAAAAAATACCATTTAACCTAACCATTGTTACGGAATGATTGTCATTAGTGGAATTTGTGGGTATATATTTTGTTTATTTTATTTGTAGTTAAGAGGTTGATTAAGGATGTAAGAGAAATTTATATTTATAGATATAAATAAAATCTGCAACAGAAATGAATATTATAAATGAATATTTATGATTAAGGAATAGAAGAAACAGATGTATCATATCATATGTAACTATAAATATTTATATTGTTAATTTCTAGTTTACTAAACTACCGTCATATATATATATTAATAAAAAAATAATATTAATATTTACTTTTGTAATTTTGTTTGAATTTATATAAATTTAAGTTTATTTAAATTTTATTTGATACTTATAATAATAATATATTATATTTTATTTGAGTTTATTTGAACTTAGTTATCTTTAAATGTTTAAAATTAAATTTTATATATAAATTTTTTATATATTTTAATATAAATTTTTTAAATTTTTCATATTTATATAAATTTTCAATATTTATTTAATTTTTATTTATTTTTATAAATTTTATGGTTATTTTAATTTTTTTATAAATTTTCACATGTATTAAAATGATATAATAATACTTGTATAATGTATATCCGTACATAGGTATTGATAGAGGCAAATATTTATCCAATTAAAAAAAGTAACAAGAAGCTATTACCATATATACCCATTCCGTCCTATTGAGATCCTTGTAAATATTATCTTTAATTTTATATAAAGACGAGTAAGATGTCATTTTCAAGCCAACCATTTCATCATTTAATAAGGGATAATCAATAATTTTGCCTTTCATTATCACATAAATTATATCCATATTTCCGACATTAGGCGCACCAACAAAAAATTATTGTTAACTGTCTTGGATTTATTTATTCACCTACCATCTATATTCAAACCTCAAACAGCTTTATGCTCTTTATCTTCGATTGAAGAATACACTTTTTCAATCCTATAATAAGAAACAAGAAATATGCTTTCCAACCTTTAAGGGTGTGTTCTTTTGGATGGATTTGAGGGAGATGATTTGGGAAGATGATTTGAATGAATTTGAGGATAATTTTTTTGTTGTTTTTTTTGAATGAATTTGTGAGTAATTGAGAGTAGATTTGAGAGTAAAGTTTATGAGAATTAGGGTAGGATTTGATTAATGTGACAGATTTAAAAAATTTGTTTAATTGGTAAAAATTAAAGATTACCAAAATGCCCCTAATTATTAAAGTAATATAAAATGATAATTGTTAATGTTGTATTTAAAAGTAAAAATGTTTATAAAGAGAAAATAAAATAAAAATTCATTTTTAAAATTTTAAAAATTGTAATTTAATAAATTGAAATAATTTTTTTAATAAGTTTAGCTATTTAGTAAATTGAAATAATTTTCTTTATAAGAGAGAAAAAAATAAAAATTAATTTTGAAACTAAAATAAAATTGTATTTAAGTAAAATAAATAATTATGTGATATTTAATTATTGCTATTAATAGGATATTTAATTAAGTAAAAATAAAATTATGTAATTAGTTATTATATATTTTATTTCTTTAATTAATTATTCACTTAATTCTAATAAATGAAATATTAATTAATAATAGCATGTATTTAAAACATAAAATAAAACTTATTATTTTTTATCATGTTGATTTGCTGCCATTGAAGAGCTTCAGCAAGCAAGCTGCACCTCCACCGTGAAGCTTTGAAGCTTGGAAATGCTTCAACGCTGGAACCGAATATCGTGCTTGGGAAATGAAGAAGCTTGGAATCGAATACGATGGCTGCAACCGAATACAGCACCGCACAAACCTTCGTCTTCTTCTCCATGCAAAAATCTCCCTCCTCTCCCTCCTCCCTTTCTCCACTTTCTGTCTGGGTCTCTATGCTGCCATTCTCCTCAACCCAAAGCCACCATTACTTCCATGGGGGATCTACGTTTGACAGCGACGCGAGGAAGATGATGACCGCATCACACATGCACGAAGGTTAAGACACTTTTGGTAACCTACTTGCTGCGACAGAGCAAGGAATCAAGGTATGGCGTCCCTACAACCGGAAAGAAGACACACTGGCCATCCAAAGAACCGGATACGAAACAAATACGTGTGGTGGATCCAGATACAAGAAGCCTGTATCCAGATACAGTTCCTTCGAAGAAAATGGAAAACGTGTATCCGGATACGTTGTTTACTGGAACCGGATACATCAACATTTCTTCTGATTTTTCTGCTTTGTCTTCTTCATCCCGCTTGCCTCCTCATCATCAAGCTTCATCTTCCTTATCCCCTCCACGACAACCAGACGCCTTCAACCTCCAACAACCACTTAAATCTGTGCAAGAAACATTACCTCACATGAAAGATCTCCCCAGCTAGTTACAGTGTGCACCAGCTAATTACAGTGTGCAATTGGCTGAAAAGCAAGATGCAAAGGCGGGATAACCATGGCCAGGACACTGCATACTGGAAAATCACATGGGCAATGAATGTGTTTTATATTTCATGGTTTCAAAGTTGGTCTTAGAATGGATTATGGTTTTTAATATTAGCGTTAATATTATCATTTTTTAATATTATAAAGGGTTACAGATGGAGTTGGAGTTTTGAAGAATCGTACTGGGCATATAAGTCTTTTACTTATAAATCAGCACAAATCCTTCCATTTTGGCAAGATGGTGTAAACAGTGCAATTCACGCTAAATTCACGCAAATCGTCGCTTTTCCATCGTCTCAAATCAGGGCATGAGAACATGATTTCGAAATCATTCTTCGCTCGCAAATTCGCTTGAACAATACAATCTGTTCAAACGAACACAGCGTAAACGCCAATAAAAAAAAACTACCTCTTTTAACTGGGTTAATTAATTAAAGGTTTAATGTTTGTGCAAGGTCTCTATTTTTGTTTAGAATCTCAAATAAATCTCTTTCTTTTTTTACGTCTCAATTGAATTCTTATTTTGTTAAAATTGCAAAAATTAGATCCCTACCATTAAATTAACGGCGTTAAACAAATGTTGAGGAGGCATGATGATGTTAATGTTTTAATGATGTGGCAAATTTTTAAGTTGACATGACATTGCTTTAGATGACTTGGAATTAATTATATTCTGACATATTTTTTTTATTTATTTTTTTCAAAAGAAATTGGCAACAATGTCGTCATCTCCTCTACGCTGCTACCATCTTTGTCACATACAGAAATCACGAAGCAGAGAAACCCTCGTGCAGTTTATATCTGTTGCGCCACTGGTTATTCTGCAGATTGGGAAAGATGTTTTTCAAATCATGGTTTCGCCCCTTCATTCATGGCGGCTAACGGTGGATGCAAATGGTCTCTCATTTTGGGAATTGAAGGTGCGGAGATGGCTCTATGGTGGCTCTGTGGTTTTTTTTTATTTGTAGGGTTTCCATGGACGCTTCAATGGTGTTTGGGTGGCGGCATGGTGGTCATGGAGGCTTGCGGCTGACAGCGAGGTTGATGGTGACGTTTCACGAACTAGGGTTTATCATGATTGGGGTTTAGGATGAGCTCTTTCTGATTTTGTGGTTTGCAGGTTTGGGTTTGGCGAAGGTGAGGAGGTGTATCGCGGCGATGCGTTGAAGAAGACAAGGATCCCAAGGATTTGCAGTGCACAGATCGCAAAGATGAACTGTGGATCAATATCTTCCTTCGAAAAATCATTCGAAATCTTAAATAAAAAAAAAAACCCTAAAAATATAGTCCAACGTGCCACGTCAATTAAAAATATAGTCCAACGTGTCACATCAATTATACCTTAACGGTGTTAGGTCCAATTTAACTGTAAGAGTTTAATTAATGCAATTTTCAAAAAATAAAGACTTAATTGAGACGTCGAAAAAGAAAGAAACTTATTTAAGATTCTGGACGAAAATAGAGATATACTAATGTATTAAACCTTAATTAAACGACACAAGGTTGAAGGCTGAATATTAATTATTGGTCTTTTATTTCCATTTTTCTATATTTTTCTTATATTTTATTATGTTTATATTTCTTGTTTTTTATTTAAGTTTCTGTTTTTTTTTTTCATTTACTATTTATATTTTTTTTCTCTTTCGTCTCTTTCTGTTTTTTTTTTCATTTTTCATTTTAATACAGTTATACAATTTCTTTTCAAGTTTTTTTTTTGTTTTACGCGATTTTTTATATTTAGAGCATTAATTCCCCTAGTTAATTTCTCCCGAATTTATTAATGTCCACTTTGAATGTTACCGTGTTGTTATACGCTTCATTTAATGCATTCAGGTAAAGAAATGTTACATTAATATACATAACTTTTTACATTTATTTAATATTATTCATTTTTATATTTTATCTTTTAAAAAATATATATACATAATTTATTTATTTTTATGATTATTTTACCTATTTTAATGTGTGTTAGATGATGATTAGAGTAAAATCTAATTGAAGATTTCTCTTGAGGTTTTCATTTAATAAGGTTTGTACCGTCTGGTTCTAATATAATAATGTTTTGAAAGTGTAAGAAGAAAGACTTAAGTCTCTAAATCTTCTTCTAAAGGAGAATTTCGCACAGCATGTTCTAATATTATTTGATTACTTGGTTTCTTACAAACAAGACCAGCTCTACTTCATTCTAACAACAACAGTGACATATAATATATTATGGAAGAACCAAGCATATAGATTGTCACTCAAGCCTATGAACGTCAAATTATTAATTTATCTCATGTCTCCATATTCGTTCAACTTCACTACCATGTCAAATTCATGATTTCTTAATTAACAAATTATTACTTGTTGACTTACAAACATCAATTTAAGTAGGTGTAAATAGATTTCATTAAATCAAATTTTTATAATTTATTAATAGAATATTATATATTTTTAGTGTATATTGTTTTATAATTGTACAATTACAATTGTGTTATTATTAGATAGCTTAATTGTAGAATTCACATTTATAACATTAATTGTTATAGTATTATACAAATTGTATAATCATTATCTAAATGAGAATTATTCAGAAGAACACAAAATGTTAACCAATTTTGTTTTAAGTTTAACATATTAAATGGACAACTTGCATCTTACAATATTTGTTTGGAAAACATATGTCTTACATATTAAAGATATTCATGATTATATTTTGTTATTAAACATATTATTACAAAAATGAGTTTTGAAGTGTGTTATTTTTTACCTTTGATGTTTGTTCAAACTCTAACATTATAGTGAAAGATGTTAATTTGACGTCGAAAGAATGAAAAGATGTTGATTAACATCGAAAACAAAGGGATCCGACGTCTATCACCACTAAACGTCATACCTTGGCCGCTAGCGAAAGTTTTTGGAATTGTAAAAAACCAAATTGACGTTTGAATTTACCATTTTCGACATCAATTGATGCTAGAAAATGCACTAATCAACATCCCTCATAGTTTTTTTAATAAATCATTCATTTTTATAGTTTTACCAAATCTAAAAAGCAAAAAAACTAACACAATTTTGGCATTTCATATATCCCAAACTCATTTTGAACTTTGTATGAACTAATCGAAACTATAAACTAAAGTTATCACAAGTAAAACTGAAAATTTAAGCTATCAAAACTCAAAATATTAAAACTAAACTAACGTATGTCCTAACTCCATCGCTCCAAAAGATAGGTTGCCCACTTTTGTCGTATCTTCTTCAATGTGTCCTTTGTTATTGGTGATGAATTTGAAGAGCTACAAAAAACAAGACAACTTTATTATATTTGCATTGTAATGTTTAAAATTGAATGTGATTTATAATATGTGAAAGATAGTCCAATAATCTCTAATTCCTACTCCAGTTATGGTCTTGATCCAAGACATGACATAGTAGTCACATGCCCACGAATCTGACTACTTGTTACACTAAACATGACAAAGAAAATAGTCAAACACTAAAGTTTACATACAAAAATTAATAACTTAAAGATCAGTGACTTCTAACCTTTAGATATTGTATTTGAATTTGTTGTGCCCCACAACTCTAATTAAATTTGAAACATTTGAAACATAGGTTAGTATATTAATATCATAATGAAGTGATATGAAAGAATGTAACACTTACGTTTATACCAAGGATTTCAAGGCAGGTTTCATCTTCCTATGTAGGGAACAAAACCATACAATTGTGCCTTAACTTGGTATGATCACAATCAGTTGCCAATGAATCCTATAATGAATCACAAATAGTGAGTTGATTAATTCAGTAAACCTTCATAAAATTGTACAATGTGTAACACATACCTATAAATGTATGGCGTGATGTACATATCTCTTTTGGACTCAGCCATCCATGTCTGCAAAATATGATTGCTGGAATTCAATTGTGTTTCTAGAAGGTTGAAGGCTCTGAGGTTCAAAAAAATCCATACATGGATACTCAACCTCAGTCCATAATGATGGTTAACAATAAAATTAAGTGTGTGTGTGTGTATATATATATATATATATATATATATATATATATATATATATATTAAAAAAAAACAATTTGAATATTTAAATATGGAAGACAATGAAAAATCTACATGCACTATAGTTTGAGGATTAAAATATTTAACATCATTTCTTCACCAATGACCTCCAATGCATCATTTAGAGTAATATACCATGGCACATGACATTGTAGGCCAAATACTCTTAAGTCCCACTTCAGCTCTATCGGTCCTTTATTCAACCTGTATAATTTTGTCATTAGCTGTTCTAGATGATCATCCTTTACTTCTGCCATGTCATGATCTTCATGGATCACAAGTTCATGCACAAATTGTTTCTCAGGACGGAAAAACTGAAATAAACATTTTAAAAGTTATGAATCATTTATTTCTAACTTGGACATAAAAATATTAAAAATAATAATATAATACCCATGATGGGCTAGAATATGGCATGATCAAAGCTTTAGGCCAAGATATAAATGTGCTGAAGGCCTCCCCACGAATTGGATTTTAGAAGTTGCCATAAGCACTTGAGTGTCGGGGTCTTGAACTTCATCAATTGTCACATGCATGTTGTGGGACACCATGAATAGTCTTCCTTCCTACAAGTTGTTCTCTTACAGCTACTATGCATGGGGGATTTCCATCAACCAATAGCTCATACTGATAAGTGTAATTAGTATGATCTGCAATAGACATGAACATTTTGTGCTCACACGACATCTTATTGGATCTTTAGTGGGAAGATCATCGTTTTACTGGTCATGGATTGAAATATTTTTTCAAGTGCTTTTTGTATTTCTTGGTGTTGTTGGAGGCATTCCATGAAGCGTTGCTCCATAACAGTCATGCGTTAGTTTAGTCTTGCCTCCATTTGAACCCTTGGCTAACATATGAACCGTGTGTCTGTTTCTTGACTAACTCATGCTACATATCATAATGAAGTTTGTTACACAAAATTCATATGATTTATATGGTTTTAGGTTTAAAGTTTGTACTTACAATTCTTTTTTATATTTGTTGAGCTCATTGTGATCTATTTTGACCATCAAATTTAGTCCATGCAGCCTTCCACATCTCACACCTAGTAGGTGGAGGTGTTAGGTCAGGGGACCTAAGTCCTAAAGCCTTGGCACGAGACTTTCTCATCTTTTCTCTAATAATTCATAACCACCACGTGAGAGTGCGTGTGGTGCATCATTAAGTCTTTGTCTTTGTTGGGAAACAATCCTTTTTTCCTATCAAACCATAAAAATTAATAAGTTTAAGTAATAAATGAATGCCTTGTATGACTATAACAAAATATTAGGAAATAAAGTTGTCGGTCCCCAGACTCTCTAGATACTCTAAACTGCATTCACTCCACCTCAAATATTTTATACTTTCCACAATGAGTGTCATAATGTCTGTCTTCGAAGACATAGAGACATGTTAGTCTAGTCTTGAAGTCCCTCCATCTGATTCCAATGTGGAATAAGATTTTCTTCCTTATTTTCTCATTATTAGGAATGTCAAAATTTTGCTATTAAAAAAATGAAATTAATGATTAAACTAAAACATATTAAATAATGTATTTATTTTAAGTAAACATTTCACAATATCCTTCCAAAGGAGGTTCTTCTCCATCTACGGTAAGTCATCCCAAGATGCAATAATAATGGAGACTTGCGTTTTGGCCGACATGCCCAAATAACTCTGAAACTTTTCTGCATGTGGGCCTTTAGGTGTACTTGATCAAGGATCAATTTCCACCACCAACCTCTCCATGGAAATTCATCGGGATGTGACATCAGGCAACCGAGTCACATATCTACCATGTCCACTCTTTCTTGATCCAAAGCTCGTCATACCTGAGAACACAGTGTTATTAAATCATATATAAACAAAACAAATTATCTTTATAAAGTCAGAACAAACAAAATAAAGAAATTGTAAAAGTGGAAAAAATAATAAGAATACACCTATTAGGATATTTTTTTCTCCCATATGTCATCATTGTGATCACTTGGAATTGCATGGGTTTCATCGATTATGTCATTGACCTTGTTTTCAATGGTTCTTGATGAGAAAGATGTTGTCTCAAGTATATCTAGATAGTCTTCATCATCATTTACATGCATGCTTCTACCTTCCAAAACCATTGACCATTTCTGATTCGCTGGATCAATGACATAGAAAATTTATCTTGCTTGACTAATCATAATAAATGGTTCATCCGTATCACTCACCTTATTAAGATCCACCAAAGTGAACTGAGATCATCTGTCACCACACTCGAATTACTATCAACCCATTTACACTTGAAAACTAGAATTCTAAAACTGACATAATCAACTCATTTCTTGCATTATTCTGAAATAACACATGAATGTTGTAATTGAACTTTTATCCTTAAAACTGACAAATTATACAACCTTAACGTGTAGGGTAACCCCACTATTTTGAATTTTACTTTTGTCATCTTCTTGCTTTGAATAGAAACAATAATTGTTTATGATATTCTAAGCTAAGATGCTACATGAAATTAATGGATGGAGGAGTGTTTATACTTATCTTTCTAGATGTCTTTGATATGTAGACTTTTCTTCTTTTGTGATAAGAAAATGTCCATAGTCTTGGCATTATTGTAGGAGTTTCTCTTCTGTTGTTCATCTATAAGAGAAATGATTTAGTTATTTGGTACTTATCTAGAATTAGTTCTAACCGTGTTAGTTTTATTTGTCTTTTTTTATTCAAAATCGGACTTAACATTAAATACTAATATTGCAAATACTAAAAAAATAATTAAGGACTAATTTGCATTTAGATCAATTTACAATTTTAAAAAAAGTTTTGGAACTTATATGCAATTATAAATAAAATAATAAAATACTAATGAAAACAACTAATATATTTCATAATATATTGAGATATTTATAATTCTTAAAATATCGAAAAAAAATAGTAAATCAAATAATAAAAAAATTATATACTACACATTCTCAATTTGGAAAATCTAATTATAATAAAAGACATATCACTTATAAATAAGAAATGGTAAAGAAAAAATATTAATTTTAATTTTTCTAATTTAAGGTCCAGGAATCTCTAGAACATTTATAAACAATGTGAATACCATTCTTACGCGTTTAAATCCCTATGTTTTGCTATGACTCAAGAATATCATTCATCATATTTGAAAAGTTTTAAAAGTTCGCTGCCTAGGAAACTTCCTAGGGTCAACATTTCATTACATTAAATCATTAATTAATTAAAAGTCAAAGTAATGGTTTTATGTCCATATTTTTTAACATATTTACAAAACTTTGTATAATTATTAAATTTATTATTGGATTAAATTAGAACTAAATCTTTGGAAAGCCAGCTAAGAAACAATCACTGTAAGAAAGTCGTCATCAATAGTTTCAAGGAAACAAGATCGCTTATTTCCCACCACACAAGCTTGAGATATGTACAAAACCAAAACCAAAGAACTAATTTATTAATTTACAATTATAAACTTCAAATTGAATAATACAAATAAACAATTTTTCTTAAGAAAAAATGGTGGGGCCTTGTATTTTTTTTTAATTTTATTATTTTTATTATATTTCGAGCACCCAAAAAGGAACATCAATTATTCAAGTTGGTTGTTGCCATTGATTGCTGTTCGTCCGAAACAGCAATTGCGTCCGCATCCCACCAAGTATCCGCGTCAGACTCCGTCACGTTGCCTAACGGCGTGCTGACATTTCTAATGTCCCCCACCGTCACGCCGTTACGTCCGTCATCTCTGACATAAACCTTCTGCACGCCGCCAGATTCCACGCGCAGAGTCTTGCCCACGGTGGGCCCCCACTCCGCCACCACCGTCGGCTTCCGACGCCGCAGGCGCGTGTCCCAAATCTCCACCGCCAAATTTCCGCACGCGCCCTCTCCGGCCGAGACCATCACCGCGGGCGACGCCGTGGAGTTCGTGGGGTCATAAGTCGAAACGACGCCATCCTCGTAATCATCGAAATCTAAACCAAGCCCGAAGCCTATGCTGTCCCAGAGCTTCACGACGCTCTTGCTGTTGGCGAGTTCTGAGAGGGAAAATATATCTCCGATGCTACGACGTCGTTTGTGCGTGCCGTTTTGGGTCTGGAACTCGTCGTTTTGGTTATCGTAGTTATCGTCGGTACCTCTGACTCGGAAATAGTCTTCCAAACGAATGAAGCTGGAAGAAGCGGAGGGTTCGTCGTCGTACTCTGACGACGAGTAGGTTAAATCGTCGTCGTTTTCGTAGTCGTCGTCGTCATCGGTGGAGGAGTAATCGTCGTCGTATTCTTCGATTGAGGGAAGAGAAGGGGCTTTGGTGCGGAAGCGAATGATGAAAATGGTGATTCTGTTGATTATGCTGCCGAAGGTAGCGACTAGGGCAAGAATCACTGCGCCCCATTTGCAGAAATTGTATGCTATGGAAACGGAAGCGAGGGAGGTTGTGATCTGAGAAGAAAAAGATGGGGTTTGCAGAGAATTTAAACCCACTTGAAGATCGTTGATCCTGTCTATCAAAGGAACTTGCATGATTGCGTTTCTGCAACAGAGAAAGAAAAGATTGAGTTTTTGAGGATTCTAGACTGAAAACTGAGGAAGAGAAGAGGGAGAGTTGTAGCAGAAAACCCAGTGATTTATAGGCAAACATGAGAAAGAAACTAGTTATGTGCTAGTGGGTTTAAAATAAATATATAAAAAGTAATTTGTCTGAAACATGTTTATTTTATAATATTAAAAAAATATCAAATTAATGTTATTTATTCTTTTTTAAAATAATTACTTAAAAATTTACAAGATAAATATAAATGTATAAAGCTAAAATGCACACATATTTGAAAAATAATAAATTATTTTTCAAAGTTTATAATGTATTTTCTTATAGAAATAAAATAAATTTATCAATTTTAAAAATTACTAAGGGCATATTTAATTTTCTACAATTTGGAATTAATTATGCATGATTTCTTCTTCGTCTTTCTTTCTTTTTTTCTAAAACAATCGCATCTATCAAACATGTAATTAATTTATTTGATATTTTTAATAACATGTATTTGATGGAAATCCACCTTCAACTGAATTTCTATAACTATTAAAATAATAGATTAAATATGTTTTTAGTCCTTGAGACGATTTTGGGTTTAGTTCCTCTTTTAAACTAAGGTACAATTTAGTCCTTTAATTTTAGAAAACTCTGGTTTTAGTCTTTTTTACCAAATTTTTTTTACTTTATTTGTTGTTTTAAGCACGTTTCATTATAGCATTCATTATAGCATTTGAATTGTTTATACTGTTTGACACATTTTTGCTTCAATATTAACTGAGAAACGCGTTTGAAAGAGCAAATAAAGTTAAAAAAATTTGGTAAAAAAGATTAAAATCAGAGTTTTTTAAAGTTGAAGGACTAAATTGTACTTTAGTTTCAAAGAGGGACTAAACCTAAAATCGCTCCAAAATATAGAGACTAAAAACATATTTAACCCTTAAAATAATAGTTCTTGTTGGAAGGATATTTAGACAACAACAAATTATCCAAGGAAGTGGCATAAATAATACTTAATTTTCTTCTTTTAAATATCTATTTAGATTCAATATCTAGACTATATTGAAAGAGATAATTTTAACATCGTAAATTTATTTTTAGCTAACTAATAATGTATTGTAAAATTATTTTACATCGTCAATATAAAATCATTAAACTCGTTTTCAATGCTTTATTCTTTCTTCAACTTATTAAGGTGAAAATATCTTCAGTGTATTTCTTTATTGCATTCATTTAAAATTGATCTTTTTAACAGTCTACAATTATGATAGAACGCACTAAATCATGAGTGGTTTTAATAGGAAATTAGTGACATTTAAATCTTTTTTATTTTTAAATAATAATACTAAAGAATTTGAAAAAAATGATATTGTAAAGTGGTTTGAGGTGAAGAAGAAAAAACGGTATTACGATATATTTTTATATTTTTTTACATATAATATAAAAGTAAAATATTGTAAATTTTATATTTATTTAAAAATAGAAAATAAAGAATAAGAAAAAATAATATTAAATAAATGTAAAACGTTAAATATGTAAAAAATAATTTTTTTATAAGAATAATTGTGCCACGTAAGAAAAGAGAATGCTTTTGAGAAGACAAAAGATTGGGACGGTTGAGTCAGCAAAAGCCCAAAAGCAAGTATGGTGGGTCCCACACGAACGAAAAGGTAATTTCTGAGCTTAAAATTTGTGGTGGTTAGGTTTCACTTATCACGTTCCAGTGCAGTTATGACACGTGGTGACAGGTCATTGCTCTATCAGTATTTTGTTTTATTTTTAATTTAAATTGTTTTTGAGGTGGTCAGTTTTTAAGGTCCGTCGTGTTGTGCAGTTGTTGAGTGTTTGTTTTGCTGTCTTTTGATATGTTTGTGATTATTGATTGTCACTTGACTCGGAATTATAAGTTGCTTTCATACATTTTTTTATTTACGAAACTTTATTTTATTTTGTATTTGACATTAACACTTACACAAATAATGAGAAATAAATAGAAAGAATGTCATAAAAAATTTAAAATTGGAAGTTGCTAACTTTTAGATAATATATATAAATATATATATATATATATAAAATTAAGTAAATGAATTAATTAATAACATAACGATATAGATTCAACATACGGACATAATTAAGTTAGTAATTAAAATATGATTAAGTAAATGAATTAATTAAGATAATTAATAATTTAAGTTGACTCTATCGACATAAAAAACCTATAATATAAATAACATAGAATATTAAATTAATTACATTCATTTGTTATAATATTAATTGATTTTTGAATATCAAAATGTGAACAATCTTATGTTCGATTAAGAAAGAATAAACATTTTTAAAATAAAAAGTTTAGAACTTTGAAAAGAATAACAAAAGATGAACAGTTATAAAAATAATTCATAAATTTGAGTACACTTAAACAAGTAAAAAAGTGATTTATTTTTAAGAATATAAAAAAAGAAAGAAATGTTTGGTGTTATCTAGATGACTGTGTAAGAGCATTCGTAACGAAGCTTATATGCTTATCTAGAGTTTTATGGGTGGTCCTCAACCATACTCAACATTTCGTGGATACGTGGCGATGAGCCGATGGTTTAAACCATTACAGTGAGTAAAAGATGCTGTGCGTATTAAGGTTTATTCTCCTTTACAAGTCAAGGTTTCTATTTTCAGAAGCATACCGGGTGGTATATGTGGTTAAGGTGTCCCAAATTATTTCTTAAATATGGGTTAGCGTTGTAAGAAAGAGTTTAACTACAATAAATGTGTTTTACACTCTATAAATATTGATATGGTTTTATAGAAAAAAATACAAATAAATTTATTTTTTTAATTAAAGATAATTTTGAAAAAGAAATTAAAATGTTATCAAATTATTTGAGAGCTTCTATAAATTACTTTATGTATAATTAATCTTAATTATAAAGTAATTAATTTGATAGGTGAAATCCACCTCTCACAATAAATCGACTGGTGATATTTTTGTAATAGGTTAAACCTTTTAGTTGTTCTTATTTTTGTGGATTTTTTTTAGTTCAATCTCCGTTTTATTAGAATCTCCCAATTCAGTCCTAAAAAGTGCTAATTTGAGTCAATTGGACTCTTGCCATTAAATTGGGTTAACAGGTTAAGTTTTTTATGAAGTGGGAGATTGACGTGGCAAATTTTTTAAACGTGACATAAGTAGGGTGTTATTTGGAATTTCTTAAGTTTAACATGAAAAATGTTTAATTAAAAAAAAATCATCCTCCATTACAAGCACCACACGAAAATCTTACCCAGAAATCTTCTTCCCAGCTTGAGAGACAACAAAGAGAGAAGAAAAGCAATGGGTAAAGAAGAGTGGAAATGGTGGTTGGAGTGCTAGTGGTAGATGCACGGTTTGCGTTTCTCACGATTTGGAGAACCTATTTTGAAAGAAGGGAACGGGTCGACGACGCTTTCGACCGGCGGTGCCTCCGGTTGCAGGTCGAAAGCTCATCTTTCTCAACCAAGGTAGTTTCTCCTTGCTAAACCATGGGTGAAGAAGGCATGTGCACTATTGATTTATGAACTATTTCTGTGCTCTCTTGAGCCGCTCTTAATACCACCAAACTAATCGATATCTGCAAGCAACAACCAAAAGCTACCATTATGAACACAAAAACAACAAACACAAAGGCACAATGTTGATTAAGAGAACAATCACCAGTCTCTCAACAGAATCAACTAAAACATCGTGGATGATAGACATACACTAAGTAAAGGAGAGGACTCCGCAACACCACTAGAAACTGTAATAGGAATGTTTAAATCAAAACGCTTTTGATCAACCATAGATGCAAATTCAGCCAGATTCAAAGTCGCAGTTCCGACCACGAGAACCTTAGTCTTTGACCTTTGATTCAAACCATGCAACACAAAACCAACCAATTAGAATCAAATTCAAAGGAACAACAACAACAATTATTATTATAATTATATAATAATTCACAAAACTAAGAAAAGGAAAAAGAAAAACACTTTTTTTCCAATCATTCCCAAAATCACTTCTTTAAAATAAAATAAATAATCAATTTACGAGATATGAAAAAAAACCCCAAAACAAAATTAATCTAAAATTGCAGCAGAGAAAAAACACGAAATAGAGAGGGAGAGAGAGAAAGAGAGACAGACATTGAAGAGAGAGAAAGAGATTTTCCAGGAGTGAAAGGCATTGTCTTTGTAGGCAGGGAGGGTGCAGAGCATGTGAAACTCCTCGTCCTAGAAAACGACGTCGTCAAGTTGAGGTTGCGCCTCTGGTGAAATTCCTGGCTATGATACGCAGCGAGTTAAGCGTGATTTTGGGACCCTTCCACTTAATATGGAGTACTAGACCCTTGCGCCTGACCACACTAGATCGCATCCCTAGAGAGTGAGGGTCTTAACCACATCGCACCAAGCCGTGATGTGATTGGCACGTGGAGGATCCGTTGGAAGTGGTGAGTGTAGGAGTGAGGGGGAATGATAACTCTCAATATTTTCATATTTTTCTGTGTTTAGAAGTACTTGTTAGTGTATTTTAGTTTTTAATTGTTTAGAATTAGGGTAGTTTTAGGATTTTTCTTTAAAATTGTAGTTTTATAAAATTGTAGTTAAAAATAGGTTTTTAGGAGTATTTTTTATATTTGTAAATAATTAGGAATTAAATTTTTTAGAAAATCTTTTAATAAAAATCTTTTTCTTTATTTTTGAATTGCTGAAATATTTTTTTTAATTGTTGATTGATTTTGTTTTATAAAACAATTTTTGGTTATTTGGCCTGGAATGGTCAAATGGTGAAAAAGCTGAAGCCCATTTAAGTAAATTGCACATATTGGGCTGATTTGGTTGCCTTTATTTTCTGTGTAGGGATTTGAAATAAAAGCTTTGGACAGTTGCTTCCGAAATTGGCGTGCGAATTTGTTGCGCTGATGTTGCTGTTGATAATTAGGCTGCATTGCTGAACTGAGAGACTGCCACTGCACGAGCTGGGCATAGCTGCTGGAGCTGCTGCCAATGGGCCGTTGTTGCTGGATTGGTAATAAAAGTGCACGACCCTGCTGCTGCCTTGACTTAATTGGGTTGTACATTAGGTATTGGCTGCTACAAAGGAAGCTGGTGCTACTAGGATGAATTGAAAATGCAATGGAATTGAGTTGTTGATAGGCTTAAGCCCGCTTTGGCTAGACCTTTGTTTAAACGCTGTTGTTGCAAGCTTTGGACATTGAGCAGCTGAGCTATTACAATGATATTGGGCCGCTAGCATGGATGGGCTTAAGTGAAATGAATTGTGAAGTGGGCTGCTGAAGTGGGCTGCTATTGCCTTTAATTAGATCAGATGTGCTGGGGCTGCAATTGGAGAAACGTTGGTCTGAAGAGTGTTGCTCCCTCCACCACCACCGAATACTCCCTGCACCTCCCTATGACAAATTTGCCCTTATTTACTGTGCAATAAATTTTGGCCAACAACATTAACCTACTTCATTAATTACATTGGTCCCCTTTTTATAACAATGCACCCCCACAGAAGTTGCACAGGAAATCAGCTATGCCTCAGCTATCCCTTTCTTTCTTCTTCCTCTATTTCATTGTTATGTGAGAGTGTGTAGTGCTCGTGTGAAGTGGTGGGCTTTGCTTGGTGGGAGGTTGCAAGTGGTGCAAGGAACCAATGGTGGCAGAGGTCATTGTTTGTGGTAGTGGTTACCAGAGGAAAGCTTCGTCCCAGGTGCACGAAGAAGTTATTGTAATTCTTCAATGGATGTTATAATCCGTCGATGGATATCGACATCCGTTTCAGGGCCAAACAGATATGCGACATTCATTCATGGCCTGCGTGGTTATTTCTTCTTCTGTACACAGAAACAAAAACCACCACCAAACACAACAGCACGACAATAATTAGCAAAAATTCATAAATCTATCTATGATTAAACAACAAACTAACCTTTCGTAGACCTGCACAAGAAGGAAGCACCAAATTACCACCGCACACCGCCTCACCTCCGCAACGTCGACGGACCACCGCATACACTGTCGCAACCCCACACCACGAACAACCACTGCACCACCAACAAGAGAACGAGAGAAAGTGGGACTTAGGGTATTCGAAGAAACAAATGTGGGTTGGAAGAAAACAAATATGAGGGTGTGCGAAGGTGGGTAGAAGACAGATGTGGAATTGGGGGCATGGAGCTGCATAGGAAAAAGTGAGAATGGGTAAGGAATTAGGTTTTAGAAAGAGAAAGAAAAAGTACATAAACAAGGTAAAAGGGTACTTTTGACAGTACAAAAAATAAATAAATTTTAGGGAGGTGCATAGAGTATTCGGTGGGGGTGGAGGGAGTAACACCCTGGTATGAATTGACTGACCCACACTGAAATGCTTTGGGCCGAATTCCAATTAAATGAAACATATAGTTTTGGTGAGACTTGGCTACAACTTTCTATGGGGGTCCTTGCTCGAGCAATTCATTTGAGCCAAACACTCTTGCGCACATATTCATTTAAGGAGAAGAAAGACAAACTTCCCCAAGTTAGTGCTTCGAGTGAGAGAGCTGAAGAAAGGAGCACGTGCTGAGCAGAGAAGACGAAGCAAAGTTTAAGTGACCGGACCCAGATTGGTGGAGATGAAGAGATGATCGGATGACTAGAGATGGAGCTCGCGAGGAAAGAATGTTGGTCGTCCGATGAGGAAAGCTAGAAGTGTCATGAGCAAGTTTCCTTTTCCCTTTTTCCTCCTTCATTTTTCTTTCTTTAGACCCTATATAAAGGGGATCTGCCATGTAAAATAGACCTTAGACACTTTTTCAGATACATAGTTTTACACTCTGTAGATTAGTTTTTTTTTTACGCGTTCTATAGAGTAGGTTTTAGTTCTCCGTGCTTTTGGAGCAAAACACTCGCGGTGGTGACAACCCGTGATGGCTCCGATTGTGCGTTTGTTCGGTATTCTCTATTGTAATTCTTGTTTCTTGTTAATAAAAGTTGTTTTTCATTGATGTGTTTCTATAATGTGCTTTATCTGTTGATTTGATTGTTTTTCTTCAATGTTTTTATGTTTCTTGTGTTGTTTTCATTGAAAATGAATTGAACTCCTAAATCTGCACACTTATAATTCCTTTTTGGAATTAAATGACCCTGAGATAGATGTCCATTATCGAGATGTCTTTTCTCGAGTTGGATAGGAGTTCAATAAATAAAGATTCATCAGATTTATGTTTCTATTTTTTTTGTTTCTAGTATGTGTGATTGTATGCTGTAATTGAACTGTGTTTGAGAATTTTGAAGGAAAGCATCCACAATTCTACATATGTTTGGATGTAATAGGACCCAGAGGTGGGTCTAGATTTTCAAGATGTCTTCTTGAGATATGTTAAGCTTCATAATTGTCTGATTAAGTTCAATTTCAATGTTATATTGTCGTTTCTTGTGAAAATGAACATTGGTTGAACAAATGAGTGGAAATAGTATTTTATTTTCTTGTTGAGTTGATTCAATTTCTTTTGTATTTTATTTTCAATATTTTAGTTTTTTTTCTTAGTTCTAAATTGAAATGATGATTATCTTTGCTTTAGTTTAGGATCTGACGTTACTGAAATTCCTTTTTCATCGCTTTTAGAATACATAAACTTTTGTTTTCATATTCAAGTCATTCTTTCTTTTTTTGTACATAGTTAATCATAATACAATTAGTTTTAGTTTCTGTTTTAGGTATAAATAGATTCTATATTTTTTTCTATTATTTTAGCTTGGGTTCTGTTTACTTACTTTCTTCTTTTCTTTTAATAGGTTTTGTTTTTATTTTGATTCTTTTCCTTTTAAATTTCAATCTAATTTCATTTTCCCCACCTGTTTAGTAGTTAGTAAATAGAATAAATACAAGACTAAACTCTACATTATGAACTTAATCATAGTTGAGTCCTTAGATCGATACCTAGTTTGTCCCTTTACTACATTAGTGGAGAAACTTAGTTTGTTCTGATTTTAAGTGACAAAAATCAGTTTAAAAGGGAACCTATGGTAGTTGCGATTTGAGGGATTTTTGGCGAAGAAGAAGCCCCTATGTATTTTTGGTGAGTAATATAAAAAACGAACTCGAAGAGAAACGAAGCAACAAAATTTTATTACAGTAAGAATTATCAGAGCACACAAACTTTTTTAAGAAAAAAAACAAAGCAAAGAAAAAGTAGGAAGTAAGAAATAACATTGGATGATTCACCGGAAGAAGAAGCACCGACGAGGGAAAATCGACGTACCGAAAATTCTATTATTAAATCCCATTTCAAAAACCATATTATTAAAATCTAATCTTTTAAGAAATGCCACATATAAAGGTTTCAGCATGCCACGTTTAAAAACTTGCCACGTCAATCTTCCACTTCATCAAAAACATAACCTCGTTAACCCAATTTAACGGCAGGGGCCAGTTGACTCAAATTAGCCCTTTTTAGGACTAAATTGAGAATTCTAATAAAACGAGGATTGAACCTGGAAAAACCCACAAAAATAAGGACAAGTTTAACCTTTGTAATAAAAGTAAGAGTTATTATGATGTAGTTTTTTAGACTAATCATAATAAGGGACACAATGGCAAAATTGAAATTCTATTCAAAAGATATTATGATAGGTCTAAAAAAACCTGTCATAATAGGCCTTTATTATGACAACTAATTCATTACTTATCATAATAAAATATATGCAATGACAAAATATTCAAAACATATTATAACTTATAAGGAACTACCTGTCATAAAAGCTCTAAATCCCTAATTTTTTCAAGATCCCTTTCAAGCACCCTCTCTTCATCCTCGTTTCATTTCGTTCTTCTCTTTCACGCATCCTCTCTTCACGTCTTTCTTGATTCTTTTCATTCTTTTCTTTCACCATCAATATCCTCTATTCACGTCTTCTCTATTTTTCTCTTTCGTTCCTCTCTTCACGTCTTTTCTCCACATCGTGGCCTCCCCACAATTAGGTTTTCTCTCTTTCCACCACTTAGGGTCACAAATTTCATATCCCGTTTCCCTCGTGCTTTGTACTTTTCTCTACTCGTTACCATTCAATGTATTTGTTGATAGGGGGAGCTAAACCTACCATTTATATATATGTTTTTTATGATGAACAAAAGAATGATTTTATAGTTTCTTACACAACAAATGACATAACAATTTTCACATTTGTATCTTGTTTGTGCTTAATATGAGAATTCATTTATATTAAATGAATCTTACTTTAAACAGATTGAGTATATCATTTCTGGATGAAATAGTCAATTTCACTAAGTGTATAATTTGTTAGATTTTTCCAGATATCATTGTATGCTTAACAAGGACAAACTACTCTATAGTAATCGATTACATTAGTTGTCTAATCAATTAAAACATAAAGTTATGCCATTATATGTTTCATTAGTGATATATCTGTTTAAAATAGAAATTGGATTGAAAATTTGCTTAAGTACAAGGTTAATCGATTATATAAGTTGTATAATCGGTTAAATCAAATTACTTTGTTTAAATCCATTTCATTTAATAGCCTGAACTGTCATAACGGTCAAATGAATTTATAATTGGCTAGTATGAATATATAATCGATTACATGCTTGGATAATCTGTTAAAATAGAAGAAAACTTGTTAAAATAGAAAGAAAAGATTAACAGATTACATAAGTATCTTAATCAATTAAACTATGTCAAAATTCAAAAAATCCTATATATATGCGTCTTGAGCTCTGTTTGAAAACAGACAATTACAATCACTTTCATATACTAATTGTTTCATTAAGTTTTGATTAAAGGACCGTTCAAGAAGTATCTTGAAGAATCAATGTTTAAATTGGGTTACTTACATATCAAGATTCTTTCAAGAAAGTGGGCTAAACTGTTCTGATTTGATCTGCACCAAAAGGAGTGTGACTAGAAGATCAGGATCATCATCGATAATCTGTATTCGTCTACCTGTGTGTGTTGGCCAGGGGTGTTAGAGTTGTGAGTGTTCTCAAGTGTTGTAAGAGAGTGAGAGTATTCATTTCTTGTTTGCTATATTTGATTTTCAGTGTGGTGAGAAGTGCATTGAGATGGGTATCTTTGTATTTCTGTAAACTCAATCAATTTGTATTGGATTCCCTTAAACTAATGTTGTTGAAGGAGGACTGGATGTAGGCTTGAGATTAGCCGAACCAATATAGATTGTTTGTGTTTATCTTTCTCTCTACTCTTTCTCTTTTATTGTTGATTCATCACTTCTTTTTTATTGATTTCAAGAAAACCAAAGATTTTACAAATCTTTTGAAAAGATCAATTTTATAAATCTTTTATGGTTATATGCTATTTATATAATTGGGAAACTTTATATTGGTTATGTTTGATTTCTTAGCTCACCCATATTTGTGTGTGTTTGTGGTGATGATCATATAACGTTTGTGTTATACAGGAGTAGATATGAATGCAGATAATTCTAGAACTGCGTAGATGATCGAGAGGGGTAAATAAGGGAATTTTATAAACTTTAGTCAATTTCTTATTTTGTGAAAAGGACGAATCATTTTGTATTGAACACTTTTTAAATTTCTTTTGGTTATAGATAATTATTATTTTGAGTTGCAATAAAGTAGTAATTTATTAAATTTAAATGTTGAAGCGATGTTTTTTTTAAGTTTATGATGCTTGAGCTACTTAAAAATTGGGATGTTACAACTACTTGCACATGTCAATTTCAATATGTTAAAGTTGTAATTGCAAATATGACTAAATTAGTAACCAGGGTGAATGGGTTCTTTGAAATTTTTTTAGATATTAATTTTTGTTCTAAATCTTTCTTCAAACACTTAATGAGAGGGTACATTTTATTGCAATTTAAAGAACAAAAAAATAAAATATAAAGATATAGGGATTTCTCAATATATTTTATACTAATTTGAATATCTCTGATTCTACACATGGTATTGATAATTTTTTGGCAAGTATACCAAATCGCTACAAGTAATACAGTGAATAAGTAAAATATCGTTTTCCCAAGGGAATTTGAATTACGTTATTCAAATAGAATTATTTATCAAAATCAATTATTGTTGATGAAATTTTGATTTCACTTTGGATAAATGGCATAGAATTTAACAACGTAAAAAATTAAGATTGACAAATATGATAAAAGATCACTGGAATTGGTCTTTGACTAACATTTCAGTAAAATCCTGTACAAAATACGTTCTCTGTTCAAGCATTCACATAATTGTATCTTGATTTAATTCCTTAAAACAAGTTCTAAAATTATCTATTAAATTATTAATTCCTTAATTAATTCCACAGATAATTTTGCATTAAGTTCAGATGTTGAGAATGACCAAAAGTACAGAAACTATTCCTAGCGTAGTTACTTTTAGTTTCTTTTTCTTACGTTTATGGTTCTAAAAATACTTCCCAGTACAAAAGAACGTTCAAAGATAATTATACTTTCGTATAATCAAAAACAAGTCAAGAAAAGAACAAGAACAAATATATTGCACAAGAAATTTACATCAATGTATTGTCATACAACCAATTCCAATAAACAGAAAAATTAGCCTATTCTAGACATCTCAAACATACTCTTTACAGCAATTCCTTGCACAAAGTGAAGTCTTGATGTCTTGAAAGGTCTCCTGAAGTCTTCTAGAGCTTTTTTGTGTTTTTCATGTTTTTCACGTTAGAAGTTTTTCTTTTTGTTTGTTTCGAACTTAAAAGCCAATTCTGATTTAATTAATTCGCTCAACGCACACCTATCATGCGTTGTGCGAATTTTCTTTAACTGTTGCTTCTTTAACTGGTGCTATTCGCTTAGCGCACAGGTGAAGGTGCGATGTGCGAATTTCTTCTGGTTGGCTCAGCGAATTTTAGCTTGCGCTTAGCGAGAACCATCTAACCGCACTCCACTTTGATATATAATTTCATGTACAATTTACTACACAACTTTCCTACTTCTAATTACAACTTTTCAACGAGAAAAACACATTATTTCATGAATAAATACAAATTTGAGTTAATTAATAAATCTGAAAACATATATTTTTTCATTATCAGGTATCAATCACTGAACCTTATAATGGTTGTTTCCATTATTACAACATGTTAAGATTACAACCGCAGCACACTTGTGAAATTAATACATAATCACATTTCCAAATAATGCCAAATATTCTCTTGAAAACCCCGTGAGATACTACAAACCTTTCGCAGAATCCTATTACAAACACACCAATACAAGGTGAAATATGAATCAAAACACTAGAAAGATATCACTAGTCTATGATTGATACTAATGATTGAATTATTCATGACTTAAACCAATAGTGAGTATAACACCTTTTCAAGTGGTTTTGAATGATTCTTAGAAAATAATGTTCTTTAAGCTTTTCTTGACGATGTTTATGAATATCTTAAAAATTGTTTACAATGACATTTTAGTTTTGACTTAATTAGTTATGCTAAGTGATAATTCATTATTTTGTTCTTTGTTTGATTTGGAAACAATATCTGAGCAAAATAATCAAATATGTTTTGTTTTAATCGATTGAATGCGCATGTTTTGCTACTTTGAAAAAGGATAACCGATTATATCAAAATCTAATTGATTAACTATGTAACCAAAAACCTTTAAGAAAAGTAAAAGAAAAAATTTGATATAATTCTTAAGAGGATGTTAGGATCTTGATCAACTCAAGAGGCATAGGAGAAAAGAAACTCCAAGAAAGAACATTGAAAGGTTACTACAACATGGGTTGCATGTTTCAATTTTGAAACTTAAAAAAACAAAATTAATTTGAAAAAAGAAATAGAAAATGGATTGATACTTGAAATGGATTAAGAACATCAACCTTTAAGATATTTCCCAAAGAATAAGTGCAGATAAGAACCAAAACAATAGATAAGCTCTCACAAGGCTTACAAAGATTTATCTCATGAGAGGATTTCAAATATTCAGCAAGAATGACTTTACAAGATGGGGTTAAACTATTTTATATAGAAAATTCCATGGCCAAAGAAGAAAAAAAAGAACCAAACAAGTGTTTATAAAAATTAGAAACCCAAATGTAAACATGTTAGAGTAAAGTCCAACAACCCTAGTTTTCATTAAATGTTTTTAACAACAAAATGCATAACATAAACATGCTTTGTCTATCAGACGACAAAATTTACAAAACAACAAATCATTTAAGATGTAAGTGCATGTTTGCCAAATTCTATGTCTCCTTGCCAAAGTGGCAGCTTGACGGTGGTAGTTGTTCCCTATAATGAGATTAGGGAATTTATTTCTAAACCTTCCAAGCAATTTATTTCACCGTAACCCATTTCATTTTTTCTATAGGCCATGCTTTCGTTGTACACAGATTTCTCTAAGAAGAGTACTAGGCTTGTGCTTAACTGAAGCAAATTCATGGTGCAACCTTGGTTTGCAATTCAGTTTGTGTGTATACTCTATTGGTTTTTCATGGACTTCACAAAGTTTTGGTAACTCACGGAAATTTTGCAAGCAATCTGTTGTGTATAGTTTTATTTTAACATAACAGTTAAATGGACCCTACTTATTGTAGAACCATGATAAAGACAATAGAGGCTTGATGCAATGCATGTAGTATCAATTTGATATGCTAAAGTTGTATGGGTGAATGCCAAGGTTTATCATGGCTGTGAAGTGTGGTTATTCTGTTGACTATTTTTTTTTAAAGAGCAAATATGTTTATAAATGTTATATTGGTATGATTTTGGGTGTCCATAAGGAGTAGATTAATTAGGAGGGATGCTTCTAAATGATAAATTGCTGGAAGTCTTGTGTATGAAAGAATTTCCAATGCATGCTTAAGTTTATTTCATAACTCAATTCATAGATGATTGAATGCTAAGAGTGAACTGGGCTTTAAATTGTTATGGGTGGTGAAATTGTTGTGAACATTTCTGGTGGGTTGAAGATTAGGTTGTTGAGGTATGATCATAAACTATATGTTGCTTCAACACTCTGAATCAGTATAGATGTTCTGACTTTTGATTGAAAATGATGTGAGAACACTCAACTTGAATAACAAAACTTGATTTCAGGGTTTGAAATGTGTACAGTGTACATTATGTGTCATATTGCTCTGTGGTAACTTGTTTTGTAAGGGTTAATGGTTGCTAGATTTCATAATAGGTGTTCTAAATCAACTATTGTGATTGTTTGACTCTTACTGCTCTAATATGGTTGTGATTAGTAGTCTGCTGAGACCTCTTACTGCTGTGGATTGTTGAATGGTTAGATACTATAGGCATAGATATGATTGAGAATTAGTAACTAGGTTGTGTAAAAATGGAAGTAGCTTAAGTGATGTGGTTTTTGAATGAAAAACAATGTTAATCACTTAATTTGGATGACAGAATCGTATATGCCAATCTGAAATCTTGTGATCCAATGTATGCTATAAGAGAAGTAACATAAAGCTTGGTTTGGCTCGTAAATCCGAAAAAACAAAGAACAGTGTAATTGGATACTAGAAAGAATTGAATAAAAAGGCTTTAACTTCTAATATAAGCTGGAAATTGAATGTGCAAATATGTAAGTGGTGAAATATTATGTCTTGTCATTGAAATTCTATGTTTGAGTGGCATATTAGCTGCAGAAGACAATTGGGGTTAAGTGCATGAAAAAAGGGGAAAGTTATTCGGAAAAGAAGGGTAAAAAGGTCAAAGCACTCCAAACTTAACTTTTCTGATGTTAAAAGAAGTAAACACGAGAGATAGAGAGAGAAAACGAAGGTCAGATATTTCTAGAGAGAGGTCAGAGCCTTGGAGCTCTGTTAGGGATCCACTCAGATGCAACCTCAGGCCACCACACCCACTGCTCATCGGAGAACACTCACACACAAAGATTAGGAGAAAGCTCACACTCAGAGTTACTCAGGTATGAATGTATAAACTTCAGAAATTTTCATTAACACAAAAATGTATGAGTACAACTTTATTTATACACGATCTAACAACTTAAACTGTAAAACTTTGTTTTCTGTTTATTTATAACACTCCTCCTAAACAGAAAACATAAAAAGAACAATTTTTTATGAAAAAACCCTCTTTTTTACCGATTGATCGGTGAAAAACACCATCTCCCGCGAACCTCTACCACTTCCACCGATTAATAATCGGTAAAAACCCTTTCTTTTGCTTTGAAAAAGTTTTTCACCGATTAAAATCATAAAAACTCCTTTCTATGAGCTGATCTTCACTTCGAGATGAAAACCCTAGGTTTTCGTGACCTCCTTCTGCTGATCTGCTCCAAACTCTAACTTTTTCACTCCGATCTGCTTTCTAAGTGTAGAAAGCGTTCTCCTTTCAACGCCTTAGTAAGTATATTTGCAATCTAGTCTTCGGATCTGCAGTATACTACTTCAAGCTTCCCTTTGCTAACCTGCTCCCTGATGAAGTGAAAACGCGTCTCAATGTGCTTGCTCCTACCATGTGATGTAGGATGCTTGGTCAAGTTGATGGCTGAGTTGTTGTCAACAAGCAGTCTGACTTTCCCTTCAACACCTATCTTCAGTTCCTTCATCAATGAATCAAGCCAAGTTGCCTGACAAGTAGCTTCACACGCGGCAATGTACTCTGCCTCACATGAAGACAGAGCTACAACTGGTTCCTTCGTAGAGCTCCAAGAAATTGGTGCCCCTTCCAGGAAAAACATGTATCCAGTTGTACTCTTCCTGTCACCTTTGTCTCCACACCAGTTCGAGTCTGAGTAAGCAATGACTCGCACTCTCATCCTGATCCACCTTTAGGCAACACAATTCCATACTTGGTGGTACCTTTTAGATACCTCAAGATCCTTTTGATAGCATTTAGATGAGAAATTCTGGGATTCTGCATGAATCTGCTGACCAAGCCCACACTGTAGCTTATATCTGGCCTCGTATTACACAAGTACCTTAGGCTCCCAACCATTCTTCTATACTCAGTAGGATCAACAGCTTCTTCCTCAGGATCTTTCTCAAGCTTTATACCAACCTCTGCTGGAGTATTAGCAGAGTTGCAATGAAGCATGTTAAACTTAGTTAACATGTCCAAAGCATATCTGGACTGATGCATCAACATACCCTCACCAGTCTTGGTGAATTCAATTCCAAGAAAGTAACTAAGCTGACCGAGATCACTTATTTCAAATTCCTGTAACATTTGGACTTTGAAATTAGCAATTCTCTCACCACTACTTCCTGTAATCAGCATATCATCCACATACAGGCACACAACCACCATATCTTCTCTCTCATTTTCCTTATAACACTGAATATACACTCCATGTTTAGAAACACACTTCTCAAACCCAATACTACTCATGAACCCGTCTATCTTCTAGTTCCAAGCCCTTGGAGCTTGCCTGAGCCCACATAAGGCCTTCTTCAATCTGTACACTTTGTCAAGATGCCTCTTGACTTCAAAACCTTGAGGATGGACAACATAAACTTCCTCTTCCAGGTCTCCATTCAGAAAAGCAGACTTTACATCTAATTGATGTAAGGTCCAGTTATTCTGCATAGCCACTGAAACCACTAATCTTACTGTCTTCATCCTTGCTACAGGTGCAAATACCTCTCCATAATCAATTCCAGCCTGCTGCAAGTACCCTTTGGCCACCAATCTGGCCTTGTACCGAACCACTACACCTTGTGGATTTATTTTGGACTTATAAATCCACTTTAGTGCTATTGGTATCTTGTTAGGAGGCAACTCTGTTAACTCTCAGGTCTGGTTCTTCTCAATTGAACCAATTTCTTCCTCCATAGCCTTGCACCACCTCTTATCCTTCATAGCCTGTTCAAACTCCACTGGTTCTACTTTTGCTATTAAAGCAAAGTGAACAAAGTTTCCCTCAGATGAAATAGTTGCATCATAGGCTAGATCATAGTCTCTCAGATGTGTTGGCATCTGAGTAACTCTAGAAGACCTCCTAACACTCTCCTTCCTCCTGCATGCCTCTTTATCTGCTGCAGGTTCACTGTCCAACACAATGGTTGGTCCTCCTTTCTCTACTGACTCCCACTGCCATTCTCCAGCTTCATCAACTTTCACATCTCTGCTAACTGAAGCTGCACCTGTTATGGGGTCATACAGCTTGTACCTACATATAACATAATAACCTATTAGGATTAATGGAACTCCCATGTCACCCAGTTTCTTCTTCAGTTGGTCTGGAACAGGTTTGTAGCAAAGAGAGCCAAAAATCTTCAGATTCTTAACATCTGGCTTCACTCCAGTCCAAGCCTCCTCTGGTGTGACACCATTTAGTCTCTTTGTTGGAGACAAATTCAACACATAAACAGCTGTCATCACAGCCTCACCCCATAAGAAATTTGGTAGTCCCTTGCTCTTCAACATACACCTGACCATGTTTAGAACAGTTCTGTTTTTCCTCTCTGCTGCCCCATTGTGTTGAGGCGTGTAGGGATGAGTAACTTCATGAACAATTCCCTCCCTCTCACAATATTCTTTGAAATCAGTGGAGGTATACTATCCTCTTCCATCTGTTCTCAAAACTTTCATCTTCTTCTCACTTTGTTTTTCAACCATATTTTTAAACTTCTGGAATTGTTGCAGCACCTCTCCTTTCCTCTTCAATGGGTAGACCCAACACTTTCTGGTCCAATCATCTATAAACAGTAGAAAATACCTGCTGCCACCAGGTGTTTCTACTGGCATAGGGCCACATACATCTGAATACACCATTCCCAATTTCTCTGCAGATTTCTGGGGTAAATACCTCTGAAAACTGCCACGGGTCTGCTTGCATTGAACACATTCTTTGCAGACAATCCCTAGAATATCTACCTCTGGTAAGCCAATTACCATTTTCTTCTGACTTAGCAATGATAGATCCTGGAAATTTAGATGTCCAAATATGAGATGCCACAACCATTCCTCTTCCCTTTCTGTTGCAGTAAAACAGTGATGATTTACTGCCTCCATCACCACTTCGAATGTCCTGTTTTGAGATAATTGGGCCTGCAAAACCTCTTTTCCACTCTGATTGAAAATACTGAGGCAATTGTCATCCATCTTCATCTTGTGGCCTTTCTGTAAAAGCTGCCCCAGACTAAGCAAAATTAGTCATCAATCCAGGTACATACAGTACCTCTTCTATGATCACTTCTCTGCCATCTTCACCCCTAAACACCACTCTGCCAGAACCCTCAGCCTTCAAACTGCTATTATCAGCAAATCTGATTTTTCCATGGTCAACCTCATGCATCCCCACAAACCAATCTTTCCTCCCAGTCATATGAGTAGAACAACCTGAGTCAAGATACCAAACTGTATTTTCTGGTTGTTTCTCATCATCAAAGGCCATCAAAAGCACTGCCTCTGAATCTGATTCTTCTTCTTGGGCCAGATTAGCCCTCTTCTTAGGTTTATTCTTGGCCCCTTCACCTTTCCAGCACTCCTTTGCATAGTTACCCAGTTTCTGGCAGTTGTAACATTTCACCTTTTTCTTATCAAACTTTCACTCTCCATCAGTATTCTTTGATTTTTTTTTCCCTTTCCAGTCTCACCAGACTTTTCTCCTTGCTGGTCCTGTGAGGCTTTCCCTTTCTTGTCTCCTTTACCTCCTTTCTTGAAACCCTTTTTCCTTTTCCACTGAGATCTGACCTGCAGGGCTTGTTCCTGGCATTGTCTATGTTCATTGAGGCGTAACTCATGAGCCTCTAGTGAATGCAGCAACTCTTATGTATCAATATCTTCCTTTCTTCGGGTTTCCTCAATAGTAGCCACCACATAGTCAAATCTGGGGGTTAGGGTCCTCAGAATTTTGTCTACAATGTACTCATCTGTCATTTTATCACCACAAGCCCTCATCTTGTTCACCAACTCCTGTACTTTGTTAAAGTACTCAGCTACAGTCTCACTCTCCTCCATAATAAAAGTTTCAAACTGCCTCCTTAAAGCTTGCAGTTTCACCTTTGCATTTCTGTCTCCATCACCGTAGGTTTTCACCAAGATGCCCCAAATCTCCTTTGCAGTAGCTGCATTGGAGATTTTGTTGGAAATCTTTTGACTTACACACTGGTACATTAAGAATCTGGCCTTACTGTCCAGTTTTTCTAACATCTTGTGTTCTTTCTTCTGTTCTTGGGTTGCCTTTTCACTCAACATAGGCACTCCTTCTTCAATGACTTCCAACACATCCTGAAAACCAAACACAGCCCACATCTTGATCCTCCAGTCAGCAAATTGCTTGCCATCAAACATAGGTAGTGGTCCCAGAATACCTCCAACTCGAGCCATCTTTTCTTGCACTGATCTTGATGAATCTTTGATCTATTCACAGCCAAAGAACCCTTCTTTTTGCACTTCTGGATTCACACACTTCCAGATATCAACACAGCACCCACTTCAAGTACACACCAGGAAAGCAACCTATGCTCTTGATACCATATTCGGAAAAGAAGGGTAAAAACGTCAAAGCACCCCAAACTTAACTTTTCTGATGTTAAAAGAAGTAAACACGCGAGATAGAGAGAGAAAACGAAGGTCAGATACTTCTAGAGAGAGGTCAGAGCCTTGGAGCTCTGCTAGGGCCACTCAGATGCAACCTCAAGCCACTACACCCACTGCTCACCGGAGAACACTCACACACAAGGATCAGGAAAAAGCTCACACTCAGAGTTACTCAGGTATGACTGTATAAACTTCAGAAAATTTTCATTAACACAAAAATGTATGAGTACAACTTTATTTATACACGATCTAACAACTGAAACTGTAAAACTCTGTTTTCTGTTTATTTCTAACAAAGTGATACATAATTGCATATTTTGTTCAGGATTAAGAAATCCTTATTTCTTATGTTTGTTACAACGTAAGTTTCCTTTCTAACATATGAGAAAATGGTATGGAATTGTGTGTGACCATATTCTTGAGTATGTTGTGACTATTTAGAGTTCTGGTATGGTGTTATGGGGTTTAAATGATATGGTAATGAATTAAAACTGATCAAACTTAATAAACCATTAGATATCTTATGGTCCTTCCTTAAATATATAAGATGTGCTAGCATGTTTAAATGATTGCAGGATGGATGATGGGTAATGATGTTTGTGCATGTTAAAGTGTTTGGTAGATGGTATATACGATTTTTTGCATGCCTTCCGGTTTACGTATAATTTCTGGAAATGCATTCTGTTAAACTTGTGTGACTGTGGTTTATAATATACTTTTATATTTATTTAACATAGAATATAAGGATAAAATGATTTTAAAAATGTAAAATTTTGTATTTTTTTAAGAAAGAAAAAAATAAAAAGTAAATAAGAATAAGCCAAATAAATATAAAAAATTTAGGTGTGTGAAATGAATATTTTTCTTGGTTTATAGTTGTACGAACATTGGTTGATGATACTTAGAGGAAATTGGAAACGGGTAATGAGATTAACTCTACATTTAACATGGTTATACCGTATTCACTGGTGTTAATATGCTTGATTCTTAACTTAGTATTGTTGGGGTTTACATTCACGTTTTCATCTATCTCACTTTGTAGGTCAAAGGTTGTTCAATCGTATATTCTTAAAATTATTTTTTGTAACTTCTATGTTAATGGAAATATTAAACAAAAAATATTAAAATATAAGTTGTATAATTTAATTCTTTCTAGTATATTTTTAAACTAAAGAGTAAGTTTTACTAGTCAAAATAAAAGTTTATAGTTAATCTATTTCGATGAAAAAGTTTACTAAAGTTTGTTTTAAATTTATTATCCTAGGTAGATCTATCCACTTATGCCCTTACATTAATTTTTCAGTATGTAGTGATGCTGAACAAATATTTTTAATCATTTTAAACGTGCGTAAAATAAATTTATAATTGTATCAGGCAAATTAAAATCATAACAATTCTAGATTTTACTAAACATATATTTAATTTTATCACACTTTTAAATAAGTTAAATTTATAATCAATTATTGTTATTAAAGTTAAATATATATTTTGTTTTCAAATTATTCAAAAAGAAATTGGGTTTTGTTTATAAATTAATTTATATATTATTTTCATTCTATATTTTATTAAAATTATATAAAATATATTTTTAATAAATAGCATATGACGTATTTTTTTGTGTGTGACGGAAGAAATTTCATAATAGATTATAATATAATTTTCTTACATGTTATTTATTGAGGCATAAAGTATGAATTTAATTTAATTTGAAAATAAATAAAAAATTTAAAAATAATTTTTAAATAAATATAATTATTATTAACTTTATCAAATTACTTCTTTTCAAATTAAGTGAATAAAATCCTTAAAATATTTAGATATTTTTTAACTTTTCGTTCCATTTTCAACTAGTCAGTCAGTGAACAATAATTAAATAGATTTATTTTCTAAAGAATATGTAAAACATATTCGATATGTACCAAATTTTGAAAAAGAGGAAAGAATTCTCAATCCCATCACGTTTTCATCTATATCACTTGGTACGCCATAGTTTTTCAATCATAAATTCTTTAAAATATTTTTTGTAGTTTATATCTTAATGCAAAAATTAAATAAAAAATGTTAAATATAAGTCGTATAATAACATTTAACTTAATTCTTAATAGAAGAGTATATCTTTAAAATGAAGTGTATTTTTACTAGTCAAAGTTTTAAATTTTATATTATATTAATCTATTTCGATGAATTTTTTTACTAAAGTTTGTTTTAAATTTATTATCCTATGTATCCAGATAAGCCCTTACATTAAAGTGAAATTCAAATTTTTTTCATATATTTTAGTCATTAAAAATTATTATTGTTAGACATTTGAATTAAAAAGAGTTAAATGATGTAAACAACTTAAATATTGGTTTATAACACATTTAGATGCTTTTAAAATCATACTTTTTCAAATGGTGAAAAAAAATATTAATAAAGCAAAAATGTTTAATAATCTCAAACTTTTTTCATGCTTTGCTATATTCATCGCTTTATTCTTTAGCCAGAACATCTATAGAATCATTTGTTCTTATATGACAACACAAGATATATGATCATTGTCCAAACACAAACAAGAGTAAGGTAATATATTAAACATAAAAACACAATACATCAATGCATGAAAATTATCAAAATAGTCTACACTCATATCACCCCTACTTGCATTAAATTTTTGACACGATATCACATTGCTAATCCAATTTCCAATGCATGCAGACCCTACTATTAACACTACTCTCCAGGTTTTCTTTCGTACTCTGGCCAAAGGTCCTGTTTACCAATACAAGGCTCTCATATTTATTAAAATAGGACTTACTTACCAAAGTAGGACTTTTCTATTTACCATAACAGGTCTACTTTCCAAAGTAGAACTATCTCCAATTTACCAAAACAGGTTTCATCCATCCACTTACCAAAGCAAGACTTCTTTGAGTACGCCACCATGAGTACAAAAAAGAACCAAGAAGGTTTTATCACATTTACTCAACCAACAACACCCTTTGGTGGTCGAAGTTGTCACTAAACTATGTTCGAGAGCTTGAGTGAGCGCGCAGAAACAATAAGCTAAATAGTGTCCATGCATGAAAACAATCGATTAAATGAAAGAAAATCATACTCAAAGCATTCAATGAATGAGCATTTGTGTTAAATGAAGCAGAAATTACCTTTGGAGGTCGCCGAAGTTGAAACCAAACTGTGTTCAAAATCCTTGTAGCAGTGAACATGTAGAAACAATAAATGAAATGCACATTCACATGCTAATATTTTAAGTGATATAACAAGATTAGACATCGAACACCATGCTTTGCCGACATCATTCTTCATTTAGACGTTAGATGCCTTAACTGACTGACATCTAATGAGTACTCAAAATCACTTTTATGTTATAGTTATACTTAATAAATTTATCTAAACATACTTAAATGTCATCCTATTTACAAATTTAACGCCTAAAGTGGTATATTGACAGTAAAAGGTCTTTTCGTTCAAGTTTCTAATATTTATAGTACATGTCGACGACAAACCTTAACTTGACTGACGTCTAAACAACTTTAAACATTGACTTTTTGGAACTCTAACGTCATATGCTTTAATTCTACATAGTCCAAGCTAGACCAAGCTTGAGAGCTTTATAGTCCGAGCTCGATATCACGACAGGCCGACCTCGGTAGATCGACAACCCAAGCCAGGTACATTTACACAGACTAAGCTCGGCAGGTGGTCAGAATCATATTGGATATCACTTTTAACCCAAAACCTCAAGACAATCTTTCCTTCAAGGGTGTGTTCCTTCCACATTGGTACACTCCCCTTCCATTGGAAGCAAGTACCCCATTTTGTATCATCATTCTTCTTAATGAGATACACTCACCCTTGTCAAGAAGACTTTCGATGTAGGATCATAATGTACTTGTTTAAGTTGGTCACCAAAGTTAACCATAAGCTTTCATACCATTATTGAGAATCACATACTAAGAAAATAATGTCTTTAAACATAACCACACCCTCAAATATGAATAGAAATATAAATAAAAGCACATAAAAAAATATAAGTGATTTGACACCTCAAGGCCTACTATACCCACAAATACTAAACGAAAGTATTATTACTCATCATGCAATTTTTTCTGACTAAAACACTAAATCTTTTACAAATTTTTTTTGGACAAAACTACAAACTCTTCTCGGAGCGTCGTACTGCGTCCGAGTTCTCCGAGCGTCGCGATGTGCTACGCTTCTACAGTGACGACGAGCGGTGCGTTGTTTCGCTGAAGGCGCGAGCGATGCTGGTGGACAGCGTCAGTCACGTGGAGAGGGACAAGGAGGATCTGAATCCGTGGGTCGGGCACGAATGCGTTACAGAGCCTGGGAAGTTGGGATCGGTGGAATCTAGGGTTTTACCAGAGGAGTTTGGACCTGAAAAGGAGTTTAGGATCGAGAGGATTTGGGAGAAGATGAAAAGGAAAAGTAAAGTTCGAAACTAAACGAAGATAAACTGAAAAGGGATTTACAGTGTTTAGCCCGAAAAGTTATTTTGAAAAAAATAAATAAATGTTAGGGACGGTTTTGACTTAAAAACCACCTGATTTATTTGGAATTTCAAAACCGCCGGAAAATAACCCCTGTTAAAATATATTATTTTTGTAGTGTGACTACTCCTTTAGCAACAACATTATCTAGTATTAATAAATAACTAATTTTCAATATTTACATGGTTCTAGTATTATCGTCCTTTTCAGTACACCAAAAATATCTCTCTTCGGGAAGTGGCAGCTCTCTATATAACATGCCTACTATATGCATGCTTTGTTGATGTAGAGCACCATGAGTCATTTTTCAATTCAGCTTCTGCCATTACTTTCACTCACACTTTTGCTTCCAAATACGCATGGCTGGGGAGACGATGGGCATGTCATTGTTTGGAAGATCGCCCAAGTCACTAGCTTCCTTCCTAACCACCTTCTTCTCTTTCTCTTTCTCTTTCTGACAATATTCATTGTGATTTCATACTGGTAACTAACATTTTCTAATCTTTAAACATAAACGGGTGATTTCCTCTGTTTAGAAACTGGTTGATGCTTTCTCCTTTCTCTTTTGTGGGATTTCTTGTTAACAGGCTCGCCCGAGCAAAACTGCTGCAGAGGCTGTGCAAAAGTTGTTGCCAAAATCTGCAGGAAAGGATTTATCGACTAAGTGCTCGTGGGCAGATCATGTTCATCATATCTATCCCTGGTCCTCTGCTTTGCACTATGCAAATACTCCTGATGCCGTTTGCAGTTACAAAAACAACAGTAAGTTCCACAATTTCTCATTCCTCTTTCAGTCTTAGTTCTCATTCTTTTTAATATTTTATTGCTTTCAGGATATAATGCAAATATAATTTGTACAGTTGAGGGTTAAAAAAATAAATATATTTACTTGATTATACATATATTTTTAAGAATGATATTTGATGTTAACCATAGAAAATGTAAACATATATTTAAGTTTTAGATAGAGTAAAATAAAAAGAATAAAAAAAATGTATAAATTTACTATTTAAAGTTTAGGTTTAATACCTATTTTGGTCCCTCTTTTGGGAGGGTTTGTTCAAAGTGGTCCTCCCTTTTTTAAAAAGTTCACTAAAGTCCTAGCTTTTGTAAAAGCTGTGCAAGTTGGTCCTTTTTGGTTACGGCATTAACTTTGCTAACGGCAGAGCTGCCAGGTGTCTAATATCTGATGATGTGGCATTGTTATGTTTTTAAAAAAAAGAATTGTGACGTGTAAATTAATATAGTTAGGGTTAAATTAAAAAAATGAATTTGGGGTAATTTGGGGTGGGTAATTAAGTAAATCAATTATGGTCAGAAGATTATTTGGGTAAAAATTGCGATTGAGATTGGGAAATTCTGGGCGACTTAGGGTTCATCACGCATCTTCAATGCAATCATCTCCATCAGCGCTCTAGGGATTTTTTGGTGTTCCACCCTCTTCGTCCAGCGTCGTGGTTCGTGAAGGAGCTTGTTTCGTTCATCAACGTTGTTGAGGTTAGTGTTCTTAGTTAAATCTTCGTCATTGATTCATTATGTTTGTCGTGTTTAATTGGTGGAATTGTGTGTTTGTTTTTTATGGGTGACTTAAAATATGATTTTATTTGTCGTTTTCGGTGTTGAAATTGGTCCTGTGTTGGGTGTCGAGATTAGTCCCCTGTTGGGTGTTGAAATTGGTCCCCTGTTGGGTGTTAAATTGGTCCCATGGGTGTTAATTTATGAAAGTGGTCCCCCTTTTCATTTGCAGGGTAGGGTTTGGGATGTGTGACGATAGGTTTAAGGTCGTGGTCCACCACGGTGGGACCTTGATAAAGGACGTGTGTCCCTTTAAGTATATAGGTGGGCAAATATCTTCTTAGGATATTGACCCCGACACATGGAGTTATTTTGGAGTGGTTGCTTCAATTTAAGAAATGGGTTACATGGAAGTAGAAGAGTTAGTTTACAGCATTGAAAATATTTTACATGGCCTATATGACGATAGTGGAGCTATGAATATGATGCAAGTGGCTAAATGTTTGGGGAAAGTGGACTTATTTGTTGTGCATAAAGTTAGCGAACCAGAGGTTGTGGAAAATGAGAATGAGAATGAAATTCTTTACCTTTGCCAAGGGCCTGTAGAGAGTGGTGAGGGTAGTGGGTTTGAGGCTGTTGTAGAAGAAAATGGGGAGGAAGTTGGTGCACTTGAGGTGGAGGTTGAGACACACTGTGTGGTGGACGAAGTTGGTGCACTTGAGGTTGAGGAAATTGGTGCAGTTGAGGTTGATGAAGTTGGTGCAGTTGATGTTGATGAAGTGAGTGTAGTGGAGGTTGATGAAGTGGAGGTGGAGGTGGAGGCAGTGGAGGAAGTGGAGGTGGAGGCAGTGGAGGTGGAGGAAGTTGGTGCAGTGGAGGTGGAGGAAGTGGGTGCAATGGAGGCGGAGGAAGTGGAGGAAGTTGAAGTGGAGTCTTTAGATGAAGTACAAAACAGTAGTGAGGAAGCAGTGCAAGTGGATTCTTTGGAGGACAGTGATGAAGATTACATGGTGGAAGATATTGGAAGGGGGTTGTCTGATGATGATTCGGAGTCAGAACAGCTGTTAACTCCAAAAGATAGTGGTAGTGAGGAGGATGACAATGCAGACAAACCAAGTCGATGTCGGTTTCCTACATTTGGAAAAAAATAGTCAATGGCAGATTACAAATGGGAAGTTGGTACTATTTTTAATGATAAGGAGGATTTTAAGGAAGCAATTAGAAGCTATGCTATTTATACTGGGAGGGATCTTAAGTTTGTAAAGAATGATAAGCGTAAGGTTCGGGTGAGATGCATGGGTGCGCAAAAAAAGTGCCCATGGGTAGCTTACTTAGGATATTTGCCAACAAGAAGGATTCATGAACGTGAAGGAGATTTTAAAGAGCAATTTAGAAGGATTCATGACTACGGACATGAGGTGTTGAGAAGTAACCCAGGGTCAACTGTTAAGATTAAAGTGAACAGTGATAATGGTGAGGCCATCTTTGAAAGAATTTACGTATGTCTGAAAGCATGTAAGAAGAGTTTTGTAAGTTGCAGGCCCATCATCTTTTTAGATGCTGTTTTTTCAAAGGTCTATATAAGGGAGAGTTGCTTACAACAGTTGGTAGGGACCCAAATGACCAAATGCTTCCCATAGCATATGCAGTAGTTGAAGTTGAAAATAAAGATAGTTGGAGTTGGGTTTTGCAATTATTGATTGAAGACCTTGGTGGTAATGAAATATGTGGAGCATGCACAGGGATGTCTAACCAACAAGTTCACAGTGGACCTGGATACTCATGAATGTAGCTGTAGGAAGTGGATGATCAGTGGCATCCCATGTTGCCATGCAATAGCAGCGATGCACTTTATAAATTTAGACACAGACACTTTTATACCACCTTGGTTCATGAAATCCGCATATGAAGAGACATATGCCTCCATCATTTATCCTGTGAATGACCACCTCCTATGGGAAAATACAAGCTTCCCTGATGTACTGCCACCAGTTAAGAGGAAGATGCCTGGGAGGCCAAAGAAGAAAAGAAGATTGGAGCCATGGGAGCTAACCAAGGATGGGACCCAGATGAGTGTTGGTGGCCATAGAAAGAAATGTAGCATCTGTCATCAATTGGGGCACAACAAAAAAGTATGCCCTTTACGTCCACCCATCATAGAACCAACAGAAACAGCACAACCATCAAAAGCACAAAGTATAGAAGACCCAGCAAGTGACCAATCTCCTCGGCCACCACTACCAACACAAGATTCCATCACAGAACCAACTCCAGCAATAACAAGGAAAAAGTTAACTATTAGAAGACAAGTTGCATAGATTGAACTCCAGCAGTTTAGTGATATTGTGTAGGACAGTACCTTAGTTATGTATGATATTTGAATTTAGACATGTTATCTTTGATATTTGAATTTAGACATGTTATGTATGACACTAGTGATATTGTGTATGACAGTACCTTTTATTTGGATGTACTAATATTATGTGTCTTTATGTTGTTTGTATGTTCGTTTAGGTTTCCTTACCATGTACTGATATTATGTTGTATTAAGGGACCGTCTTGCACAATTTTTTAGTAAAAGGGGGACCAAAATAAACATTTTAAAACCATCATGAGGACCACAATACACATTTTTAAACCAACATGTGGACTACTACAAATTTTATTGTAATAACCCAGATTGTTCACTAATATTACAACACCAACTCATAATACATAAACACAACATTGATTGCAGATTGCCCACCTAACATCAACCTAAAGACAGCCACAATATTACAACATCAACACATAATACATGAACACAACATACATTTCACATTGGCCACCTAACATCAACCTAAACACAACCCCAATATGATAATATTAAGCACAATAAGAACAACCACAACTCCAACTAAGAACTTTATCTTTCTCTGCAAATCTTTGACACTACTTTCAATATCAGTGGTCCTCTTGCTTTGCCTCACATTTGTACCATCTCTATCATCAGTGTTCTCTTCACCACACCACTTGAAAAAGTTACATGACATCCCACTTGTAAATGCACCCTATTATTCACAAAAAAAACAAAAATCTGTCAACACAGAAAATCAATTCAACATAAAAGTGACTATGCTATTCAAAAAACCTTATAATGACAACATGCCCAAAATTGCCTCCCAGCATTCCTTGCAGTTTTCGCAACTTTCAGTACAGCAAAATCACCACAGTGGCAAATAGGGGTTATCCCAACACCCCTCGAAACAACACCCTGTGATGAATGTGAAGCTCATTTTCCCGTTGTCTTCGAACAAGAGCAACCACTTTGTGAAGAAGTCATTCCAAACCCTAATCCTAGCTTTTAAATTTGGAAAAGTCTGGACAAAATAACCATAAACCCTAACCCTTGCTTTTAAATATGGGAACAATAACCATGAATCAGTACTGTAACAGGATGATTCAGCAATGCAGTGTGACACTTCAAATTTATTTCTACACATCATCAGATATTAGACACCTGGCAGCTCTGTCGTTAGCAGAATTAACGCCGTTAGCAAAAAGGACTAACTTGCACAGTTTTTGCAAAAAGTAGGACTTTAGTGAACTTTTTAAAAAAGGGAGGACCACTTTGAACAAACCTCCCCAAAAGAGGGACCAAAATAGGTATTAAACCTAAAGTTTAATATTAAAAGAAATATTATTTGAATTATATATTTTGTTATTATTGTATCTGTTTAGTTATAATCACTAGTGGAAAAACGTTGTTTAACGTCGGTTATTTTGGGCTTTTAACGTCACATATGGAACCGACGTCTATTCGGGTAACGTTAATTACACATCATTCACGATATGACCAACGTCTATGTAGACGTCGGACTATATAGGTCAGACGTCTATATAGACGTCGGACTCTATAGGTCAGACGTCTAAAATGTCACCGTATTTGATAGGATCTTTCTCCGCTTGAGGCCTCTCGAGTTGCTCCTGACTTATGGTGATTCGAGTTTACAACTTTATATTTTAGTTGAAGAGAATGGATTGTACGTTTTTTTTTGTATTAGATGGTTTTAATAATATAGTGGAGGGAATTAGAGGAGTGCAAAACGCAAGATATCGCCGTCCAAGAACGCCGCCGAAGGACACGAGCAAAACTGGACAAAACTCAACAAAAACACATTTTAATCAGTTGAAATGAAAGATAATTCATCAAAGAGTAATGTAATCGAAGTAAAATTAATTTTAAACGGTGCAAAAGTGAGAAAACGAACCTGAAAAACATAGCCCGTGGAGAGAAAATGCGAGGATGATGATGAACAATGAGTGCGCGTAACTGTTGTCTCGCGTTCGCAGTGCTTTAATGCAGACATTTAGAAGTCGGTTCCCCCCCCATAACAGACGTCTACAGACGTCGGTTCCCCCCACAACAGACGTCTAAAAGGCTTTAGAAGTCAGAGTGGCGGGATCATATGTCTATATGGAGTCAAAAAGTGACTTTTTAAATTTTTGGATTTAGGGTTTAGACGTTGGTTCCTCCAATAACTGACGTCTAAAGTGCTTTAGAAGTCGGAGTGGCGGGATCAGACGTCTATAGGAAGTCAAAAAATGACTTTTAAAATTTTTGGATTTAGGGTTTAGACGTCGGTTCCCCCCATAACAGACGTCTATAATATTTTAGACGTCAGAGTCTCCCAACTGACGTCTATATGTCTGGCAGGTAGGTGAATAGCCATTAATTTCCGCCATATAGACGTCGGGGCCCCTCTTAACTAACGTATATATGACTAAAAGAAATGACTTTTCACCCACTTATCAGACATATAGACGTCAGTTACGAGGGGCTCCGACGTCTAAATATTATAGACGTCGGGGTACCTTCTAACTGACGTCTATATGACCAACTTATTTACGAAAATGCCACCGATCATCAATATACGTCGTATTTACCCTTAACCGACGTCTAAGAGATGATGTTAAATAACGTTTTTGCACCAGTGAATATTAGTTTAGACTAGTAATAATTCAATAATTCATGTATCTGACGAAGATTTAGATAAATATATTCCACAAAGAATTGTGTAAGTATGATATCAAATAGACATAGTTATTTTATATTTACATTATATATGCAACTTGTCTTTGAATGATATTGTTTTATGAAAGGCTTTTATAATTATAAAAAGAATAAAAAAAGTAAAATAAGGAGTTTTAACTAATAGGATCGTGAATATATATATATATATATATATATATATATATATATATATATTATTTATCAAGAACTTATGTTTTAATCAGTGGCGGCAGTTAATATACAAATAAAAATATTTTTTAATTATAATATATTTAATCTCTTCAAATTTATAAGTATTATGAATAAAATTTTGACATCATAAGATATTTTTAAAAATTCCACCATTGGTTCTACTAGTTTTGGTTTGTAGATTTTCAATTGAACTTTTTTATTGGAAAGTGTATCTAGACAATTGTCCATGATTTGCGATATACTCTCTATTTTTTATTTTTATTTTTGATACAGTAGAAATTTGAAAACAACAATTAATTTTTTTTCTTCATTATTGTTTTTATTTTTAAAGTTATTAAAAAAGTGCCAACCTTAAAATAAAGGAAACAAAGTGATTCAAGTGAAGGTTTGAAATCTATGATCTATTTTTCATTGCTATTTCCTTAAGTTGAGTAACTGACTAAAGTGGAGTTCCCTACATAATTAATAATCATAAGTGTAAATTTAGATGACCTAGTGTATATATATAATACCATCATGTATTTTAGCCTTTACTTTGTACCAAAACTATACTTAATAAAAGAAAGTATAATACAATCATCAAGCGTTTGTAGTCCAACGGTTAGGATAATTGCCTTCCAAGCAATAGACCCGCGTTCGACTCCCGGCAAACGCAAACAGTTTTCCTTCTCTTTGTTTAGAGTCATTTTTTTCTTTTACATTCGTGTAATTTAGTTCTAGATAATTTTTTATTTACTTTTTACTTTTTTAGTTTCAGTATTGAGTTCCTAAGATTATACGTTTAAGAGTTGTAGTGTTGTTTTGAAACCTTATATTATTTTGTTTAAATGAATCTTAGTCTTATCAAGAAAAGTAACCCTAAAACAAAGTTGTTTAATATTTTTGTATTAGGAAAGTGTTGATAAAGTGTTCAGTAGGCTCGAACTTTTACATAGGTGTTCTTTTTTAGTTACCAAAATTATATCATCTGAGGTCAAAAGTTCACTATAATCAAATATTTTAAGATTTTAAAAAGGTTACCTTATTTCACGTAATATTTAGAAACTTTTAGATTGCACTAAAATTTGTCTTCTAATTTTAGATAACTTAGAATAATTTTAATCTTTATAAGTGTTTTTATATGTTTTTTTTTCTATTTGTCACAAGATAAAATAGTTATTATGATTAATCAATGTCACAACGGTCAAAAGAGAAAAAAAATAAATAAAGAAACATATAATGCCATTTTAAATTTGCAATTATTTATGAAATACATATAAATTTATTATTTTTAATCACTCACATTGATTCTATTTTATTAGATTTAGCTTAAAGTTTCCATTCAAAAACTCTAATTTAATGAATATGTGGAACAACCATTTTTATCATTCTTTAGAACAAGTATGTTGTTATAGAAAAATCTATCGTACCCTAAAAAATAAAAAAGTAAAGAAATTGTTGATAATGAGGAAGAGCTTTAAAGATTCAAGTGCTTATTAAGATGTCTTGATGATGTTTGAAAATGTAGATGCTAAATGATGGAGAATTGATGGAGAAAGCTCCTTTAACAAATGATGATCTCCATGAAGGTTGAGAGAGCTCCTTCAAAAGTTATGAATTTTATGGAAGAGATGTAGTAGCGAAAGCAAATTTGATGAAGAGATGAAAATGGTGCTTTAAATGATCTGGTCTAGTGTAGTTCCTCTAAGGAGGTTGGGTAAACTTTGAAGGATAAAGGATAAAGGATAAAGAAGTCTAGTAGAAGACATATCTTAAGTGAGAACTTAAGAAAAGAAGATTTACAAATTTGGCCTAATGATGCTCTAAGCTACTCTTAAGGGCATCAAGCCTTCTAAATAAAGCTAAACAATATTTTTGGCCAAATACAAAACCTAAAATGAACTATATTACATATTTACAAAAGATGTTTAAGATAAAAGAGAAAGACCAAAAATGTGATCTCCACAAGAGTAGAATCCTTAAAGTTCCATCTTCCTTTTCCATCTTTTTGACCATAACTTTTTATGATAGGTCCAATGTCCTTTGAGACTTGAGGAAAAACAAAAACAAGTTTGAAAGTCCTTCTTCTTCTTCCAATCTCCTAGCCTTAGTTTAAGTTGATCTCTTTTGATGGATTTCCATTTAGTTTCTAAGAAGGATTACATCACTAAATAATTGAATCATAGAGTCTATTTTATTTTTTTATTATGTTTGTAGTCTAAATACATTGTTTGCATAAGTTTATTTTGTTCCAACACACAACTAGGTTTGTAGTCTAAATACATTCTCTGAGAACCGCGGCCTATACCCTGACGTTCTGAATACCAACTGCCTTCCTCAAAAGGCAGTTGGGGAATGTCAATAGGTGACAGGGGGTATATGCCGCGGTTCCCCAGAGCAACCGCGGCATATTCCCCTGCCAATTTATTGCAGGGGCTGACTGATGGGGAATATATTAAGAGTAGATTTTTTGTGATCTTGAGTTTGTAGTTGTAGGTTGTATTGTATAAACTTATTTTGATAGCGAAACTAGTTTTTCTAAGGTTGATTCACACTTGATGCATGATCTTGAGTTTTATGATAACTCACTTGATGGAGGATCCAATCATGGATGTTGAAGATGATGCTAAATTTACTTTCATTGACAACTTCAAACACATATAAGTACAACAACATAAGAAAGAACTCTCCCTATAAGACTTGGAGAAAAATGCATTGTAAATATAAGAGAATTGTAGGTGGTTTAAAGGTTTTAATAAAAGAGATTTATTTTCACAAGTAATATGTGGTTTAATTATTAGTAAGAGCTTGTAATGGTGGGTTAAAGGTCACGTGTTCTAATTTTAGTGTATTTGGTTTGTATTATGGATGTAGCATCCCAAATATTTTTAGTAGTAAAAGAAAATTTAAATTTAATATCTGATATGAATAATTAAAACTTTATTACGATTCCACAAAAATACTGTTTTAAACATAAAAAACTTTAAATAACATAGTTTTTACGACTTAACATAAATTTTAATTTAAACTTATTTATGATATAAAATTTAAACTTACTTACAATATAAAAACAGATAAAGGTTAATTCTTTTTATCTCTTGTCCAAAATTATTTACTTGATCGAAGATAAATAATACTTAATATAAAATTTTAATTTTGCATTTATTTTTTAAAAATTCACCCCTAGTTCTACTAGTTTTGGTTAGTAAATTTACAACTGATTTTTTTTTATTGGAAAGTGTATCTAGACACTTGTCCTGGATGTACTCTCTAAATTAAAATTTTATTTTGTTTGATATAATATGAACAGTAAAGCAACAATTATTATTTTTTTTCTTATTATTATTTTTGTTTTAAAAATTACTAAAAAGGTGAAAAACTTAAAATAAAATAAACAAAGGCATTTAAGCGTTTGAAATCTATGCCGTATATATCATTGCTATGTCCTTAAGTGGAGTTGGGTACTGAAAAAAGTGGACTTGCCTGTATAATAATCATATTCTAATTTAGATGACACAGTGTATATAGGGCTGGCATAATTTAACAAATTACAGTTAATTATATTTTTCATAAACTAAAAAAAACTGAACTTTAAGAATTCAGTTTTAAAAAGTTTAACTGATACGAGTTAACTAATAATTAAACTATTAACTAAACTTTTTTTAAATTATAAGTTTAAGATAATTGCTGACGAACTCGGACAAGTTTTTGAGGCTGTTGCTCATATGGTCCTTGGTGGCGTTGGCAAAGCCCTCCGCGTAAGTGTCCTGGTTGGTGAGTGTGGCGCTGAGTCAGATGAGGACGTCTTCGTTAGCGGAGCCAATGACACTGAGGGAGACGGTGCCGACATCGAGAGTTCGAGGCAGTCGTCGTAAGCGGTACAGATGCGTGGATCCATGGAGGGGTAGGAAATTGTGGGGGAATTGAAGAAGTGCTGCAGTGTGACGTTGAAGGAAATGTGAAACAGGTCCTTCTCGAAAGTCGCCTGGGATTTGGGAAAGACCAGCGGCAGACATTTTTGTTGCGAGAGTGAGAGAACAATAAAGAAGAATTTGAAAGTTCACAATTAACTGATTAACTGCACTAAAAGGGTATAAAATTCAGTTTCTTTTAACTGAACTATAAAATAATTTATAATTAAAATAAGTTCAACTTTTTTAAGTTCAATATAGTATGAGTAAATGTAATTTTAGTACAGTTTATTGAACTATTCCCAACCCCCTAAGTGTATATGAAACCATCATTGAACTTTACTTTGTGCCAAAAAATGTTTATTAAAATGCGTGAAAAAAATTACTTAAAACATCAAGCGTTTGTAGTCCAACGGTTAGGATAATTGCCTTCCAAGCAATAGACCCGGGTTCGACTCCCGGCAAACGCATGGAAGATTTGAAATTGGTTTTACAATGTTTTTAATAATGTTTTGTGATATTTTGATCATGGAAAGAATACTTTAATGATATTATTACTTTTCTTTTGTTTTGAGTCACACGTCTTTGTTCTGTTTTTTCTTCTTATAGTTTTTGGTTTAGTTTTTACTTTTTGAGTTTGTGTAATTGAGTTCCTAAGATTAGAGGTGTAAGAATTGTGGTGTTGCTTTGGAATCTTTGATTATTTTTTTTAAGTAACTCTCAATCTTATCAAGAAAAGTGACATGAAAACAAAGTTGCTTGACATTTTTGTATTAAGATGTTAACGAAGTGTCTTTGAATTTTTCCATAGATGTTATAAATTTCTAGTTAATAAAGGGTAAGTACCAAAAATAACATCAAAATTTGAGGTAAAAAATTTCACTAAAATTAGTAGTTTATGGTAACATGGAAAATTTGTAAACTTGATATGTGTTTCATTTGCTTTCTTTTTTTTTCCTATTTGTCACGAGTCAAAATATTTATTACGACTCATCAACATTAACAAGAAAAAAATATAAAAGAAATAAAAAACATAAAAAGCTATTGTAAATTTACCATTGTTTATGAAATACATATAAATATATTATTTTTAATCATTTACATAGATTCTCTTTTATTAGATTAAGCTTCAAGTTTATTCAATACTATTATTTCTTTAATTCCACACTCTATTTTTCATCTTTCAATTATCAACCACTAATTTCAAGCATAGTTAGAAAGTAAAATTGAGAAAATTTTGAGGTTTATATGATATATTTTCAATTTTTCTAATTGGGTGTCTTTTAAGAGAGAAAACTGCAAGATTTAGGGAAAGTAAACCTTTATAAATAGTCTGACCTTTCTATCTCCTAGCTATTACCAAACAAATGCAAAGAATACACATATCATGAAGCATATATATTCTTTAGATCTTAACATGTTCTTATTTTTAAATTTATTTGAAAAACATGTCTTTATTTTTGTTATGAGTATTTGGTGTTTACTATAGATTCATGATTCAGAACAAAAAATAAAGGAGAGAGAACACAATTATGTTGGTGCTCAAAGATGAAAATGTCTAATTAGATTTAATCCCCTAAATATTGAATTGATGTTAAAAAACAGGTCTCTTCGCGGGTCCATAGACCAAGAGCAATGCAAGGTGGATCAGAATATTCAGCTCGCATTTTCAAACTTTTGGTGAGTTAATTTGATTCCCTTTTTGAAAGTCAACTGTGGAACGGGTAGAGTTGTCAATTATTTTCAAAGTCGTGAGATCAATTCCGGCCTTTTTTATACTAAGTTCCATTTTGTTTGACCCACATGTGAGGGGACTTTTCAAAAGCCTATGGCCCTTACAGCCTCAAAAAATGGGTGGGATTAAATTAGGGTCGGATTAGTTCCCAAAACCCCAATTTTCTTAGTTTTTTCTGTTCACCTCGACATTCCATTCTGGACAAATGTTTGTCGCGAAGAGTTCCACAACAATGGCAACATATAGTGGAGTCTACGGTGGCAGCGCATGGCGGTAAAGGCGGCGACAACACACAGTGGAGGCAGGGCGGCCGCGTGATAGTAAAAATTGGGTGGACCAACTGCAGAAGCCATCGAATTTCACAACCTCAAATTGAACAAAAATTTCACAACCTCACAAACTCTACTTGTAAAGTGAAGTTTGCACCTCACTTATATATTATAAATTGGCTTTATCTCTAATCGATGTGGGACTTCCAACCGTATATGTAAAATGTATGTTGTGAACATTGCTTGTCCTATTGTTGATCGTGGGTAGAAATTTTATTTTAAATTTGGAGTTAAAGGTCATTGAAAGTTTGCAAGATTATTTGAATAAACTTTTGTCATCCCAGTAAGTAGCACTGAGAGAGGATCAAGCATCTACTGTTTCTGTCAGTCAGCTCATCTATGCAAATCCTACATTCAGCAACATTTATACTTACAAAAATAAGAAAAATATGATGACTTTTTTCTTCTATAAATAAATGAATGATGAAAAATAGATACATGATAAGAAAATTAACAGTGCTTAAGAATCATTGAATAGAATGCATGAAGGAGATATTGAGACTTTTTTAGTACAACCTTTTATAAAAGCCAATTGAGTCATTTTCCACAATTTGCCTTTAAGATATTTAGGTTAAAATCACGTGGAATGATTTTATAAGATCGATGTTGTTTGTCTGTTTAGGTTCATTTTCAATAGATTTGTTAGATTTATAAGCACTCCAGAAGTTCTAGATAGGTTTGTGACAATAGAGAAGCAGATTGAAGAAGGTCATTTTCAATTATTTTCCCCCATCATCATTTTTAATTAAACTTTCTTGTGCTAAATTCTTATTTCTTTCAATAATTCTGCAACTATTCAATAAAGGTCATTACTTTTTTTCTTCTTTGAAAGTTCCAAATAGTATTAGATGCTAAACTGACATGTTATGATGTATAGCTTTATCTTTGGCTAATCTAATTGGAAGGGTACAAAATTACTTTGATTTTTTGTACGATCTTATGGAAGAAAGAGTAGCACATGAACCCCTAGGCAGTATCATTAGCCACTTCTCACCTGGTGTGTTTAGCTGAAAGATGAGCTATATATATTTATAAATTTATTCTTAGTTTTATAGGACTTAAATGAATGTTTCATAAAATTCTATAGAAGAAAGACCAATTAAAAATATTTTTCATTTATCTATGCAGCTGTAAGTTCATTTTAAGCCTCAAAAACTTCATTTAAGCCTCAAAAACTTCAAACAATATGGTCTTTTGCTTGTTGGTTTAGCATTTACTTGCATGGATGTGAATATTATTGTGGCGTTGCAGCGCACATACTTGTTAATGGGACTTTATTGATTGAGTTTCTATTAGCTGTTTTCACTAAACTACAATTCATCTGTTAATTTTTAATATTGCTCTGTTCTAACAGAAAGTATGTTTCAAAATATACCAACACATTTTCGCATGGGTAGAAGAGCAAACTTATTGGATAGCTTTTCGGTTTCTCAATTTGGTTAATTTTACTATTTTATTCTTATGATTATATTTACTATTATTTTTGTGTTTGAAGCATTAAGGTTTTTTCAATGGGTTCTTTTATTGGGTTGGTGATTTTTCTCTCTGTCAATTATGGTGTCCAAGAGGCTCAAAATGGGAGTTACTTTTCAATGAATTCTTTCACAGTATCTAATGTTAAAATAGGTTCATAAGGTGAGATTGTTTTAGAAGATTCTTTCACATTATTTTTTAATGATTTTATGTTTTTGTATATAAAATTTTGTAAGAAGGAAAGTCCATGAATTAGTCCTGACCCATAGGTTTTAGGGGCTTTTAGCCTCTTTTAATGAAATATTATTTTTGGTCCTGTGGGTTTTTTTTGACCCCAACCCACATGGGCTATAAGACCGAATGTTATTTAAGGAGCTTACTTGACACTTCTAAGAGCAAGTCTAAATGACTTAGGTCAAGCTGCATTACCATCCTTACTAGAAATTCATTAAAATAAATATTACAATTCAAGATTCTTTCATTGTGAACTATCAACTCTAGGTTGGTTACAAATTATAACATCCCAAATTTATAGTTTTAATACTATTATGGAATTATCACATATTCAATAAATATGATTAGTCAATCTAAAAAAAACACATAAAATATGATTACATTTATTCAAAAATATAACCATAATTTAAACTTTATATACACGATATTCTATTTTTAATATTATCTAAACATAAACTAAAGATTCTTCAAAATATCAGAATTTAAACCAATACTACTCTAACTATTTATACATCAGCATCCTCTACACCCAACACTTGTTCAATTGAAATATCTTTCTCTGCTCACACCAATCAAGTGATTATTGTCAAAGAGAAAGATCAAACAAAACCAACAAAATACAAGCAACAAGTTAATTTATAAAAGAATCAAGATATGTAGTTCAATCAATTTAAGAATATAACAGTTCCATTATCCAATTCAAAAACATATATCTAGACTCTATACTTCGACCATCCACATACATGTATTTATGTCGAACTCTTAAAGGACCTGCACATGTGTGGTGAAAACAACATACCATTAAAACTACCACACAAGTTTAATCCGTCAAACACCTTAGTCAAACTAACCCAAGGCTAAATATTTCCTACTACTCCTCACCATATAATCATCTCTCTTGAATTGCGATTGGACGACTATTGGAGTGTTAGAAACGTTTCCCCATTTCAGAGCCCCTACACAATACAATACACTAAGCACAAGACATGTATAATTTTATCACAAAGTTTACATAAGAAATTTAAACATTCATACATTAAAAGTGTATATAGATCATTCTCAGTAAACTTAAGTACCAAAACAAGTATTGGAAAACCATATAAAAGCAGAAGAATGTCAAAGCAAGTGGAGTTTGGAAAAACAGATTGGCGTTGAGTGAAACACCCTTGCATTCTTCACGTAAAATTGGCGCCTGAGCGCCACCTTAGTGTAGCTAAGCGCCAAAGCTCTCGACTTTCTGGTGCTTAAGCACTGCTTGATGTTGCTGAGCGTCACACTAAAAGTTTAGAAACTTCAGAATTTGATCTAGATGTGCACAAGACATATTCAATTGATCTAACTTGTATCTTTAACACTCAATTTGTTTTGAAATCGTGTTTATCCTTCAAATTTGATACCAATTGGCTTATTTGGTTAGTGACTTGGTCTATTAAATCAATCCAACTATCTACAAACACATACATCAAATTTAACATGCTACCAACTAGATTTCAATGAACTAATTAGCTAAACAAGTCTTAAATGATCCAACAAGAGACCCTAAGCATCACCTATTAAAATTCCTCTTTTTAGACCAAAACTAGCATATCACATTACATTTTTACTCCTTTCAATTCTACAACAGTTTTTTTTTACCACGATACAAAAACTAGCATAACACTCTTAATCTATTTTATTGCATTAAACAATATAAAAGTTTTATATCAATATTTAATTGAAAAAATATTCACAATTGTGAGTTTTATTTTCTGGAAAAAAAATATTTAATAAGTATTTGGATAGGTATAAGAATGAGGACAAGTATATATACAACAATTAAGATAAAATATAAATTTCACACCTAATAAATTTTTGGACGAGAATGATATAAATTTTTACAGTGAGCATAAAGATAAGTCACATACTAGTACATTGATTAGCACTAAGTTGAAGTCTCACGTTATATAAAAGTGAGGAAGTTGAAAAATGGAAAAATAAAAAAAAAAATCCCCAAGCATATTATCTAATTAGTTTCATATTCTTTTGTATATTAGCTCCTCATTAACTAGTGAAACATTTTTAATATTTTTCTCCTTCAAAATTTTCTAAATCAATATCAAAACTAATAATTCATCTTTAGTATTAGTAAAAATTTCTTCCCTATTTCTACTCAAATTTCTCAACAATTTCTATATTACTATATTAATTTCGTACTAACATAACTAATTATAAGTTTTGATGATGTAATAGATACTTATGTAGATCTTTTTGTGTTTTAGTAAAATTAGTTTGAAAAAAAAATGTTTTTAAGTTGAATGTTTGTAAACACTAGTTTAAAACAAAAAAATGATTTTATTCAAAAGTTATTCTCACCGGTAACAATAATGCAAAGTTGTCTTTAAATTCATTGAATTTCTAACTGTTCTCTTCATCTCCGTATATTCGGTTGAGTTTACTTTAAAATTCCGGCTTAAAATAATTCAAATAATCGCTTAAAGTTTAATAAAACGTGCACACTTAAAAGAAGTAAACGATGGTATATTTTATAAGTTAGCAATGATAATGTCTAAAACAATCACAAGGAAACTGCATCACGCAACTGTGCTTAGATAAAATCACAGCATTTGGAATATATCCGTTATTTTCTTACGTGGATGCTAATCAATAAGTTTACCCAAATTGTATATCAGTTTGGATACAATAAAATAAATAATTTTCAAGATATTCATTTCCTTGAAAGTAGATAACTTGTCCTACGTAGGTTGTCTTGTTCTGATGTGTTCTTAATGAATTAAATTATGTCCAAAGTATTTTTACCTTGAATCTAACTTATATTTATAGAGTGGATAGTAATCAAATTTATTAATTAATTATTATTAACTGTTTATTAATAACTGTTATCCTATTAATTAGCTTTTAACTGTGTTTAATGCCCGTTTGTACCAAACAAACATGTCCTATTGATAGTCAGTTAGTCTAAACATGTAACGATGAACACCAACTTGTTTATTGAAAAGTAAAAATTATATATTTTTAAATTAGACAGAAATATATACAAAAACTTATATCTACTATTATTGCTTAAAAAATATTTTAATATTGAAATAGTAAGATCAATCATTGTATCTGGATATTGTTTGTTTCAACTAAGATTAAAGAAGAATAAATATTTAAATTATTTTTTATTTTGACATTTAAATTATGTGAAACTAAATGTAATGAAAGACTGTAAATAAAATATTTTGTATTGGACACTAAATTCATTGAAAGTAATTCATTTGTCTACAAATTAGTTTTATCGGTTGGTTTCGGTTTCTTTTAAAAAGGTATCGTTTTAGTTATGATAAACATTAAGCACATATAATATTCTTAGCAAGTGGGATTTGAATTAAATAAGACTACTTCCATGTTATAAAAGAATTTAAATGATCACAAAAACTATTGTAACACGTCACGCTACTAAAATTTACGATCATACCACATGCCAAAGGAATATTCCTCTTATGCCCTTTACTTTTCCTACTCGGATGGTAGATAGACATAGACTTTTTGACATATAATAATATCTGCCATGAATCCCATATGAAAACACAAAAATGACGTCCTCGAACGTCCTAGGCAAAATTGGAGACTATGTAATCTTCTCATATGATGTACTTTGCCAAATAGTTGGATAAGGTAGATATCACTATTAACATGTTGCTTATACCAATGCCTTTGAACGATCTAGCATGGGTTTTAAGTAGAGTTATCAAAACGGGTAATTTGGTCTGACTTACCACGAGTTGATTACTTAGTGAGCCAATCTAACCCGGCTCATTTATTAGAGAGTCAGAAAAATTCGAACTCGACCCGATTCACCACGGGTTGGTGGGTTAACAGGTTGCCTCATTGACTCACTTAATTACAAATTTTTTAAATAAAAAAATTACAAATTTTCTATTTTCAAACCTAAACAAATTTTACTTTCAACATGGGCGTTTAATAAATTTTGAAAATAGGAAACTTAAATAATTTTTTTAAGAAAAAAAAAACTAATAAATATCTTTTTATAAAATTAAAATTAAATTTTAATAAAATAAAATAAGGTAAGTGGGTTGGTGGGCCAACCCGGTCCACCACGGGTTCAACCTGCATGAGCCGGGTTTAAATAAATCGAGTTGAAATCTTACCCGCATAAAAAAATACAATTTTTTCAAACCTAACCCGACCAAAACCCGTGGTAGGCTAGGTTGACCCGCAAGTTGTGACCCATTTTGACAGCTCTAGTTTTAAGAGACCTTATTCTAAATGAGTTTGAAAAAAAAAATCTAACTTATTTTGATATCTCTCCAAATTGTCATAATAAAATTTACTATATAAGTATTGAAATATGTGTCATAATAAGTCACATTTATTATAACAAGTGATAATAAATATATCATAAGTTGAACTTATTATTATATGTGATAAAAAATGTGTCATTAAATTAGATTTTCGAAAATCTATTAGATTTATTATGAATATTACTTGATTACCTGTCATAATAAATTTGATTTATAATAACAAACTTTTAAGGTGTCATAAAAAAATGAACTTTATGTGACTGGTACAATTATGATTCTAGATTATTTGTCATAAAAAGTTTGTTTACCGGTTATAAAGATTCCGTGTACAATAGTGATTATTGTTGGCCTAATTATTAGTGTCCAAACTTCACTTACCTTTGTTTAGGAATTTGATCAAAGTGATTTTATCCTTTAAAGTGTTTTACCTTGGCCGTTCGGTATTTCTAATAAAAATATCATCTACATTGCTTGGTTAATGTGATAAAAATACCATTTTTGACTGTCATGGTCAGACTAATTTGTAGATCGGACAAAAAATATTATATAAGAACAAAAAGATTAAAAGGACAGATTTTTTTTTTGTCAAATTGCAAATTACGTATTTGTCGGAGATCTAACATCAATATTCTATTTGCACAGATCGGGTTTCACACCCCTAGTGTTATTTAAATAACAGGGTTATCCAATGGAAGAGTGTGTATATTAGAAAAGCAAGCGAAGTTGGGTTTATTTGCATAGTTTTGAAGTACATAGAAGAATGGGTTGTTATAGAGTAGTTCAAGTACTGGCCATAGTCTCATTCGTGCTTTTTCTTCCAAATAGCCATGCCTGGGGAGAGGATGGACATGCCATTGTTTGTAAGATTGCTCAGGTACGTTCACATATCATGTCGGAATGATAACTTTACTAAAATCAATACACTTAGAAGTCGCAGGACTATATACATTTCAAACGTGAAACTAGACATTAATAAATGATTCAATAGTAAATGAAACAATATGTCCAACAAACAATAAATATCATTAGAATAGGTTTTGTATTTCCTTATATATTATGAATTGGTCTTATTTCTAATTGATGTGATACTTCCAACATCTACGTCTGACCAAAACTTATCTTGATTTGATTTTGAGCAGGGTCGGCTGAGCAGTCGAGCTGCAGCAGCTGTGAAGAAACTATTGCCAAAATCTGCGAACAATGACTTGGCGAGCAAGTGTTCATGGGCTGATAGTTTGAGGGTGGTGTTTCCTTGGTCCTCTGCTTTGCACTTTGCAGATACTCCTGACAACGCTTGCAACTACAAGGACAGCAGTAACTCCCTTTTTTCTCTCAACTCTTTCTATCTATATAACAAATTTTTCTCTCAAAACCTTACATACATATTAAAATGAATTCAATCAGGGGATTGTGTAGACTTGAAAACTGGAATTAAAGGGCGATGTGTTGTATCAGCCATTACCAACTACACCAACCAGCTCCTCGAGTATGGAACCAAAACCAAATGTAAACATCAAACTAATAATGTTGTATTTATCCACATCATTTTCGACCTCACCACTTACAATTTTCTTTTCTCATATCAGATAATCTCACTCAGTCTCTGCTATTCATTTCACATTTTATGGGAGACGTCCATCAGGTATATTTATATATATATATATATATATATATATGCATTTACATGCATCTATTTTACTAGCTTTTTATTCCTTAAAAGTTTAATAAGTTTTTTTTTAGTTTGAATAGGGCGTTTTCTTTAAATGAGTTGATGAATATCAATTAAATTTTAATTTAAACTATCATTATATTTAATTGTTTATATATTTTTTACTGTGTAATTTTGACATATAATTTATAATGAAGCATTAATAAATTCAATTTGTAATGATAATTTATAATGAATCATTAATAAATTTAATGAACTTAACATTTTTGCGTGTGAAGGTACGGCTGCTCAAATAATAAATACCTGCATGAATTTAAATGGATGGAACTCCAACATTGATAATAATAATAATAATATTAGTTTTTTATTTTAATTAACTTCCAATACGCGCTTTATGGACAGCCTCTACACTGTGGCTTTGCATCAGACAGAGGTGGCAATGACATCAACGTTCACTGGTACAGAAGAAAGCAAAATCTTCACCATGTACGTTAAATTACAATTTTCTTCAACCATGTAACATCATCATCTGTTTCTGCCATATAATACCATATATGCATACAGGTTTGGGATGCTAACATTATTGAGACAGAAATTGAAAGATTCTACGACGATATTGACGATTTCGTTGATGCAATTCAAAACAACATTACGGTATCGTCTTCTTCTCTTGTCTTCAACATAAGGATTTCTCAGTTGAATTTTGATTTTTTTTAGTCTATTTTAATGAACAGAAAACATGGGCTGATGAAGTAGAAGAATGGGAGATCTGCAGAAACGACGACATATCATGCCCAGCTATGTATGTCCTTTCTTTCAAAGCATGTTTGTATTTACGCAATTAGGAGTTAAGATTTTGATTGCAAATTGTTTTGAAACCATGGTTATCAAAATGGTCGAGTTAACTCAGACAAGTTTACATTATTAGACCTGTTTTCGAAATTAACTCAGAAAATTCGTTTTTTAAGTAAACTTGTCGAATAGATTGTAAAATCAGTAAAATTGTATAAAATTATAAGTTTGGAGTGATTTTACAAACTTTTTTAGTAAAAAAATTTATAATATTATGTCTCAAAATACATCAAAATTAATTATACCGATTCAAGTATTTATATTTTATAATATTTTTATGAAAAATATATTTATAATTTTTTTTATTTTAAATTATATAATTTTTTAGACTTACTTAAATTAAAATATTATTTATATTTTATTTATCTGACCAGTCAAATTTGTAAGTCGAATAATACGAATTTACTTACGTAAATTCTCAAATTTCGTAACCTTGTTTGAAACGTTAACAAATGCTTAACATGGTGAATGTTTTAGATATGCTTCTGAAAGTGCAGAAGATGCCTGTACATGGGCATATGAAGGTGCCTCTGAAGGTTCAGTACTAGATGGTAAGCAATGGTAGTTTCGATATATAGTTGTGAAAATCTCTTTTGTCTTATTCTGTTCTAACTATACCATGAAAATGCACTCTGCAGATGAATACTTCTTTTCTCGTTTTCCGATAGTGAATTTGCGGTTAGCTCAAGGAGGAGTTCGATTGGCTGCAACTCTTAATCGTATTTTTGACACAGTGTCTGCAATGTCAATGTAATTTATTGAAGGTTAGAATAGATCAACAATTTCCATGTTGTAATAGAATAAAGCGTAAAACCTAATTTGTTCAACTAGTTTGTCTGTTTTAAGATTTTTAGGTAATTAACTTTGCTGATTACGAAAAGAAAAGAAAAGAAAGACATTGGGAGGGGCCGGTGATGAGCAATAAATGAGAATGATGATACTGAATTCATTAAAATGTGGCATGCATCAAACTTTTAAATGTTAATTTAAATAGCTGAATTTAAGATGTAATAAAATAAGAAGAAATATGTTGTGTGTGATAATTTTTCAGACAAGTGAGACTTGTAATTGCAATAAACAATTTATTTGGTCATCAGTGAATGATTGGACAGACTTATAATGGCAAGAAAAATAAGAAAAAAATATCATAAGTTAAAATTCATTCATGGATTATTTAAGAAAATAATATGAAGAAATTTTCATAAATTAATTTATATAATAATATTTTAATTTATAAAAAAGTTGTTAGCAAACCAGACTGAAGTCAATGATGAAGTTAACTTATTTGAAGATTAGAAGAATTTGTAGTTCAATGTAAAACTTTTGTAGTAAGTCATTTATATTTGTAGATTAGACCTAGTATAGAAAGATACACAACCTATTTTATAAATGTTTTAGAATAATCGATTATCATTTAGATAATTATTTCACTTAAATTCAAAATTGGCAAAAAAAAATGAATAATCGATTATTTCATAAAAAAATTATTTCTGAAAAAACTTCTAAAATAATTTATTATCACTTGGGATAGTCGATTATCAGTGACAGTTATGAAAAAACTTTTTAACAAACTTTCAAAGTTAAGTCTATAAATATTTTGTCTCTGAACATTTTTGAAACTGTTAATCCTTTATGAGAACTTTAGTGCTTGTGTTGAGAAACTCTTTGTGCTTTAAGTTAAGAGCTTGTAATATCTAGTGTTAGTAGATGGAAGTTCTTCCACTAAGTGTGTCTAAGTGAGTGTGCACATCTGTTGTAATTAGGATAAATTGTCCACTTTTGTGTGTCAAAGGAAGTGTTACTATTCTACTCTTTGTTATTGTAAGTTATGATTATTTTTAGTGATTAGTTAATCCCTCTAGAGAGATTAACCATTGGATATATGATCTTTTTGATCCGAGCATAAAACTATAACTATTTGTGCAAATTTCTCTTTTCCTATACTCTTTATCTTTATTGTTCTTGTGTTAAAAGAATTGATCTTTATTATAAAATAAATTTATAGAGGAAAACAAATTTTAAAGACATAGTTTTTAGGCTTAAATACCTGAATTTCTGTTTTTTACCCAGTTTTAAAAATGAACACATTGGATCCCTATATTATGAAAATTGTATGAATAATGTCCTCTCCGTTAAGTAGACACTAACAGTGTTAACTTCGTCTGACGTGGAACACTTTTCCCCTCTCTCTCCTCTGCTTTTCCCAACTCTTTCTCTCTTCTCTCTCTCCTCTCTCCTCTTCACCGCAACTAGTCTCCCCATCAGCAACCCAACCTCCATGGCCGTCTCATCACATCTCCATGTGCCACCATCACCTGCAGCAAAACCCTCGCACCAGCCCAAATCGCGCGCCACCATTCATCTTCTCCATCCACCATCACCGAACCTGTAAAGGGAAACCCAGAGGAGAACGCAAAACCCAAATCCAGGTTCGCTTCAACCCCAATCGCGACTTCTTCATTGCGATTGAGTAGCACTGCCATCCAATCTCCACCACCTGCGATAAAATCATAAACACAAAGTGTCAAACTCCACCGTCTTCGCAACCAGATGCCATCAACACCTCGTCATCCCCTTCGCATCAAAGGGCACCAAGAATCGCACCTGCCAGAAAAAATACAGAAACCCAGAAACAGAAAAGCGCCATCGAACTCGTAACCTGCAGAGAAAGCAAAATGCGAGTTCTCCACCTTCAAATCCCTTCATCGCGAGTTCTCCACCCAAAATCCCATGTATGTTAATGATTTCATGTATGTGGGGTTTTTTGGGTCTACCCAAGGTAGCATAGAGGTGCACAGTGTTGAGTGGTGGAGTTTCAATTCTTCTTTCGATTCTGCGGCAGCTCCTAGGAAGGGTACTGTGGGGGCTTATATTTCTCATTTCACTTCCCGTTTACTTATATAAACCCAAATAGGAAACTGGTGTTAATATAGATCCTGTTTGCATAGATGCATTGAGTGTGTGAATGTTGAAACTTCACTCCTAGTCCTATTCCTAACCCATGTAACATGATGTTCTGAAATTTGTATGTGGGAGTAGGAATTGCAGGGTAAAGGTGAAGTGGAAAAGGAGGAGGTGGAGGCCCCTTTCACTCTCAGTGTCACCTCCAAGGTATATTTTGCAATTAGGTTCTCTCTGCAATAAAAAAGATTGAAACTTGTTCGGTGAATGCAGATTTTGTACATGTTGGGAGACATCACAGCAGGGCCTGCGTCTATGTTCGCGCAATGACTCCAATTAGTTCGTAAACACACTTCCAATTATCGCACTTCTGGCTTCCCTCACCATTCTTTCACCATGCCTTCTTGCCGTGAAGAGGAGAGAGAAGAGAGAGAAGAAACAAAAAGCTGGGTGTTACAAGAAAAGCAGAGAAGAAAGATGAAGAAAAGTGTTTCACGTGAGACGAAGTTAACACCGTGTCAACTTAACCAAGAGAACATTATTCATATAATTTTCATAACATAGAGACCCAATGTCATCATTTTTAAAACTGAATACAAAACAGAAATTCAGTTCCTAACTTGGGAACTAAAAAGATAATTTAAGTCTAGTTTTTATTAAATAAATCAATTTATCCTATCTTGATTTTGTCTGAACTTTAATATTATATTGCACGATTCTAACAAAAGTTATACTGAAAATATTACAGAGTTTAGTACAGACCATTTTTTTCGCAGTTTGTTCTAATATTCTCTAAGTATATTAAGGACCTTAATTTCAGGTATTAAAGCATGATTTAGTTTTTTAATTGTGGATTTTTTCACTTAAATTTAAATATTGCAACTTGAAGGATATATATGGCCTATGATGAATGATATTTGGCTAGCATTATTTTATGATTGATAAAAGCCTTTCATGATTCTTAGAGGTTAGACTTTGTAATTGATTTTCTTTCAAAGGAAACTCTGGTGGGTTTCATAGCTGGTGCAAAAATTATTGTGTCACTGCAACAACTGAAATGGTTGTTAGGAATAGTTTTTCTTAAAACTCTTAGTATTCCTTTAGAAAAACTCAATCTGTAATTGTAATTATTTTCAGTTGCTGCCGATTTGTAATTAGGTTAGATTGTAAATATATTATTTTCAAATTTGTATTATATTATTATATTTTTTTATGATAAAAAAAATTCATTGATTGGACCTAATCTATAGGGTTTTGAAGACATTTGACCTTGTGAGCTTTTTTAATAAAAGATTCTCATAAATCGATAAAAAAATCTTTGATAAAAATTATAGATTTTGAAATTCGATGAAATACAAAATGTGGAGTGTCGGGATTTTGAATTATAGATGATAGTTTTGGAATTTTAAAAATTGTTGGAGATACAGTATGAAATGATTGGAAGCAGCTGAGATTTTTTTTATCCTATAAATTTTTTTAGCCTCAACTCATTTGGACTAGGCCGAATCCTATTTTGTGGATTTATTTAACAGGTCTAACGTAACACTTTGCATGGAGATTAATTTGAGATAGGGTAGTAAGGTTAATCTAAGAAGAATGGGAATGTTAATTCGACACATTATATATGTGTACTATACGTAGGGAGGTGGAGGAAAATACTACCCATCTTTTTTTCTATTGTCTAGGGTAAGGCTGGACAAAAATAACAGATCTATACTGCATTATAGTTAATTATATTATATTATATTAAAAAAACTGATCCATTTTTACTAGAAGTTCAATATACTATTTAATGTTTTAGTTTTTTAAAACTGAACTTATAACATTTTTAGTTGAGTTAATTGTAAGAACTGTATCTACTCTTTCTTCTACTCTAGTTTCCGTTCAACTCCTTCGTCTTATCAATAAAATGTTATTTAATAATAAAATATTAATAAAAGAAATCGTTCACATAAAAAATTAATATTGAATTTTTTAAGACAAAATTTTTTGATCACAAATTTTTATAATTTTTTATCAATAAACATATATTACTTATATTTTTTAAAATTTAATTTTATTAAATGATTAAGTAATAGAAATCATAAAAGAAAAAAATACTATATACAAAAAATAATACTTTAAATATATAATATTCTTTAACATATTATTATTAATATGTAAAAATATGTTAAAAAAAACTTTTAATGATATTAAAATATATGTAAGCGTACACACTAAAATAACTATTTATTTTAAAAATTAACTTACTTTAAAATAAATATCAACATTATTATTTGTAAATCATAGTATTTTACAGACTAAAACTAAAATATACTTTTTAAAGTTAAATTTTATTAAATATATAATGAAATATCATAAAAAAATAGTAATGTACAAAAAATAATTAATATTATAGAAATATCAAATGACAAAAAATTAATAAACATTTATTAAGAGTAACTTTTCTAGTATTATCTTTTATTATATTATAATAATTAATAAATATTATTTTAATTTTTACATAATAAAATATAGGTTTAAACCCTCATTTGGTCCTCATATTTGTGTGCCAATCTCAATTTGGTCATCATATTTTCTTTTGTCTCAATTGGGTCATAATTTTTGAAAAAATGCACACATTTTACCCTTTCCGTTAAATGTTCTCAGACGGCGTTAAATTAATGTTGACGTGTTAATGCTGTTCTACATTGTTTAATTACGTGGAAATTTTATTTAAATTAAAAATCATGAGATGACAAAATTGAAGCTCTCAAACTTCCAAAGTCCTTCACAGGAACATCAATCCTTTCTCCTTCCTCTTCCCAACAGATTCTAACACCGCCATTGACACGTTCCTCCACTTCGAAGCCAAGTCCCACGTTGTCTTCTCCTCCGACCCTAACCTCCGCAACCTCTCTCGCATCCTCTCCTCCTCCCATTGACAAGGCCTGAGGTTGTCGTTCCCACACCTCACAGATCTGTGAACCTGGAGTTCCATTAATGAAACAAAAACCAGATCTGTTTCAAACACAAAACAAACCAATCCAAACTATACACCCAAAACTCTCTTGAGCCACCAAAACTCTCTTGAGCCACCAAAAATTCAAGCTTCAGTAAGTAAAAAACAACAATAGAACCACTGAACGGGGATTGAAAATTTGAAACAAACCACCAAATCACTCCCCAGATTAAAACAAACCCCATAAAAATCAACGGAATATTCAATGCCCAAGCCAAATTAATTTTCCCAATTTCAAATAAAGGGTCACGGTCAAAATACCAAATTCCCAAACCCCAAATTCTCCATACCTCGTCCAGAACACCTTCCTCTCGCGTATGAGACTCCATGGAGGAGTTGGAGGAAGAAGCATGGTTGTTTTCAACACTGTCATCAACAAGGTCACCAGAAGATGAAGTCGGAGCTCCGGTGGATCCAACCAGAATCTCTTTCTTATTTTTTAGCTACCTCCTCTCTGCAATTAAAATAGAACCAGAAAGAGAAAAGGGAAGAAATTCCTCCTTACAACGCGGAACAACGAAAAAAAAAGAGGGGAAAGAAGAAGAATGCTCAACACGCCACCGCGAGCCACCACGAATGTTGTTGGGTTGCGCCATTACAACACTCTCCTTGCCCCAGATGGAAGATCAAAACGAAGAAGAAGAAGTGTTGATGATTTCTAATGGCGACGAAGAAGACGAAGAGTATTGCCATGTCATAATTCTTTAATTTAAATAAAAATTTCATATAATTAAACAATGACATCAGCATAAACACATCATCACAGGTTAACGCCGTAAGAGAAAACTTAACGGAGAGGGCTTAATTGCCTTATTTTTACAAGTAATAGGACCCGATTGAGATAAAAAAAAATACGATGACCAAATTGAGATTGACACACAAATATAAGGACCAAATGAGGGTTTAAACCAAAAATATAAATAATAAATAATTGATTAATAAAACAATTTTATGAGGCAACAAAATAAATATAAATAAAAAATTATATTAAAATAAAATAAGTAGATAAAAAGATAAAATAAATTATATACACATATAAAACAAAAAAATATAAAAAAAAGTTTAAATAAATAAATATAAAAGTAAAATCATATTCATGACAAAATAAATATAAATAAAAAATAAAATAAAATAAAATAAAATAAAATAAATAAATAAAAAATAAAATAATTTCCACACATATAATAATAAAAGAAATATAAATAAAATAAAAAATAATAATATCAAATAATTAAAAAATTAATGAATAAAAAAAATAAATATTAAAATAAATTTTTAGTATTTTTTTTATATTATAGTAGATAATAGATTTTCTAAAAAAATCCCATATAGAATCAAATAAACGAATTCTTCAAAAATATTTAAAGAAAAAATGTTAAATAAAAAATATTTATAAAATCATAATATTTTTTAAGTAAAATTTAAATATTTTTTATTTATTTATGATCATTGTACATACATAATGAAATAATAATACTTCACTTTAATTATACAACTTCTGTTCTTAAACAATTTACTCATTCATTACACAATCTTTATCTCACTCTCTAATGCGGTTGAGAGATGTAATGTATTCTCATTGAAACTGTTTATGAATTAAATGATCTAGTGAACTAGTAATTTACTTTTAATGGACCCATAGGTTAAAAACTTCAATAACAAATACTTTTCAGTTTCAATTAAAAAGTTATTTTAATAATTTATTTAATATAATTACCGCGTTGTTTCAGGGTATGAGACGACTACCATTTAAAAATTTAAATAATTAATCTTTTTGCAATAAAATTTTATAATTACAGTTGTATGTGTTTGTGGCGGTTCAAGAAAGCGGAAAAGTTTGAAGAAAAGTGCTTAATAAAAATTAGACAGTGTTAAAATTAGTACAATTCAGTTTAAAATTGGTATAATTAATGGTTCAGTTCAGTTTAGTTTATATTGTAGTTTAGTACAATTTAGTATAGTTTAGTTCAGTTTGATAAAATAAAAAACAGTTCAGTTCAATTTGTTTGAACTGTTTTACAGTTCAGTACAGATTAAACAAATTAGTTTTTAGTTCATTATAGATTTTAGTAATACAGTATAATTCAGTTCTATTTGTTCATCTTAATATAGGATGTGCAACTTGTGTGATAGGTGGGTGGGGTTAGCATAACACATTATAACCAACGAAACATTCCCAACAGTTCAACCTCAAGAAACTAAATTGCAAGAGGAATACCATTTGGATAGCGATAGTTTGGAATGTGTGAATGAAAGAAATGAAATAATATTTAGGGATGAGAGAGTTTATGCAGAGGAAATTATTTGTATGGCACAATTTAAAGCTTGGGCTTGGGTTAAGTACAAATATCCAAAGGCAACTTTTTCATATTCATACTTGAATGATTAAATATGATATATATATATATATAGGTGATGCTAAGAGTTTGTAAAGGAAGTGAGTCATAAGTGCACATGTCATCGGATTAGAAGTAGTTTAGGTTGACAATTTGGAGGGAGTGAGAAGGATTGGGAAGTGTTGACTTCATTTTGCAAGTACAACATGTTCATAAAACAAGGTGGAAAGCAAACAAAAGTTTAACCTTATTATTCCTTCAAAAGGTTGTGTAAATAACATGTAAAGATTAAAAGAGATGGTAAATGACAAACATTTTCAATCACATCCTTTGACCTAGTTTTGTAAAGATCAAGTTTAGTGCTCAATCTCTTAAGAGAAGAAAAAATATTTTTTTAAAAAGAAAAGTCAACCAAATTGAAAGAATTCAACTAGAACTCTTCTCGATAAAATACACTATTATCAAAGGATATTCAATCTGCAAAATCTCTCTTTAAATAATCATCTCATTGAAAATTAAATTTATAATATTGAATTTAATACCAATTGCTAGATTAAACTCTTATCACTAAGACAAGTTATAACAAATAATTAGAATATAACTCATTCAACTTAACCACATTTAAACATGTGACTTAACTTATCTAACTTATACTATGAAACAATTGATACATGATATAAGAGTATAATTTGAAAAAAGAAATTAAAAACGAATAGATAAAAAGTGTATGGAAAAAAAATGAGGAACCAATAATGGATAAAATTGCATTCTTAGTAGTTTGGTGGAGTAAAAATATAGAAAGATGCCTTTGGTTTATTAAGTAATATGACAAATTTATTAGGAGATAAATTATTTAAATAATAAAACTAATTACCTACTTACTTTATTTCCAAACATATAGTAAAATAATATTTCTTATTTTCATTCATCTTTTCTATCCTTCTTCACCGTACAATAAAATATAATCCGTCTCCTCTTTCACCTAAAACAGTGTTTAAAACGTCTCTTCCATAATTAATAATTATAAGAAAAAGAAAAGTGTATAACGCAATACTCTATCCATATCACACGTCATATGTCTAGTTTCCTTTACTTCCCATTTACTTGGTAATGATAGAAAAAATAAGAAAAATATGATTTGATATACCTAAATTTTTTATATTTATTTAATATTATTTTTCTTTTTAAATACAAAAATTAATATTTTTATGACTATTCTAATTTTATACATTAAAATATATCACGGTACTATTATCACAAAATAATCGATATTATAAAATTTGCATGTTTTGCTCGCGTACAATTCTTTATAATATCGTCCAACGTCCATTATTTCTATACACATTGCATTCATATCAGTAATGCCAAGGTGGGTGTCAGAGCACCATATCCTTGGAATGCAAAATTCAATGAATGTTCATTGGGTTGTTAACATTTATGGATTAAAGTTAAAGATTTTGTATCTTCAAAGCTGACAGTACAACATAATTAAATCAAAACGAAGTCTTTTAGGGTGGTTTTACAAAAGTTGTCTCCTCTCTACAGCTCATTAAAACTGATAGCACATCTTTTCTATTTTTTTTAATATTCATCAACATTTAAAATATTAAGTAACATGATATATATATATATATATATATATATATATATACACACACGTGTATATGTATACATATATACGTATAAAAACACAGCAGTTTGACGTTTTAAGACTTAATGTTATCCATATGGAAACTAGAATCTTCGATTCCATTATCGTTATTAAAAGGAAAATATGCATTATATATATTATTGGAATGGTTTGAGTGGTACAGTAAGGAATAATGGGTGGTTTTAGAATTGAGGCAGTGGTGATACTGTCACTGATGCTAGTGCTTCCAAATGCAGAAGGATGGGGAAAAGATGGGCACGCCATTGTATGCAAGATTGCTCAGGTTTCTCTTCTCTTCTATATCTAGATTTTGTGTTCCAACGTTCAATGTAGTGTATCATTAACATGTTTCATTTGATTTTGCAGGGTCGGCTGGACACTGCAGCTGCAGAAGCTGTAAGCAAATTATTGCCGAAATCTGCAGAAAATGATCTGGCTAGCCTGTGTTCGTGGCCAGATGATGTGAGAAGGGTGATTCCTTGGTCTTCCGCCTTGCACTTTGCTGATACTCCCGACTCCGTTTGCAGTTACGATCACACCAGTAAGTTGCTTTTTCCTCTCAAGACAAAATATATATACATCTTACCTCCACCTCATTTTTTATCTTATAAATTTAAGATATTTTGTATTGAAGCCATAAAGGATTAATCAATGTGTTGATAAAATCTAACATGTTTAATAATTTGAAGGAATAATGTGATGTGTTTTAGAAGTACTAAGTAGAAGTTGAACTTTCAGGAGATTGTGTAGATCCGAGAACAGGACTTAAAAATCGATGTGTTGTGGCAGCTATTTACAACTACACCAACCAGCTCCTCGGATACGGAAGTAACACACAATCTAATTGTAAACCCTTGTTTCAAACTATAATGTTATATATACCCACATCACTTCTATCTATTGTTTGCACACTAACAATTTTTGCTTCATCATCAACATCAGATAATCTCACTCAAGCTCTTCTGTTCCTTTCACATTTTTTTGGTGACATTCATCAGGTATTAATACCTCCATCTATTTATTTCAATACATGTTTTTACTCGTATAAACATTAGGATAAATAATAGTTGAATTTTGTTGGATTTCCTCAGACTAATCATATAAGAAGAATTGACATTATTTTCTATAAAAAAAACCTTTAGATTAGAAATTAATGGGTTTTTATCTTTATATATTGTTTTGCTTTTTTATTTTTACCTAATGTGAATTTTGATTCACACTTAAATTCTGAACAATTCTTTTCCTTAAGAGTTCTGACACTAATTTTAAAGAGGATATAAATCTCTACATTAATAAAATATTGTTCGTTTTTAACAAAATTTTGATAAATTTGTTTTTGGTAACATTGTAAGAGCTCTTACCCATAAAAAGTATCTTATTCTGTATACAGAAGTGCTCGCGAATAACTAAGACCCATTTAAATACCATGATCTACCATCCAAATTACATTAAAATGACATTTTATTCTCTATTATCTGTAGCCTCTACATTGTGGCTTTGTCTCAGACCAGGGTGGCAATGCAATTAATGTTCTTTGGTACAACGCAACGCAAAAGCTTCACCGGGTAAATCAAATTCTTAATTTCTTGGATCACACCATAATGATCTGTTACCACTCCACTAACAGTATACAACGTTCAGGTCTGGGATGATAACATAATTGAAACAGAATTTGAAAAATTCGATCAGGATTTCGACGACTTGGTTGATGCAATTCAAAGGAATATTACGGTATTTCTTCTTCAATATCTAATGATTCGTTTGTTCAAGTTTTATGTTTTCTTCACTCTAACTTTGTTTTAATAATAAATAGAAAGTATGGGCTGATGAAGTACAAGATTGGGAGCACTGCAGTAATGGTGACATATCATGCCCAGCTATGTACGTATATGGCTCCATTTTCTTATATTTTTTTTAATTTTTATTTTCAAAATTTTACTAAAATATAAAACTATTACAAAGTATATAATGATTCTCGTTTTCATGGATATTTGAATTTACTGAAAAAGTTTAGGTTATTCCCACATAGATTATGCTGATTATCTGAATTTATAAGTGATTTCAAATTTTTTATCAGTAAAAAGTGATTTCATATCTTATTTGAGAAATTGCTTTTATAATATAAAATTAGATTTAAGAATTTATTTTATAAGATAATATAAAAAAATTTAAAATCTATTCATAAAATTTATTATTTATTAAATTTATTATATCATTAAAAAATCACGTATTAATATCTAGTTTATAAAATTAAATTAAAATTAAATGAAATTTAGACAATATATGCTTTATTTAACATGGGTCAGATTTTTCAGATATGCGTCTGAAAGTGCTGAAGATGCATGTAAATGGGCCTATAGAGATGCCACTGAAGGAGCCGTACTAGATGGTAAGTCATGAGAGTTTGAGTTTTTCTAATATTTTAAAATCTCAAAATTACTCTTTATATTTTAAAATATCATACAACAAACTTTTTTTTTTATAGATTTTAAAATTTTTTAATGAAATAATCTTTTAACGAATTTTTAAATTTGTTGAAAAAAAATTTCAATATCTATTAAAAGATTTTCTAAATTTTTAATGAATTTTGAAATCGATTAAAGTTTTTGAAAAACTCATCAATAAATTTTAAAATTCGTTGAAATTTTATTTTTAATAGATTTTAAAATTTGTTAAAGAATTTTTCAAAAAATTTAACAAATTTAGATATTCGTAATTATTTTTTAAAAGAAAAATATTATTTAACATACTTAAAATGTTTTACACTTATTTGATACTATTTTTATTTATTTTTTACTTTTTTTTTTTTGAAAAAATATAAAAATTTATATTTTTATGATTATTTTATCTTTATATTATGTGTTAAATGGATATAGAAATATATCATGATATCATTATTTTTTTTAATTGTATAGATGCAGTAAAAATGTGAAAAGATACAGAAAGAAACACTACTAGAGTTTTAATAGTTGTGAAATTTTTTCTTTTATCATTTAATTTTTCTAACTGTAACATGAAAATGTACTACGCAGATGAATACTTCTTCTCTCGTTTTCCGATAGTGAATTTGCGGTTAGCTCAAGGAGGAGTTCGATTGGCTGCAGCTCTTAATCGTATTTTTAACACCAAGTATTTAGCGGAGATGTAGTGTGATTGGATCATGCTTAATAAAATTATTTGAACTGTGAAACATTTTATATTTATTTTCAACGGTGAATCAAATCCTGCTATGTTATTGTTATTATACAGTAAAAGCATAACAAGAAAAAATAATTATAATTAGTGTTTAATCAACGAAAATAACAAATACGAAAAAGGTATTAGTGTGAGCTAAACTCATACTAAGAAGACAACATAAATTAATATTAATTTATTATGAGAATGTAACATTCATCAATATAAAATTACTCTTCCTCAGTCACCGTCTTCAATGACCACTCATAACTGAGCACTTCTCTCATGAATCTCTCATACCCGTTTCTCCTCAAAGCATTGCATACTCTTCCTCGCACAACTCTCTCATGCACTTACTCCCTTATTATAGAGTTTTCAAAAAAGAAAGAGAAATAATCTAATAAACTTAAAAAAAAATCACCAAAATGATAATACTTAAAACTATCTAAAAAATTATTAAAATTCTTCATATGAATTTCAAACAATATTTTTTAATAAATTAAAAAAATTCATACAAATTATTTTATACAAAAATTTAAAAAAATAAAAAACTAATACAATAAATTAAACATTTTTAATTAAATTATAAAATCAAAAATATTTACAAATAATCTAATAAACTTAATAAAACTAAATTAAACATTTACAGATAATCTAATTAAACATTAAAAAAAATGTATCAACTATTGAAATTCAAAAGACATAATATCCGATCTCGAAATCCGATTTTTCCTTTATTAGATTTTGAAATTTGATAAAGGAAAAATCGAATTTCAAAATTCGATATTATACTTTTCAGATTTCGATAACTAATATATGATTTTTTACTTTTAGATGTCGAAATCCGATTTGTTCTTTATCAAATGTTGAAATCTAATTAGTTTTTCATTAGATATTGAAATCCAATAAAGAGATAATCGAATTTTGATATCCAATGAAAGATAAATCAAATTTTGATATCCGATCGGATTTCAATATCTAATTGATTCTTCATCAAATTTCGATATCTGATTAAGAGTTGGGACCTTTATAATGAATTCATGCACTTGTTTGACACAAGAGACTTCAAAAAAATACTCACCTAGTTTCAATGACAATCATCAATACAACAATACCTCCATCACGTGCCTCAAACACTTCTCAACGAATAATCTCTCAAATCTCTCTTAAGGAGCACAGTTAATGAAATCGATGAAAGAAGATCGTAAAGAAATGAAAAGAAGTGCAAGGAGGGAAGTATATAAACTTCCACACTCATTCAATGCTTCATTGAATTTGTCAATCACTTAATTGGATAAACAATATTTATTCCTCACTAACCTCCTTACATTAATTATGAGGCTATATGTGGAAATTAGAGATGCAGGATGAAATTCGTAGAAGTGCAAGGTGAAACACCCTCATTTGAAATTTGTTTGTAGCTTGGCCCATTTTAAAACAAGCCGAAAGCCTAATAACCATAAACCCACCCTCAACTATCAAATTGCTGTCAAAACTTACGAAACCCCTAGCTAGTGAGACCTCTTCCTTCTCAATGACCTTTCACTTCAACATTGGGAACCTTTACCTCAACCAACAAAGCACCTCTTATGCCTCCTCACGAACAATTTTTCAATGACCTTCCATTTTAACATTGGAACCTCGTTTGAAAACAAGTGGTCAAATATTAGGTTTTACAATGGATAAAACTCACTTACGCAAACATGAGTTCTTGGCAGGTTTAGGTTATTGTCACTTCACATATGAACAGTCATGTTGGGACCAAATGCGTTAGGGTTTGCAATGTCACGTAAAGTGAAAAGCTCCAACACCTAATCAGCTCATCCAAGACACCACTTTTTTGCTTCTCATGACACTAAGGGCTTCTGCTTCTCAGTGGTCAATATACTAATCACTCAAAAATGGTTATACAATAGACTCACAAGAGGATGGGAGTATTGTGTAATTTTGTGGAAAATTATAACTGTAAATTCCAGAGATAGTGACAAAATATATATGAAAAAGAGGAGGCTAAATTAGATTGAATGTAAGAGAAAACAGAAAGAATACGGAAAGGTGAGATGAAAAAAAATTTAAGTTACCAGAGTAATACCCAATTTTAAGTTAAATGTATGTCACTAATATTATAAAAGATTACCAAAAATAAATTCTGTTTATTTCAGACTCTTTGACTTTAGCAATATCAATAATCACACTCAAAAAATTAACAGATTTCAGTTAATATACATTTTATTCCAGTGTTTAAATGAATCTGTTACATACCATCAAACTGCACATATCATCATATGAATTAAACTGCACATAACCAGGTGGTACATGGTTGCAGGAGAATGATAAATGTTCAGTTAAATTAAATCTGCAATTTTCAAACAGTAAAATTATCTGTTTAATGGAGCAAGCATATTACGTGAGTGTTTAGACATCAGTTGACATAGGTTCCAATCACTGTCAACGGAAGTGAATTAATCAACGAAGTTGAACAATTCAATGAAGACGAATGTTGTTCCAAGCATGTACTACAAAAATTTTAAGTATGCAATCCGCATAAAACAAAATAAAGGCTATATTGCTAAAAAATCACCTTCTGATCAGTTTCAACTTTATTTGATATGGAAATTTCCTTCTATAACATTTCGATTCTTCGCTAAGTTCACGTTGTGCTTATATTTGAACAAGCATGGCAACAATTTCACACAGGGCATTTTGTCAAACACCTGAAGAAATTAAGGATACAGGGACAGGGAAAAATGCTTCAAGCCTGTAATTCCTTCCCCCTCTTTCAATTAAGTCATAAAAGGCTTACACAGATTCAGAAAAACAAGAAAAATGAAAACACTTCTTTTTCAGCATCATGAATTTAATATTCTTACAGTTTAAAACTTCATTGGTGGATCCATTACAGAGCACCGTTAGCTCCTTCCCACTCACAAGCTAATATAAAGGCCAGCACTTAAATAGTTGAATGCTCTTTTAACCAATAAGCTATAGTCATCTGGTATCCGAATTAAGAATCCTCAACTCGAATAAACTTTACCAATTTAGACTTCATGTCCGCTGGAATTCTTACAGGGCGATAGTTTTTGTCAAGCCAAACCGCAGTGGCCTTAGCTTCCAAAATAGGCTGCAACCAATTCACCAAATATCAACAAATATTCAAAGATGGAAAAAAAACCATGCGATAAATGGTGGAGACGGACCTCTTGGTTTGGCAGCTTATAGATGAAGTGTTCAAAGTATAAACGAGCAGCCGAAGACCCAGAAATCCTAACCCTTACAATAAATTTGTCTCCACTCTGGTTGCATGTTCTTAAAAGGAGAGCATATATTAGTAAACAGAACTAGCTTATACGAAAATCATATCCTTCTTTAGTGTACTAAAACATATTAAGAGGTTATTTACACTACATCCCAACAAATGTATATCCTAACATACAGAAATAGCAAGCAGAATTGGAGAGGCATACTCTTAGAGGTGCAAGGAATTTGAGCAACAGTTCTGACAATGCCAATGCATCACCAGTGCGAGCCACGGCATCACAATTAATACCGATGCTTTGCAAGAGTTCATGACGACCTAACAAATATGTATAGCATTTGATCAGTTTAGACATCTAAAATAGAAAGTAGAATTTTAATTGACAGTTGTCACACATGAACAAGGATAATTTAAAAGGTTTGCAGATTATCCAACTGAATACATTTCAATTCAGTATCATGTCAATTGTCCATCCCATGATTATAGCAATTATACTGGCTGAAATATATCAAAACAAAGATCAACAAAAGAGAGGAAACATTCCGAGCACAAACATGGATTGTAAGAAAAAATATTATGCGTACAACTTAGAGAAACAAATATAACTATCAGCGTGATGATGAACCATTGTATTGCATCTAAATTAGAACATAAAGCTTTGATGTAACCATACAAAATCTTAAGGCAGATTTTTTATTGAAAAAGGTACAGAATATGATGAAACTTTACTAGACTAAATGGTTATCACTCAGTTTCATACTGCAAATATCCTTGAGTTGGAAATAAGTCCTCGAGTCAGGCTCCATACGTTATTTCTTCCCAAGTGATGAATTAAATGCTTGGACAGGGAAGTTCCAAGAAAATCTAAGTTCGACTAACATGCTTGGAATGACTCATTTCTATTCAGTACTTTTTCTCCCTCTGTCATTCTTGTAGTCCAAGAAACACCCAAAATCACTATTCTTGAGTTAGTAATACCAAACTGTTACGAAGTTAAAAGTATATGAGGAGGAATAAAAGAGGAGGAAATTAAAGGCCGAACGATATAAATAAAACTAATATCGAACGGTAACCGAAAGGGAGGAGGGAATTAAAGGCCGAATGGTATAAATAAACTAATACCGAATGGTAGTCGAAAGGGAGAAGGGAATTAAAGGCCGAACGGAATAAATAAGCTAATACCGAATGGTAGCAAGTTAGAAGCAGACTGTTTTACCAATTAGGAAGGGACGCAGGAATGAGATACTATAAATAGTTTTCCTTTAATTCTGTTCAGTAGGATATTTTTTTTTAGTATAGACTGGATATATTTTCTAGTGGAGGAAGGTAGGCTTCCTTGGGAGAGTGCATACTTGTATTTTCGATACTTTACAGGATCAATAATACATATATCCATACTTTCATTTCTGTTGTTGGAGTGTTGAAGTGAGAAGAAGGTATAGATTGGGTTACTTGCACAAAGTAACCTAACACAAACAAACGTGCCAGATTATCTGGATTTTGTCCAAGAAATATTTCAGTGTCCTATCACTATTTTCTGTGATATTCTTTCTTCTTCTCTTATAATAACCTAACAAATGTTCATGTGTATATATGAACGTTCATTTCTTTTAAACTGTGACTTTCTTCTTTGTCAGAGTTCACCTATTTTATCTTGCATACTGACGGTGAGAATTTTTCTTTCAGCAAGATGCTAATCCGGAGAATACACTTCAATGAAACTACACATGTGACTTCTAATAGTTTTACCAGGAAACTGTATACGTTCTAATTCCTTTCGAATCATCCCTTTTGTCCATTTGCAACCAAGTTCAGAACTTGTCCAATAAATTCCTTCACAATATTGCTGTCATAATCAATACATTTGTTTTATAAGCACAAGGGACGAAAGATTGAAAGTTTTTTACCACTTGCTTGTGCTAGTCTGATTTTGTTGTTTTACCTTCACGATTTTTACAAACACTAAAATATATCAAATCTAGACTGCGTTGTAAATTCTTGATCATGTTGCAAAGAAATAAAAAATGTATTTTGTACCATACAAAGGACGAAGATCTCAAAATATACACCAAGAAAAGCAGAGAATAACTGTAGTCACACCCACCAACTTATCACATCAATATTGTCCACAATAATCACCTCAAACTCATTTGGAACTATAAACATTTCAAAACTAACATCTACTCCCATAGATCATTTACCATTGTGTGTGTATGTATATATATATATATATATATATATATGCACGATTTTCTTTCTGTAACATCAAGGGTACGTGTGGTGCCCTCAGGTATAGTCTCTTTAAAATTTTATTTTTAATTCACGCATAGGGATTTCTCAAAGTACTTTCTGGAGGAACTTGTTGATAGGGTAGTCCCTAATTCATTTATCAATAAGAGTTCAGAGTGCGGAAAATTTTTAAGTAGAAGCGCATGAGATCTCACCGTGCTGGCAATAACTTGCATAAATTGCATTGTTGACCACACCGTACTGATCCAACTCATAATCACGCACTTTCAGTTCGACATCACAGAATCCACTCATTCTGTTACATCGTAAACAATCGAGAGGTTATAAATTGCAGGAAGATATTATTATATATAGTCTGACATTGAATAAATTAATCACTATTTAAAAAAGAAGCGCGGATGAAAATTGCCCATCACAGTAAAAAATTAGAGAATTAGCGCAATTCCAAGTGGGATCCGTCAATTGCACAAAACGAAGCCCCGAATTGAAGTTCAGTACTTGAACGCACAGGTAAGAGTTTAAAGAGTAAAAGAAGGGATATATGAGGAAACTGCAGTTACCCTTTGCCACCTCTGAGATCGAAGAGTGGTGTAGAGGCGCTGAAACTCACCGGCAAAACTGATCGGAGTGCCGGCGGTTTGAGCGGTCGGCGGAGAAAAAGAAAAGGCAATTGGCGTTGGGGACGAAACGACGTCGCGTTGAGGAATAATGTGGAAGGTAGTGACACCGTAGAAGCGTGGTTGGAGAACATTTTTTTCGAGAGCAACGAGATTGTGACAGTAGGCGTTATCACCCATGTTACTGCTTTTATACTTTTCTTGTTCATCATGCTTTCAAAACCGGTGGGATTTAGGTTGGTGGCAAAAGGTAATTTTCATACATCATGCTAAAATAAATGAAAATGAAAAAGAAATATATATGTAATGGGAATTATACGATATTAAAAGCAAAGTAATTAGGATAACAAAATTATAAATACAAAAAGAAATAAAACTTAAAAACAAAAAAAAATTCTGATACAAATGTAATCATCAACATATGATAAAATATACAAAAGGAGAAATATACTTAAGAAGAATGTTGCATGATAAAATGATTATGTCTTTCTCATTACATTTAATTATTTATATACATATTGGAATTCAAAATTTATATCTTACCATAAAATCATTTTATATATATATATATATATATATATATATGTATATATATATATATATATCAGTTTTAAAAAGTAATTAATTACTAGAGATCCAGGAAGTGTTATCCCCAACAACATAAGTGCAATGATGAGGTCGGACTTTCATAACTAAACTTCTAATTATAATTAAGTAAAGTAGTAATTATGAGTGATTGGGTTGTGATTGAGTCTAGATTAAGGTTTAGTTAATTCAAAGTCCATAACTAAAACTATAAATACAGTCAAAGGTAAGAGGTCTGATTGATTATGCATTTATTACAACACTCAGATTAGGACAATTACTGATTTTAGCATCGGAGAAAACTGAAGATTAAGACGGTGACCGAACGGAGCTTGGAGAAAATTATGAAACGGCAAGGTGACTCAACCCTATACCGGAACACTATATAAACTAACATAGATATTATTTTACAAATTAAAAATTATTTATATCTAATTCACAAATCAATTATAAATTTTTATTTATAGTATAAACTATTTTAGATATTATATTCACTAATAGGTACATATTATACGAACTACTCCTAAACTGAGATCAGAATCAATTAATCACTTAGCTAAGTTAAATAGGTTAATAATCAGGTTTACCAAAATTGGGTTGTGATTAAGTCAATCCTAATGAGAAATTCATGGAGAAACCTATAAATAGAGGTCAAAGGTATGATTGTTGAGATTTTTATGATGCGTTTATTACAATATTAATTGTTTGACCGATCGAATCCAACTAACTTAAGCATCATAACATCTTTAGCCAATCCACTTGATTGATTAAAGTATCCGAACAGGAAGGAACAAAACAAAGGAGTAAGGAAAATTGTTTTAAGTATACACTTAACCACATACATCCAAAACATTTTTAGTGCCTACCGTTGAGTCGAGTAGAAACTTGTCCTATGTCATTCACCCTGACTCTCCTAAGACCAACTAAAAGATTCGGGACTTAGACCGAATAGTCCAAGCTAGTAGGTTCACACCTCATACTCAAAATCAAGACTAAAATATAGAAAATCCTAAAGAAACAAATGATATATTGACAAAAAAAAATGACTAAATAGATTCTAACACTAAAATCTTATTTAAGAACTATAAACAAACATGAATACAACACAAAACTTAAACAAAACCAAAAAAATCCAAAAACATATAGCTAAGAAATTAGAAGATTGCATATTATATTATATATATATATATATATATATATATAATAATTTTTACATAAAGAATTACTATTAATATTAAAAGAATTACTATTAATATTAAAATAGTCTTAGTTTTGCTTTAGCTTTAGATAACTTTTATTCAAATATGAAACACTTCTTTTAACATCATTAATCAATAACGTCTTTGATATTCTTATAATTTTGTCGAAATAAATGTCTCATTTCCTCTTTTGTTTCAATTATTTTTCTCTTTTTTTTATTCATTTGAATTACTACCATTTATTTAATTTATATTTTATTTTAGAAATACAATATGTTTTGAGTGAATCTATATTTTTATCATTGAAATAAAAATTGTTAGCAGATATTTTATTTCTTACTAAATTGGAAATTAAAGAGACAAGAAAATTTTATAATAAATATAAATATATATATATATATATATATATATATATATAAATATATATATCATTTTATAAATCAATTCTGTAAAGTTAAATTAGGTTTAAAATTTACTGATATTATAATGATCTAAAATTTATATTATCTTATTTGTTATTTGTTAGATTTATACTTTTATGTGTTATTAAACTCTTATCAAATTATTTATTAATATTTATTTTTAATTTCAAGATATATAAAAAATGAATATATTTATAAATGATGTTTTGTAAAATTGCCTTCAACTTAAAGTCTAATATTTAAGACACTCACATCTAAACTTAATTTAAGATGGTTTATAAGGAAATTATGTAGAAATTTTTGTGGACAAAATTGTAGTTGGAGTTCGTGAGAAAGGCAGCTCCAAAAGTCAAGTCAATGAAGTCACGCATAGCAGTGTGTTATGTCCTCCCCTGAAGAATAATAATAGGCAGAATTTAGAATAGAGTTTCATTATTTTCACACTCATTTTTTAACACTTATTTGATAACGTCATGTGTTAAGTTTTTATTGATGGTTTTAAATTTTTGGTTTTTTAGTAAAAACTTGTTCTCAAAAGTATAAATGATTTCAGAATATTGCATTTCCATCTTTACCCTTGTTTTGTTTCATAGAAATCGAAGGTTCTCTTTTCATTTTTACAAAAAAACTTCTTCCTTTGCGTCTTTGTTCTCGTTCTCGCTCTCATTGTAGGTGTTCGAAGTTGGTTCTCCGTTGTCGCAGTTTGGTCGAAATGGGAAGTCCCGAACAACAGCTTCGTTTGAGAAGGTAAATGCATTCTTGGACCCTTTTGTTTCGTGTTGGGTATTGGGTTTTTCATTTCTTGTTGCTTTTCATTGATGTTGTTGGTTTGGGTGTTGGTTTCCATTCGTTTCGTTTCGTTAGGGTATTGGGTTTTTGGTTTGGGTATTTTGTTTTTTTTGTCGGTTCTTAGATTTTTGGTTATTTGATTTTGTGTTTACATTTGTGTTGTTTTGGTTGAGCAGTTGACGGTTCGTCATTATTTTTCAACGATGTATGTTTACACATTGAACGAACACTTGACGGATGAGCAACGGTCACTCATTTCCAAGACTCCATTTGCTTAGTTTTTACAGTTGAGTGGTAAAGTTATATTGAATACTAAAATTTTGTGGGAGTTAACGATGAAATGGGTGGATTTGAGCAATGGTTTTGTTATTGGTGACAAAGTTCTAACTATGAATGAAAAGGATTTTTGCTTAGGATTAGGGTTGAGTTTAGAGGGTGGTAGTATAAACTTAAAGGATACAATGGTTAAAAGTACATGTGTGAAATACTTAGGTAAGGGAACAAAAGATTTGAATTTCATTTACAAATTCTTGTTGAAGAAACACAAAAAAGAAATACCTTGTGATGTTTTTTGTAGCTTGTACATATTGGTGGGGATATCTAAGATTTTATTTCCAAAACGTTATGGACGAGTGTTTCCTATCATGTTTGACATTGTTGACAACCTAAGTCGTTTGAGTAATTACTGTTGGGATAGTTTAGTTTATCGTTATTTGTTAAAAAGTTTGAGCAAAGCTTCGGATTCTGTGAAAAAAGGCAAAGCTAGAAGCGAGGTTGAAGTCAATGATTGTGTTTACATGTTGCATGTATTTGTTACTCATTTATTTGATAAATGCATGATTGAATATTTGTTATTTGATTATGAATAATTTATAACAATTACATGTTTTTTAGGAAGGTGAATGTCTTGGAGGCAGAGTTGGCGGAAGAGAAGGCCAAAAGAACAACTACAAGGCCAACTAAAGACGACGCTGAACATAGTAACAATGCATTTCTTTCCCCTGGTGGAATGTCCAACAACGAATCGGGTGGGTTTTCGAAGACCGAACATGGTGGAATGTCGCAGAACACACCGGATGGAATGTGCAACACCGAACCACAAATGAAGACCTATGTGAGGATGGAAAGAAGAATGCGTTATAAGAGCCAAGCCCTGAGGACACCATACACCGGAAATGTAGGACCTAGAAAGAAAAATGAGTGATTATTGTATGGTATTTTGAATAGGACAAGAACTTGATGTTGTAATTAAACCTATTTCTTGCAATATATAGTAGATGCATGTTTGGTTCCATGTATTTGTGTTATTGAAGTGGTTTATATTTTGATTTGGTGTACATTTGAAATTTTGAAGAGTTCATTTTTTGGAACTGATAATGTTAGTCACACAAGAATGAAGTAATGTTTGTCATATGATGAATTCGACTGAATTGGTGAAGATGATGCTGCTAAATTGTGTCTTGTAAACGATTACGTGAGTTAAACTTAAATTTTTAACAACCTGTTACACATAAGGAGGCACCAATGAAAACATAAGGGACCACAGTTGTAGTCCTGCTATTTCTGCTGTCAAAACCTGCGTTGTAATCGTTTACAAGGGGTTGTAAATGATTACGCGTGTCTGAAATGGATTCTGCACATCCTGTTGAACTGAAGGAGCCACTAGTGAACACGTAGGGGACCACAGCTGAATAGCCTTGTGTTTTGACCCAAGTGCACTTGTTTTAGTTGTAATTTTATGTTCTTGACTGAGTAGTGGGTTTAACTTAATGTTTTGAGTCCCCCATGATGGTGGGGGAAGCACCCATGTTGAGATTATTGAGAGAACTGAAGTTCTGCCATGTCTGCTGTCAAAACCTGCGTTGTAATCGTTTATAAGGGGTTGTAAACGATTACGCATGTCTGAAATGGATTCTGCACATCCTGTTGAACTGAAGGAGCCACCGGTCAACACGTAGGGGACCACAGCTGAATAGCCTTGTGTTTTAACCCAAGTGCATTTGTTTTAGTTGTAATTTTATGTTCTTGATTGAGTAATGGGTTTAACTTAATGTTTTGGGTCCCCCATGATGGTGGGGGAAGCACCCGTGTTGAGATTATTGAGAGAACTGAAGTTCTGCCATGTTTGTTATCAAAACCTGCATTGTAATCACTTACAAGGGGTTGTAAACGATTACGCGTGTCTAAAATGCATTTTGCACATCCTGCTGAACTGAAGGAGCCACCAATGAACACGTAGGGGACCACAGCTGAATAACAGTGTGTTTTGGCCCAAGTCCAGTTCTTTTAGTAGTAATTCTATGTTCTTAAGTGAGGAGTTGGTTGAAATTAATGTTTTTGGTCCTCATGAAGGTGGGGGAAGCACCCATGTTGAGATTATTGAGAGAACTGAAGTTCTGCCATGTCTGCTGTCAAAACCTGCATTGTAATCGTTTACAAGGGGTTGTAAATGATTACGCGTGTCTGAAATGGATTCCGCACATCCTGTTGAACTGAAGGAGCCACCAGTGAACACGTAGGGGACCACAGCTGAATAGCAGTGTGTTTTGACCCAAGTGCACTTGTTTTAGTTGTAATTTTATGTTCTTGAGTGATGAGTGGGTTGAAATTAATGTTTTTGGTCCCCCATGAAGGTGAGGGAAGCACCCATGTTGAGATTATTGAGAGAACTGAAGTTCTGCCATGTCTGCTGTCAAAACGTGCATTGTAATCGTTTACAAGGGGTTGTAAACGACTACGTGTGTCTGAAATGGATTATACACATCCTACTGAACTGAAGGAGCCACCAGTGAATACATAGGGGACCACAGCTGAGTAGCCTTGTGTTTTCAACGTTGTATGTGATTATGTAGTGTTTAAGTGTCCATTAAGTATGACTTTATTTCACTACTTAAGATTTTGTCACATATAATACGAGAAACATTCACAGTTAATCTCCACAGCCTTACGAAGCTTCAAACACCAACGAAATGGTCTCATCGCAATTCGTTCTACATGGACATCTCTCAGTAACCCATTCATATTAACAATGATTGATGAATCAAGAGAGATTCGAACCCGCCACTACAAAACATTAAAAAATATTATTATTTACCAAAAAAAAACCAACTATATATAACACCATAACTTTAACTTACCTTTGGGTTTCCAGACGCCATTGCGACAAGCAAAAGAGAGCGAAAGAGAAGCGAAAACACCAAACAATGCCAAACAAAGCGAAAACGCAAAATAGAGCCACAACGCAAAGAGACCCAAAACGCCAAAAGAGACCTTACCGATACACACACGAAGCGAGAGTGAACGAAGGGATACAAGAGGCGAATATTAGAGATGAAGCGAGTGGAGAGACGACACGAAGGGATACAAGAGGCGAATGTCAGAGATGAAGCCAGTGGAGAGACGAGACGAAGGGATACAGGAAGCCAATAGGAGAGAACACACACGAAACAAAAGTGAACGAAAGATAAAAAATGAAACTGCTAAAATGAGATTTCATATCTTCCGTTTTCCAAAATCACCCTCCGAAACATTTTAAAAAGCTTTCTCTTTCTTCACCCAAATTGACCAACCAGCGAATGACAAGTGTAGTTGTCAAAATTGTGTCAAAATAAGGATATCAACAAAACATTTTCCTTTATAATACCCCTCTTTCGGGCTAGTTTCTCAAGTCAAGGTAAGTCAAGTCAACTTGCGTACTGCATACTCACAACACAACACATTGGTTTGGAGCTAACGGTACTATATTATGAAGACAAACCAGGATCGACATTGGAAACAATAAAACTAAAGAAGAACCAACTGTGTTTTTTTGCTCAAGGGCCACACCATGTTTGGTTCCGTGTTTTGCTTTCATTTTCTAGTCTCTTGTTTCATGCTTCCTGTCTTGCTTGCAGCTCCATGGGAACAATACCCAGCACAAGATTGTCCTTCTTCTCCTCAACCATGTGGCTATCTGGGCACTATCTTCCCCCCCTTCACAACAAGCCAAGATCCAAAATGTGGCTTGCGAATAAGTGGCTGTGACGACGACAGTAAAGTCAAACAAATCTCACTGACAGACCAACAATGGTATAAAATTGATTTCATAATAAATCCAACTTTCGACCCCAATGATCTTTCCATTTTCATCCATTATCCAGATTTTGACACCATTGTTCCAGAGCAGCCTAGGCAGCCTTTTGAGATAGATAAAAGGTATTTCAAGATCGATAACAATATTACCTTCTTTGGATGCCTTCGCAACACCGAAAACAAAATTTCAACTCCAAACATGTTTTTATACAGACACTGTCAAAACATGTTTTTACACTACGACATGTACTTTAGTCCTTCCCATCCAGTGGACTATCCAATGCCCAACATTCCATTCGCATGCTTACTTTTTCAGGTTTCTCAATCTGGATTCTTTTGCAATTGCCCTTCATTTGAACTTTTATTTTCTATTCTCCAAATTAAATTAAACCTGCCCAAAAATTGCAAACCCTGTCCTCATGGCCTGTGTAAGTTGAAGTTTGAAGGACAACGCCTCAATTGTGACTTTCCCAGTGATTATGCACAACCACCTCGTCTTTCCCGGCCCCTGGTTTCTCCACCTCCAACGGCCAAGGCTAAGAAACTGGGTACTGTGATTAACTTTCTTTATTTCCATATATGCTGGGAAGTCTAGCAGTGTTAAAAATGGTGTCTTTGTGAATTAGACTTAAGTTTTATTATTTGTTGTATCTTTTCATTACTGACTGTTATTCTACAAGGTCACGCTGTTATACAGAGTTGTTCCTATTTAACGCGCTTTCCTCGCCCTTTTTCTGCAGCTTTATGTGTTGGAATACCAGTCCTGGTTGGGGTTTTTGCCTTGGTTGTTGTTATTCTTTTGTTGTTGAAAGGAAGAAAGAAACGTTCAGGCCTCCAAAACAAATCAAGAAGTGCTTATTCTTCTTCCTTCAGAAATACAACGTCCATGGAAAGTGGAGGTGTCTACTTTGGGATCTCTGTCTTCTCCTTCGACGAGCTCAGAGAGGCAACCAGCAATTTTGATGAAGCTAGGAAGATTGGAAAAGGAGGCTTTGGAACTGTTTACTTCGGTAAGAACTCTACATTCTCACAATTTTTTGTTTGAGGAAAAGTAGCATGATATACAATAACATTCATTTGACACACCTAACAAGGTAAATTATAACTTCAAACTGCTATGTAGAATAACTTTGGTATTGAACAACCAGGAAAACTTAGAGATGGTCGTGAAGTTGCAGTGAAGCGCCTGTTCGAGCGCAGCTACAGGCCAGTGGAGTCATTCATCAATGAAATCCAGATCCTCACACGTCTGCGACATAGAAACCTTGTGTCCCTCTATGGCTGCACTTCGCGTCACAGACGGGACTTACTGCTAGTGTACGAGCACATCCCAAATGGCACTGTTAGCTCTCATCTCCATGGTGATCAAGGAAATTCATGCTTTTTGCCATGGCATCTGAGAATGAAAATTGCCATACAAACTGCTAGTGCATTGGCTTATCTCCACGCTTCTGACACCATTCACAGGGACGTGAAAACCAGCAATATTCTCTTGGACAATGCGTTTGATGCTAAGGTTACGGATTTTGGTCTTTCAAGGCTGTTCCCTGATGATGTCACTCACGTTTCCACTGCTCCAAGAGGTACCCCTGGTTATGTTGATCCGGACTATCGCCTATGTTACCAGCTAACAACAAAGAGTGATGTATATAGCTTTGGGGTTGTGCTTGTTGAGTTAATATCATCTCTCAAAGCAGTTGACATGAACAGGAACAGGGAAGACATTAAGTTGGCAAATCTTGCCATTAGGAAGATTCAAAAGGGTGCCTTTTCTGAGTTGGTTGATCCTTCCCTTGGTTTCCAATCAGATGAGAAACTAAAAATGATGATAGGTTCGGTGGCAGAGTTGGCTTTTCAGTGTCTGCAACAGGACAAGGAATTGAGACCCTCTATGGGAGAAGTATTGGAGGTGCTGGAGAGAATTCACAGTGGCAGGGATGAACCACCGAATCAGGAGGGAATTGTCGTTAATGGTGCTATAAGGGCTTCTCAAAGCTATGCTCACCCACCTCTTCCAAACACTCTGATAAACCCCCAAAAGCGCCTTTTCAAAACAAACTGATAAAAGGGATCTGCAAAATACATCAGAAGCTATCTTTTACTTCTAATGGCTGATATATACTTGATACTGTGTGCAGATTTCAACTCCACTTTGCATCATTAGAATCAACGAGTGCATCAAATACTTTTCTTGTTGTAGTTTGATGATTCGGATACTTACAAAATACCTTAGCTCAACATATTATATAAAAAACATGATCTGATCATATATATATATATATATACAGAAAACGTCATCATATTTTGATAGTTGCATGCAATACTAATAACAGAGTCTTTGTTAGTTTGATGTCATTTGTTGTGACTTAGGAGAATCTTCATTAAATTTTAGATCAATTTTGTCTAGCTTAGTTTGAAATTCCTGCGGTTTTTGCTCAATTGCAAATAGTTTATCCCAGCCCAGAACTCATTTGGTCCATCTTCTATCCTATTGTATCATGCAACACAGTTTCATCCCAAATTCAATTTGGCACTTCCATCTCCAAATGCAGCATGAACCCATTACAGATGCAACTTGATTATTCATATATAGTACTTCCCTACACTTAGGCATTTAGTAATTTGCAACAAGGAAAAGCTAAGAGTATATTGAAAATATTAACTAGTGTCTTTAATATATCTTTAGGTATTTTAAATTTATCTAAGCATTAGTTTTCCTAATTTTTGTATGTTTATGATCTATATTTTAATTTAGTCAGGATTATTAGTATGAATAGAAGGTAGAATATTTGTATTCCTCCCAAAGTTCTACAACAGGGGTGGGTCAGTACGAAACTAGTGCATAGTAGGGTCTTCATAAACGGAATTCTCGAGGTGGGACAATGGACACGCATGTTTCTCGAGTAGTTTCTCCACGTTTAGGATATCCAAACGTGATTTGTTTTATGATTTCTTTACAATTTATCTAATATTTAATGAAATTTAAAGAAACCAATATCCACTTTCTTAGAAAAAAACTATAATAAATTTCACATTGACCTTTGAGTAAAATACCTTAATAAAATAATCAAACTCAAACTTTTAAAACATATCTACTATTTTTTTCCTTCTAGTTGTATTTTTTTTTCACAATCCACGTAATTTATTCTCTCTTCATTAAAGTGTTCTTTTTAAGTTTTTTAAAATATTTACTTACACTCGTTTATATATTATAAATTAATTTTATTTTTAGTTCACATTAGACTTTTAACATAAAACTTATGGGGTGTTGAAATTGCAATTAGATAATTATCTTTTGACGAGGAATTGCATAAAAAGAATCTTAAACATTCTTAAATAAGTTTTTGTATAATAGAGTGTATTTTGGTTGTAAATTTTTGGGTTAAATATGTTTTTGGTCCTTTAACTTTTAGTGAAAATTGGAATTAATCCATCTTCAAAACTTTGGCCTAATTTAGTCCCCAAACTTTAGAAATGTATGAATTTAGTCTTTTTAACCAAATTTTGTTAAACATCAAATAAACCTAACAAAATTTGGTTAAAAGGACTAAATTCATACATTTCTAAAGTTTGGAGACTAAATTAGGTCAAAGTTTTGAAGAGGGACTAATTCCAATTTTCACTAAAAGTTAAGGGACAAAAGACATATTTAATTCTAAATTTTTAAAAATAAAAAATGTACTGTAAAATAAGTATAAATATTAGTTTTGTATTTAGGCCTATCAAGTCAAATAAGGTTAAGATTGTGAGCATTGAAAGATAAAGTAAGGAACTACTTTGAAATCATCGAACTGTAGTAAAGCCTGCTTAAAATTTACCCAAGAAGAAAAGTCAAAGTATTGAAAAGTGAAGGAGAAAAATGCATGAAAGAAATTTATTAATTAAATCATCTTGTGGAATTATTATCAAAGAAAAAGTTCGAGTTTCTTGACAAAGGAATCAAAATATCTCATGACATTCTAAATCTTCTAAATTATCAACTCTTGCAAGGATACAAGGATATACAAGAGATTATGAATTAACAAAAATATTGAACTTAGTTTGTGTGAATGTTTTGAAAGTTAATAAAACTTTTCAAAATAAAATATGTGAAAATAAAAATTTGAAAAATTCCTCTTAGATGAATAATTTTATGTTATATTGAGAATATTTGAAGGATAAATACAAAACAAACAACTTGATGAAAATAAAATATTGTTTTACAAATATTTTCTTTTAAATAATAAATAGAAAAGAAACAACCTGAACAAGGACGGTACGTTTAATAATTTTAAAATAAGTTTGTAGTATTTTTGAAAATGTCTAAATCACAGTAAATACATTACTTTATATTAGTTCATTCCAAATTTTCTGTGTTAAGTATAAAGGATTTACTAATCAATCTTAACTACAAGTATTATTATTATCATCACATTTAACTTCCAATAAGCTCATAAAGTTGCTCTTTCATATTTTATAATCTCTCCTTGATATTAGTCTTGATATTTACTCTTAGTCACATCCCAACACACCTTCAAATATCTAATAAGATAGTTACATATTGACAGTTAATATGTAAGTAATCTCAACAACAAATTAACATATTTATTGAATATCAAATATTAAAAATACTAAAAGTTAAAGCACCAATTTGAACACGAGCTAATTCTGAAAGTACCAAAAAGTTATTATTTACTAGCAAAAGAGATTGAATAACACAAAAACCTTAAACTCCATTCTATTATGATTGAGAACATGAACTTATTAACTTCTTTATTTCTTTGGACAAAAAGGAATGAAAATCCTCTAAGTTAGAAACTAAATGTAAACATAACTGTGAATCAATGTCTTGTTAGCTGCTCTTTGTTTCCGAGAGGAATTGACGAAGCTTTCATGTTAGACTGAGACGGTGGTTGTCCCCTATCAGTGCCACTGGCTTCTGCTTTTGACTGAGCTTTGTTCAGTTCATTGGGTTTAGAAGAGCCTTGTGGATACCCTTTATCCTGTGGTACAACTCGCTGCAAAAACCTTTGTATCATCTCATAACTAGTGAATGTAATAACAGCAGATGGAGTTGTTCTTAAAAGATTTGTTGCACAACCACGATAAAACCCAGCAATGCCTTCCTTTTGAAACAACTTCTTGGTACAGTCAATAACCCCTGTATATTGTATCCCGTTATTTTTGGCCTGCCCTTGCTCTTGCAGCCGAGATCGTATTACCTGGAAATTTGAAATTTTAATCATAAAAATACAAATTTTCATTCATGAAGAAGTTTATTTTTTCAGAAAATTGATTTTTACATATTATAAAACTAGCTTATAATGTAAATTGATATCATATTTAGTTGATATAGGATATCTAACACCTCTCCCCTCATGTGAAGACATGTACATTTCAGTGGCAAGAGTTGAACCTGTAACCTTTTCCATTCTCCCTTCCAACTTTATCATTAAGTCATTCTTATATCTCTACTTACTTTAAAATTAGTCTTATCTCTAATCCATATAGGATTTACTGTTCAAAGCATACAACATGCAATTGAAATTGCAAAGAGTGTTTTTATTTTCCCGAACAAGGGCTTAGTGATATAAAAGTGTTGGAAAGTACAAAGTTGTCACTCAAAGGAATCCTCAGGTTATGATCCATACATAGAAATTTAGCGAGAGAGAGGTCATACATACCTCATGTGGATAAGTCATTACAGAGGCAAACACTTTTGAAATTGATGATGCAATGGCAACACTTCCAGGACTTAGCTTATCAACAGTTGTGTTATCTAAAATATCCGAAAGTTCATTTGATGAGCAACACGTACAAATAAAAAAACAGAAAGATACTTATTTCAAGAACTGCTGAATGAATGAAGACTTAATTCACTAGGCATCCATCTATACCTTTTTCTGCCATGTATGACTTGATCCTTTCAAATGCTGGGAATTGAATTGCAACATGACTTATGCCAGCCAATGAAGGAATAATGCCACTGTTTCACATTAACAAAATGTCAACTAAATACACAGAAACAGACTCAAGCTATCACACTTTCGGTTCACTATATCATTTTTTTCCCTTGGAAAGTGGTTTGATACTGTGCAGCAGTTTTGACATGAAGGCTATTTGCTTACATCTATGGACTACTCAACTTGGCATCATTTATATAAACATGGGTGAGGATCAATGAAGAAAGATGTATCATTTCAAATAGAAATTTTTTCTCAATGATCCAACTGTTAACATTATATATAAAAAGAGAGCTAATTTTGATCTCAGAGTGCCAGCAAAAGTTAACGGAATAAAAGAAATTAACATGTAATCTGTTTACCACTGATCATTGGGAAATAGTAGTGCAAATAAAAACAATTAGACACAAAAACAGTTTTGTCTTAAGATGGTTGCCATAATTTAATAGATCCATAACATTAAACTTGAAACAAGGACAAAGAAACTGACCTATATAGGCCTCTTATGCCTTCCTCACGTGTAATCCTTGTCAGAGCAGACAGAACACTCTTGTAAGGAACAACATCGGGTCTCATTCCTTGTGTCTAATGGGTATCAGGAAAAAATGAATTAATGAATGTCCAGGGTTGGCAAAAACAATATGAAAAAACCACTAATGTTTTAACAGTAAACTTTATATAAACTTACTTGAAGTCTTGTCTTAACAACCCATAATGGATTTACAGAAATTGCTGTTGCTGCCCCAGCAGCAGCAGCAGCTGTCATATGTCCAAAAGTTGTGAGTTCCTTGCAACCATCTGATAGAGTATTTCCAACAAAGAACATCAATAAAAATATAGTCTATCCATCAAATTTAAATATTAGATCTGAAGAACTATACTTCCAAAAATCACTTTTTGACAAATTTAGTATACCTGAAGCTTAATGAGAAAAACATAAATGTGTAAAAAGTACTGAGAATTGGGAAAATATATACCGCGTGAACGAAGCAGGTCTTTTAATAGCTCATAACTTGTGAAGTAAACCTACAATAAACTTAATATTATTTGAAAAAACATGAACTATGAAAAGAAAACACCATACACTTAAACAGTAAAATAAAGATAATCCATCATCTAATATAAAAAGAATACGATTAATCAATGCTCTCAAAAAGGATCCTCATGGACAAAGTAGATGCAACTGGTAAATGATTAAACACAGATTTATTTCACATATAATATGACCACACAAAGAGCACTAAATATTTTTTTCTAAAACAGATGTAAATATTTGTTTTATCTCTTGACCCAAATAGAATTGGAGATTAACATAAACACTAGATTCTATAATAAAATGACGCAAAAAAAAAAAAGTTAACACATTTTTTTACCAATACTTTATTAATGAAGACTGTAACCCAGACAGGATTATGCGGCAAATAAGAATTGATTATAAAGATCATCAATTAATATTTCAGAATAATGGAAAAACTTGTTTATAGCTAAGCCTAAAAATAAACAGAAGAGAAGACTGACATAAAAGTGGATTGTAATACAAAATGAAGCAAACAATGAAATAAAATAAAAAAAAAACACCTATTAAGGACACAGAATTTTGCAAACTAGTTGTAATAAATAATATATTAGCAAGTAACTTGGTGAAGACTGTATCACAGACAGATTATGAGACAAATATAATTTTATGAAGATTATCATCAGATATGCATGAGACCAAGCCCTGACACAATGGGAAAGTTGCACATTGGTGATGGGTTGGTCTTAGGTTTGAATCTGGAAGCAATCTCTTTGCATATGCAGTGATAAAGCTGCATAGATGACCCTCTCTCATACCTTTGCATTGTGGGAAACCTTTTGACAATTGACCACATTAATTACTTTTATAAACATGATCCGTATAATAGTTTGTATGTATGACATGAGAAGATAGGAGGTAATAATGCTTAAAGGAAGCAAAAACGGAAGCACATCTAAGGCACTGTTTCAAAAAGCCTTGAATTGCGTCTTTAACTACAACAGCCATTAGTTAGAGGCAACAGGAAAAGAAACTCACTGCCCAGTTTGGAAGTAATGCCAGTATCGTCGGTGAAAGGCCACGGTACATTCCCCTGAAGCCCTCATTCCTTACTATATTTTGCAAGCTTGTGACAATGACATTTCCTAGGAGAACAACAAAAGTTAGGCTAAAACATTAATCACTTAACAAATGCTGGATATAATTCTTTCATAGAGCTATATATCATTGACAGTTTGAATTGAACTAAGATCACCCAATTTAGACTACATGTTGATGACACAATCACAAAGACTAAACACTCAGAAAGGATAAGCACTTCTAAAAACCCTTCGCAAAATCTTCTCAAGGACACATCGAACCAATAAACTTATGCCAATTATCAATGATTTGAAACTTCTTAATCTTAACAAAAATTCAACCTCAACCACAGCATTGTCAGAGACCTATTAACTGCGTGTTTGATTTTGCCTCATGCACCCATGAAATTGCGACAAATCATGAGATATGATGTAAAAGCTATAAATTTGAGAACTCTGGTAGCATAAAATGTGGAACCATACATGCAATAAGTAAAAGTTTCAAATTTCAGACCACACCAAGAGTCGCAATTGCAACATCTGAATTGCACCACTGCAATACAACACACTGGACACAATTTAAAGCCCTGCCTAAACAATCAACAAAAGACAAATACCTTTCTGCCCTTGAGGAAGGCCATGGACTTGTAGCCTAGTCTTGATCACATCCAACGGGCACACAAATGTAGCCGCTATTGTCCCTGCACATTGCAATTGTATAGTTAATCCATCAATACTGAATGTCACGCTGTAAAACAAGCCGTTCTGGAAAAGACTAGCATAGAAGTGACCAAAACAGCAACTGAGAATCAAAATTCACAAAAATTGACACAGGCCCAATAATAAAGAACCCAAAAGAGGAAAAGGGTCGAAGCCAAAGTTAATTACCTGCAGAGGCACCAGCAGCAGCGTGACAAATTAAAGCCCTAATGTCGAGACTGCCACTACAAGTTTCGCCATTGCTACTCATATTAGAATCCCGAAACGCAATTTATCAAAGTCGAAGGTAAGTAGTTCCTTAGTTTGCAGAAGAAGGGAAGGGAATTATTTTCATGGCAGATCTTAAATTCTTGTTTCTTTATATACAATCTTCCAAGTTTCAAGTGTTGAGAGGAGAAAAAAAAATAAAGGTGCGATTTGGGTTAACTTGAGAGAAGGGTTTTGTATACGCGGCGAATGGGTCTAACGAAGGGGCTGAAACGTGTTCTTCGGGGAATGAAAAACTGCCAAGCAAAATCAACGGTCTCAAGAGTTGAAAGTTGAAAGAGAATGAGAATTTGTTGGGTTATTTCCACTCTTTTTCTCTCTCGTTGAATCGTTTCTTCTCCCTCTGGATCCTTGGGGGGTTGAAATTCTCTTCAATTTCTCAATTAATTCACTTTAACTAATTCACTTTAAGTTCATAAAACTTGAAGCAGGGTTAGAAACGGTGGAGAACCCAGGAGGGACGAGATCTTCTAATCTTCTTTGTGAGAGAAAAAAAGGATCTTGATTCTTCTTTGCTCTTGGTTTTAATGGCTGTAATTGATGGGTCTTGAAGAAAGAAACCAGTTTCGTTTATGTTTCTTAAATTTGCAGAGACAGTAAAGGAAAAAAGCTTATTCCAGACGCCAACTGTGAGGAAGACATGCAAAGAAAACTCATTCTGTCAGATTTTATTTAAATGGATTACTTGCCATCGCCGCCGCAATTAATCTTTTGTAGAACCTTTATCTGTTAGAGTAAAACTATTAGCGTGATTCTGTTTCGAACACAAATAAGTCTACATGTGTCGATTTTGTTCCCAGGTGGCACACGTTGCAATAAAATTGTAGTTAGCGTGCTGTAAGAAAAGATTACCCATCTAAGCACACTTTCAAAAATATGTTAGATTTAGGTTATTTTGGTCATTGAGAAGCAAGTTCTGGTCTTTGTTTATCATCAATTTGGCTAAAACAGCATTTTGGTTTTCTATTTCTTAAAGAAAAAAACACTTTTAAAATTAATATATTAATTAAAATTATTAATCTATAATATTATATAAAAGATTATATATATATATATATATATATATTAGGAGGTAGGAATAACATTAAAAGCTTAATGCATGATAATATTATTCTTTATGATAGTTAACTAATATCTTTTGTACAAAAAAGAGTCTTAAAAATTTTGTGAAAACTATAAGCTCCAAATACAAATTGTTAAAGAAAAAACTCAATAGAAAAGACTTAGGAAGAAAAAGATAGCCAAACATGAACAACCTTCAAATTCTAAATCTAGACATAATAAAACAAGGTTTCGAAAAACTAGAAGACAATTTCAGGAAGAAAAACCATAAACCAAACCACCAGACTAAAGTCTAAAAATAGTATCTGTTACAATTGTAGAAAATCAGGTCACACCGGTAAATGCTGTATATTCAAAAAGGAAATCAATAACCTTAATCTAGAACAAGAATTAGAAGAGAAAATCAACAGCCTTCTAGTAGAAACCTCGGAAGAGGAATTTAATCCAAAATCCTCTAAAGAAAATCTTAATGAAATACAAAAAAGATGAACAAGAATAATCCTATGGCAACATTCCAACGGTGAATGTTTTAACAAAAAAGAAGAAGCAAGATCATCTCTTATTTGAAGCAATCAAACCTTAGAACAAGTTCTTAGGAACAATATAGTAATAACCAACAAGTACGATCTTAAGCCGTTTCTCAAAAGGCTAGAAAAATCTACTATCAAACTTGTTACCATCCAAGATTTCCTGAAAATCCACAATCTCAAAAAAGAAATCAAAGAACAACAAGCAGTCTATAACTATTTATTATCCAATTTAGAAGAATCTTCAGACTATGAAGAAGCTCCTATAAAAGATCTAGAACAAAACCTAGATATGAATGACTTGGTCTTATAAATCATTTAACTCATACATAAGTTTTTTTTTTTATAAAAGTAAGTAGAAGACTTTATCTTAAAAATTATCACTAAAAAAACATATTAAAAATTCTCTTTGTAAATTATTCTCTTGATTCTTTCTTCAAATGATATTTTATTTAAAGGCTTCTCAAAAGATATCCGTGAGACTTGAGTTTTTGCTTTTAATATTGTGTCTTTCTTATTTTTGTTGTGTGAAACAGTCGTTGGTTAAAGTCAACTTGTCAAAGCATGCGTGTTTTTTAGTACTTTGATAGAAGTAGGTTGTACTATTTTCCTGGCATGACTTTTGATGGAGAGAACATTCTATAAATGTCTTCTTTGTCTCTAATGTTCACTTCTGATATATTTCGAATATAGTAGGTGGATGTGTGTAGTAGGTGATCTACACAAAATAGAGTAGATATGCATGCAACTATCACTTTTATTTATTTTTTTAACGTTGAGCATTTAATGCTTTTTCATAACAAAAGTGTTTTTCACATTTTCTACTGTTCAGGTAGTATTTATCATTTAAGCTTTTCTCTTAAGATACCAGTTGTTGATTGATAACTTTATCGTTAGACGAAGTATGAGGTTTAGCTCATAGTATCGTCTAGACTGTTGTAAACATTTTAATATTCTACTTCCTTTAGCTAGAGCGTTTAGCAAGTTTGTCCTCTACAAGTTTTTGGAATATTGATTGGAACTTTTAAATGGCTTTTATCAAAAGCATTGTCGAGACACTTTTACGTTCTTTTGAGAGTTTGACTGGTTACCGTTTGCAACAATATAGCTATCGCTTTTAGCACAACTCTCATAAACGCTTTAACTTTTGGAATCGTTTAGTATAGCATCTCATTTAGGCCTAAATGTTTTTCTAAGGCTTTCCTATGTTACTAGGTATTTAGAAATTTTGAGCTTAACATTTGAGTTTTTGTTATCCTAATATTTTAGTGATGATATCCTCGTATTCTCACTTCGTTTAATGTTGTTTTGTTAAACTTCAAAACATATGAGAGTGTTTAGATATATTAGTTTTATAGAAATTTTTTTTTTAACACTAAGCACCTTGGCTGTGTGCGTGCTGTTGGATCAGGAATTGGTATTTGACATTATTTTGGGAAAGTGAAGTTGTACCTTGTGAACTAAGTTGTATTCTTTTACTATGATAGTGTTTCTTGTAATTTTCATTTACGAGTTCTTGATCTTAAGGAGAGTTCAAGAAAGTGATACTTGGAGATGTTTATACTTGGTGTAGCCTAGAAAGGTTTGCACTTGTGATACCTATAGAGGTTGACACTCGTTGTAACTTAGATAAGGTGATACTTGTTTCTAGTCAAGTAAATTTATTAGTAAAATTTCTAAAACAGGTTGATTAAGATGTTGAACGTAACCTCAATGGTGAGAAAGACCAATATAAATCCTTTGTGTGCTTTTCTCTCCCCCAAGCTTTTACTTTGATTATTTGTATGCACAAAAATTGTTTGAATTTATATATAAGCTCTATTCACCTCCTTGGGTTAATCAACTCAAGGTCGTCTAATTACAATCTCACTAAACCATATTTCAAAAGGTTTCAACATAAGCTAAAAGTCTGAAAGATCATTAAAGTAAAAAAAAAAGGAAGTTTTGTTGATAATGGATTTGCTTAAAAGAGTAAATAAAAAAAAATTAAATGACAAATTGATTCTTTAGTTCTTTCATAGTTAACTTTTTTATAATTTATCATGCAATGATCATTCATCCAAATTTAAATAGACTAGAATTAACCAAACAAACATCAATCAATCCATTGAGTATGTCTCATGTTTCCAAATGTCTATGTTTGATATTTACACAATTTTATCTCTTGAATTAAGCAACAAAAGATTGTTAAAATTGAGAAAATTAGTAAGAACTTCAATTAAAGAACAAAGTTAAATTATCAAGAAGTGTTATGAAATAACCCCAAGAGCAGAAATTGAAATTCAAAAAATTTACTAATGAACTCACGAGAAAATCAAACTAGAAAGGTTTAGCCTTCCATGCAGAAGGCAAGAGAAAGAATTACAAAAGGGGAAATATAAAAATCTAGTGTATTACTAAGAGGTTAGCAAATAGACGTGAATGGTGAGTGATGATGAATGATCACTCTCTTCGACCCTCAACTATTTATGTAGCCCTTGAAGAACAATCCTTACAACTCTAAATAACTGCATGATTCTATAGTGAATTTAGTCTTAAATACAAAAAAGTTAAGATTTGATATTCTAAATGTGAGTAAAAATGTAATCATCAAATACCTCTATTTTGCAAGGAAAAACTCTTATGAAATTCAAGAATGATCGAATATGTAGAAAATTAAACAAAAGAATACATAAAGGGTTGTAGGTAAAACACAATGTTAAAGAAATCAAGGAATCATGAAAAAGAAGAATAAAAATCCCTATATTAGCAAATAAAAAAGTAACTTCAATCAAGAAGTGAATTAAAGATGATATAGAGTCTACACAAGATAAATTCTCTAACTCTCAAGTGTTTAGGTTTGTATATATATTTAAAGCACTCATGTAAACAAATACTATTATAACTTAACAAGATTCTAATATCCATGATCATTTAATAACATTCAAAATCAAGGAAACTTCATATTAATTGTAATGAGGAAGCCATAAAAGTATAAAAGTCAATCAATTTAGGATTAGAATCTTAAAACCCAAAGAAAATACAGGAGAAATGGGGAAAATTCACAAATAAGTACAAGTAATGTAAAACTTTTATTTTTAGTCTTTTGCTTATTGAGCAAATATATTTATTTCTATTTCTCTTTTGTCTCTAGGAGTTACTTAAAAAGATCCAAATAAAAATAAAATAGTTTATCTTTTCAAAGTACAAACTACCCAATTGAACTGTGATTTGCCAGCACCACATGTATACCATTTAAATAGCTAGGCCACCATTGCTATCACCACATATATAGCATTTAAGAGATAGTAGATAACTGTCACATTTCCAGTGAAAACGTTCACAAATCCTGTATCACCCCATTAGAAATTTTGCACACTGCTACTTATTAATTCTGCACTGGTATTCATAAAATTCATGCAATGTAATAACTGCGCAGAGGCTCTGTGTGCAACTCTGGTGAGGGACCAATCACTAGAATTAGTGGCTCCCGTTAGAAAGTAAGAGAGAGAAGAAAAAGGAGGAATTTGGTCGTGAAGGATCGTAAAAGAAAAAAAGAACTTAAAATTGTGAGTAGATCTGATGTAAATAATTTTTTTTGTGAAGATGAATGACAAATTATATAACCTTTTTTCTTTTGTAATATATCATATAAATAATTTTATTTGATGTATAATTAACGATGATGCCGCACATATATAATACCTTACGGTGAAAAATAACATTAAGCAATTATGTTTTATAACATAATGTGTTTTTTTTACGTGGTAGGATAATAGATTGTGAATTATATTATGTACGGGAAATGATGAGTAGAGATGTCTATTTAGTCACTTAGGGTTTGGAAGTGACATATATGGGTTAGTACTAAAGAAGTTTTTAGACAAAAAAACTCTTCGTTGAAAAAGTTCATGATGAATAGAGATGTTTATTTGACTTAATTAGGGTTTAGGGTTTGGAAATGCCTTATATATGGGTTAGGACCAAAGAAGTTTGTAGGACCAAAAAACTCTTCATTGGAAAAGCTTATAAAACCAAAATGTCTACATTTTTATGGAACAAGATTAATCTGAGTTTTTTTTTTTTTAAATATGAAAAAATATTAATTTTTTAAAACATATTATTGGACATAAAAGAAACAAAAACAATAAAAAATTTCAACTCAAACCAACCTTTGACACCAGCTCATCTAGGATAAATTGTCTCAACCTTCTACTTAGGTCTAGTGGTGATAACGTTGTCGTTGACGCGATCAAATTAATACTATTAAACTATAGCAACTTTAGTATTGTTAAGATAACCAACAAAATAGAAAATGTAAGTTCAATCATAATTCGTTTCCCAATGAAAACGGAATTGATAATTCTTAACAAATTAGTTCTTATAAAAACTATACAAAAGGATCGGTAAAACAAAAATAAGATCAATAAAAGATTAAAGAATATAATAACAAAAAATATAAAGAAATAAATTTATCAAAGATTTAAAAAGATAAAAAACAATGATAAAGAAAATAGGTTCATGTCACTTTTTCAAAATAGGATTTATCATTGGTTATCTAAAGATTATTGTTTAATTAATTAATCTTTAAGATTTTCAAATTAATCAATGTAAGACCTTTTCTTGGTCAACTACAGTACATTCTCAATTAAAATCAAGAACTTTGTAAATTAATCATAGTAAATTTAACCAAAATACATTCTCAATTAAATATTACTATGTCTAATCATGTCTATTCATTTACCTCTTATATCAAGTAAAAAGTTAATTAACCAAAATACATTGTTAATTAATTCTTGTTAAAGTCTTCACCTTTAATCAAGTACATTCTCAATTATTGACAAAAATTCATTCAATCACATGAAAGTTTCTAACTTTAATCAAAGTAAATTCTCAATTAAAATTAAAAACCTTGGACTCAAATGATTGATATCTTATGTAGATTTAACATCATCCTAACTTGCTATAATGTGAAAATCATTACTTTTACTTGATTAAGAAGAAAAAGACATATATACAAATAAATCAAAACAAGAATTAAAAGAACAAACAAATTTATTCATCTAACCTTAGAATCCAATAAAAAAATTACAGCAGAATAAACCCAAGAGGCTTAGTACTCCATGGAATGTGGAAATAACATGAAAGTATAATAAAAGACAATGGAGAACAGGAGAGAAGAGAGACGACGAAATTTGAATCCCTAAAGGGTTCCTCTGCTCCCTTAATATGTTTCCCTAAGTCTCTTTGTTTCAGGTTTTTCTATTGTTGTAATCTTCTTTATGATAATGTAATCTCCTCCATTTATCTTCTAAATAATCCAATATCTTCAAGATATATTTGATTGTTGTGGAGATCTAAAAATATTTGAGAAGATATTGCAAGATTAAAAATGATTTGGAAAATATTATCTTTTGATATTTATTCATATAGTTAAATAAGGAAATTATTTAACAATATCAAATAAAATATCTTAAGATATATTTTCCCCAAACTATCTTTAATCATAAACATTTATCAATTATCAAAGCCCTTTTAGTAGAAAAAATAGAGAAAATGGTAAGATCCAATTTTTGTTGCCGATACCATCTTCTTAGCTTAGCCAAATTTCTTCACTTTTTCATGTTATGCTTGGATTAACTTCTTCTGGTCTTGATTATTTTCTATTCTTGGATTTATCTTTAAGGTTTCATGAAACTTTAACCAATTTATTTCCACATCTGAACAAGCTCAACTTAGTTGCAGTCACACTCACACACCTTAAAATATCCAAAGAACATTTATACAACTAAAAAGTTATTTTTAACATGTTTTTGTATCTCATACTAAATAAACTCAATTATAAAAAATCCTAATTAAAATATTCTATTTAAGTAAAAAAGCCAATTAAAAAATTCAATATTAAAGTATAAATGAGGGCATAAATACACACGTCATAGCCTTAATCATAAAACTTGTTTTGAAAAGTTAAAACGGTTTGGAAAAGGTTTTAACTTTAGTTTAATTGTTTAAGTTTTTCTATAATTGATTAATTTGTTTTTATGTGCCTCCAAATTAACGAGAAAAAAAAATTAATTATCAACTTTTATAATGGATTAAAACAAAACAAACAATGAGTTTTCAATTGGTCTTTAAGAATAATTTATTAAGAAGCTTAATAGTAACTAATATGTTCTTAAGTTTTTTTTTTAATGATGAACAAAATAACCAACTAAATGGTAACATGATTAATTAAAATAAAAAGCATATTTTTATTCTTGCGGTCCACTAAGTGGAAAAGCTTGAGGCTTCTCAAATGCCTCTTGTGTGTGGACCAGGAGGATCCACCTCCTCCGAATCCCCTTGAGATCGTGTTGATGTGACCGTGCAAGAGGCGGTCACGACTTCTGCTTCTACTCCTACTTTCATGCCTGATTTTCCTTCGGTGCTCATCACGGCGTGGGTGTCAATCGGAATTACGCATCCGAGAAGGATTCCTCTTTAGGCAGTCGATCTTGATGTAATGTGGAGGTGATACCCAGAGTGTTTTTTACTATCGACATTCTTAGGAGTCAGCTTCTTCTTCATGGGCGGGGGGAGGTCTACACTCAACGCCTCCTTTAGGATTCATGCCCTTAGTGCGTTCAAGGGTGTGTATTGTTGGAACTTTGGCCCTCGAGGAAGATCCTTCGATTGGGATTTGTTCCCCTTATCTCCTCTACCGACCAACTTCTTTCCCTCCTTCTTTTTGCCATTTGTTGTCGCAGCCTCCTATTGTTGCTTTTTACAAAATTCTCGCATGTCCTCCACATGCATGAACTATGCCGCTCGCTCTTACAACTCATCTATCATCTTAATGACCTCATGCATAGGTTATCTGCGAACGGTGTTACTCTCAAGGCCATTGAGAGATGATTCATGACAAGTTCCTGGCTAACATCCTTGATCTGTCGTGCAATCTTATTGTAATGGTCCATGAAAGATCTCAAGGACTTGCCCTACACCACCCGGGGTTGCTCGTCGTGTAGAAGGCCATCACATTGACGAACATTCTCAAATTCTCGTCTAGGTCAGTCGACTTGTCATATTTCTTGAACATTGGGGGCATCCATCGTTCGGGCATGGGCCAACCATGATGGCTATGGTGAAAGGTAGCAAACCGGTCGTGTGGACCGTCTATACCATGGGAGCTCCATTACTCACTCTCGTGCTTCCCTCTTAGACTGTCTTGGTTGGTACCTCCATCTACTTGTTCACGTTTGACGAACCAGGACTGCCCAACATCGGATGTTAGGTCGTCTACTCCTGGCATGTGGCTGCGTTTGTTAACATAAAGCTGAAGAGAAAAAACTTTGATGATGTCTCAAAGTCAAGTCTCAAGTGCTCTTGTTGCAAGAAGATATTCATAAAGACTTGTCTTGTGTTAAAGCTTTTTTGTAATTTATTAGATTTGTGTATAGAATGTGGTTTACTTTTGATTCTATGTATTCTTTGCCTTAAGTTGCGCTAAAATTCGTTTTGAATCAGAAAACCTCATTTTATACTCAAGATAATTGATTATAAACTTATAATAATCGATTATCAATAATCAGTTATGACTTCTATAATCTATTATCACGAGCAATTATGAGAAATTTTAAGCAAGTTTTTTACTGTTATGCATTTATTAAATGCATAATCAATTACCATAAGTGGGTATTCAATTATCACACGTTAATTAGCTGACAATGAATTTTTAGAGGTATCCTTGAGTGAGATCTCTATAAATTGGATTAGGACTCTCATTCTAAAATACGAAATACGTTGTATTCAAAATTCTTATTTGTTGTGTGTTGTGATAAGTGTTCTAGAGTTTGTGTAACCCTTGTGATCGTGGCTTTGAGAACTTGGTGTTGGCATAGAGCGACAACTTTCACTGGGAGTATGATCAAGTGCTGTTATTGTTGCTAAGTGAAGTTTGTCATCCTTTGTGAAGATTCAAAGGAAGTGTTCATCCTTCGTGAACCATTTAGAGGAGATGTTCATCCCTTGTGATTTTCAGGAAAAGTGAGTATCATCTCTTGGGGTAACAAAAAAGGTGTTTCTAAACCTTTAAACTTGTCTTTCTGTGTGATTGTAATAGTTTATTGTCTTTGTGATAGTAGAAGTTAATCTTTGTTTGGGATTAACAATTGGACGTAAGATTTTTGTGATCTGAACCAATATAAAATTATTTGTGCAAATCTCTCTTTCCATACACTCTTTATTGTTGTTGATATTATTTGTTAAGTAAATTTTATAAAGAGAGAAATTAAATTATTTCCAAAGCACAAGAAATCAATTCACCCCATCATCTTGATTTTTGTCCAAACACTTTAACCATTTCACTGCACCGCATTGACCGCGTTCTCGACCCTTAATGTCGCTAACTTTGCCTCATTCCTCTTCTACATCTTTTGCATTTTATGCTACATTTCCTTGATTAGTTCCATGGGATTCTCCTACTCGCCCGACTCTTCTGGTGTAGTTGTGTTAATGTTTCTTGTGATCATCACTGTGTTGTTTTCTACTTCCTCAGACCCCATGATGAATGTCAAAATGTTTCGGTTGTAGGGTTTAGGTTGTCTGTTTTAATGTGTTTTGTATGTCTTAATATCCAAGTCTCATATTTTTTCATCGTTCATCTTCAAATCCAGCTCAATCAAACTGGAGGTTACATACAAAAGGTACTCTGATGTTAAAGTTATTGATAATTTGATAGTTACAACAATTAATACGTATTAAATACAATCACTTACCTATTTGCCTCAAACTTCTATTTATAGTTTTCGAGATGGTCTTTGAATTAACAAACATAATCACAGTCCAATTGTTGATAATTATGATTTGCTATAAGCTAATTAATATTAGTAATAATCTCATGATAATTTGACCACCTAATCATCGTACTATCTATCACTTGAACATAATATAGCAAACATATGGTACAATAAACAAATATCATATAATATTTTTCTAGAAAAATAGATACTACAAACATGATTTAAGCTATTGTATAACATCTCTAGTAAATAACTAGATAACATAGTATTAAACAAAATTGTTTAATGTTAAAAAAAATTAAAAGACTAAGAATCTAAATTGTATGTGTGTACTACACGAGGAAGATTAATTTAAACAATAATATTAACTCCGAAAAATAATAAAACTAAAAAAGAAAAGCAGTTGCGAATTATTTAAAATTATTCATAAAATCCACATTACTTTAATTAATTTACTATTAATTCCCTAATATAAAACTTAGCTTACATTGAATCATAGACGAAATCAAAATAAAAGTTTGTGAAAATTTTCAAAACAAAAGAAAAATACCCAAATATAATAGTAATAATTTTAGAAAAATTTGGAAAACAATAATAAATATCCGATGATGTTTTAATTTACAATATTCCTCGGCATCATTGACTTGCACTTGCTTCAGGAATCGAGAGTGACCCAGACAGCGATTCCAACCCTTCATCACACGGCAACATGTGGACCCTAAGCAATTCCTCAATCATCTTCACCACGTGGCTCATCCTGAGCCGTTGATGAGGTTCGGTCTCAGTGCACTCGATAGCTATCTGCAGCAGCGCCACCATCTCCTCCTCAATGTCCTTATAGCTCATCAGTTCTAAATCGAATACCTCGGCCGTCCATTCCTCTCTCCCAACCGACCGGACCCACCTAGGGAGATCCGCCACGGTGGAGGGGCACTTCCCCGTCAGCATCTCTATCAATAGGACGCCAAAGGAGTACACGTCAGACATCTGTGTCTGCTTGCGACCGTCCGATACCTCTGGCGCGCGGTAGCCATTGGATCTTAGAATGGAGGCGCCAGCGAAGATGGAGAGACCAAAGTCCGCGACGCGCGCGTTGCCCGCCACGTCAATAAGAACATTGGTGGCTTTGATGTTTCCATGGGTGAGTTTATGTTTGTGAATGAATGCCACGCCTCGTGCCGCTCCAGCTGCGATCTTCAACCTCGTTGTCCAGTCTAGTGGGGTCCGCCCTGGTCCTCGATTACCTGTCGGATGACACTCATTTAACTTATTTACTATTTTACCCCTTCTCATCAACCCATGTAAATTTTTTATTTTGGTTTTTTATTATTTTTCTATTACTAACTAATTAAATAATTTTATATCTTTTAAATTATTACAAGAGATGTCATTTTTTATTTATTTTATGTCCTGTAAAATAATTTTCTTCAATTTTTATTCTTCCAAAGTTTTCAATAACTATTTTCTATTTCTTGTATTCATTTTAAGATAAATAAATAATAATATACTTTCTAGGGCAATTCATATTAACAATACGTTACAACACCGTCAGTATTAGCTTGAATCTTTTTATTTATTGCATAACGAATTAACTAGTGTTGTATAATATTAATAATATAAATAATTGTTATATATTTAAAACAAATTAAAGATCTATTTATAAAAAATAAAATAAAATATTACTCTAGTTTATTAAATAAAATCATGGTATAATATATATAAAAATTCAAACTTATTCTTCGCGTCATTTCTTAATTTTATATAATTATGTAACATTTACAGCAATTTATTTTCAACAGATAAATAGAAAAGTATATTTAAACAATTCAGAAAATTAATGAACTAAACTATCATATTATCTAATGTTCAAATCTTAGTTAGACTTCTTATTTATTAATTTAAATTTAGAAGGCTTAATTAATAAGTAAATTTAAAAAAAGAAAAACATACATAACCTAAAGGTAATCAATAGAAGAAAATGGCATTAAGTATGTTAATAATGTGGCTTTTCAAGTTTAATATGGTATATTATCATACCATAAAGCATGGGAATCTCACTTTTGTATAAGGGTTCAAATGTTTATGATTGGCCTACTTTGCTTTTTTAGTTACATTTTCTGCTTTGGGGACTAAAGATAAAAGTAAAAGGCCGAAGGTTGTTTAAGAAAAGAACAAAAAGCAAAGAAGAAAATAGATGAAGTCTTGTCTGTTCTTTTCCCAACTTTTATAAGGAAAGAATCTAACACAGAAATCTAGTCTCTTCTTCTAGTTAGCAGTGCACCTGCTGGTTCATTTTTCTCTAATTTTTATTTCTTATAATTAATTTATAATATATAAATAAATTTAAATTATTTTACAAATTAGTTTTATAAAATTAAATTAAATTTAAAATCCACTTCTTAACTAATATCATTAAAAAAAAAAACTAGTAGAAAATTGAAATTCACCCTTTAACTGATGAAAAAAGCAGAGAGATGAATGGCATGTTGATGTTTTGATGCATGATGAAGATGGTCCAACATGATCAATGTGGGCCCCTACCATAAAAACAAAAACATAACTAGTTTGATTTGGGTACCCTACATGCATGGCTGTCTTATTCATTACACCATCATGGATGAATAATTTGGGTGCCAGACTTTGGTGGTCACATTTTAACCTTACACACTATTTTCTTTATGTTTAATCTTTCCTTGGACAAAAGTCTGAAAATTTGATTAAAGAAATGAGTCACTGTTTTAACTAAAGAGAAGAAGATGGAAAATAAATAGAAATATATTGTGAAAAGTGTGTGAATTCATATATAAAATAAAAATATTATAAATTGAAAATTTTAAAAATTACTAAGAAAATCTCAAACAATAGTTTAAGAACTAGATTTTCTTTGATAGCACGAAGGAATGTTTCAACAATTATTTTATAAAAAAATTAGAAGGGAAAGAAAAAAAGTTAAAATAAAGTAAAAGAAATATAAATGATTTTTTCATATCTTAAAAGTAATTTATATATATTTTTAAAAAAATTGAGATACTAAAAACATTTTAAAAAGCCTATATATATATATATATATATAGTTGATTTTAATTTACAGCAAATTTTATTTTATTATTTATTTTTATTTTTCCATTCTATATGAAAAAAAGTTATAAAAAAAGTGATATATCCTTTTGTTTTAATACATTAAATATTGTTTCTATTATTGAGAAAAATTTATATCGTAATATTCATAATCATGATAGTGAATTGATTGTATATCTAATAGAATAAACAGTGACACGTAATTGTCACAGTATTTGTTAATATTGGAAAAGGTTACATAAATTTCAAAAATTGAGGGATGAAATCGAACTTTTTATTAATTTAAAAAATAAATTATACAATTAAATAAAAAATAATAAAAAGGATAATTTTATTTCATAACTTAGGTTAAGTAAAGTAGAAAATCACAGCAATTAGAGTCTAAAAATGTATAAAGAAGACTAGAGAAAATAAGTATTTATATATATATATATATATATATATATATATATATATATATATTGTTTGAGTTTTAGTTTGGAGCTAGAGATGGATAATTTATATTCTTATTAAATTAAATGTAAGGAAAAAAAAAGATCTAATTGATTTCGCTATAAGTAAAATTGGATTTTTTTTAAATCTTATTTGATGTTATTATTTAAAAAATACTCTTATCTTTTAAATTTTAGAGATATTATTATTTAAATTGGAGTTTTTTTTTCACTTTTAGAAAATTTTATGAAGAAATTCATCCAAAGTTATTTATCAGGTATGTTGAAAAAAAATAAATTTTTTGTTTTTTTTGTTTTTAATACATTAAGCAGAATCATTTTCTTCTAATTTGAAACTGTTGAAATAATAATAAGAGTAAAAAGGCATTACTTACCATGGAGAAGGAATGAGAAGCTAGCGTTGCACATGTAATCAGAGACGAGGAATTTGTCGTCTTTGGTGAAACAGTAAGCTCTCAAACTGACAACGTTTGAGTGTCTCAAACTTCCAAGCAGTTCCATTCGTTGATGGAACTCCTTCTTCCCTCCAACACTAACCTCCTTCAGCCTCTTCACCGCCACCACAGTTCCGTCGTCAAGCACCGCTTTATAGGCACTCCCCAACGCACCCTTTCCCAACAACTCCGCCGACGAACGCAACAGCTCCTCTAACTCAAACCTCCTCACCCCTTCCAAAAACACCATTCCACCACCCTTATACTCATCCACCGTCTTCCTCTCTTTTTCCTCTTTTCTCAATTGTGCACCAGCAGAGTAGTTCCTCCAGAAATAGCAGTAGAGAAGCAGCGACACCAAAGCCAGCACCAGCACGTCCCCCACCACAATACCCACCAAGACCAACACCCCCATTATTCTCTCCCGCCCTCGGGGTTTGGAAAAAACAGTGTCGTTTCGCGGCTTCAATGGGGAAGCCAGGGCCGGGATGATTGCCTCGCCTTTGGCTATGCATTCTTGCAAGGGAGCTCCGCAGAGGGAGGGGTTGTGAGAAAACGCGGATCCAGGGAAACCCGAGAGAGATTCGGGTATTTGACCCGTTAGGAGGTTGTTTGAGACGTTAAAGTCTTGAAGACGAGAGAGGTTGATGTTGGTGGGAATGCGGCCGCGGAAACGGTTGGAGTCGAGGCGGAGGGTGAGGAGGTGGGTCCAGCGGTTGAAAGTGGCGGGGATTTGGCCGGAGAGACTGTTGTGTGAGAGATCAAGGCGGTAGAGAGAGGTGAGCGTGGCGGGGAAGGGACCGGAGAAGTTGTTGTGGGAGAGGAAGAGAAGGCGGAGAGCGGTGAGGTTGGCGAGAGAGGTGATGGGGCCGTTGAAACGGTTGCGTTTTAGGCTGAGGATGCGAAGTTGGGTGAGAGAAGTTAGGGGGTGGATGGAGCCTGTGAGGTTAAGGTCTTGAAGGACGAGGCGAGAGACACGGTTACGGAGACAAGAGACACCGTACCAAGTGCAGGGGTCTGAGGTTGTTGAGTTCCACTGGGCGAGTGTGTCGGAAGGGTCGGAAGCGGCTTTGAACGACATTAGAGGGTGGAAGTCGGGGTTGACGGAGTGAGTGAGGAGAGAGAGGTAAAGCAAGATGAAGATAGCGGTGAGAAGGAAGAGGAAAGGGGAAGGGAGTGAGGCCGATGCCATTGCCATTTGGTGCTGCCACTGATGAAACCGCAGCGGTTGGTTTAGTATTAGTGCCACCAGAAATGGAAAATAAAGAATTAAAATGTCGACAACTATTTTTTCTTTTTTAAATTAAATTATTTAATATATAAATAAATAAAATCATTGAAATTTGGTCGTATAAAAATGTAATTATAATTTAGTTACACAACAATGAATGTATATTAACTTCTCATCTACGCAAAAGAAAATGCGGGTTTTTCACTTAGGTAGGCAAATTTGCCTACTATATATTACTAAAATAGACAAAATTAAAGTTAAAGGGAAATGGTGGGGCCAGAACGACTTCTAAAGAAGAATTTGTGCCTCCCTGCACGACTTCACACTGTTCACATGAATAGTGACGAAGTCGTGCATCCCAAAAACGACTTCTGGGCTTGGTAATTGATTAGATGGAGTTGTAATCGATTACAACGTTGTAAAATCGTGCCCCCCCTGCATGACTTCACCTTTATAGACAAAAATGGGCCTGGTAATCGATTACAGACCACTCGTAATCGATTACCAGCAGGTTGAATGCAGTAACGTCCCTGGTAATCGCTTACCAGTTGTGTAATGGGCAAAAAGTCCCTGGCAATCGATTACAAGTCAGTGGTAATCGATTACCAGCAGGTTGAATGCAGTAACGTCCCTGGTAATCGCTTACCAGAGTGTGTGATAGGCAAAAAGTCCCTGGTAATCGATTACAGGTCAGTGATAATCGATTACCAGCAGGTTGAATGCAGTAACAGTCCCTTGTAATCGCTTACCAGAGTGTGTAATAGGCAAAAGGTCCCTGGTAATCGATTATAGGACAGTGGTAATCGATAACCAGAGTGTTTGAGTCATTTTATTTGTGTTGTAGAGTATCATTAGAGGTTATATATAAGTCATATATGTGTAATGATTTAATTTTTTTAAGGACATGGTTAATTATGACATTGTGATGTAATTTTTTTATATACATGGTTAGTTAAGGACATGGTAGAGTAATTTTTTTGAATGAAATTACAAATGGAAAGCAGAAGACAAACTCAGAAATGAAATTTGAAGAATTTTATTGAATTCAAAATGCATTACATAACGATAAAAACTAAAAATAAGCACAATAATATTGCTAACTATCTAGGAGGAAGGTCTACCATGTGGACCAAAATGACGACGCAAAACCTCATGCTCTAAATGATCAACTCGAGTTTCCAATGTATCGAAGCGGTCTCCCATGTTGAGCTTGAGCTGTTCAAGTCTTGCATTCATGTTTTCATTCATAGTGTTGAAGCTGTCCCCCACAAATGTTCTGAGATCATTGATCCCCCTCATCAAGTCATCATATGAAGTAGTTTGGTGGTGAAGAATAGTCGGTGGTGGTGGTTGTTGTCCAGGACGTGCTTCATTGCGGCGTTGAGGAGGAGGAGGAGAAGTTCTATGAACCCATATGTCGTTATCATTTAGCTTAAATCCAAAGGATTCTAGTGATGTTTGCCCTATCTTCATTTGCCTCATCCGTGGGCCAGGAATTTCATCATCCAATGGAATTTCAAAATGTTCCAAGATACGGGTGATAAAAAATGCATATGGTAAAGGAGCATTTGGCTTCAAAAGCCTTCTTCATCCTATAGCGGATGAGATGGGTCCAGTTTATCTGCTTCGCTGTCATTATAATCCACAATAAGATAACATCTTCCTCGGTAGCCTGGGCAATGTTAGAAACATGTGGCAAAAATATACGAGTGATAATATAATGTAATATTCTAGCATTAACTGTCATGGATCCGGCTAGAATTCTACCAACTTGAGGTTTGTATGGCAAAATTATCATCTGTTTTGTCACGTCCAAACTGTATTCATCCACCCATTGATCTAGTATTTTTCCTTCAAAATTCAATCCAATAGAGGGTAGGTTGGCTATGGAAGCCAATAGACTGGGTTTGATAATGATTTTAACATTCTTAACCTCAGTCTTAATGGTTCCATTATCAGAAATTTTCAGATTACTATAAAAAATTCGTACCAAATCAGGATAGTAATGTGGACCATCAGAAACAAAATCAAGCAAGCTCAGATTTGTCAGCATGTGGAAATATTCCAAATTTTGTCTTTCGAAATAATTTTTGTCAAGCCATTTTGGTTCAATGACCTCACGGTCACTGAAAAGTGTGAAATACCTTTCAGCCAGTGCAGGGTTTGAAAATTGATGAATTTGTTGTGATTCAGTCGGTGATGGTGGTGGTGAGAATGACGACGAGCTTTCAATCGGTGAAGGTTCACGGCGGCGACGTCCCGCAGCTGTAGAAGATGAGCCCCTAACCCTTTGCCTCTTGGAAGAATCTGCCATTTGAAATTTCAATCGGTGCAAAATGAAGAGAATGGAGAGTAGAATGTGAAAATGTTGTTTAGAAGTGAAAAGAGTAAGAAAAGATGGGATTTTGGAGGTTTTTTAGGTGCTGCAATGGAGGTTTGGGGCGCTGCTATGCGAGGGGGGGGGTTGGGTGTGTGTTATGAGAGAGAAAAAGTTGATTTTACAGGGTAGGGTTTCGCTTGTAATCGATTATTCTATTGCCTCTGATAGTATTTTCTGGAGGAACATGTCTTAGTAGTTGCTGACAAAATAATGTGAGAGGTCCACTGCTGATGCCAGTGACAGCATGACATTCAATCGGAAGCCCTAGTTGCAATGCAACGTCTTCCAATGTTATTGTACTTTCCCCAAGAGGCAAGTGGAAAATATGAGTCTCAATTCTCCACCTTTCCACTAAAGCAGTCACTAGGACGTGATTTATTTCCATATTTGAAACTTTCAAAATATGGTTAGATCCGACTGCTTGTAGTATGTTCATCACTCTTTCATCTAGTTCATCGACATGCTTCGCTATCCATATTGCATGTCTTCTCGGTCGAAGAACTCTTTCACTTCCTTCCCAAATTGCCTTAACAACGTGCTTGTCTTGAATATGCAAAAGAGACATATCAACGGGAAGATGACGTGCAAAAGTCATTACGAATATTTTTTGTGTAACACAAAAAGATGAAATTCAAGAGGGGGAGAAGAATGCAATTCTTTCTTTTGGAAAAGAATGGTTCTGCTTATGGTGCAAAGGTTCCCTCCCACATCAATTTATGGACCGAAGGATTGATGCACAATGCAAGTGTTTTCACGTGATGGATGCAACATTATTGAGATTCCATCAATAATGTAGGTGGAAAGAATAAATGTGCTTAAATGAAATGAATCTTGCACGGATCACAGAGAGACATGAAGACACAAAAGCATGCTAAATGAATAGCAAACCTACAACATAGGTACTTTCACCTACACACATTTAATTAATTATTTAAGTTCTACATAATTTATATTCAACAATTTAGAATACATTAATTGTTTTAATGAATTTTTTTTTATTGTAATAAAATATTTATAATAAATATAAAATAATTTCAAAATTTTTTGGAATTTTTTATAATTAAAATCATATTTTTTTTATATTTAAATGATTTAAATAAAATAAAATTGGAAAAAGAGAAGTTGGGGGTGCACGACTTCCATAGTTGAAGTCGTGTACCCCCACAACTTCACTTTTTTCATTTTTTATTTTATTTAAATCATTTAAATATATAAAAAAAATGTTTTTAATAAAATAAAATTGTAAAAAATTATGTTTAGCATAAAAAAAATTAATTAAAAAATTATACAACATGTAAAACACACATACTTTCTTTGTTGAAATTTAAAAATATTTTTTGGAATTATTTTTGATTTAACACTAATTTTCAAAAAAAATTCAAAAAATTAACCTCATGATCACAAAATTATTTTCAAAATTATACAACTTCAAAAAGGTCAATTATTTATTTTTCCAATTTATTTTCACCTTTTTACGATTTTTTATTATTTATAAATCAATTTTAACTTAATTAAAATCATTTAAATAAAATTAAAAATTGGAAAAGTGAAGTTGGGGTTGGGGGGGGGGGGGTTGCATGACTTCAGCTATAGAAGTCGTGTACCCCACACAACTTCACTTTTCCAATTTTGTATTTTATTTAAATCATATTAATTAAAAAAAAAATATGTTTTTAATAAAAGAAAATTGTCAAAAATTATGTTTACCATCAAAATGATCATATATAAATTATACAACTTCTAAATCATTTTTATGAGTTTGTTTGATAATATTAATGATTTATTTGGTTAAATGATATTAAAAGATATTAAATATATAACTTTTACACATCAACTTTTACCATCAGAAACTTCGTCAAATCAAATCATTTGCATTTTGTGTAGAAATGAAAGATCACTGCCCAAGATTTAATACGCATGCCTGCAAGCATGCATGCAAAAATGCATGCAAACCTAAACATAGGTCATGGTGCCAAGAAAACCAGTACTTGGCTACTTGCATCAGTAACACCTTACTTGGAAAAAGGAAACTTCACACTTCGTATTACATTATATATACCAACGCTTTGTCATTCCATCTTCAGACTAATCCATCTTCACAACATTACTCAACATATTTCATTCTATTTCTCCTTAAACACCATTACGGAATGGCATCGTGGAACTTCAGAGCATCTTCATCATCACAAAACATTGATGAAGAACCTTTGATACTAGATAATGTTGATGATTTCAGCATAGATGATGAAATGGATAACTTACTTCGCGATGAACACGGTGATGACGATCAAATGACACAGTCATCTCAGCATGTCATTCCAGAACTGCATGAGCGTATGCAATTTGAATCAAAGGAGGAAAATGTTGCTGCAATCAAACAATATCACATCACCAACGGTTACAAATACAGCGTTGTTGAATCCAAGCCTAACATCTATGTTATTCGATGTCTAGAATACCACAACGGCTGTCAATGGCGCTTGAGGGCAGGCTATAGCAAAGTCCGTAAATATTGGGAAATCAAAAATATTGAGGGCCAACATACCTGTTTCTCAAACATACTATCTCAAGATCATACAAATCTTGATAGTACTCACATTGCCACAATTGTATCAAATTCTGCCCGCACAAACCCCTTCATTCCCATCAAAAGTTTGATTACAGATATTAAAGCTCGATTTGGATATTCCGTGTCATACAGAAAAGCTTGGATCGCAAAGCAAAAGGCTCTTGCTATGGAGTTTGGTGATTGGGAAGAGTCTTATAACCATCTCCCGAGGTGGTTGCATGCGGTGAAGGAAGCAAACCCTGGTACAATATTACAGTGCACCGGTTCTCCAGTGGAGATTGATGGAAAAACAGACAATAATTGCTACACTATGGAAAAAGTTTTTTGGTCTTTCGATCCTTGCATACAAGGATTCAAATATTGTAAACCCATTCTCCAAGTCGATGGGACATTTCTAACGGGAAAATATCATGGAACTTTGCTCACCGCCATAGGTCAGGATGGCAATAGAAATCTTTTTCCAGTGGCATTTGCAATTGTAGAAGGTGAGACAAAGGAGGCCATGATATGGTTCTTTCAACTACTTCGAGAACATGTTTGTCCTTAACAAAATATTTGCATCATCACTGACAGAGGAAAGGGTATCTTATCCGCCTTAAGATCATAAGAAGTTGGTTGGGAAGAAGATGGTTTGAACTCTGTTTATTGCATACGTCATCTAGCCTCCAACTTCAACAACAAATTCAAAAATCACGACCTCAAAAAGCAATTCATCAATTTAGGTACTACTACATTTTTTTCTACCAATTTACTGTTTATATTCAGTTAACATAACTATACAAAATTACTACATCCTTACAGCTTACGAGGTCAAGCAACCTACTATGACGGCAAAGCTTACTGCACTAAGACACCATTACCCACAACAAGTTGCTTGGATAGATAAAATTCCATTAAATAAATGGTCTCAAGATTTTGATGGAGGGAGAAGATATGGACATATGACCACTAATCTTGCTGAGTGCATGAACTCCGTTTTAAAGGGAGCACATTCATTACCAATTTGTGCACTCATCAGAACAACATTTGAGAGGACACAATCATGGTTTCTTGAACGAGGACTAAAAGTACAGTACATGCTACAAGTAGGCCACCAATTTCCTGAAGAAATCGCCGACATTATTAGGAAAAATCAACAACAATCAGCATTTTGTCATGTTCATCGCTACAACCGTGAAAATTCAAAATTTGATGTTCAAGAAATTTCAACACCTCACCAATATCGCCCACATTCAATTTCCTATAAGGTTAGGCTAAATGAATGGTGGTGTGATTGTGGTCACTTCCAAGCTACTCGTCTCCCATGTCATCATGTCATTGCCATTTGTGCAAATTCCCATATACCATTAACCCAAGTAATCGATCCAGTGTACACTCTTAACAACATTTACAACGCATACAAAGTACAATTTCACCCAATCCAAAATGAAGATTATTGGTCTGCGTATACAGGTCCAAACTTCATACCAGATCCTCATATGCGACGCAAGGCATCCGGAAGACCGTCTACAAAAAGGATTCCTAATGAGATGGATCAATCCACTCCAGATCAGCCCAAAAAATGTTCTTACTGCCGCAACGAAGGTCATCATAGGGGAAATTGTCCATTTTGTCAATAGTTTTTTTATTATTCTTACCATTTTGTAATCCAATCAATTATAAATTAATTACTTTTAATATTTCATATCAAATTGTATTCTACATCTTAATTTCCTTCTTTTATTATTAAAAAAGTTGTAAGGACGATATCTTCTTTGTCTAACACAAAAAACATAAAAAAAAAAAAAATTCTAAAACACCTCATAAAAATGTTGTTTAACACTCAAAGTACTCTGGTAATCGATTACCACTGACTTGTAATCAATTACAAGGGACTTTTTGCCCATTACACAACTGGTAAGCTATTACCAGGGACGTTACTGCATTCAACCTGCTGGTAATCGACTACGAGTGGTCTGTAATCGATTACCAGGCCCATTTTTGCCTACAAAGGTGAAGTCGTGCAGGGGGACACAATTTTACAACGTTGTAATCGATTACAACTCCATGTAATCGATTACCAAGCCCATAAGTCGTTTTTGGGGTGCACGACTTCGTCACTGTTCATGTGAATAGTGTGAAGTCGTGCAGGGGGGGCACGACTTCTTCTTTAGAAGTTATTTTGGCCCCCCACGACTTCTCTATTTCAGTATTTTTTTTAAAATTTGCCTATTTCCGTAATTAGGGAGTCAAATTTGCCCATATCCGTACAAAAACCGAAAATGCGGGTTATTCTACTTATATATTTTATAAAAATAGTGATATTTTTTTAATGATGGGACAATTTAAAGTTAAAATGATCAATAAAGAGGAATTTAAAAAAAAATTACAAGTAAGTCATGTTAAATTCAAAGTCGTGATAATTTTCAACCATTTTATTATAACTAAATTGAAGTTATTTTAAATTTTCACGGTTTTGGGTGTAGAGTCGAGGATTTCTATAAAATATTCTTTCATTTTTTTCTCCGGGTCAATTTAGGTTGTCTTGAACACACTTAGTCACATTTCTTTCATGCTTTCTATGTTCAAACTCCAAATCATATGGGTAGGTGATCTCTTTAGTGATGTTGGTGCAGAATATGGTAGGTAAAGGGCCAATGTTGCATAAGCTATGGGTGGAAAAGGAAAAAGACTCACGACCTTAGGTGGCTCAAAGATATGTTAGGCCAACTTTAAGAGGAATGTGACTAGAAAGGCCTCATGAGTTATTATAGTCTTGATATAAAAAGGGTATTATGACCAAAAATGGGCGGCGTAATATTGCTCAGCAACAAAGATGATTACATGGGAGGAGACACCTCTATTTATAAGTTAAAGGTGTCTCCTAAAAACCCTAAAAACCAAAACTTTGCATGTCTTCCCGTTCAAGACTCTTTTAGCCGAGAAAGTTGCCCTCTAAGGGTGGACAAGTGTCCACAAATCCTCTCTAATGAGGAAAGGACATGTGCCACTAGCTTTTAGAAATCATCTTCATTCCTAGAGTGTCATGCGGCTACTACTAGAGTGTCATGTGGCTACTACTAAAGTTAAATCATCTCTAATGGAAGCACGACACATGGCACATATTTCCACATGGTTTGTATGACTAGTTAAGGAAAAAACTCTACACTAATTAGGCCTTAATACAAGCCTTAAGGAAACTTATATTACTTGACCGAAATACAAGGCCTAAATTATTCTTTAACCTCCATGATGGCCTAAGTGAAGAAGAACTTGGCTTCATCTTTTAATGATGGCCCTTCTTGCAAAAGTTTGGTCATGCTTCTTGTGATAGGACCCTTGGCTAAGAGTTTGCCATCATCTTATCATTAACCCATTAGTGTTTAATTTCTTTGTTCTCTCTACAATCTCCAAAACAATTGGTGGTCATTTTAGCTCCTTAATCTAAATATTTAGATGCTCGACTTTAGAAAACAATAAAATCTTTTCAAGTGCTTTTTAGTTGTTAGAATATTTATGCTGCAACGTTTTAATAAAACTTCCTTTTCAATAAGGAATTGTTTAACGGAGGAAGCATTTGTGTAAAAAGTAAGTGCAACTACAGGTTTTGTAAGAGAAGCATTGAAGAAAACAAATCAATAAGCACATTTCATACTAGTTCACTCTACCCAGCTACGTCCAGTCTCCTTTAACACCTTTGAGGGTTTCACTATAATCTTCAACAAGATTACAATTGAGTATTCTCACCACTCATGGTATCCCTAGTCAACAAATAACCCTTGTTATCCTGACTAGTTGAGTTTCACCCATTCCTGGTTACGCAGTATTTTTTACCACTCCTAGTGTCCCTAATCCCTCCTAGTATCCACCTGATACACCGTCTAGTTGAGTTTCACCCACTCTTGGTTGTGCAGTATTCTTCACCACTCTTGGTATCCTCATATGCTCCTACTATTAACCTGATACACTATCTAGTTGAGTTTCACCCACTATTGGTTTCCACTAGACAATCTTAGTATAAACCTCATACGTTGTCTGGTAATCCTTTAACTTAAATAAGTTAATCAACAAGTGTTTGAATTCTCTTCAGAATATGCAATCAAACAGATTATGTACAAGTCTTTAGACGATTACTCTAACAGAGAGAATATATGTTCAATACAATTCAATCTACAAACTTGCTAAGTGTTTTTCTCTCTTCTCTCTTCTTACAATAGTAAGCTTATATAACAATAAAGCTTGAGAGTGTTTTTAGACTTGAACTTTTTCTTTTCTCAGATATTTCCTTTTAAGTTCTTGAGCTCTTTTGTGTTTTTCCTCCTGATGATATTTTCTTTTTCTTTTTTACTCTTTGTATGTTATTTTCTTCATATGTTATTCTTTTTATATATTATTCTCTTGATTCTTTCTTCGAATCATCTTCTATTTAATGGCTTCTCAAAAGATATCTGTTAGACAAAACTTTGCCCTTGATTCTTGAGTCTTCTTAGTCTTGTCATATGAAGCAGTTGTTGGTTAAAGTCAACTTGTTAGAGCATGCTTGTTTTTTCAGTACTTTGACAAAAGTAAGTTGTACTATTTTTCTAGCACGACTTCTGATGGAGAGAACATTCCGTGATTGTCTTCTTTGTTCCTAACATCCACTCCTTATTTGTATCGGATGGAGTATGTGGATGCGTGTTATAGGCAATCTGCGTAAAGTAGAGTATATATGCATGCAACAAATATGTCTTTTCTTTTATCACTTTTGTTGTTTTTTAAACGTTGAACATTTAATGGCATTTAATGCATTATCATTTAATGGCATTTAATGCATTATCATTTAAGCTTCTCACTAAGATATCAAGCATTGATTTAAGACTTCATTGTTGGAGGAAGTAGATCATTTAACTTATCGTATCGCCTATTTTGTATAAATGGTTTTAGGTTCTGCTATATTCAGCAAGTACGTTTAGCAAGTTGTCTTTTATCACAAGTCTATGGAATATTAATTGAGACTTTCAAAGTGCTTTCCAAAAACATTGTCTTGACACTTTTACCTTTTTAAATAAATTGAGAGTTTGACTGATTACCGTCTGATACATAACTGATGCGTGTAGCAATACTCACATTGACGCTTAAGCTTGAGAATCGTTTAATGTTGTATTCAGTTTATGCCTAAGTGATTTTCTAAGACTTTCCTAAGTTACTTGATTTTTAGAGTATTTTCATTTATCACATATATTTTAGCTATTATGATATTCTAGTAATATCATCTTCATATGCTCGTTTCGTTTAATGTTCTATTGTTAAACTTCAAAACATATGAGAGTGTTTATAATTTTAGTCTTATAGACGATTTTGTGTTAACAATTTCTTCGTTACTCTTATAATCAAACTTTCTTAAATATGAAACATTGATATGAAAAATTAAATATTGAGTTTGTTAATTCAAGAACAAATTTGATAATTAAAAGTAAAAATTCTGATAACAACTTCATATTCATGTGTGAGAAAAAAAATATCCCATTAAAATAACAGCAATCATCCTCCAAAGTTAGGAAAAAACGTTTATGATCATAAGTAGGCCCACCACAAGATTCCCAAATCTCAGTGTATTATATGGAATAATGATTGGAACATATTGTTAGGTGAAGTGAAAGATAGTCTTCTTATAACCTTACCAGGAGGAAAAATTTGATGATTGGAAGTAAAAAAATAATAATGTGAATATCAAAGAACTTTATAATATCCAAATGTAGCATGTCAAAAGTAGGTATTCTCAAAAGCAGTATTTGTACTACTACTAAAAGGAAACAAAATTACAATATTTTTGTGGAAAGACGGAAGGAGACAACACATGCAGTCTTTCAATAAGATTATCATCGACAATCTTTCTGAAGTGAAACATTTATTGGAAAAAAATATTTGTAAAAATGGTGATTGGTAGTCAACAAATTAAAATTGAAATGAGGAACATAAAAAAATTATAAAGCATAAATTTAAGACAAAGTTAAACAATGTCAATAGTTACAACAAGAAAGTGTTATCAATAACACATTTCTAAGATTGTAAACATGACAAAGAATAAGCAAATGAGTTCTGACACAAGAGTCAATGAAACATTTACATTTGAACAAAAGATTGATATAAATAGCAGAAAAAACTAAATCATTAGGAAAATGACTAGCATTTAGGTTAAACATAATCATACTACTTGCAGCATCTAGATCAAACATAATCATACAGTAACAACAATCGACTTGACATTAAAATTTTCATCCATGACATCCATGAGAGACAACAAAAATTGTTGGAATGAATGTAAAAAAATCAGATATCATATTAGAAAGGAAAGAAATAAAATAATTTACTGAATCAAAATATGCATATTTACATAAAAGAGAAGACTATATAATAGCAAACATAGTATCAAGCTGAACAAAAAAAATGAAATAAGATAGCTGATTGCATAATATCTAATTATATATGATTCTAATAACTTATAAGCATTAATCACAAGGGACCAGAAGTGCAATTAAGTCATGTGAACATATTTATTAAGCAACACATCACCTACCACATTATCATTCAGAGTCACATCAATAAAATATATTAAACGGAAGATTGATGAAAGAACTAAAATCCTCCAAGTTTGATACTTTCAGGTTTAAACCATTTAGACGTTCCTATTTTCGTTCGGTCCTTTCACTTTGGTTTTCTTCTTTTAAATTTTTCCAATTGAGTCCTCAGAACTGCTAATTTGAAACAAATCAGCCCCTGCCGTTAAAAATCGTTAACGACCGTTTAAGTACTCATGACGTGGCATTATAAATGAATTTTATATTAAAAATTATTAATGAATATTTGTGTAATCAGGATTTTAGAAGGGCAAAGTGGGAATAAGAAAGACTTTCTTCTTCCTCCACATTCTCGCTCCTGCGTCTCAAATTTCCATGACTGCGTTTTGGATCTTTGAATTGGGAATGCAGAAACCTTGAAGGTGGTTTCTATTACAGGTTGCGATTGGGATTCTAGCTTGGAGGAGGTGGATGGAGATTCACAGTGATGCTCTGAATGCTTTTTGAAGGTTTATGTTGTGGCCAGATTTTGGGTTTTTGGGTTTTTCTGGTTTGGCGCCGGTGCCGGGGGATTACGCAGTTCCGTCATTTTCTCCCTCCTCATCTTTCAACGTCTCCACACAGTTTCCTGCTAGTAAATGTGCATAAAACTTAAATTTAGGTAATGTTTATCACAGTTCACATTTGATTGAATTTGAAGACTCTCCACATTCTCGCCACGTTGATTCTTTTTCCGCTTCTATTTCGCCGAGTAACTGTTCGACGAAATGTCCCAACCATGCACTTCCTCACTGCACCATTACCTCCGCTGCTTTCTCCCCTTTTGATCCCTTCCTTCCCCCACCCTCATTCTACTTCTCCTGCTCGACCGGTTGGGTGCTCCGATTCGCGGTTCTGAAAATGGTTTAAGAAGATGGTTTATCTACAATCTCCATTACTCTTTCTCTTTCAATGAAACTTGATTGGACTCAATGGTTACTTTTAAAAGCTATTTGACTTACAGAAGAACAAATAACCCTTTCAAAGTCTCCAGATTTCGTAGCATTTGCTTTTTCTCACTAGAAGCTACATGCTGGCATATATACAGTGGCTTGAGATATTATCATTCTGGATCAGAATGGGGTAAAAATCAGAAATTGAATCCAAACGAAAAGCCAAACAGGGTAGGGCTTTTCTGGGACTTGGACAATAATTGAAGCCAAGCTTGTGTTTTTATCCTCCTCTGAGAAAACAAAACCCAGATCCATGAACCCTTTTAGCTCCTCAAATTCAAGGTCTGACAAACTCTTGCTCTCCCTCCTCTTCCTAGCTCCATTGCCCGAAAGTTTGCAACTTTTGTTGTTCTCAGGACAAAACACCTCATGGAGCCTAACCTATGTTGGACTCTCACCTTCTGACTCAGCCATGGAAATTTGAGATGTAGGAGCGAGAATGTGGAGGAAGAAGAAAGTCTTTCATATTCCCACTTTGCCCTTCTAAAATCCTAATTACACGAATATTTATTAATAATTTTTAATATAAAATTTATTTATAATGCCACCTCATCACTACTTAAACGGCCGTTAACGATTTTTAACGGCAGGGGCTGAATTGTTTCAAATTAACAATTCTGAGGACTCAATTGGAAAAATTTAAAAAAAAGGACTAAAGTGGGAGGACCGAACGAAAATAGGGACGTCTAAATGATTTAAACCATACTTTGAATACTGAACTTGTGAAATTTTAACCTCCAGAGACCTAACGTAAAATTAAGCCAATTAGAAGAAATTCTAATAAGACAAAATGTTGATGGGTGAATGTAATGCTTCTCTATATACAGTGTGCATTAAATAGAAAGGAAATTACTGATCTTCTAAACAAACAAAAAACAACTTAGCGCAAATAATTTTGTATGTTGACGATAAATAATTTTAGTGCAGATAAAGTCTTTCAAATTTAACATATTATATTATATACCTGTAAGTTTTCTCAGTGATATAAGTAAAGGATCCTAACAAGTGCATACATATACAGGTGCATTAGGGGCCAAGTTGGTAAGTGGCATAACAAAATTGCAATTGTCTGTTCGTGACAATTGGTGTGTTGAGGAAGTAAGTACGGGGAGAAGACCAGCAAGGTAGCTCACCATGTGGACCCCAGCATGTTGCTCGCTGAAGATGCGGTGGCGTTTGTTTGTTGATAGGATTTGTGTCCAGTTTGATCCATATTTTCAGTTTACAAGGTTCATCTTCATGTTTCATTGCTCAATTATGATCTGTCTTCCTTTTCTTCAGCAACATTGTCATGTGATTGATATCCTCATTCCCCGTTTGTATTCTACCCATAAGCCACTGCAGTGCCTCAGCCGCAGCATCCTTTTCTGCATTCTTTTTGTTGCTATATGGTTGGCCCATAATCTGCACTCCATTAAACTCAACTGTAGCACGAAACTGATTATTCTTCAACTGCGTAGTTGTGTAGAAGGGTGCACCATATCCAGCTCGGGTCAGCAATGTTTGAAGCTGTCCTTTAGTATTATCACCCCCGGGTCCACTGTTTGTTCTTGAAACCAATGCTTGTTGCAATCCCATCATTGATGGTTTAAGGAGCTGGCAACTAAACACAAATTTCCCTTCACATTTCTCATTACAAATCAACAACCGTATAGCAAATAAGAGCTCATGGAATGAGTGTATGCTCATCTGCGGGAACTGTAACTGCAAACAATAATTTTAAATAGAAATTACAGTCATTGCAGGTTGGTCCAACAAAAGAAGATGCTACAGGGTACTGCCAGTTGCAGTGGTACATATCAAGTTTAATTTTCAATGTCTCTTTCATTCTTGATATCAAATTTCAAGAAAATGTAGCTTACGGAAAATATCTATTTCTAAAATAAAATCAGTATAATAAAATGATACTATTGCAATATGGGTTACCTCCTAGGGTTTGAGACTGCCTATTCATAGCATTCAAGTGTCCTATTACTCTCCCTCTAAGATCTATCTTGTGTTTATTTTTCTTTTTTATATTCGAGACCAGGGGAATACATCAGTACAAATTAAGACTAATACTTAATATTAAACAGAGTTTGTAAATATGACTTTTAACTTAGTCCCCTAAAAACATCAAGTCGAGCTCTGCCCTGGCAGTTGCATTGGAAAATCATGCACTTTTTCTTTTAATGTTAAAAAATAGTTGTTTCGATAGTTCACTTCTAGTTATTCTTATGATAGTTAGGCTAAGTATTATTTGTACTTTTAAAGATTGTGCAGCTAGTCAGGAACTCCGTTAGTCAAGCTCTCGATAAAATAAGAGAATAGTGACAAGTCACACTTGCAATGCGAGAAGTTTTCCTTTTCTCTTCTAGTTTCACATGGTATAGAACATGATCAGAATTAAATTATAACATATCTAGATTTAACATTTTTTTTCATGACCGCTAATGGTAGTGTTGGCGGTAGTAGTAATATGATTTATGGATGTGGAGTATTATTTTAAATATGACTTTCTCTTCTACTTTCAATGGTTTCTTTTTCCTTACAGTTGCATGACTCAAATATCAAGGTTAAGTTGGTAGATGAATGAAACCAATTTGCACTTACTTTACTGCGAATGAGTCTGTCAAGATCTTTCCTTATACTCTGGTACATGTCAGCAACAGCAGGTTTCACAAAAAACTCCAAATATCCTCCCGACATTTTCAAGTGACCATCCTGCCAGAAAGAAAGGAATTTCCGTAAATCAACTTAGGATTAAAAACTAGAGGATAATAACCATAACCTTTTCTAAACGATTAGACTAAACATAAGAACCATTAGAAGAATCAGAAGGAACTTACAGTATCTCCTTTTGAGATGCTCCCACCAAAAAGAAGTACCACAGAATCAGGCACACCTGTTGAGTCACGGAGAAATACAGAGTTCACTTTTATCTTCTCATTAAAAACTAGCCATGGATATGGAATTCTAGATTCGCGAGCATTCACTGAATTCTGGTCAAATAAAATAAACATTGAATCAGGGTCAAAACTACAAACAAACAATATACATATATATATATATATATATATATATATATATATATATATATATATATTTATATGATTTGAAAGGACTAACCGAATGAAGGAGCACTTTGCCATCATCCGTTGTTTTCAGAGAAAATGACTTATCCTTATGCTGCAAATGAAATTGCACCATACGCATGACAAAGTATGGACTAATTATCTACTATAATACATACCATATATGAAGTGTTGAAAAACATACCACAACCGAGCAGATTCCAGGATATAGGCCATAGCAAATAGCTGCTCGAATGAGATACATATCATAGCTCCATGCATTGCAACTGCTCATGTTTCTATCAACTAATCCAATATCTTTGAGCCGGGATAACAATTCCACTCGAAGAGCCTCAATAACTTTCATGGATTGTGGAGAAAGAAAATTCTTCCAGCAGTATTCATGTCCAGCATTGTCTATTTCGGCATCCTTCCAGCTATCATAGGCCCTCACAATGGCAAGATGGTCACTGTAATCATGGGAAAACTGAGACTTTGCTGCCTGTGCAAGCTGCAAGAAATAAATCATATAGCAAAGTCTTAAAGTCATAATTATGTAAATAGGAAAATATTAAGGATTATGATAAGCCTTTTAAAGTGTATTTTCGGAAAAAAAGTAAAAAATTAGAAGTTATAGAACACTTGTCAGTGGTTGGACGATTTATGGGTGGTTAGAGGGAGTTATTTTATTTATATTGTTCAGTTCTTATGATTTCTTGGACTAAGATAACAATTTCTATGGCTTCAATGAGAAGAAGAATGCTTCCATGTTTATTAGAAAGTTTGTCAATGCAAACATATTGAGAAATAAGATGTTTAACACACAATATTAATGCAATGGGTAAATCCTAAGTAATGTGACAAATATGTAAGGATAGAAAGGAAAACTCCTTCGCTTCAAGTGTTTTCTGTCGTTGAAATAGAAACAATGACTCTCAAAATGATAAAATTTGTACCCTTTTTATAAGGAGGATGACCAATAAATACACATTTAAGAATTCTAGGATCTAATATATTGCGATTAGGATTATGAGACTAAACATAAATAAAACATGAAAATACTCAACAAGGTAGACTTGACATTGGAGGAGTAGAGGGAAAAACAAGACAAAAACGATTCAATAAGACTAACGTTATAGTTGAAAATGAGACTTATTATTATTCTCAATCATAAAAAATACATTATCAAACCTTCTATTTGTAATAATCTAGTTCTCCTAAAATGGGAAATAGGGAAACTAGGAAACCTAGGAAAAAATAAAATAAAATAAAAGATTATGTATCTATTTCCTCTAATTAGGAAGATTCTAAAGATATTATCTCAGATTACAACACTCCCCCTCAAGTTGGTTAATGAATATCAATCATTCCCAACTTGCCTACAAGATCTTGAAATCTACCCGGAGGAAGCCCTTTTGTGAAAATATCTGCTATTTGAAGTTCTGTAGGAACATGAGTTGTAATCACAAAGCCTCTGTCAAGATTATCTTTGATGAAATGTCTGTCAATTTCAATGTGTTTGGTTCTGTCATGCTGTACTGGATTATGGGCTATGCTCATAGCAGACTTATTATCATAGTGTAGTTGCACCGGGTGCTCCACTTTGACTTTAAGGTCATCCAAGATGATTTTCATCCAGAGTCCTTCACACATTCCTGGAGCAAGGGCTCGAAATTCAGCTTCTGCACTAGAACGGGATACTCTATCTTGCTTTTTGCTTCTCCATGTTACCAAACTATCTCCAAGAAATACACAATACCCAGAAGTAGATTTTCTATCAGTAATAGAACCTGCATAGTCAGCATCAGTATATATCTTCATATTCAATGTGCCTTCCCTTTTGAATAATAGCCCCTTTCCTGGACTTGACTTCAAGTATTGGAGAATTTTGTCAACTGCTTGCATGTGTCTCTCTCTTGGATCATGCATAAATTGGCTCACTACACTAACTTCATAAGCAATGTCTGGTCTTGTGTGTGATAGATAAATCAATTTTCCCACCAATCTCTGATATTGGGCCTTCTCTACAGGAACACTTTCTTCACTTCCAATTCTGTGATTCTGTTATATATGAACAGTTGAGGTTCTACATCCCAACTTTCCTGTTTCTTTGAGGGGATCAAGTACATATTTCCTTTGGGAGATGAAAATTCCATTCTTGGAGTAGGCAACCTCTATTCCAAGAAAATATTTGAGTTTTCCTAGGTCTTTCATTTCAAATTGAGTTGCCAATTTTTCTTTTAATGCCAATTTTTCTGTTTCATCATCTCCTGCAATAATCATATCATTCACATAGACAAGCAATAGAGTGATTTTACCTGTAGAGGAGTGCTTTATGAATAGAGTATGATCTCCTTGGCTTTGTCTGTATCCCAAGGAAACCATTGCTTTTGTAAATTTTCCAAACCATGCTCTAGGGGATTGCTTAAGACCATACAATGCTTTCCTTAGGAGACATACCTTGTTTCTTTCATTTTTCACTTCAAAACCTGGGGGAATCTCCATGTACACTTCCTCATCTAGATCTCCATGAAGAAAGGCATTCTTCACATCCAGCTGGTGTAAGTCTCATCCAAAATGGGCAGCCAAAGCGAAAATAACTCGAACTGTATTCATCTTTGCCACTGGGGCAAATGTCTCCTCATAATCAATCCCATATGTTTGGGTATATCCTTTTGCCACCAATCTAGCTTTATATCTTTCTATTGTCCGATCTGCCTTATGTTTCACTGTGAATATCCATCTACACCCTACTGCCTTCTTGTCTCTTGGCTTATCAACAATCTCCCAAGTTGAATTTCTTTCTAATGCATGCATCTCTTCTTTCATGGCTTGATTCCAATGTTCAAGTTTCATGGCCTCCTGGATTGAGGTAGGAATTTTTGTGGCATCAATGGCAGCAATAAAACTTGTGTGTTTATCAGAGAGATTATTAGTGCAAACATACTGAGAAATAGGATATTTAGCACATGATCTTCTTCCCTTTCTCAATGCAATGGGTAAATCCTCAGTAATACTTACCTCCTCCTCATTGATATCTTCAGGGATCCTCACCTCCGGATCAGACAATTTTTCTTGCTCTAGAGTCGAAGTGGGTTGTTCTCTTCTTTCATATTTTTTGCCAAAAAATCTGTCTTCCTCTTCTTCCTCACTGTGGACTATGGTAGCTTCATTGCTCAAGTCTTGGGCATCCTGCAAAGACAAACATGGTAATGACAAGAAGGAGAGTTCATCCACTTCAAGTGCTTTCTCCCCCTGAAGTGATGGACTGACATAAAAGGATTTTGTTTCATGAAAGATGACATCCATGGTGATAAAGACGCGACGACTCTGAGGATGATAACATTTGTATCCTTTTTTATTAGAAGGATACCCAATAAAGACACACTTAAGAGCTCTGGGATCTAATTTACCACGATTAGGAGGATGAGAGTGAACAAAAACAACACATCCAAAGACTCGACTAGGTAGACTCGTTATTAGGGAAGAAGAAGGAACAAAAGACAATAGAGACTCTATAGGACTAATGCCATTTAAGATACGAGTGGGTAACATGTTGATGAGATATGTGGCAGTTAACACAGCTTCTCCCCAGTAATTTTTGGGAACAGACATTTGAAAAAGAAGAGCTCTAGTTACCTTAAGAAGATGACGATTCTTTCTTTCAGCAATCCCATTTTGTTGAGGGGTGTTAACATAGGTGAGTTCGTGAACAATACCATTATGAGACAAAAAATTGAGAAATTCATGATTCACATATTCAGTACTTTCAAATTTAAAATAGAATTCGCTTATTTTATTATGAGGTTATTAACCTCTATACATACATAAGTCAGCAGCATATTTTAGGAAATATGGGCTGCTAATTCTACTGGACAAATCCCTATAATTAGGGAATTAATCAATCAAACAAAAATAACTTAATAAATGCAACAGTTACGGAAATGAAATAAAAAACTTCCTAAACTACTCCACGCCAATTATGCCAATCACGGTTTTGACAAGTACCATTATCAGACTTAATTCTTTTGATATTTTTTCCAAATTGAGTTTGGACAAGACGGAAAAAATTAACCAAAATTTGAAAAACTTCAGATTTTTTTTTCATAAGGTATGTCCACGTGACACGAGTACAATCGTCAATAAAGGTAACGAACCATAAGTTGAAAATGAGACTTATTATTATTCTCAATCATAAAAAATACATTCTCAAACCTTCTATTTGTAATAATCTAGTTCTCCTAAAAAGAGAAATAGGGAAACTAGGAAACCTAGGAAAAAATAAAATAAAATAAAAGATTATGTATCTATTTCCTCTAATTAGGAAGATTCTAAAGATATTATCTCATATTACAATAGTTATGAGATAAAAATTTGAAGAATAGACATTTGGAAAAGGAGGGCTTTAGCTACCTCTAGAAGATTGACAAATGTAGTTCATGAGCAATACCATTATGAGATAAAAATTTGAAGAATTCTTGATTTACATATTCACTACCATTATCAAACCTATTTTTTTGTTTTTCCCAAATTGATTTTGGACAAGATGGAAAAATTAACAAAAAACTCGAAAGACCTTAGATTTACTTTTCATAATGTCCACATGACACGAATCATCAATAATAGTAACTCAATCAAAGTTGTGTGATATTCCAATAGAGTGAGAACCTTGTTTAGAAAAAAGCACCTTGCTCTCATTGTAATTAGTACGCAACAAAATCATTGTTGATAGAAAAAGTGTTATTTAACACTTTAGCAAAGGAATAAAGCTTATAGTACTAATCTATCTCAAAAAACATGCAATGTCACATATTATGATATCCTATTAAGAAGTGAACTTTAAGTATAACTCAACTTCACAAAACTGACTTATAGGTGAGATTTACACCCATATATTTACACTGTAAATGAGTCTTATCTCTAGTCGATATGGGACTTCCAACATAAGAAAGAAACCGAAAGCTCAAATGTATCCAAATCAAATCGAAATGAGACATCATTATCCCTTAGAATGGGCTTAAGAGGTCCAAATGACCCTATTTGTGAAGGTGGCGATGATGAATGAGCTTCGTCAAAGATAGGCACATGAGTGTAAACCCATCAATACTAGTGGTGGCGCAAGACAGTACAAGGCTACTCCATTAGTTATGCAACTATTGACGTTGTGATGGCCAGCATGGGATGCACCATTTTGGCCAACCACCAACCTCAACTACAACAGCAACAAGACTGATTGCGGGAATGGTGGCTATTTAAATGGCAGAGAAAACCGAACTCTCAATATGGGGAATGTGTAATATGAAATTATTTTATTAATAACAATCACACTATTTACATTTTCATCACCTTTATTTTTAACAAACAAACTCTGTCCAATAAGGAATTGAAAAATATGTCGAAATAAAGAGAAAGATTTTAATGATATTTTCTCCAAATCAATAAGAAAATAGAGGTTATTTTTATCCTAATTATCTGCTATTTACAACCACACACCATCAGACACAAACAAAGATGTTGAAAAGCGTACAAGAAAAAAGTAGAGATGACAGTTTGAAACAAGGAGAACCTACTCCTACACAGGTTTTTCAAAATACATCAAAAAACAGCATTTGCAAGACAGTAGATATTGCCAGACAGCTTACATCATTTCAACACCCAAATCAAAAAAATCTAGGTCACTAAAATAGAAAAAACTTACATCTTTTTTATCCGAAGGTGTTAGAAAAGGACATCTAACAGTAAGGCCTGCAACAATTGTTAGTATAGGATCCAGACAATTGAATATAACACCAAATATCAGCATCTTCCCAAGTTTGGGTTCCATAGGAAGCACTACCAGGTGGCGCCCTGACAATTGATGAACCAATTCAGACTATAATTTAAATGAAAATAATTAGTTAGCAGTTATTCATGCCTGATAACGATCAACCAACCTAAAATAGTCAGATTCTCATTCTCATCCAGAGCTCCAATTGTTTTCAAATATTCAATTGCATTTTGCACCTATGAAAAAGATCGGTAAACTGAGGTGAGAAACAAATTACATACAGGGTAATAAAAATGAAATATATAGGTGAATGTGTTTCAAATATAACAAGGATTGTGCATGAATTGGAGATAAAGTTATAACACAAAATTATGTCAGAGTTATCATTACCGCAAGTATCTCTGGAGACTGTAAAGCCCTAGACAAAAACTCAGATATACTTCCTAGTTTCAAACTTTTGATTTGCAGACAGAGAGATTGCAACGGCATCCTCAAAATTTCAGGTAATTGATGCTCTGTGAAAGAATCATATACACATCTAGGATAGAGATGATAACATTCTCCTGGTTGAACACGACCAGCTCTTCCTCTTCTCTTGAAAAAACAAAACGTTAAGTGATAGGATAGAATAAAATCTTTAAAAGGTCAAATGGATAATTGGCGGGTAATTGCGGTTTTGAACCATCACAATTTGTTTGATTGTGGTTTACTAGTGAAACATTAAAACCAGCACAGTGCGTACCGAATATGATGATGACATCTCCACTTAATCTGTAAGATTTAACAACTATAGGTCATATCGACATAGCTCTGGCAAAGTATTCAATCCCAAAGCATCTGTTAAATATGACATATTTTCCGGAGGAAAAATGTAACTCGGCCTAAAGATTATCAGTCAGATCACTTGTTCAAAAAGAATAAAATCAAGGCTTAAATGTCTTTAATCACCCAAATTTCGGCCATTTTCTTTAGAATTGAAAATTTGTTTTTTAAGTCCCTAAATTTCAGAAAATGTGTTTTGTCCGTTGGAACTAACAGCACAGTACTCGTCACTGACGTAACTATTAACATGCCCGTCAACAATGACACTGTAACAAAAATAATAATGTTAAAATTCACTTTTTAACATTTTTGGCTAAAACACCTTTTTAATCCCTGAAATTTGAGTCAACTATCATTTTAGAAGTGGTTTTTAAGTCCCTCAAATTTAAAAGTGATATTTTAGTTCCTTTGTTTAAACATGATTTTTTAGTTTTATAATTTAAAAATAAATTACAAAGTTGTCATTGCAATATCTACACGCATGGCTAACAATCTAATAGAAACAATCCGTAACAATTTTAAACCTCCAAAATCTAAATTATCAAATAATGTTTGAAGATAAGTTTGCGAATAATTTAAAAACCCCAACATCTAGTAAAGCAAAAGGAAACATTGTGTTCATACAATTCTTGTCATAAAAACTTTAGTGGAAACTCCATAAATGATAATGTTACAAAGATGTAATAAAGAAAGAAGATAAAAACAAACTACATCATTGGAATTGTTAGAATAAAACAGAGCTACAGACTGAATCCATAATGTAACACATAAGATTATGTATTTATAAATAAGAGAATAGAAAAGCCAGTTACATCTAACAGTAACAGTAATACCAATCACCCAAGCAACAACAATTAGGAGAATGGAAGAATGACAAAAAAAAGGGAAGAAAAGTAAAATATATTTCAAAAACCATTATGAATCATTTCTTAAATTGTTCTAGCAATTTCGATAACCAAAAGTAATTATTCCAAATTAGAAGACTTAAAAGAACAATTTTAATTTTAGGGACTAAAGTACCTTTTAATTTGGAGGACTACAATTTGAGGGACTAAAATATTTTTAAATTAAAAAAACTAAAAACTCACTTTTATCTCCGGGAGCTTAAAGGAAATTTGACCGAAATTTTGAGGACTAAAGGTCATAATTAGTTATATGTCATTATCCTTTTTTTTGGTATTTGAATCTTATTCTAAAGTAGATTTTAAGTCTAACTCAACATCAAAAAAGTCAACTTGCAAAATGAAATTCTTCACTCACTTATATAAAATCTCCAACAAATCTTTCAATAGAAGTCTCCAACTAAGTATAATATCCACATTCCTATAAACAAAAGTTATTCAAATCCAATTTGTAATTGAAAAATTGATTTACACATAGTCAAACATTAACCACATAATCATGTAAGAGAAATGTCATGTTTTCCGGTAGCTCCCCCACTTCTAAAACAAAAAGACTTCAAGCAGCCCATAGGGCCTTTATTTAATTGAACCATACCCACATAGCCCTATGACTAAGCATAATGCCACCACCCACTCCTTCAAATACAGCAATCGGCCAACTAAACTGATAAGAAACAGTTTCCAAAAGTTTCTATCAAAAGTTAATTGAAATAAATGAACCCAGTATTACATATCAGACATCAAGAATAAAAAATGCTTTCAAGTAGTATAGAACATGTTAGAAACAATCATTACTGACAATGACAAAATAATAATATAATCTTACTTGTTGAACTGAAACCTTAGAAATCCAAGTAGGAAGCAAACAAGATGTGTTATTCAATGCATCATATGATGATTCTTTTGCCTTCCCACAGTCGATAACAAAAACAATATCATTGATTGTGATACTCGTTTCAGCAATATTTGTTGCTAGCACTATTTTCCGTACTCCATCTTCAGGTTCTTGAAAGATTAACCTCTGCGTATAAAATAGTGTAGTAAATAAGGATTATTGGGATAAAAATATCTTAATATCTCTATAGTAATAAGGAAAAATATCCCTAAAATCTACACATTTATTTCAAGATATTTTTATTTTACTCTTTTAAGAGTGTGACTATTACAAATAGAAGAGTTGAGAATCTAATTTTTTTAATACAACATTCATGTTAGGCATTACTTTGAATTGAGACATACATGAGAATAATACGAGGGACTTAGAATATTTTTTAAAGAGTTATTTCTTGATGAGGACAGTATGGAGATGAAGTCCAAAGAACCATTAGCCCATTCTTAATGAGAGAATACTGATCCTAACAAGTGAAAAGTGTACGAGAGAAGAAGGAAGAAAGGCATGATGCAAGGGTGCCGAGATGGCAGGGGTAGTAGGGTCAACCCCATAAGGCTGTTAGTGGGTTGTTATGGTGAGGGAAAGAGGAATTCCGTTATATAAGATGTTTATAGAGAGAAAAGGGGTAGGGGGAATGTTTTGGGTATACAGAACCATCTTTATTTCTCTATATAGGATCTCTACTCTAGGAATTGGAGTCTCACTCCTTTTGAATTGAGTTTCCTATCTCTTCAATAATATCATATACATTTCCATCACCTATTGTGCTCTATTCTATTTTTGTATTTTTTGGTATCCATCAATTTGGTCCGATGTGCCGAATTTGTTGATATCAGTGGATGCCAAAAGGGAAGAAGAAGAAAACCATCATACAAATCGAGGAATTAGTGGAGGAAAAGATGGAGTTGTGAGTGAACTTGTTGGAGGCTGAAGTGTCGCGGATGAGAGTGTCAGTTGAGGAGCGTAAGGCTTGGGCAGAGGCACAAATGTAGCTAATGGAGGTGATCTCCCCTAGCCTATCACAAAAAATAACACAGGAAGGAGGCAAGTCGATGGGCTCGAAGAAGAAGAAGGAAAACAAGAGTGTTTATGGGTCTGGATAGCACCCTCTTCATGGGATTCAATGGAGGAATTCCGATAATCAGTCAAGAAGATCGAGTTGCCCCTATTTAATGGTGACGACCTTGTTAGCTGGATTACTAGAGCTGAAATTTATTTCAAAATCCAAGAAACCAGTGAGGAGGTGAAGGTCAGTTTGGCAAAATTGAGCATGGTGGGAGGCACAATTCATTTCTTCAATTCTCTAGTGAATGACGGCGAAGATTTGTCTAGGAAACAATTGAAGGAAGCTTTTATAGAGGGATATGGAGGCGGGGGAGAAGGAAGCATTTATGTGCAGCTTACAGTGCTCAAAAAACTTGGGATGGTAGAAGAATATATCAAGAGTTTTGAGTACAAGGATGCTTAAGTACCTTTTACTCCTGACGATTAGTACTTTGCCTATTTCGTTTCTGGGTTGAGGGATGTTAGAATATGTGAATTTTTTACACAATAAATATTACAATTAATATAGCAATAATGTGTAATCTCTAAAATTAAGGGATTAGGATTAGTAATTATTGGGCAGATTTCTTTTTATTAAGATTAGGTATTATTGGGTAGATATATCTTGTTAAATATGATGAAAAACTATATTTAGGATCAATCTCCCTTGTGTGTCTTTGCATACACATAGGGTAATGTATTTATAATAATAAGAATGTGGGCTAAGCCCAAATACAAATGAATATGTAAAAATAAAATATAATGAGCATAAGGACTATATTTCCCTAATAAACATATAGGTACTATGTTTCCCTAATTAACATAAACACACAATATCTAACACTCCCCCTCAAGCTGGAGCGTATAAATCATATGTTCCAAGCTTGTCACAAAGATAGTCAATTCTAGGTCCTCGCAAGGACTTAGTGAATATGTCTGCCAACTGGTTGCTTGAGTTAACGAACTCAGTCTTGATATCTCCGGATATGATTTTTTCTCTAATAAAATGGCAATCAACTTCAATGTGCTTGGTTCTCTTATGGAAGACAGGGTTAGAGCTAATATGAAGAGCAGCTTGATTATCACATATAAGTGTCATGTGAGTGACATCTCCAAATTTCAATTCACTAAGTAATTGTTTAAGCCACACAAGCTCACAAGTAGCTGATGCCATAGCTCTATATTCTGCTTCTGCGCTGGACCTAGCCACAACACTTTGCTTCTTACTTTTCCAAGATATCAGGTTGCCACCAATAGAGACACAATATCCAGAAGTAGACCTCCTATCAGAAGGGGAACCAGCCCAATCAGCATCTGAATAGCAAACGATTTTTGTATCGTTGTTAGGACCATATAGCAAACCTTTTCCAGGTGATCCTTTAATATACTTCAGTATGCGAACAACTGCATCCCAATGGTCTTCACATGGGGAGTTAAGGAATTGACTCACCACACTTACTGCGAAGGAAATGTCAGGACGCGTAACAGTAAGATAGTTTAATTTACCAACTAATCTTCTGTAACGTTCAGGATCTGAGAAAGGCTCCCCCTGATTTGGTAGAAGCTTGATGTTAGGATCCATAGGTGTCTCAACAGACTTACAGTTCATTAACCCTGTTTCCTCCAAGATGTCTAACGCATACTTCCTCTGAGATATGACAATACCATCATTGGATTGTGCTACTTCAATACCCAAAAAGTATCGGAGTTTGCCAAGATCTTTGGTTTGAAAATGGTGACAAAGGTGTTGTTTCATCTGAGAGATGCCAAGATAGTCACTTCCTGTGAGAACAATGTCATCAACATACACTATTAAGTAGATACATCCAGCACTTGAGTGGCGATAGAACACTGAATGATCCGCTTCACTGCGAGACATACCAAATTGTTGAACAACACAGCTGAACTTACCAAACCAGGCCCGAGGAGACTGTTTTAGGCCATATAAGGATTTGCGAAGACGACATACCAATCCAGATGACTCCCCCTGAGCAACAAAGCCGGGCGGTTGCTCCATATAAATTTCTTCATGCAAATCACCATTAAGGAAAGCGTTTTTTACATCAAGTTGGTAAAGAGGTCATTGTCGAAGAGCGGCCATGGCAATGAATAGGCGAACAGAGGTCATTTTCGCCACTGGAGAAAAAGTATCACCATAATCCAAACCAAAAATCTGTGTGTATCCTTTGGCAACCAGTCGAGCCTTCAAACGATCAATTGTACCATCAGGGCCAACTTTGATAGCATAAACCCACCTGCAACCAACAACAGACTTTCCAGATGGTAATTGGACAAGCTCCCAAGTTCCACTTTTCTGTAAAGCACTTAATTCATCCAGCATGGCTTGACGCCAACCAGGATGAGTTAAGGCATCACCCACAGACTTGGGAATGGACACAGAAGAAATGGAGGAGAGACATGTGTAAAAAGATGGAGATAACCTGTGGTAACTAAGAACAGTATAATGGGGGGAAGGGTTACGAGTAGAGCGTATACCTTTACGGAGGGCAATAGGCAGGTCAGACTCATTTGCAGGAGCCGGAGGAGACACAGGAGGCGGCACAGGAGGTGAGTCATGAGGGAGACGAGGGCGGCGACTATAAACCTGAAGGGGTGGAGTTGAAGGACGATCCTGAGAGGCTAAAGGAGGAGAAGGATCACAGACAATAGGAATATCAACAGTAATAGGTGGAGGTACAGAACTAGAAGATAGAGGTGAAAAATAAAACGAAGATTCATCAAAAGTGACGTCAGCAGAGATAAAATGGCGATTGAGGGAAGGGGAAAAACACTTATAGCCCTTTTGTGACCGTGGAAATCCTAAGAAGACACATTTGTGAGATCTAGGAGATAACTTATCAAGACCAGGACTAAAATCATGAACAAAACATGTAGACCCAAAAACTCTAAGAGGTAATGGATGTAAAGGGTCTTGAGGAAATAAGACAGAATGAGGGATTTTGTTATCTAGGACAGAAGATGGCATGCGGTTTATGAGATAACATGCAGTGAGAACTGCATCACCCCAAAAACGCGAGGGTACTTGGCCATGGATGAGAAGAGTACGAGTTGTTTCAATAAGGTGTCTATTCTTGCGCTCAGCCACCCCATTTTGTTGAGGAGTATAAGCACATGAGGTCTGGTGAAGAATGCCATGAGAAGCCATAAAATGTTTAAACTGTTGAGAAAGGTATTCACGGCCATTATCACTGCGTAAAATTCGAATAGAAACCCCAAACTGTGTTTTTATTTCATTGAAAAAAGATTGGAAAATAGAAAACAACTCAGAACGATTCTTCATTAAAAACAACCAAGTACATCTGGAATAGTCATCAATAAAGGTAACAAAATACTGAAATCCTAAACTGGACTTAACACGACTAGGTCCCCAAATATCAGAATGAACTAATGAAAAAGGGGATGACGCTCTTTGTGAAACACTACAAGGAAAGGAACTACGAGTATGCTTTCCTAACTGACAAGACTCACATGACAAACTTGATAACTTCGACAAACTCAGAACAAGTTGCTGCAATTTGGCAAGACTGGGATGACCTAACTGAGCATGAAGAAGGGATGGTGACTCCATGATTACGCCAGCATGTGGAGAAGGGCGGAGAAGATATAGGCCATGAGACTCACATCCTGTGCCAATCATGTGTTTCGAACTCCGGTCCTGCAAACAAACAGAATCTTTGGTAAATGAAATAATACAATGAAGGGAATGAGTTAGACGACTTATGGACAATAAGTTGAAAGGAGACCCAGGGACATAGAGTACATTATCAATGGATATGGACGGAAAAATATGAACAGTACCAATACCATGAGATGAGACTCTAGACCCATCAGCCATTGTTACCGAGGGTAAATTATCTGGACATGACAAGGAAGAAAACAAGGACTTGTTACCAGTTATATGATCGGTGGCGCCTGAGTCAAGGACCCAAGATCCGAGGGAGTGAGTCAGACCAACAAAAGGTGTACCTGTGCGGGCAACAGATACAGATGTAGTGGAACTAGAGTGCTGACGATCCTCATACCATCGGAGAAATTCGTTGAAGACTGCAGGGTTGTCTACAGTATTTGATGAAGTAGGATGGTCTGCAGACGGTAGTTGAGGAGGTGGATCAGAATTAGCCATTGCTACAGATCGAGGAGGACGTCCATGAAGCGAATAACACCTATCAATTTTGTGGCCTGGCTTGCCACAATGGTCACATTTAGGTCGTCCTTTACCTGGCTTGCGAGACCGACTTCGATCATCACGTTGGACAGCCATAACTGAGGAATCATCAGTATGAGGAGATGTCTCAACGACTAGTTTGCTCGGAATACGCAAAAGAGCAGAACAAGTAGAAGTAAAGTTGGGTATGACAGGAGAACCCAAAATCTGATCACGAACATGGGAGGAATCATCAGAGAGTCCGTATAAGGCCAACAACATGAAGAACTTTGATCGTTGTTCCAGTTCTTCAGCAGGAGTAGAAGCAGGAGGTAATAGCTCATTAAAATCATGAAGGAGGGCATGAACTTTACCCAAATATTCTGCCATGGAACCAGGACTGCGTGGACCAATGACAGTGAATAGGTTCTGACAAACACCATAAAGACGCTGGGTGTCATTTGTGTATAATAGCCTTGCTTGAGTCCATACTTCTGAACATGTTTCATAGGAACGAAACATTTGTTTCAGAGAGGAGTGAATGGTGGACTTTATGACGATGCATAACTGGGCATCAATTTTCATCCAGCGAGAAGTGTCATCTGTGGTAGCACTAGTCACATCTTTAGTAAGGTGATCTAAATACCCCTGACTCTTCAACCAAAGTTTGATGTCAGATGCCCATGTTGCATAATTCGTGCCATCTAACTTATCAATGGACAAGTGTACATTCACAAAATTGGTGTAGATTGAGGAATCAGCAGAAGAAGATGGGGCACTAGCACAGGTGTTTGTAGACGCGGAAGATGCCATGGAGAGGGAGAAACCCTAAAAATCCAACGTGCTCCGATTGACGCAACGACCACAGATCCAGAAAGAGGGCGAGGAGGCGATCACGGCGATGCTGGTCGGCGGCGGTGGGCTCCGGCGACGCGCCGGCACGCGCGGCGGGAAGCCGCGGATCTGCGAACTGCTGTGGCGGCGCGTGGAGGCGCGTGGGTGCTCCGATCGCCGCGATCTTTGAACCGCGGTGGTCGCCCGGCCGAGGCGCTTTCGATGGAGTGGTCGCCGGTCGATTCTGGAACTCCGGCGGCGGCGGCGGCGGTGACGGCGGCGGCGACGGCGGTGGGCTGCGGCGACTGCGGCGGTGATGCGTACCGGAGACTGTAGAACAGGTAGAACCGAACCTAAGCTCTAGATACCATGTTAAATATGATGAAAAACTATATTTAGGATCAATCTCCCTTGTGTGTCTTTGCATACACATAGGGTAATGTATTTATAATAATAAGAATGTGGGCTAAGCCCAAATACAAATGAATATGTAAAAATAAAATATAATGAGCATAAGGACTATATTTCCCTAATAAACATATAGGTACTATGTTTCCCTAATTAACATAAACACACAATATCTAACATATCTTGATTTAGAGACTTTATTTTAGGAGATTTTTGTACCTTAATTAGACAATGATTTGTTTCTTTTTAAATGTCTATGTATTGTTTCAAAAATACGAATGAGAGAATTATTAATTTCAGCAAACAAGATATCGCTAGGATAGGCTCTAACTTGGTTCTGATACCATGTTAAGAAGTGAACTTTAAGCCTAACTCAATCCCACAAAACCAGCTTAAAATCCACTTCTTAACAATATTTAATTTAATTTATACTATATTTTATATTTTTTTTGTAATTTTATTTAGATTTTATTTTAAAAATTTATAAAATATCTTTTTTTAAATATCCACATGTACCTGCGAGTATTTTTAAAACAGGTATTCAACGGGTAACGGGTTAAAATTTTGTTGTGAATCAAGTAGCGGGTGGACACTATTTATTTCTAGTCCGACCCATTGTCATCCTAATGTCAACACATTGCAACAAAATTGAAAATTCATTATTTAGATAAAAATATCTTTATATCTCTATAATAATTAGGAAAAATATTCATAGAATCTTTATATTCATTTCAACAGATTTTTATTTCCTGTTTTAAGAGTATGATTGTTACAAATACAGGTGTTGAGAATGCAATTATTATGATTGTAATTAATAAACTATTTTTTCTCTCTCATGTTCAAGTTATAGTTTATCAAGAAATTAATTGTAAGCAAGAGGGTAAACTACATCAGTAAGCACCATTCAAACAATAATTTCTGTTACTAAATAAATATCTTGCTTGGGAACAAAATAATTACGCATATTTTTTCAATGACCAAATATATGCATTACAGCAACAGAATGCCAAAAAAATCTTCTGTACTCATGCAATAAATAATAATGCAGAAAATAAGTACAGATTAGTGAGTATACACAAGGAGTGACAAAGACAAGCCATTACCTGCTCTAAACTGTCCATTGAGCCATGGCACATCACCAACAAAACTCGGTTTGGATCACTCAAGACAGGATGTGTTAGGAGCTTCTCTTTCAGAGCATTTATATCATCCCATCCAATCATGAAAACTAAAATGGCACCTGGTCTTTCATGCTCACATATATTGCACAGTATATATTGTATGAGGTTAAAACCAATAAAGTCAGGATTCCAACAAGACAAAGACTCGCTTGTTTGCGTACTGTAATAATTGAAATCAGCAGCTCTTAACACATCCTGGTCATATTTTCCAGAAAGAATTTAATAAATACATGGCAAAGTTTGCGAAACTATATGTTTAGAATTTTTAAGTACCTCCACAGCAGAAGATAATTGGCTTTTCCTCTTTCCTGGCAACTGTTTGTTCATTTTCCAAATCCTTTCTGGACCATAGTCATCAATTTGATTGTCAGGAGTCAATCTGTAGCCCGACATTTCCAAAATATCCTCCAAAAAATGAGTTCTGACAGGATATGTAAAACCCTAAACCATCCCCAACCAATAAGAATGGAAAACTTAGATTTTAGTCCCAAAATAGTCATGTCAGTAGCATTAAATTAAAATAAATATTACCTCCACTTACATCAAATAAAATATTGCTCAATTTAACAGAATTCAGAGAAAACAGAGAAATAAGACTAGACTACCTTGTAAATGATTTCACAAAAATAGAGTATAGAGAAAGAAACCTTATATAGGTGTACAATGTACACAAAGTGACTCAATACTCAGTCACCATCTAACTGCCTAGACAAACTAACTTGTACCAATGTGAGTACGTTACACTATGTTGAAGATCCCACATTGACTATAAAGATAAGGCGATTTCACAGTATATAAGTAGGTGCAAACCTCACCTTATAAGTCAGTTTTGTAAAGTTGAGTTAGTTTAAAGTTCACTTCTATAAATGGTATGTGAGATTTATTGTTTGTTGGACTTATCATGTCATCTGTTGCGGGGACCGAACTATCGAAGCACCCATTAATGTTTAGTTCCACTCTTGAGATATATATGCTTAGGTGTAAGGAGGGGATGGCAAACCCCTAGCCAAGGGACCAATCATAAAAAGCATGACCAAGCACATTCAAGAAGAGCTAGAGTTATATGTGAAAGGTGAAGCCAAACTCTTATTCTCTTGGGCCATTTTGGAACATATTTAGTAGTGTAGGAATCTTTTGGGCCTTGTATCATGAGTCAAGTAGTATAGTATTTCCATTTGGACCTCGTATCATGGGCCAAGTAGTGTAGGATTTTTTGTTAACATGGGTCAACATAAGTCAACTTCCTTAAGTTGACCCATTGGTGGTGCCTTTTGTGGTTGAGTTCTAGTCAACATCCACCTAGATCACCTAGGGAGGCAAGGCAAGGGTGTGATTGGCTCTCCCTTTGTGAGAGTAGTGGCCAAGTGTCTTCTTCCTAATGGAGAAGATTCTCTCCTAGTAGTGGTCATGTGTCCTTCTACTAAAGGAGAGGATTTTCTTATAGTAGTGGCCACATGTCCTTCTCCTAATGGAGAGGATTTTTAGCCTTGTCCCAAGTTAGCAAAGTTGAGGTTTCTAGAGTTTTGCTTCTACTTTTGAGACACCTCTAGGGTTAGTTGGTTATAAATAGAGGTGCTCATACCTTGTAAAAATTACTGAAATTAGAAATAAAATGCTGTCAAAATATTGAGAAATCTTGCTTGTCTCCAAAGTCAATACAAGAGCATTCCATATCGTCTCTTCTAGCCACTCTTCCTTGAGAGTTGGCCTAACCTCTCTTGAGAGCACCAAATATCACCTTTTCCACCACATACACATCCAAACCAAGAGCTATCATTCCCCATTAATCCATTGCTTCCGCACATCACATCACCTTGGACTAATCTTCATGCTTGGAGCTTCCTAGCTTGAGGAAGAGGCTATCAGAGGGTGTTGGAGATTCCACATTGACTATAGATAAAGCGATTTCACAGTATATTAGTGGGTACAAACCTCCTCATACATCCCAGTTTTATAGGCTTAAAGTTCATTTCTTAAGACACTAATGTAATGTGTCATCTGTGTAACATCTATCACTAGTTAATTAGAGATAGTTATAGGTTTCCCTGCGTATATACTTTTATGTAACTGATCTATGCAACCAACTGATTGAATACAAGTGAAATTACAATGTAGTGTAAATGCAATACCTCTAATATTCTCCTTCAAACAAAGGATGGTTGTGTAATGGAAACTTATCAAACATTGACTTTGTCACATGGTGCCAAACACCTAAGAAAATAGAGGGGTTAAATGAGAATGTTTGCATTCTGATCAAGAGTTGGAATATGTTGAACCAATAGAACTTTGTTCAAAAAAATTTCTCCGAAAAAGGAAATGTTCATCACATGTCTGCATTTTGCATGAAGAATGGGATTGTGGGACACGGAAGCAATGCTAAGCTGTCACAAAGTAGGGGAGGCCTTGCTAGAGATACTTGTAGTTCGGTAAAAAGAGATTGAATCCAAAGTACTTCATAGTTGTGTTAGCTAAACTCCTGTATTGAAGTTTTGTGTTGGATCTAGCAACATGTGTTTGCTTCTTTGACTACTAGGAAGTTAGATTTGCACCAAGGTTAAATGACCTTAAGGTTCATTTCCATTAAAGGTCAAAATCCTAATCTTCATCTAAAAAGGCTGTGAATGACCAGTACAAAGATTAATAATGGGCTGAAAAGAATACCATGATAGAGAGCCATCATGTGTTGAAATTTTCTATACTGCTTTTTGTGTGTATGTACCTATCCTAAAGGATAAAGTGTTATGGGCTATATAATTGTTCCTTGTATTGTACTTGTCTCCTTTCATATATCGTGTGATTCCAAGATTTCACACAACACCTCCATTTCAAATTCCATGTCTGATTGTAACAAATGTTGAATCTTTGTTTTCACACAATCAGTTAAATCTTTGTTTTCTCACATCTCATCCATTCCACTCCCAAATGTTGAAAGACGATGAACTTGTCTCGACAACAACAGACAATGAAAGACGCAAATGCTTCGTTTGACAAATGTAACAACATTGCCCAATCTTTTTTTATGTCTAATATAGCATAGATATACTCAGGCGATGAGCACGGAAAAGTAAGACAGCATAAATGCTTATTCTATATTGTAGGTAATGTATACCACTTTTGTTTCCAAAAGAGATCCATCATACAAGGACCAGTCAAGGACCAGTCACATCCGTGGATATCCTGGATAAATAGCAAAAGTTCTTTTTCTTCACCAAATCACTGAACTCTAGGAGAACTACATTCTTCATAAGGCACTACTGTTTAAGACAAGGAAATCCACATTGCCCAAGAATAAGAAAGTACATCCAGCTATTAATGGAGAAAAGCACATTTATTGCTGCATGGAGTGCATTTAATGCATCAATCATTATCAAACTCTTCAAAAAAAGTAAGGCATTAAAAAAGAGCTAAAGTTGCTCAATGGCCAGAAATGGTTTAACAAAAACTACTTTCATCAGATTTTATAAAAAGCTATTCAAGAAGAGGGAGACCACTTTGTATAGTGCCAAAACATAGCATAAACTTTTGATCCAACTAAAGTTTCAAAGAACAATATTGTTCATGTTCAATCAGCAAGCTAGAGGAAAGTATCAATCCTACATATATCAACAAATGATCAACCTCTCTCTAGTGAGCTAAAGTGTGATTTGTGATCACCAAACATACCAACTATCTATCTTAGCCAAGAGTGACCGTTTGGCAAAGAATATTAGTTATTAGCTAGGAGCAACTATTTTTCAAAAAAAAAAAATTGCTTGAACCAGAAGTGACCTTTTAGTTATGCCAAAAGTAGCTTGTAGAAAGAATACTTGAATGGAGCCAGTTGAGAGTCGAAAGAATACTCAAGTTAAACTAAGTGGCTTGAGAAAAAATATTTGGTTGAGCCAATAGTGGATTGCTAAAAGCGTACTCAAGGATTTAGTCAGGAGTGGCTAGAAGGCCCAAAAATACTCAAGGGGTTGATCAGAAGTGGTTACGAATCCAAAGAATACTCGCATTGTACTTCGCAATGTTAGTGTACTTAGTGGAACTCAATAAGTTAATCAAGAATAAGTTAAATGGAGACATAGGAACATAAAGAACATTATCAATTGACAGAAGGAAAAGGATTAACAGTACCAACTCCATGGGATAAGACCTTAGATCCATCAACCATAGTAACTGAAGGTAAATAACTCGTACAAGATACATAAGAAAACAAAAATTTGTTACCTGTAAAACAATTAGTGGACCCAAGTAAGAAACAAGGGTCCAAGGGAAGTAGATTGATTTAGGCCAACAAAAGATGTACCTGTGTATGCAATAAAAGCAATGGAACTAGGTTTCTGACGATCCTTATACCATTTGAAAAGTTCATTGAGAATAACAAAGTGTCCTGCGGTATAAAATGAAGTAGGATCCACATTAGATGGTTGTGAGGGAGGATCAATTTGGTCTACTGCGCAAATCGAGGAGAACAACCATATAAGGCATAACACTGGTCAATCTTATGACCGAGCTTGTGAGAATGTTCACATTTCTGATGCCCTTTGCTCAACTTGTGAGAGTGATTACACTCACCACGTTGAGATACCAAAACAAAGGAATCATCATCAATGGAAGCGGGTTTATTAGCAATTTGTTTACTTGGTACACGCAAAAGGATGGATCAAGCAGAAGCAAAAGTGGGAACAACAGGGGATGCCAAAATCTGATCACGAACATAGGAAAAGTCAACCAATACTAATTACAAAAAAAGGAGAGTTCTATAAGCTAAACCCAAATATCATAAATATTAAGAAAGGATACAGCATACTAATCTTTGAAATTTTAAAGTCCATGTAAAGCCAATAACAAAAAGAACTTTGACCACTACTCTAGATCTTGAAAAGGAGTAAAGGCAAGAGGTAATATGTTAGGTTTCTGTGCTAGAAGTCTAACTTTCTCACAACACCCACTCACACAAAGGTACTCAAACAAGAGAGAATAAAGGAATTGTGTGTATATTCACTGTAATTGTATGTATTCACCGTAATTGTATAACGAAAAACAATAACCGAGAGCCTAATCCCCCTCAACAAGGTCCAAGACCTGTTTACATAACGTAAGAAATGGCTAGCTGCCCTCAACAAAAATACAGAGGGTTTATTTATACCCTCTCTCTCCCCCTAACAACCTAACAAACTTTCCCGCTCTTTTTATTCATCCTCTACCATTTGGTATTAGTGTAGATACAGTTCGGTCTCTCACTCCTTCCTCCCACCGTTCAGTATTAGTGTAGATATTGTTCGGTGCTCTTCTTCCTCCTCCTTTCATAGACCCTCCAACTCCTAACATAATAACTCATTAAAATCATGGAGAGAATGAATTTTACCCATATATTCAGCCATTAGGCCATGACTTTTAGGAGCAACAACATCAAGAAGATTGTGACAAACATCATAAAGACATTGAGTGTCACTGGTGTTTTACAATTTTTCATGTTCCCAAACTTCAAAACATGTTTTTTAGGTACAAAACAACTTTTTTCAAGATGAGTAAATAGTGGATTTGAGAACCATGCATAATTAAGCATCAATCTTCACCCAACGCGGAGCTTCGCATCAATGGAACTCACACTCTTGGTGAGATGATCTACATATCCCTGACTCTTAAACCAAAGTTTAATGTCTAATCCCAAGTCTCATAATTAGTGTCATCTAATTTGCCAATGGTTAGATGCCCATTACCTAATTAGTGTAGATTGAGGGATGGATCAAAGGAATTGGTAGCAGCAGGGTAACAGTAGAGGTTGAAGTCATTGAAGCCATTGATGAAGAGGAGGAAAAAACCCTAAAATCCAAGGTTCTTCAATCAAGGAAACAAGTACAGATCCAAAAAGAGGAGGAGGAGGAGGCGATCTTGGCGCAAGTGATTGCTGTCAGAGAGGAGTGACACGTCGCCACACGCAATAACAAAATAGAACAGATGCACGACTTTAAACAGGGCATGAGGGTGCATTATTGGTCTAATGATGACAATCTTTGCATTGTGGTAGTTGCATGATCCATATGATACGATTGGTGGAGTCACCGACCTAAACAGTGGCTCCGGAGACTCTAGCAATGACTCTAGTGGCAGTTTTGGTGGCGATTGCAGTTGCAACGACCAACAAAAGAAAAATTATGTATGGATTAGTAGAAAACCCTAACTCTAGATACCATGTTGAAAGAAGTGAAAAATAGGGTTAGGACTAATTCCAATGAGTCGAAAATACACATAGGGTAATATATTTATAATGAAGAATTATAAACGAAAATACGGGCTAAGCCCAAATATACATAATATTGTAACAAACATGGGATATTGTAATTAATAAAATCTAAAAATATCTAACACTCATAATGCTCTATATGTTGAAGTGATAGGTGTGATTCTGGCAATGGAAGTTGCTATCTCCAAAGGTTTTAAATTGAGTGTATCTCAGCTTGTTATATGAAGTTAGTCTAATACTTCTTTTACTCGTTGGGATCTTTGTAGTAGATGGTTGAATTATTTTGTAAATAGTAATACTATGTGTATTCCTTTTTCACATATTTTTCAAGAGAGTAATCAATGTGTTGAAAAACTTGTTGGGTTTGACACTAGATCTCATGTTATACTTGGTGGAACAATTTTCTAGCACCAGCTTTCATTTGTCCTGAGTTCTTCAGAGATAGATATGATTTCTCCCTTTTATAGGGTTATGGGTTAAGGATTAGTGGGTCAGGTTTGGTCTCCCCCCCTTTTTTGTACATATCTCTTTTTTACTACGGTAGTTGAGGTTATGCATATGAAAAAGGCCAGCTATCTGTCATTCTATTAGAAGTTAGAACATCTAGAGCCTGTCGTAGAACAGTTAGAGATTTTAACTAACAAGATTGCAGCTCAAGCTATCTAATTGTATAAAAGCTTGAGTAATGTAACTCACTAAATCATTAATGATTAACAATACAAGACATTTTACAGCTTAGATGTTAAACATAAATCACTGCTTTGTCACTGAGATTCATGATCTATCAATTATACTAAATTCCTAGTGATATAATTATCCTTTGAAAACAAAAACAAGCTGGCATTCATTTTATGTAACATACCGGAATCTTCATAGTTGAAGCATTATTAAAATATGAAGAGAAGAGCTCAGCATCAAGGGTAGCACTCATTAAAATCAGTTTCAGTTCTGGCCTGAAAGCTAGAAGATCTTTAAGGACAACAAGCAAAAAATCTGTCACAGGAAAAAAAGAAATTGCAATAGTATTATCATAAAATATCTTACAAAAACCTAAATACATAATCAAGTTCAGAAATCTACCTTCATTAACTCCCCGCTCATGAATTTCATCAACAATAATATGAGTTATGCCTTTTAATTTTTTATCATCTAGTAATCTTCTTAATAAGATGCCTGTGGTGCAGAAGAGAAGATGGGTATCTCTCCCTTGCATGCCTTCAAGTCTAACTTTATATCCAACCTTTCACAAAAGAAGTCAAAAGAAGGAGATAGAAACTTTAAAATCCAACGTACTACAAAACAAAGAGAATTATTGGAACGGTTATTAAAACTCACAGTTTCACCCAATTTCTCTCCTCTTTCAGAGGCAACTCTTTCAGAAACAGAAATTGCTGCAATGCGTCTTGGTTGTGTGCAAATGATATTACACACAGCTCCACGAACTAATTCTATCTCAGATTCTAGGATAAATTGTGGAACTTGTGTTGTCTTTCCACAACCTGTTTCACCCGAAATGATAAGTACCTGAAAAATATGTAAATAATAATTAAAATTGAATTTGAGAAGCCAAGCATTAAAAAGATTCAAATTAATACTACAAAGCACGATTTACTTTTCAATGATATAATTATTAAGTTAGATGGAAGATATGACTCGTTGAAGCATCTTGAGTATACATACATCTAACCTTCACTCTAGAAAGATTGTTTAATAAGTAAGCGCCGACAATAAGAAAACAGATTTGAAAAAAGAAAGTTGTTAGAAATAATGTAAGCATTATAAATAATGTAAACATTTGCAAAGGATAAATATTTACCAACATATAAATAAATAAAATAATAAGTAAATATTTGTTTAGTATATATATTATACAATTAAAATTTGTAAGACTATATGATACTTTTAGTCTTTTATCATTTCAATTAGATTTATTTTGGTGCTTATCTTTTAAAAAGTTCAATTAGTCTTTTAAAAAGGTTGGGTTTGGCGTTTGTTGGGCCTTATAACACTCTTAAAATAAAATAAAATAATAGATTTAACAATCAAATACAATGACTAACAAATTAGTATCCAAGTGAAAATAAGAGGGGCTTCCAGTATCAATAAGGTATAGTCATTAGTCACTTAGTATTAACAAAATATATTACTTCAGCAAACCTGATTCCTTGATATGGCTGATAATATTGCTTCCTTCTCTTTACATGCAGGTAGACTGCTACGAAATTCCAGAATCTTTATTCCATCTGGAGATTCCTGAAATGGATGGATACAACATTAAAAATAAAACGTTTTATCTTCAAGAATTTGTACAGATAGGGGTAAAGGATAGCTAACTGAAGCATACACAATCAGTATTTTTGTTTTCTTGATGAAATACATAAAACAATGAGCACCAAGGCACCGAGGACCAATACATTTTTTTAATTCATTATCACAAAAATTAAGCTCAACCAGTGGCGCAATGGTTCCTAGCAGTTAGAGATTGCTTCAAATTATATCTATAAAAGTTCCACAAAAGATCCATCGACAGGGTAAAGAAACCTAAGAACATGCGCAACAGAAATATCAGCTTAGATCAGGCCCAAGTGGATAGAATACAGAGATGTCAATACTCAAAAAGAAGTAAACTAGAACCGGATAAAGACACATTTTATAAATTGTAATAAAAAAATAGAATTGCCCAAAAGCTTAGACCCAACCTCAAACATGCTATTCCACAACCAATTTGATAAAAAAAGAATCATAGCTACTATTACATAGTTATGATTTTAGACTTCTGTTGAAAAATAAAATTAATTGTGTTATGTTGGATCTCCATCCCATCCTATTGTTCTTGTCAACTACTAAGAATATTATGTTTTGACTTTCTAACCTAACCCTTTTATAAATTAAATATTTGACATAACTTTACTTTTAATCTCTCAAGTATCACAATTACATGATTTTGGTCCTACATATTCCAATTATACAAATTGGGTCTTTCAACCATTGTTCTGCAATAATGTGATTTCAGTCTTTCTTTGTCATTCTATTAAATATTAACTGACTTTGATAATGTGATAAGGATGTTGACATCACAATGGTCATGTTTCCTAACACAATACTGCCATGCCTTAGTTACAGTCTTGGTTTCTGTTGTAATTTGAGATAATATCTTTAGAATCTTTCTAATTAGAGGAAATAGATACATAATCTTTTATTTTATTTTATTTTTTCTAGTTTCCCTATTTTCCTTTTTAGGAGAACTAGATTATTACAAATCGAGGGTATGAGAATGTATTTTTCAGATTTGAGAATAATAAAATAAGTCTTATTTTCTACTTGCTATCAAGAGCTTCCAATCTTGGGACTCTGTTCCACTGCACAGACACGCCGCCACCGTTGTTCGACCACCGCTGCTGCCGCCATCGCCAGTTGGGGTCATTGATAGGGTAGAAAGGTGCGCCCAACACCGGCGACCATAAACGCCGCCGCTGCACAGTCGCGCCGCCGCCACTGTCCGACCACCGTCGCTGCCGCCGTCGCCAGTTGGTGTCTTTGATAGGGCAGAAAGGTGCGCCCAACTCCGACGACCACAACACCGGAAGTCGCTCCGTGAGAGGAGCCGCCACGCGCCGCCACCGTCGCCGGCGCGTGTAGCCCACGCGCCCACCTCCGGCGAGACCCATTCGCCGCCACCACCACAGAAACAATCACCAAAGACTCCTGAGTCCATTCCTAGGTGACTCACTCGCCACCGCCGCCATAGACAAAGTCGTCGGATCCTCCTGAGTTTGTGCCTAGGGTTTGTGACAACCCGTTTGACCTTTTCTTGAGTAGATCTGAGCTTTTAAGGTTTGCTCTTTTTTTTTGTGTGACCCATACGCCGTCGTCGTCTTGGAGACTCCTGGTTGCGTTCTACGGGATGTCTGAAGTAAAAATAATTCCTTTGAAAGCAGTTGATGAATCAATGAGTAAGCCCTCTGGATCATGTACTCTGTCCATAAAAGGTAAGATTTGCCTCAATTCTGTTGATCATGCGTCTGAAGGTATTTGGATCTTTGATTCGGGTGCAACTGATCATATGACATCTTTTAGTGTGTCCTTCGACTCATATGGTAAAAGAAATAAAGAACAACTTATTACAGTTGCGAATGGTCAGGGTATACCTATATGCGGCTCTGGGAATATAATTTTGGACTCATTTATTGTATTGAAGGATGTTTTACATGTTCCTCAATTAGCCAATAGTCTTATCTCTGTGCAAAAACTCACAAAGGATTTAAATTGTTCAGTAACATTTTTTCCAACTTATTGTGTTTTTCAGGACCTTGCCACGAGGAAGACAATTTTAACTGCTAAGGAGGAGAGTAGGTTGTATTTTTTAGTGTTTAATGACCAAAGCAACACAAAAATCATGAGTCAACAAGCTACATATGAGACGTGGGCAAAATCTCAAATATGGTTACATCATCAAAGGCTTGGGAATCCTTCATTTAGACTTATCAAGTCCTTGTTTCCCAACTTGTTTACCAAAGAGTATGTTGAGTCTTTTAATTGTGATATTTGTCAATTGTCAAAACATCATCGTGCATCTTATCCTATTAGCCACAAAAAGAGTATTTCTCCATTTGATTTAATTCATTCTGATGTTTGGGGTCTTGTCATAGATTCTATTTCTGGAGCCAAATGATTCGTTACCTTTATTGATGATTGTACCCGTGTCACGTGGACATACCTTATGAAAAATAAATCCGGAGTTTTTCAAATTTTTGTTAATTTTTTCCATCTTGTCCAAAATCAATTTGGAAAAAAATATCAAAAGAATCAGGTCTGATAATGGTACTGAATATGTGAATCATGAATTTCTCAATTTTTTGTCTCATAATGGTATTGTTCATGAACTAACTTGTGTTAACACCCCTCAACAAAATGGGGTTGCAGAAAGAAAGAATCGTCATCTTCTTGAAGTAACTAGAGCTCTTCCTTTTCAAATGTCTGTTCCAAAAAATTACTGAGGAGAAGCTGTGTTAATTGCCACATATCTCATTAACAGGTTACCCACTCGTATCTTAAATGGCATTAGTCCTATAGAGTCTCTATTGTCTTTTCTTCCTTCTTGTTCCCTACTAACGAGTTTACCTAGTCGAGTCTTTGGATGTGTTGTTTTTGTTCACTCTCATCATCCTAACCGTGGTAAATTAGATCCCAGAGCTCTTAAATGTGTCTTTATTGGGTATCCTCCTAATAAAAAAGGGTACAAATGTTATCATCCTCAGAGTCGTCGCGTCTTTATCACCATGGATGTCACCTTTCATGAAACACAATCATTTTATGTTAGTCCACCACTTCAGGGGGAGAACGCACTTGAAGTGGATGAATCCTTCTTGTCATTACCATGTTTGTCTTTGCAGGATGCCCAAGACCTGAGCAATGAAGCTACCATAGTCCACAGTGAGGAAGAAGAGGAAGAAGACAGATTTTTTGGCAAAAAATATGAAAGAAGAGAACAACCCACTTCAACTCTTGAGCAAGAAAAATTGTCTAATTCGGAGGTGAGGATCCTGAAGATATCAATGAAGAGGAGGTAAGTACTACTGAGGATTCACCCATTGCATTGAGAAAGGGAAGAAGATCATGTGCTAAATATCTTATTTCTCAGTATGTTTGCAGTAACAATCTCTCTGATAAGCACAGAAGTTTTATTGTTGCCATTGATGCCACAAAAATTCCTACCTCAATCCAAGAGGCCATGAAACTTGAACATTGGAATCAAGCCATGAAAGAAGAGATTAATGCATTAGAAAGAAATTCAACTTGGGAGATTGTTGATAAGCCAAGAGACAAGAAGGCAATAGGGTGTAGACAGATATTCACAGTGAAACATAAGGCAGATGGGACAATAGAAAGATATAAAGCTAGATTGGTGGCAACAGGATATACTCAAACATATGGGATTGATTATGAGGAGACATTTGCCCCAGTGGCAAAGATGAATACAGTTTGAGTTATTCTCGCTTTGGTTGCCCATTTTGGATGGGACTTACACCAGATGGATGTGAAGAATGCCTTTCTTCATGGAAATCTAGATGAGGAAGTGTACATGGAGATTCCCCCAGGTTTTTGAAGTGAAAAATGAAAGAAACAAGGTATGCCTCTTGAAGAAAGCATTGTATGGTCTTAAGCAATCCCCTAGAGCATGATTTGGAAGATTTATAAAAGCAATGGTTTCTTTGGGATACAGACAAAGCCAAGGAGATGATGAAACAGAAAAATTGGCATTAAAAGAAAAATTGATAGCTCAATTTGAAATGAAAGACCTAGGAAAACTCAAATATTTTCTTGGAATAGAGGAAGCCTACTCCAAGAAAGGAATTTTCATCTCCCAAAGGAAATATGTACTTGATCTCCTCAAAGAAACAGGAAAGTTGGGATGTAGAACCTCAACAGTTCCTATAGAACAGAATCACAGAATTGGAAGTGAAGAAAGTGCTCCTGTAGCTAAGGCCCAATATCAGAGATTGGTGGGAAAATTGATTTATCTATCACACACAAGACCAGACATTGCTTATGCAGTTAGTGTAGTGAGCCAATTTATGCATGATCCAAGAGAGAGACACATGCAAGCAATTGCCAAAATTCTCCAATACTTGAAGTCAAGTCCAAGAAAGGGGTTATTATTCAAAAGGGAAGACACATTGACTATGAAGATATATACTGATGCTGACTATGCAGGTTCTATTACTGACAGGAAATCTCTTTATGGGTATTGTGTATTTCTTGGAGATAGTTTGATAACACGGAGAAGCAAAAAAGCAAGATAGAGTATCTCGTTCTAGTGCAGAAGCTGAATTTCGAGCCCATGCTCAAGGAATGTGTGAAGGACTCTGGATGAAAATCATTTTGGATGATCTTAAAGTCAAAGTGGAGAACCCGGTGCAACTACACTGTGACAATAAGTCTGCTATGAGCATAGCCCATAATCCAGTACAGCATGACTCTAAACACATTGAAATTGACAGACATTTCATCAAAGATAATCTTAACAGAGGCTTTGTGATTACAACTCATGTTCCTACAAAACTTCAAATAGCAGATATTTTTACAAAAGGGCTTTCTCCGGGTAGATTTCAAGATCTTGTAGGCAAGTTAGGAATGATTGATATTCATTTACCAATTTGAGGAGGAGTGTTGTAATTTGAGATAATATCTTTAGAATCTTCCTAATTAGAGGAAATAGATACATAATCCTTTATTTTATTTTATTTTTCCTAGTTTCCCTATTTCCCTTTTTAGGAGAACTAGATTATTACAAATAGAGGGTATGAGAATGTATTTTTCATATTTGAGAATAATAAAATAAGTCTTATTTTCTACTGTTTCTTACAGTTATGATACTGGAGGGACCAAAAGTGTAATTCAGCTAACAGCATAAGTGTTAGGCTACATGTCAACTGCCATGTTATCATCTGGTGCTATTTCAGAAAAAACTTTGTAAAATATTTAATGAAAAATTGATGCATCTTTTCATGTGGCGAGATTCTCAGAACATTCAGCAATTTGATCATTTTGACAGACCTGATCAAATCTATATTGCCAATGTTGAAGGTTTGCAAGTCCTTGGTTCTAGTTCTTTTTTTAAGCATTCCACTAATCCCACCACTCTTATTTACTTACATAATTTGTTGAGTGTTCCATCAATTAACAAAAATTTACTCATTGTAAGTAAATTTGCTCTTGATAATGGTGTTAATTTTGAGTTTTTTCCTTGTTATTGTACTGTTAAATCTCAGGCAACAAATGAAATTCTTCTTAGAGGAGTCGTGGAATCTGGTGGCCTTTACTCATTTCCTTGCCTCAATATTCAAGTTGGTTCTCCTTCCTACCTTGTCAAAGATCCCTCAATCTTACACAACTACCACTATTTCTGATAATTCTAAATCTGTTGTAAACACTATTTCTGAATCTAGCAATCTATGGCATGCTAGATCAGGTCATCCAGATGCTCATGTCTTGAAAATTATTATGACCCTTTGCAAATTAAAACCATCCAATAAAATTGTGGATTTTTGTTCATCTTGTTGTGTTGGAAAGTCTCAAAGACTTCCTTCTTCTGCTTCCGAAACTGTTTACAATTTCCTCTTGAATTGGATTTTAGTGATCTCTGGGTAGCCTCTCATGTTCCTCGATCAATGGTTATGTGTATTATGTATATTTTGTTGATGCTTTTTCCCGGTTTACATGGTTCTACCCTTTAAAACAAAACTATGAGACTCTCACTGTTTTTCAAAAATTCAAATCCATGGTTGAACTTCAGTTTGGAACCAAAATTAAAAACATACAAACTGATTGGGGTGTGGAGTTTAGATATTTCACGACTCTTTTAAAAACTACTGGTATTGTTCACAAAATTATTTGCCCTCTTACTCACCGTCAAAATGGTGTGGTTAAAGAAAGCACAGACACATCACAGGGTTAGATCTTATCATGCTTATGTTCCTTTAAAATACTAGGACTATGTGTTTCAAACTGTTTCAAAACAATAGGCTTTAAAGTCTATATATTCAATGCTTGTACTCTCTGTAGAAAGTGTGAACTAATATACAATTCTCATTTCATGTTTACATTTTTCTCTTATGTTCTTTTCTAATACAAGGTTTGTATCACCATCATATACAAACAGACTTAGAAGCTGCCAAAAAAATGCTTAAAATCTTAATTATAAAGAAAACATAAAGAAATAAAATAAAATATGAACATAAAGTCTATCTCGGAAGACAATAAGGCCATAATTTTGTATTTCAGTGAAGATGACCTGCCAAGTTCTTTGCTGATCACGCATTTGTGAACTTCTCTGACAAAGAAATTTATCCACTACAGCCCTGCTGCATGATAGTGACTGAGGTGGCTCAAAAAGCCCTTCATCTGTACCACCGCTGTCGGCTGGTGTTGCACACCACAAATCGGAAAAGCTTTCCTTCCTTCTTGACTTCTGGGTTAGGTATTCTTGAAGATATCCATCAACTTGCCTTAACAAAGTAGTAGGTAGGTTCACCTGTCAATTCTTGAAGCTTTAGGAAACTATCTCTCAAAGAAATAGCATGTAGGTTTTCCAATGAAATAAAATTAGCAATAAGAAACTATATCTAAACTCATTAATGCTTATCCTCCTCAAATGATTCAGGAAAGTCAACAGCACATGATGTAAGAAGTCAACATACCTCCCTAAGACGGCGTTTATCGTCCAAATCATATCTGTAGTTTGGAAGAGGGGCTTTGCTGACAACAACCACCTTCGCATACGTATGGCTGCCACATATAAATGCATTTAAGAATTATAACTCTGAGAATTCAAGTTAAGACTTCTTGGAGAGAAAAATAACAAGGTTTAAACCATTTAGGCATCCCTATTTTTGTTAGGTATTCCCAATTTGGTCCCCTTCATTTAAAGTTTCCCAATTGAGTCCTTATAAGTTCTAATTTGAAACAAATTAGCCCCTGCCGTTAAAAATCGTTAACGGTGTTAAAATTGTGCACAAGTGGTTGGATGAGGTGTTAAACGTTTTACTGGCAAAACGTGGCAGTGTTGTGAGTGATACGTGGCATTTTAGCATTGATTAAAAATTGGTAATGACCATTATTTTATAAATTGTAATTAAAAAGGGAATTAGGGTTCAGTTAAATAAAAACGGGAATTAGGGTTCAGCAGTCTGCGTCTCATCTAAACTTCTCCCTCCCATCTAACCCCACCAAATGCAGCAAATACACTCCATGGCACCAGGAACAGCGGGAGGAGGAGGAGGAGCAAGGTTTTTCTCCGGCACCACCTCCGCGGACAGGAGGCTCCGACCCCACCACCAGAACCACCAGGCCCTTAAGTGCCCCCGTTGTGACTCCCTCAACACCAAGTTCTGTTACTACAACAACTACAACCTCTCCCAGCCTCGCCACTTCTGCAAAAACTGTCGCCGCTACTGGACCAAGGGCGGCGTCCTCCGCAACGTCCCCGTCGGCAGCGGGTGCCGTAAATCTAAACGCTCCAACAAACCCGCCAAAACCTCTGTCGCCGCCCCCTGCCCCCGCCGCTCGACCCGGACCATTCCAGCAGCGAGAGCTCGAGCCTGACCACCGCTGCCGCGGAGCCCGTATCGGCGCCGATAAACTCCGATTCCACCAACGTGCAAGAGTCGAAGTTGTCGGTCCCCGTGGATCCTGTTTAGGGTCCACTATAGCTACCCCCAAAGCAATCACGTTGTCCACACTCAAATTCATACTTACACTCCTTCACCGCACCCGAATCCCCCAACCCGATAGAACATTTCCCCTTTTCTGTACTCAAGCCAGAATCCAAATTATTTGTAGATGCACCAAACACAAACACCCTACTCTTCAACTCCCCCTCCGAATTTGACCCCACCTTCCCTCCCTCACCACAAACCGTCTCCGCTACACTCGCACCGTTCTTTTTCAATCCCTCGTCACTCTTCCCAGCACCAAACACAAATTCCAAACCACCACTCCTAATTCCCCCCTTCAAATCCCTAGCTGAGTCAGACTCAGCCTTCCCAGCGCCAAACACAAAACCATCGTCACCACGAGAGTTCGAAAAAATGTTAGGATATAGGGTATTTGAGATATAAGGGTATAATGGGAAATGGGATTAGGATAAAAGGTAGAGGAGTTGTATAAATAGTGGTTTGTTGAGTGGAGGAGGGACTTTTTTTGGAAGTTGAGTGATTAACAGGTTCAGACCTGTGGAAGGGGTTAGGCCCTTTGTATCTGTGGTGTACAGACAATTCTTTGGTGAATAATACGAATTCAGATTCTTTTCTCTCTTTGTTTTTACTTGTTCTGTGTGAGAGAGAGCATTCTTGGCTAGGTTTCATTATCGGAAACCTATCAATTGGTCTGACCTGCCGGATCCCAATTGGAGAGGAGAAGAACTCGCGTCATGAAGGGAAGAATGTTGGCCGTAGAGGGACAATTGGAGGCGGTGGAGATTAAGATAGAGAAGACGAAAGCCGACACGGTTTTCTTGAGGCACGAGATTGGGGCATTGAGGCAAAACTATGAAGCAATGCGGCAAGATATCCAAGCGATTCTGAAATTGTTGGGAGATCGCAAACAAGATCCTCACGCGTCGCGTCGTGAGGGTAGTGAATCCTTCGTCAACGAAAACGACGGGAGACCGGAAAGGGATAGGGAAAGTGGTCGCGAAGGAAATCAAGAACGTCAGGTGGATTGGCGGAAACGGGTGGAGCTCCCGGCGTTCGAAGGCGGCGATCCATTGATCTGGATTAGTCGAGCCGAGAAATTTTTCGAGGTGCAAAAGGTAGACGAGAAGGAGAAGTTGCAATTAGCTTTCATTAGTATGGAAGGATACGCGGTCTACTGGTTTCGCTTCTGGAGGGAGAAAACCAAGAACAATTCTTGGGAAGGTTTAAAAAGGGCTTTGATGATCAGATTCGGAGAAGGGGGTCGAGGGTCAATTTACGAAAGGCTAGCCGCCGTTAGACAAGTGGGGACGGTGAGTGAATACGTCAGGGACTTTGAAGTTCTAGTGGGGCAGACAACGAAGATTCCGGAAGAACAACTCTTGGGATATTTCATGGCGGGCCTTCGCGAGGAAGTGTGCGATCACGTAAGACTCCATGATCCCCAAGATTTAATGTCCGCCATGCGAGTCGCACGAGACGTCGAGAAACTATGCACACATTCGAAGAGCGGGGGCGGTTCGGCAATCCAGGTTCAAAGTACCTGGGGAGGGGCGACAGAAGTCGTATCAAGAAGCGAACCTAGTTGCGAGACCCAGGGACGAGAGGTAATGGCGGAAAGCACGGGGTCAGTAAAGAAAGAAGCGACCCAGGCCAACAGAATAGTAAGGCCAAATGTCGAAGGGAGAGGAAGAAGTGCCCAGAACCTACCTTACTCGAAATACGTTAAAAGAAGAGAGGAGGGGCGATGTTTCCGATGCGGAGGGCCATTCAGTCCCGGCCACCGTTGTCCGGAAAGAGGATTGAGGATGCTGATATTGGCCGAAGAAGAAGAGGCAAACTTGCCACCACCCAAGCCCCCTGATTTGAATTGAAGGGACAAAGTGAGTGGGTTTCCTTCATATGGTAACCCGATGAGGGTGAGGCGCCATGAGACCAAGCTTTCCCATTCCAACCTTGAGGACAAGGTTGTTTTGTAGGGGGGTGTAATGTTAGGATATAGGGTATTTGCGATATAAGGGTATAATGGGAAATGGGATTAGGATAAAAGGTAGAGGAGTTGTATAAATAGTGGTTTGTTGAGTGGAGGAGGGACTTTTTTTGGAAGTTGAGTGATTAACAGGTTCAGACCTGTGGAAGGGGTTAGGCCCTTTGTATCTGTGGTGTACAGACAATTCTTTGGTGAATAATACGAATTCAGATTCTTTTCTCTCTTTGTTTTTACTTGTTCTGTGTGAGAGAGAGCATTCTTGGCTAGGTTTCATTATCGGAAACCTATCAACCACCTTCTAATATACTACCATTATCGGTTACCTGATCGGCGCGAAACGGATTGAAGCCAGCGCCACCGTCGTCGGCGCCAGCTCTGTTCCGGGACCTGGCCTACTGAGACGCAGACTGTTGAACCCTAATTCTTTTTGATTTAACTGAACCCTAATTCCCTTTTTAATTACAATTTATAAAATAATGGTCATTATCAATTTTTAATCACTACTAAAACGCCACGTATCACTCACAACACTGCCACATTTCACCTGACAGTAAAACATTTAACACATCATCTAACCACCTGTGCACAATTTTAACATCGTTAACGATTTTTAATGGCAGGGGCTAATTTGTTTCAAATTACCACTTATAAGGACTCAATTGAGAAACTTTAAATGAAGGGGACCAAATTGGGAATACCTAACAAAAATAGGAACGCCTAAATGGTTTAAACCAACTAACAAAGAAAAAATGAGGAGACTTTTCTTTAAGTTAAAAACAATAATAATAATAATTTGAGCATAGGCTAATTTTAACACTCAATTTCAATTTAGCATAAGCTCGTCGAAACAATGAAAAATCAGGAGAATGGGAAGGGGAAAATTACCTATACAAGCCCATTTTGCTCGCCAAAGTCTGTATTTGCTGAAAATCACGCCGATCCTTTTTCTCCCTTGAGACCAACTCTTGCTTACTCTGATCATTCAAAAGCATGTTTAATTTCTGCTTCCAGTCCTCCTCGCTGGGGAAAGCACTCTGAAAAACAAATTACCAATACAAACAACAATGAAAACGTTTCAATGCAACTTTACAAGCACACTCTGAGCAAGCCAACTACAGATAAAAGAGCATTGCATTGGAAGTGATTTTACTCGTACCGAAGAATTCCCTTTGTCAGCATCGCAATTAAACCCTTTGTCAGCATCGTCAACATGAACGGGAAGAGAAGAATCCATGGCGAGAAATGGAATGCGAGTGGACATGCACCGCAAGAAAAGCCCCAGTTTCAGAAAATATATTAACAGTTAGAAAAGATAATAATAATAAAAAAAAAAAAACAATTGCTATGTAGATATTCTTTTTTACTAAATCCACCAGCTGATTTTACACGTTTGTCTCTCCTGCAATTCTGTATTTGATGATCACATCTTTATTTTTGGTACATTATTTAAAATCTAATTTACTAAAAACCGAAAAATAAAAGGTTTAAAACCTCAATTTATTTGAAATATCATGTCATCAGATTTTGATGAGCGTTAGGTCTTTATTTAAAAAATGTGACGTAATTTGATTCTTTCATCAATTTTGTACTAACGATAACTTTATCACCAGTGTTATGATTTTTTTTTAACTTTTCTATTTTTTAATTAGTATAATAAGAATTTTTTTCCCGTAACAGTTGGGATAAGTGTGAACATTTTCAATTTAGTTTTTGTAAATGAGTTTTTGTATTTTTTTTTAAATTATGAGAAAATAATAAGATAATATAAATTAGTTTTTTTATGTGATTTTGTGTTAAAATTATTGATGAATAAATTAATCAATTTATAGTTTAATAGTATATGTTGCGTTTTGTATGATTTATATGGATATTTTTATGTAAATTTTTTAATGAAAAGCTTATCACAGTGGTTGGAGTTACTTTGGTGATGCATATGGGTTTGAAGCTTTAAAACGGTTCATTCTCTTATGAATTCTCTTAGGAATTTATTTTAGCTAGTTTCTTCTCGGATCAAGATCGGTATTTTTTAGTGTTTAACTCCTCAACGAGGAACGAATGGCTCAACTTTCAGCCTCGCCATAAGACTCTCGAGCGGTTTTTTGATTGGTGCACACTGTACATCGTCTTTGTCTATTAGAACTTCATGGTGAGGTAGAGGAGGAGATTATAGCTCTAAATGCATTTAGGCATAGTCGGCCTAACATTACGTTGTATGATGTGTTCGCTTCGACTAGAAGAAACCTTATCCTTAACTTCTTGGCATCCCGACCAACACCTAATCGGGTTCTTAGATCAACATACCCTCTTGTGTCTATTTTTTCTTCAAAAAATTCTCACAATCTGCTTATGGAATGGAACGATAAGATCATCTGATAAGTCCATCTTCAAGAATGGTTTCCAGTACAAAATGTTGACAGAACTTCCTTGGTCTATGAGGACCTTGTTAACACTGTACCGGGCAATCTTTGTCGTGATCACCATGGGATCATCCTGATCGGGTCAGGTGCATGAAAGTCTTCATCTGAGAATGTAATGAGAGGTACGGTTCTGGCTTTCTTGTCCACCAAGTGGACGGTTTCAAACCTCTCAGGTGCCTCTTTCACGTGGAAGACAAAGCCCCTCCTCCTAGAAAGCCTCCTCATATGGTATTAATATGACCCTGTAGGGGTCTGTCACGACTCCTACTACGGCTCCTGCTCTGGCGCCTGTCCTGGTAACACCTTTTGTCCCTATGGCGTGGTCGCTCGGGGCTTCGACGCCAGGATCTTCTCCTAGGAGGACTTTTTTCCACCCTCTCCTCTTTCACATACTTTCGAAGGTGGCCCGCTCGGATGAGCTCTTCGATCTTGTCCTAGCACTGCGCACTCTTTGGTAGTGTATCCCAAGTTTTGATGATATCGACAATACTTCTTATCGTCAACGTTCCTGAGGGTGGGTTTCTTCTCAATAAGAGGAAGAAATTCAGCACTTAAGGCTTCCTCCAAAATTGTGGCCCTAGGGGCATTAAGTGGGGTGTATTGATTGAACTTGGGCGCATAGGGTAGGTCTTTAGGGCGAGATCCTCCCCTTTTTTCACTGTGCCCGAACGGTTTCTTGGCCTCCCTTTTTTCCCTCCTATCGCATACGCTTCTTCCTACTGCTTATTGTGGAAGGTACGCATGTCCTTGATCCGGATGAACTCGACAGCTCTCTCTTGGAGCTCATCCATGGTTTTCACCGGCCTAGTGCATAGGCTATCCGCGAACAGTCCGACTTTCAGCACCGATGATAAATTGTTCAAAATGAACTCATGCGTGATGTCCCTCACTTGTCGGGTCGTCTCATTATATCGCTTCATAAATGTTTTCAGCAATTCTTCCTTCTCCTGCTTCGTGCTAATCAATGCAAGGTGTGTCAACCCTTAGAAACGACTGAAAGCATATTGTTTGCCGAAGAGGGACTCGACAGTGGTTAAACAGTTCACAGTGTTAGGGGGACGGGTGTTATACCAAGTCAGCGCTTCCCCTTTCAACGATAGGGAGAACACTCTACACATTTCCAGGTCGGTTGACGAGTAAAACGCCATTGCATTCACGAACGATCGAAGGTGATCGTCTGGGTCGGTTGATCCATCATACTTCTCAGACACTAAAGGAGGCTTCTCAGGCATATGATTCTCCATGATGGTTGTAGTGAAGGGCAACAAACCTTCTGCCCGAACGGTTCAGATGGGAATGAGTGTCTTCTTTGTCTCGTTGTTCGCTTCCCTTCCCTCCTTGTCGTCCTTGTTAACCTTACTAGATGTCGGGCAAGTCCTATTCACCCTTTGTTCGGCCATGCTCGGTCTGTCCCCATTAGGGATGGCAACGGGTCGGGTTGGGCACGGATAGTGTGATATCCGAACCCGACCCGCAGGTAAAAACTGTACTCGTTACCCGCTCCACTACCCGCTGGATACCCGCTTAGAAAAAACTCGCAGATTTTTTCCTACCCACGGGTACCCGTTGGATACCCGTTTTCTTGTCTGGTAGAATAATAACATACAAAAAAAATGATAAACAAATAATAATATACGAAAAAAAAATTATGGGTTGGCCCATTTAGTCTCTTTCAGAAACCACTAGGGTTTATTCTTCTCAAACAAAGGGAGCAACCTCCTTTTCTTCTTCTTCTTCTTCTTGTCTATTCAATTCAATCTCTATTGCCCATCAAAAGCTTCAAGCTTCTTTCTTCTCCCTTTCTTGCGAACAACCAAACCTTAGGGTGGGAATGCTCTGCATCTCGAGCAGAGACACAACCTCACAGCGGCGAGAATGGCGGCACTATGGGAGGCGTGGCTCAGGCATGATCTCGCCTTAGTTGGCGACTTCGTAGGATCTTTTGTTGCGTCAGGAGACCTTCTTCTTCCCTTCTTTGCACTAGGTTTGCACACCACCCATAGCCTTAGAGGGTTTCGCACAGGGAGATATCCTTCTCCATCTCTTTTCTAGCGGAATGGAGCGGCGAGGGTGTAGTAATGTCGCGACGGTGGCGTGGCGGTGGCATGGCGGTGGCGCGGCAAGGGCTTTTGCGTTTAGCGGCGAGGGTTTCGTCTCCTCATGTCGTCGATCTTTGCCGCCTTGTTGTCAACACTTCTGCTTTTACCTTATTTTGATTTGAAAAAAAAAAACCTAAAAAAATCCTTATTCTGATTTGGAAAAAGAAAAACCCTAAAAAGGGATTTGGGCTTGGCCCAATTTTACCGCAGATTAAACAGAAAAGAAAACCTAATTAAAAATTAAAAAAAAATATTAAAGAATAAAATTGTAATTTCATTTTTTTAACAGGTAACGGATACCCGCGGGTACTAAAATTGTGATACCCGAACCCGACCCGTTAACAAGCGGGTATTAAAATACCCGTTACCCGCTACCCGCGAGTACTAAATACCTGTAGCGGATTTTATCCGCAGAAATAGAGATACCGAGTGTTGAGCAGACTGCTCCCCCTAAGCAGTTATGTGCTCCGCTTGGAGCGCGATAATCTCGGCCTTGTGTTTCACTGCATCTCCTGCATCCGCGCTTGCATTTATGTCTGCATCTCCCTTATCAACTTCATTAGATCCTGTTAGTCTCCCATATTTCTCGTGGTCACCATTGAGTTTCTTCGCTTGTTCTCAGGCCTCATGGTAGGTGCCAAAATGTTTCAGTATGTAAGGTCGAGAACCACACCTTCACAATTTGGTCCGGTCACCTCTCTCCACTTCACTTTTCTTTTCCTTATGTCTTATCGATTCTTCTTTAGTAGAGTCAAAATCTGAGCAGTAGGTACCTGCTAAAGGCACTCCGACACTCAAGTTAGTTTTCAATTATCGATCTATTATCACAATTAAATCTTAAATGTCCAATAAATACAACCACCTACTTTTTTATCTTACCTCTATATTTATAGATTTCGAAATAGACTTTTGATTAGAACCAGCTCAATTTCAACCTAATATCATCTAAGTTTATACCTTGTTAAGTAAAGAATGAAATCTTTCAACATAGTTGAGTATTCTACCGGTTTATCTAGTTCTAATATATTTCCCAAAATTAATTTCTTATATAATTGACCGACTGATAGACCGTCCATATTACACAATTATAATAGAATTTGGATACATATTGTTTCAGATGTAAGGCCCCAAAACCAAACACAATCCCAGGTGTGCTTGTCGTATCTTTCAGAAGATCTTCTCACACCTACCACCGATCAGTTGTAACCTGCATGTTAGCACTCCGACGCTCAAGTCAGCAAAGTCACAATGAAATCAGTGTAAATGTAATTAGATCCAAAAGTGAAATACCTGACTAATATTCATGTATTTATAGGCATTAGACTCAAGTAATGGGCATTAACTACCTATAACCGCTGATCCATAATCCCGCAAGATTCGCTCCTTAATTGTAACCGTTGGAAAAAAATTCCGCAATATTCGCTCACTAATCCATTAATCTTGTCACACTATGTTGTCATCCTATGCCCGTTCTTCACCCTCATCGACCGACCGGCTCGCCAGCCTTACCGATCCACCCCATTATTCCTCTCATACACTTATTCGTCGTCACCTGTCCGACCATCTCCTTAAATTGACCGACCATCTCCTTATACTGCCCGACCACCTCCTTACACTGACCGACCATCTCCTTATACTACATAAGCCCCCCAAGCCCCGAGCGTTGACATCAGCGAAGGAGTTTAAACGCTCCCCAATGAGGGTGGTAATCAAAAAGTCATGACTTCCTGACCTTATGATCAGTCTTATACAAAGGGTGTAGATGGATTTGCCCGTCATTCAATGTTAAATTCGAAAAGGCATTTGTTTTCTGCCCTTAGATCGCATCTCAATGGACGGCTACAATGAATCCACGAAACCGTTTTCTGCGGCTATAAATAGGTGGAGGGTCCCTCTTCATTTGCGATATTTGTTACTCTCAGAGTCTTTTTTCCGATCTTCTTCTACGCCAAACCGATCTTCTACTTCGAGGTAATGTCTCTCTCTTCTCGATCATCCTTCGGGTCCAAAGACGAGGGTCGGGGGTATGCTGACGATGTGGCCGCTTCGTCACCATTGTCCGGTTTTTCCTCTGCTAGCTCCTCCCGCTCTCTCGGTGAGAATATAGAGGTAGAATTCAATGTAGATAATTCTCGTGCTTGGTCTTCTATCATTCCTCCCCCCGCAGTGCAAGGGTATGGCTGGGCCCCTCACGAGGTGCGGAATTATCTCCCTTACTTCATTTCCACAGCTTCCATAAGGCATTTGTTAGAACAGGTAGATATATTAGCTAATTTCGGTGATGTCGATGACTATTCTTTTGTTGTGTGTCGCTCGAACGAACGAGCCTGTCATGGTCGGGAGGGATATGAATTATATTTTTTCTATGTGTACATAACATTGTTCCGTGATCTAGGCATTAGGCTCCCCTTTTCTGAATTCCAAATGCGTGTGTTAAGAGAGTTAAACATTTTCCCTGCCCAACTGCACCCGAACGGGTGGGCATTCATGCAAGCTTTCAGTGTACTCTGCACCGGCTTGCTTCTAACCTCGACCCCTCCTTCCTTTCTCTACTTCTTTTGTGCCATACCAAAAGCTAACAGATCATGGGTATCACTACTTCCCGTGAAAGATAAACAATTGTTCACCTCCTTTAACTCCTCCTATAAAGACTTCAAATCAATTTTTTGTAAAATAGCTATACGAGAGCCCAGTCGGCCAAAGTATTTTTTCGATGACGGCCGTCCGAGATTCTCATTCTACTGTACCGAAAACCCGAATCGGGTGGACTCATGGGCTAAATCGGAAATGACCGAGAACGAGCTAGACGTGATAAGCCAAATCGATCAGCTACCCAGAAGACCTCGACTCGCAAGCTCATAGATCTTCTCGGGACCGACACTCTACGTGCTAGAGTGTTTGGTAAGCTTTTCCCCTATCTTCCCTTCATTGATCGATCAATATTAACTTGTCTAAATTTGCTTCTTTATTGCAGATTTCTTCGGAGGAATGGAGCAGCATCAATCATTCGTACGCATGATGGTCCGCAAAAGTAAGCTGGGAAAAGCTGGAGAAGGCACATCTTCTGCCCAGAAAATTGGGTCGACCGTCCCCGCCACCTCCCGTTCGGTGAATCCTGCCTTGAAGGTTACTGATACTCAGAGTCCTGCCACTGACACAAAACCCATCGATCTTGAAGCTGTGAAAAATAAACAGAAAAGGAAGTCTGCCCAAGCCAAGACTCCCTCACCTCCAAAGAGGAGGAAAATGAATACTCCCTTGCTGACCGGTCCATTGGACCCCAACGTTCATGTCGCTGATCGCCTACAATTCAACCTCATTGCTGAAGAGAGGAAACCTTTCAAAGGGATGACTCCCAGTGAGTCTTTGAACATGGCCAATGAGCTTATCGCTCGGGCCAATGTTTGTCTGAATTATACCAGTGGGACAAATAAACCATTATTGGTAACTAAATTAGAAACCGCCCATAAGGATCTGGAGACAGTGAAGAAGGAGAACACTGTCCTATCTCTTCGCATCGAGGAACTGACTAAGGCTGCAGAAGACGATCGGGTAAAGGCCACCAATGCCCTAAAAAAGGCTTAGGGTGAAGTATTGTCCCTCAAGCGATCGGTCGATACTTTGAAGCTAGATCTGCAGAAAGCCACTGCCCATCGTGACGACTTGATTAAGGAAAGAAATGCCCTCATTACCGAACGAGACAAATTAGTGGCCGAAAACGCTTCCCTGGGAGACGAAATTTGGCAGGAACGCCAGCTTGTATTTAATCAGGGGATTGCTCAGTGTCATTTTTTCTTCAACACTCCCTTGGAGCACCCCGACTTTGATATCATGAAGGTATATGTGGACGGTCAGCTTGTAGATCTATCAGTTCAAGTGTCGTCCCCCATCGAGGATATACCTAGAGCCAACCCGACCGTCCCCGAGGGAGTCCCTGTCGAACCTGCTACAAACTCATCCCCTGACGCTTAGACTTAAATTTTTACCAAACTTACGTATTGTACAAACATTTATATTTCGCAATTTCATACTGCTAATTATAGGTAAGTGTCGTCCGGTAATGTAAAAACTCTTTATTTCGCTTCACTTCATGCTTTCTTAAATGCGCTAATTGGTTTAATTTTGCTTGAATGTACGTGTTTTTATATTAGAATCTCGTAACTCACTGTTTTCCCCAATCAACAAAATTCTACTACTTCTGTCTTCATTCCTCCTCCCTCCAACCGATCAGGAGTCAATTTTCTGACATCCTGGGATTCATCGAAGTCAATTTTCTGACTTCATTCCTCCTCCCTTCAACCGATCAGGAGTCAATTTTCTGACATCCTAAGATTCATCGAAGTCAATTTTCTGACTTCGTTCCTCCTCCCTCCAACCGATCAAGAATCAATTTTCTGACATCCTAGGATTCACCGAAGTCAATTTTCTGACTTCATTCCTCCTCCTTTCAACCGATCAGATCGAAGTTAATTTTCTGACTTCATTCCTCCTCCATCCAACCGATCAAGAGTCAATTTTCTGACATCCTGAGATTCTTCGGAATCAATTTTCTGACTTCGTTTCGTTCCACCCGATCATTTTCGAAGTCAATTTTCTGACTTCGTTTCGTTCCACCCGATCATTTTCGAAGTCAATTTTTTGACTACGTTTCGTTCCATCCGATCAGGAGTCAATTTTCTAGCTTCCTGAGATTCTTCGAAGTCAATTTTCTGACTTCGTTTCGTTCCACCCGATCAGGAGTCAATTTTCTGACTTCCTGAGGTTCTTCGAAGTCAATTTTCTGACCTCGTTTCCTTCCACCCGATCAGGAGTCCATTTTTTGACCTCCTGAGATTCTTCGAAGTCAATTTTGACTTTGTTTCATTCCACCCGCTCAGGAGTTAATTTTGTGACTTTCTGAGATTCTTCGAAGTCAATTTTCTGACTTTGTTTCATTCCACCTGATCAGGAGTCAATTTTCTGACTTCCTGAGATTCTTCGAAGTCAATTTTCTGACTCCGTTTCATTCCACCCGATCAAGAGTCAATTTTCTGACTTCCTGAGATTCTTCGAAGTCAATTTTCTGACTTCGTTCTTCTTCCTTACGTACCTCCCGATCAGGAGTCAATTTTCTGATTCCTCGAAGTCACTTGCCTGACTTCTGCCCCGATCCTGCCTCCCGATCGAAAATTCTCCCGAAACGCTACATAAATCACATAATGGAAGTAACAACATTCATCTTTAATTCATAATGGTGAAAAATCATACAACGCTTAACTAAAGTAAAATTTTAAATGAGAAACATTCCAAGTGTTCAGGATGACTTTCCCATCCAAACAATCCAACCGATATGCCCCATTATTTAGGCTCTCCCTTACTCTGAATGGCCCCTCCCAATTGGCCGCAAGCTTCCCATGCGCAGCCTCCCTTCTGGCTTCTACTGCCTTTCGCCATACAAGGTCTCCTTCCACAAATTGCCTTGGCCTTACCTTAGTATTATACCGACGGGCCACCAGCCTTTTTTGAGCTTCTACCCGAACGGCGACCACTCCTCTCCTCTCCTGTAACACATCAAGATTACTTCGCAGGTATTCTTCATTCAGATCAATATCGGTTAACTGTCTCCTCAAAGTAACCTCTCCTATCTCGACCGGTAACATTGCATCTGTTCCATAACTAAGGTTGAACGGTGATTCCCCCGTTGTGCTATGAGGTGAACATCTGTATCCCCAAAGTACCTGCTGAAGCTCATCTACCCAAGCCCCCTTCGCTTTTCCCAATTTCTTCTTCAGCTCTTGAACTATAACTTTATTCATGGCTTCCACTTGGTCGTTCGTCTGCGGATGCTCTACTGAACTTGTCACAGGAGTAATCCCCAACTCTTTATAGAAAGCAACAAGTTTCTTGTCCCCAAACTGGCGTCCGCTGTCCGTGATGATGAATTTTGGCAGACCAAACCTGCAAATTAACTTCCATACAAATTTCTGAACCTGCGTCACCGATATCTTTGCCAAAGGCTCAGCCTCCACCCATTTGGTGAAGTAATCCACTACTACCAACAAAAACTTCATCTGCGCTCGGCCGACCGGGAAAGGTCCTACTATATCCATTCCCCACTAAGAAAAGGGCCACAGCGACACCAAGCTGTGCAATTCCGTGGCTGGGGCATGAATTACATTCCCATGCCTTTGACAAGCCAAGCACTTTTGTACAAAGGCTAGGAAATCTTTTTCCATCGTGATCCAATAAAATCCTGCTCTTAATGCTCGGGCTCTGAGTGATCGGCAGCCACTATGCCGACCACATATTCCCTCATGCAACTCCCTCATAACGTATTTCGATTCATCCTTCGCCAAACACTTCAACAGTGGGGTAACATATCCTCTTTTGTATAATTCTTCCCCCACAATGACATATCTCGCAATCTGCTTAGCTTCATCGGGACGAAGAGTATCTCCCTCCTCCTGCTACTTAATAAAGAGAATTGTTTCTCTCCTCCAATCTTCCCGATCGGCCATGCAACTTACTTGTAAACATTCGATCGTCGGTTTAGTTATAATTTGACGGATCATGGAAGCTAAGTGCCCCTTCTCCTTCCCAGCAGTCAACTTGGACAGCTTATCCGCCCTAGCATTTTCCTCCCTCGGAATATATGTCAATTCTAAGGATTTAAATTTGGCTGCCAGTTGCTTGGCTCTGTGAAAGTATCTTAACAGTTGTTCATCTTTGACCTAAAAGCTTCCATTCATATGCCCCTCGACTAACTGTGAATTCGTCTTGCACTCAAGAAATTTCACTCCCAAATCCCTTGCCAGCTCCATTCCCGCTAACAAAGCCTCATACTCGGCCTGATTATTACTAACTTTGAATCGAAAAACCAGTGATTGCTCAACCACTATACCGTCCGGGCCCTCCAAAACTATCCCTGCGCCTCCACCTTGTTGCCCAGACGAACCATCAACAAAGAGTCTCCATGAACGATCAGTTTGATCCTCCATAGGTAACTCTGCAACAAAGTCTGCCAAATGTTGTCCTCTCACTGACCCTCTTGGCTCGTATCTCAAGCCGAACTCAGAAAGTTCCACCGACCACCCTATCATTCTTCCAGCCAGATCGGGTTTCCTCAAAATCTTTGAAATAGGATAGTCTGTGCGAACTACAACCTGATTTCCCTGTAGATAGGGTCTAAGCCTCCGTGCAACATTTAATAAAGCTAAAACCACCTTCTCCAACCGTTGATACCTCGTCTCTGCATCCTTCAAAATTCTACTCACGAAATATATTGGTCTAAACTCTAGAGTTTCCTGTACCAGGGCTGCACTAATCGTCTCCTCTCCAACTGCCAAAAACAATTGTAACTCATAACCACGATCCGGTCGTCTCATTACCGATGGTTTAGTGAGAATTTCCTTTACCTCCTCAAACGCTTTCTCGCACTGCTCATTCCATTTTCCCTGCGCATGCTTCTTCATAATCTTCAAAATTGGCTTGATGCGCTCAGCCAACTTCGGGATGAATCGAGACAATGACGTTAAACGTCCTATCAGTCTTTGCACCTCCTTCAAATTTTGCGGGCTCCTAATCTCCAGAACCGCTCGGCACTTGTCCGGATTTGCCTCGATCCCCCGTGAGGTCAACATAAATCCCAAAAATTTCCCTGCTGAAACCCCAAAAGTACATTTAGAAGGATTCAACCTCATTCCGAACTTTCGCACCTGACCAAGTACTTCCTATAGATTTAGGACATGTTCTTCTACCGACTGACTCCTCACCACCATGTCATCCACATAAACCTCTATGCATTTACCTATCTGGTTTTGGAAGACTTTATCCATCAACCGTTGGTATGTCGCCCCTGCATTCTTCAACCCGAACGGCATGACATCATAACAATAATTGGACCGTTCCGTTATGAAGACAGTTTTTTCCCGGTCCGGTCGGTACATAGGGATCTGATTATATCCCGAGTAAGCATCTAAAAAACTCAAGATGTCATACCCTAATACTCCATCTACTAGACTATCAATACTAGGGAGAGGATATATGTCCTTCGGGCACGCCTTGTTAAGATCTGTGAAGTCTGTACACATTCTCCATTTTCCATTTGATTTTTTCACCATCACTACATTAGCGAACCACGTAGTGTATTTGACCTCCCGAATGAATCCCGCCTCCAACAACTTTCCCACTTCCTCGTCTACTGCTTTCCTCTTCTCCTCTCCCATCCTTCATTTTTTCTGCGCCACCGGTCGGGCATCCTTAAACAAAGATAATTTGTGAGATATCACATCAGGATGGATGCCTGACATATCTGTTGCTATCCATGCAAACAAATCCTTGTTCTTCAGCAATATACCTCCTATCGCTTTGGCCTGATCTTTGGTGAGACCGCGCCCCAAAGTAGTAAATTGTTCTTCCTTATCTCCTATAACAAACGGACGAACTTCCCCCATCGGTTCCACCCGTTCCTCCAAGTGTGTTCTAGGATCCAACTCCGTCATTGACACTTTCGAATATTTATCTAAGGGTTCAGAAATTTTGGGCTTCACCCTTAACCCTGCTGCATAACATTCACGGGCCATTTTTTGGTCAGCCCGAACGGTGTGAACCACCCAATCGTCTGACGGGTATTTCAGTGTCAAATGAGGAGTTGAGAAGATAGCCCCAAAAGCATTCAGGCACGGTCGTCCTAGAAGGACATTATAAGAAGTGTCTGCATCAACTAACAAAAACCTGACCGTGATCTCCTTAGCTTTTTGTTCATTGAAGGACATAATAGCGTCTTGCGAAATCTCCATTTGCCTAAAAGTTTTCCAATACAGTATGCTAGCAGAATTCCCCTAATCCACCAGAACCTTTCCCACTTGATACCAAGCGATCATAGCTGTGATAACCATCGGGTCATCTTGCTCCAAGTCAGGAGCATGGAAATCCTCATCTGAGAAAGTAATGGCGGGCATGGATCTTTTCTAAACCCCCGCTCGGTTGACACTGTGCAAACTCCTTAAGTGTCTCTTTCGGGCAGCCGAAGTTGAACCACCACCTGCAAATCCTCCCGATATCGTATTAATAACCCCTCTAACCGAGCGGTCCCGGCTTCTACTTCTACTACGGCTTTGCCTTTGCTTGTTTCTCCCCGGAGGATCCTGCCGAGGGAATGACCGTCCGGTGCCACTCGAAGACACGCCCTTATTACGTTGAACAAATTTCTGCAAATGGCCTGCTTGAACTAAACTCTCCAGCTTATCTTTCAAGGTGGTGCAATCCTCTGTAGTATGTCCCCTGTTTTGATGATACCGACAGTACTTGCTCTCATCGGCACCTACAGGCGTTGGTGTTCGGACCGCTGTCAACAACTCAACTCTTAAAGCTTCCTTCAACACTCTAACTCGGGGAACGTTCAGTGGTGTATGATGAATGTATTGGGGAGCCCTAGGTTGATCCTCCCCTCGATGACCGCTTCTCCTCTCACTTCTCCCGAACGTCCGCCTGACATCCCTGTCCCTCCCCGTCCGGATTATCAGTTCCATTTCCTCTCCCCCTCGTTGATGAGCTCTACCTTCCTCAATACGAATGAAAATGGCCAACCTGTTCTGCAACTCATCCATTGTTTGAGGTTCCTCTGCATACAAATAATCTACAAATGGTCCTGGTCTTAAAGCAGTCGTTAATGCACTTACAATCAGCCTCTGGTCTGCATTTCTTACTTGCCTAGCCGTTCTATTAAACCGGTCCATGAACATTTTAAGAGATTTGTCTCTTCCCTGCCTCATCCTCACCAAAGCCGTGTAAGTTACACCTGGTGTTCTACTTCATGCATATTGTCGGGTAAACAACTGCCTCAACGTGGCCAAACTGTCTATCGTTCGGGACCGTAAAGAATGGAACCAATCCAGTGCCTCCTCCTTCAGCGATAGGGAAAAAACCCTACACCATACTAATTTGTCTGAGGAATACACTGCCATAGCATCAACGAAGGATCGGAGATGCTTAACAGGATCAGTGGAACCGCCGTATTTTTCCACTCCTGGCAACACCTTGTTCTCCGGCATTGCCGCTCTCATAATTCGCGCTGTAAAAGGATGCAACCCTTCAGCCTGATCGTTAAACACACGGTTATCGACCAGTGGATTCCGAGCCCCTGAAGCTTCCTGATATTGTTCCTGATCATCAAAATTTCCCTCTCCTTCATATCCCACCCCTCCATTTCCACCATTTCTCCCTCCACCAAAAACATTTCCCCCTCTTCCCCGTCCATTTCCTCCTTTACCTCGGTCGTTTCCTCTTCTTCCCCGTCCATTCCCTCCTCTTCCTATCTTGTTTCCTCCTCTACCATGTTGGTCATCAAGTCCAAGAGCATTATTTTCTCCCCCTACTACATTTATCTGAGTTGCATTATTGTTTTCTTCCTCATTCTCCAAATGAATCGTTTCAACATTAACAAATTGAGCCGAGTGTCCACCTACCCCATTACCTCGTTCAGCCCGCATCGCCGCCATCTCTGCTCTCATCTCCTACATCTGCCTTTGCATTTCTTGCAACAACTGCAAATGAGGTTCTCCTGCCATTGTGATCGTGCCTGGGTTGTATATGAAGTCTCGGGCCCCACGGTGGGCGCCAAAATGTTTCGGATGTAAGGCCCCAAAACCGAACACAATCCCAGGCACCGATCGGTTGTGACCTGCACGTTAGCACTCCGACGCTCAAGTAAGCAAAGTCACAATGAAATCAGTGTAAATGTAATTAGATCCAAAAGTGAATACCTAACTAATATTCCTATATTTATAGGCATTAGACTCAAGTAATGGGCATTAACTACCTGTAACCGCTGACCCATAATCCCGCAAGATTCGCTCCTCAATTGTAACCGTTGCAGCAGAATTCCGCAATATTCGCTCACTAATCCATTAATCTTGTCACACTATGCTGTCATCCTATGCCCATTCTTCGCCCTCACCGACCGACCGGTTCGCCAGCCTTACGATCCATCCCATTATTCCTCTCATACACTTATTCGTCGTCACCTGTCCGACCATTTCCTTATATTGACTGACCATCTCCTTATACTGTCCGACCACCTCCTTACACTACACATATGTTTTAAAACTATAAACCAATAGTTAAATTGAAAGTATTTACTGATTCAATGCATATACTTTTGCTGACGGCACTAACATTGGTCAACGGACTAGTGCAAATCACTCTGCTTGATTGTATTCATTAATTAATACCATTACACACATAAACATAATATTTTTTTTTAGCAGATTCTAATTAGTCTTTGTTATCCTATCAACACTCTCATAATTTATTTATTTAAGAATTAAATATATTTTTACTCCAAAAATTTTATAAAAATTAAATTTTGCCTCTAAATTAAATAATAAAGTATTTTATCTGTAAAATTTATAAAAGTTGTAAAATGTTTTCTCTAACAAGATATGTTATAGTCCATTGTAAAATTTCATTTGAGATAAATGTTATTTACATTTGTTTTATAAAATACATAAATTAGATATTTTATAATTTAATTTAAAAAGAAATATAATTTTTATAATGATTTAGAAGTAAAAAAATATTAAAAAAAGCATATGACCATTAATAAAAAAAAATGGCTTAACAACAAATGGAGTACGTCATGGAGTAGGTCATCAATACGTCAATGACAAACAGCAGACGGCAGAAGGATCCACTGTCCAACTTATATATAGATAGGTAGCTTTCTTAAGTCACTTCAGGTTCCATTATATACATCAAACATAGTTTAGTTGTTCCTGTCTTTAACTTTTGTTGGAGTTACTTTGTTTTTGAGTTGCAGGTTAATTGACATGGCAGTGGAATATGAAGTTGAGCATCCAAGGAAGGCTTACGGATGGGCAGCTAGGGATTCATCTGGTCTTCTCTCCCCATTTTTCTTCTCCAGAAGGTCTTTCATTCTCCTCTCAACTACCAAAAAATATATTTTAAAAAGTTTATTAGTTACTTATTTATTTTCATCCTTATAAATATAGTATTCTATTTTGGATTTTATCTATATTATTTTGGTTTAATATCTATTTTGGTCTTTAGGTTGGGTAGATTTGTTCAAAGTGGTTTCACTTTTTCTCATACGTTCATAGTTGTTTCATATTTTGCAAAAATGGTTCAAAGTGGTCTTTTTTACTTATGACGTTAAAAATACTAACAGTGTAATTGTCTCAAACCAAAATTGAATGACATGTCCAGTTATTGATTGCGTGACACATTGAGGTCAATAACCCTTTACCTTAATCAAAGTTTTAGAAACTCTTGATTTCCATTTTTAGGACTTCCTTTCTCTCGAACAAACCCAACAGCGTGGGTTCCTCGTCACGCAAGTAGACACTCTCCTCCTTCCTCGTCCAGCAGCGTGGGTTTCTAGGTTGGCATCGCAGGGAACCTTTCTTTTTTTCTTCTTGTTCTAGTTCTGTTCGTATTAAGGCTCCGAATTGGGGTTCTATTTTTGGGATTCTGATCTCGCAATGTTGGGTTTCCTTCCTTGGATTGTGTTTCTGTTTTGTTTTCTCTACAGGTTAGTGGCGTAATGGTTAGGGTTCTTCGTGATCTTATGATTTGGGGATTTTAGGATTTTCGTTTAGGGTTGATGGTTCTGATTTGGGAATTTCTTGTCTTTTATATCTCCTTTGCATATTGTTAACGTGATTTGGGGTTAGGGTTTTCAAATTGGGGTTTAGTTTTCTGATTTCACGTTTTGGGATTATCTACAATTGTATTATGATCTTGAATTTTTGGGATTTTTGGAATCTGTCATCTTGCGTTTTAAGGTTCTATGGGTTCTGTTTCTCAAATAAAGCATGGATGGTGGATTGCATCTAACCTAATTGTAATTTTCCTTAACTTTAACTTTTCCACGTCATTAACTTTTATTTTTAAAATTTATACCTCAATTCACATAGTATGCATGCAATCAATAACAAGACAAGATCATAAGGACCAACTTGAACCATTTTTACAAAACATGAAACAATTGTGAACATTTGAAAAAAAGGTAAGACCACTTTGAACAAACTTATTAAACCAAGGGACCAAAATATGTATTAAACCTATTATTTTTAACAAGATCATCATTTTCTTTCTTTTTTAGAAGAAGATGATGCAAGAGTTATATCTGAAATCATAACAAGATTGAAGGAATTAACACATACAGCAAAATCAAAACCGTTGGAATTGTCTATGAAATTATTTTCTTAAAGAAGATATAAAGAAAGGAACTTTTTGGTTGATTTTACATGGAATCATTGAAATTAGTTCCTAGAAAGTGAACATACGACTAAAACAAAAGGTCCATAACCTGAATAAAGGGTAAAATATATGCCAAAATTTCTTCTGTGAGAGGTAAGAGAAATTTCTTTTCTCTATGACAAAAGTCCCATGAAGAAGCATGAATCGCAAAATCCCATGAAGAAGCATGAATCGCGCTAAGTTGGGAGACCAATTCGTGAAGCCAACGTCAACATGTAGAAAACCAAATCGCAGACTACCAGAAATCCTAGAATTTCAAATCACGCCACCATTACAATTTAACCTGTGAAACTCTCACGCATCCAAAACCCTAAAATCAAATCCCTAAATTTTATGATTGATTCTCAAATTTCTGTTGTGATCGAATTCTAAAACCAAATTTCTAATTTATTCCCAAATTTTTGTGAATGAATGCTAAAACCAAATTTCTAATTTCTTTGATTTATTCCTAAATATCTGTGAATGAACCCTAAAATCAAATCTCCAATTTCTTTTTATTTCCAAGTCATTGTAATTAACTTTTTTTAATTTCAAAAGAATAAAATTTCACATCACACCTCAATATTACATTAACGTCGTTAGATCTAATTTAATGACACAATTATAATTGTTACAATTTTCAAAAAATAAAAACCTAATTAAAACGCTAAAAAAAATGACCAATTTAAAATTGGCACCCCCAAATAGAAACCTTACACATGATTAAACTTTTTATTATTGTAATAATAGAAAACTAAATATAAGTATATGACTTACTTTAAACAAAAGTGAGAAATGATAACGTTACCGAGATATAAAAAATAAATCATAAATTTATTATTATTAAGATTTTGGATTAAAAATCATGTTAATTTTTTAAATAGATTTGATTTGCGTATTGATCTTAATTTTTTTTCAATAAATTTTTCCACCAGTATCTTTTTTTTTTAAATTATGTGTTTTGTCCTCACTCGTACATTTTTTGGGAAAACTTCCCGTAAGGTCATCCATCCCTAAATTACTCCAGAACAAATGCATTTTGGTGATATGAGTAGCCCTCTCATTCCGGTGTATGTTCGATTCTTCCATGTACCCCTTCCACTAGAAACCTGCCGGAAGCCACTCTTTGTCCGAGTGTCACAATATTAATGGATTCCTAATTCTAACATATTTTATTCATGATAGAAGGCTCTTTCTCTTTTGTGATGGAACCTTAGTTTATTTTCATTGTGAACCCAAAATTCATTTGTTATAAAGTTTACTAAATTTTACTTAACTTGAAAAGTTTCGTGTTTAAGTTGAATTCTCAATTTTGTAATTTCATATAGTTGTATATTGTATGAGTGTATAATTTATCATTTAAATTATAAGAATTATTAACTGAAATCATGATTTAGATGGTAGAGACAATGTCATAATTTTAATTTTCTTATCTCCAAATATTTTAGGTAGTGTTGTAAATAAGGAAATTTTGTTTATAATATTACTATGTCAATCAATAATTACTTTAAACAAAAATAGGTGTCTAAATGGTCTTTTGGAATAACAGAAAAACAGGAGAAAAAGATGTGACATTCAAGGTGTTGTATTGTGGAATATGTCATTCCGACCTTCACAAGTTGAAGAATGATTGGAATGATTCAATTTATCCACTTGTTCCTGGGTATGATCTCTACTTTCTTTTTAATAATGTCTGTCTTTTACAAATGATTTATAAGTTGGTAAGAAAAAAGTATGTTTCTTTGATCTCAAAAACTCATGATGAAAGCTTTTATTTTAGTGTGAATTGAGTTTATGTTAATGGATAATGAATTTTAGGCGTGAGATTGTTGGAGAAGTAATGGAGGTGGGAAGCAAAGTAGAAAAATTTAAGATTGGAGACAAGGTGGCAGTGGGATGTTTGGTTGGGTCTTGTTCCTCATGCCAAAATTGTGTCAACAATCTTGAGAATTACTGCCGACAAGCGATTCACACATTTGGTTCAAAGTATGTGGATGGCAGCATCACATATGGGGGTTTCTCTGATTTCATGGTTGCAGATGAGCACTTTGTTGTCAACATTCCAAATGGCCTACCTCTTGATGCTGCTGCACCTCTCCTTTGTGCAGGGATCACAGTTTATGCACCTTTGAGATATTTTGGCCTTGACAAACCTGGTATGCACCTTGGAGTGGTTGGCCTTGGTGGAGTAGGCCATCTAGCTGTGAAGTTTGCAAAAGCCCTTGGCTTGAAAGTCACTGTCATCAGTACCTCTCCTAGTAAGGAACAAGAAGCCATTCAACATCTTGGAGCAGATTTCTTTGTGCTAAGTAGAGACCAAGATCAAATGAAGGTGTCTTATTTTGTTCTTTCTCTCACTCCATATTGATTGTTATTGTTTGTGTTTGACTCTTTTATATTAGGATTTTAACCAAATAAGAGTGACTAGTCATGACTTAGAAAGCATTGTGATTTAATTTTGTTACCTGTAATTGTGTATGTAGGCTGCAAATTCCACCTTGGATGGTATAATCGACACTGTTTTTGCGGTTCATCCTCTCATGCCCTTGATTGATCTTTTGAAGTCTCATGGGAAGCTAGTGGCAGTTGGGGCACCAGAGAAGCCTCTCGAGTTGTTACTTCCGTCTTTAATTTTGGGTAAGAATGCATATATAATTAGCAACAAAATTTTGGATTAGTTAAATTTTAAGTCTATCTTAAATTTTGTTAATTTTATTTAAATTTATACTAATTTTTTTTATTAATTATTTTAAATTTTTATATTTTTTAATTGAATTTTTGTTGTTTAATTTTTTCATCTCAATTAGCTGAGGTGACTGTTATTTTTGTTTCGTCATCTGTAAGATTTTAAATTAATATAAGACAATGGACATTAATTTTTTAAAGGCAAATTGTAAGGTTTATAATTCCATATTATTGGCAGGGAGAAAAAGTATAGCGGGTAGTTACATTGGAGGAATAAAGGAGACACAAGAAATGATTGATTTCGCAGCAGAACACAATGTTAGACCAGAAATTGAGGTAATTCCAATGGATTATGTTAACAATGCAATGGAGCGTCTACTCAAAGCTGACGTTAAATATCGTTTTGTTATTGACGTTGGGAACACATTGAAGCCATACCCTTCTACTGCTTTGGAGTGATTCACGTTCAGTTATAAAACACACAGTGACCACTATATTTCGAATTCCTGGTGTGATTTGCCACATATATATTTTCTTTTCAATAATCGATTGTTGGATTTTAACAACTTAAAATTTAATGCTTTATATTAATTTTAATTTTATAATTAAATTCAAAAGAATACGTAACATGCTAATTAACCACACAAACTAAGTATTTACACCATCTTAGTGAAAGAAATTAATTACTAAATCCAATAGTTAATAGCCTCGTATAATCGAGTTTTCTATTCAATACACTTATAATGCAAATACATAGTAACTTCCTTATCAATAAATTGATTATTAAAAGTTATCTTTTTTTAAAACTTTTTTTTTCCTTTTCTCTTTCTCCAAACTCACTTCCATCTCTGTTCATTTGTCTCCTTCCTCTACATCACCATCTCATATGCCACCACTTGCCATTCTATGAGTTTTTAAAGTAGATCAGACCCTTTAAGTGAATAAGATTTTGATGATAACAAAATACTTACCATACCTAACAATGAAGTCTCTGGGTTAGAAGTGAAAAAACATTAGAGAACGTCTAATTGATATAATGAGTTATAATGATTGATTGATTTGTTTTACTAATCAAAGTATATAATTTGTATATGTATTTTCATATGCTTAATTGATAATATTGGAGAATTATGAATATTAGTGTAAGCTGGAAGTTTGGCAAATGCAAAAGTTTAGACTAATACACTAAAGGTAATCACTTGGTAAAAACATTATATGATATAAGTCTCTTGATAACACAAGGTATTAGATGACTAAAGTGTTAAACGACTCAAAGGATTTGACGACCTAAAGAAGGTTAAGTCATTGTATGACTATAAGGTGTTAGATGACCTAAACATTAGAACTCCATTTTATACTAAATGAAGTTAAAACGTGCTTTGATATTTGTTAAGTATTTAATTCACTTATTGATCATTTGAATTAATATTAATCTGATGATGGGAAACAGAGAATTGATTATATAAGCTACAACGTTCAAAAGAATTATCTCTTGATAATTACATTATGGAAAAAGAAAGTTTCCAAAATCAAACTTTCAAATAATATGAGCATTAGGAAATGTTTGATGAACAATTCAAATGTGAAATATTATTACTTTAACAATTCAAATGCAAAAGCATATTGTCCAAACTTTCCTTTACAAGACAATTGTGAATGTTGAAGAAAGAGTAGAATTTAAATCTAGTATGAGATCATTCAAGAAAGGAAGAAAGATTTCTTAAAAAGCATAAGCAAATTTAGTATTGAAGTGTTGAAGATGACATTGAAAATTCAAGTTAAAGAATCAAGTTAAAGAATTAATCAAGTCATTCAAAATAAAGAAGACCGTGATAAAGCACTGAATTCAAATTCTCAATGGCTGTCAAATGCAAGAAAAATAAAAGAACAAAAGAATTAAGGAAGAACAAAGTGTTGTGAATTGTTATATCAATGTTTAGAGAGATATTGGGTTGAGAATTTATATATTGTAAATCCTTCACCAAATGGAGTTGTGCCTTGTGAATTGAATTGCACACTTCTGTTGTAGAGAGTGATGTTATGATCTGTTGTAGAGAGTGATGTTATGATTATTCATTATAATTGAGAGATCTTGATCTCATGGGAAAATAGAAAAGGATACATAGAGAGGTTGATAGGTGTAGCTTGGAGAGGTTGTACTCGTGATATGTAAAGAGGTTGAAACTCATTATAACCTAAAGAGGGTGACACTCATTCCTTATCAAAGGTTTTGATTAGTGAAATATCTTAAACAAGTTGCTTAAGAGACTGAACATAACATCAATGGGTGGTAAACTAATATAAATTCGTTATGTGCATTTTATCTATCTTTACAATTTTTTTTAATATTTTGTTTGTGTGAGATTTGTTTGAATTTTTTGCAGGCTCTATTCATCCTATACCTTCTAAAGCCACATTAAACCAACATGCATGATAAACCTTTTAGTCACCCAAGATTTATGTAAAACTTGATTTTCTCACTAATGTAGTGTAGTGGCAAACCTAGTTATCAATCCAAGGAGATATGATGAATTTGAGTGTGTCTGAGTGATATAAATGGAGGAAATCTAATATACTAATTCTAAACTAACTAAAATATACTAAGAATGCAATGAAAAATGATGAATGAACCTAATTCTAAATGCAAATGCAAAAATGGATAATGAAAGGTGAAAAATAATGATTCAACATCTCAAATTGAATTATAACACACATGTATGCAATATGAATATCTCTAATGCACGAATGAATGATATAGAACTTGTCTTAAACTTTAAAACTAAGTAAAATAGTGTAAAAATTTGTAAAACTAAAGTTTTTGTGAAAATGCTCCAATGAAAACAGAATACACACAAGGTGTTTGTAAAAATATCACAACAAGTTATGGATATGAATTATGTAATGTAGTTATTCTAAATATGACCTAATATTTAAACTAACTCTAATATGCATTTAAAATTAACTAGAAACTACTGAAACTAAAAATCATAAGTTAAACAAAGAAAATCATAAAACTAATCCAAAAGTGAAATGCTCCGATATGAATGTGCAGGACAGGTTCACATATGCTTATGGAATTGTTCAATGGATGAATTGACAATGCAGAATAGTTCTAATTAACACCAATTAAAGATAGAAATTGAAATGAAAATAAATGATTAAGTAAAACACTGAATTTGAAAATCTACCACCTAAAACTAACAAAAAAAAATTCACACTTAATGAAATTAACTTTCAAATTTGATTTTTACAGTTTTTGTGTTTAATATGTTAATTGAACATACAGACATATTAAACTAAGTGAAAGAAACATGTAGTAAGTGAAAACAACCCATTCAAACATACGGAAAACGAAAATTGGAACAAAAGTAAGAGAAAATTATATGAACACAACTCATGAACCTAGAATTAGTGTTTTGAATAAATTGAATTGGCTTTGCTCTCACTTGATCAATGTTACTGTGTAAGCTCTTGACCTAAAGTTTTTATTGTTCATTCTCTAGGATTGAGCATGGTTCCACACTCAAACTAGTGTTTGAGAAGCAAGAACAAATTCAATTCAATCAAACAGAAACATTGATAATTGAATTTAGTGAAAGATACAAAATTGAGATGGATTGAATGGTGAAAACTATTAAAAACATTGCATAAAATATATATAGAACTTACAAACTAGAATCCAATCAGTGAAATGTGATAAACGCAAGCCTCGGATGTTGATCACAACAATCAACCAAGTCTCTCTCAAAACCTTCACACACTTGATCACACTCTCATATTCCTCTTTCTACGAATGAATCAGAGTGATAAACCTATATAAAATTGTCTTGATAGATTGACAAATTTGGAAGTTGATTATAAGAATTATTAATGTGGTTTCATAATTTGTTCGTGAAAATTTCTTTAAAAATAAGTATAGTTTGCTAGAATTTATATTTTTTGTAATGTACATGAATTTCGGTTTAGACCTGCCATATTTTATTTTTATTTTGTTTCTTTTTTTATCATATTTTATCTATCTTGACAGCAAATGATTGTTAAGTTTTGAAGTGTGAACCTAATCGAGATCTCATAATATATAATTTATAGTGACACTTTCACATGAATAACCTTTATATATAAGAAAAATGTATTACTCAATAAACACAATTTGATTTCTTTCCTTTGCTCAATAATAAATCTGTACAGTACACCAATTTCCAACTAAAGATGTAGCTTGGCTTCACCTTGTTTTTAGTTATACACCATATTTTACTTTTTCCAATTATTTATGCATTGTACAACAGTTATACTTCACTCAGTGCGATTGACACAGATAAATTTCTGTTGGGGTTCTTGCTTAATTTGTTCCTTAGTTTTATGGCTATGTTGAGCCAAACAAACGCTTCCTCCCTTTGGGGGCGGTTTGCATAAAGTATCCACAGAACAAGACAAAGCAAGACACCAATTGAAATTAGGCCTAATCCAACATTGATAAGCTTAAGATAATAGTTCAATGGAGGACAGTAACGTGAAGTTATTTCTTTGAATGTGTCCCTCACAAAATTGCAATTCTGAAGGCTAAGTAAAATTGGAGTATAATGTTCCAGTGCATAACTTTCGTTAACTACTGCCACTAACTCCGAGTATATCTCTGGGGTCACCCTGCCAATACTTGAGCAAATACCATACTCAGATATCTTACATTCATACCTCTTCCAAACCTATTAAGAAATTCAAACAAAGAATACCTAAACATCATTAGAAGAAATAAATACAAAAACAATAACATTAAGCAAGTTCATTTCCCTCTAAAATTTCAAAGTGAACTGAGAAAAAGTATACCAATGAAGCTTTGGCGGAGGGAACTTCTTGAGCCGTACACTGGCGTTTTCGAAACAGAGAGTCAAAGGGATAGCACAAAGGGGGCATTGCAGGTCCAGATTGGTTGTAATAGTTCATACTACCTTGTGATGGACTTGCGTCAGCAGTGTCATAGATGAACCTATTCACAATACTAACAATATTGGTAACCACTTGTTTACTCTGGAAAAGTGTCTTGTTTGTGGTTCTCTGATCAACACATGGAAGAATGTTGCTAAGTGCAGATTCTGCATGTGGATTCTCCACCCATTCTTCCATGGCCATGCACGTGTCACAGATTGCACTACAATAGAAATGAATTAATCATGCCTGTTCCACTGAGTAATAAGTGATAAAGTAAAGTGTTGGAAATAATACCGGTGAGATTAACTCTTACATTTGTTGAAAGTTCTACATCGACCAAAAATAAGACCAATTTATAATATATAAGTGAGTGCAAACAGCCGGTTTTGTAGGTTAAGTTAGGCTTAAAGTCTATTTCTTAACAACATTAAGTAGAAATGACAAATGCCTTGAGATTTTGAATTAAAAATGGTATCAATTTTTTTATGTCGGTTGGATTGAAGTCTTATGTAATTGAAGTTACATATATATAATTTGTCTCTAACTGACCCTAATATTAGGTTAAGAAAGGAAATCCAAAGCTATTTAGATAAACTTCTCTACAAATGTTTTTAGAATAAACAAATAAGAATGGAAATTAAAACAAATTTCTCCCTAATGAACTCATTTTTAGCTAGTTCATTCTGAATGAGCAAGCTACATTGGCCTTACTTATTAAGGATTGAGAACACTCCACAAAGAATGAATGTGGTTGCAACCAATAACCATCCACTGATAACAAATCTGCATTGAAATATTAAAATATAAAAACGATCCTTGAGACAGAAACATCAATAAGCAAAGGTAATAATCACAACTTACACCAGGATAGCATGTTGATATCCAAGGATAGACAGGACTGAAGAAAACATAGAAGTAGATCATGAGCAAGAATGTAGGTACAAAATTAGCTCAAAATTTTGAAGAAGTTGTCATCAATAATACATACTTAACCCAATTAGAGCCAGTAGTAGCATCATTGCTGCCATTATAATCAAAGCAAGACGCCTGCAAAATGAATCAGTTTACCATATGTATGTCTATATTAAATTGCATATACTGATAACTGAAGAGTTTGAAGTTTATGAAAACATACACAGCATTAAATACTTTTCGTATTTTAACAGAATTTTCATTTGTATGGTTAGAAAGTGTATCTGCTGCTGTATTTAGATCCACATTCAAATTGTCAATATCCTCCATGATATCAGACGGAAGAAACATCTCTGCCACTTTGATAGATTTGGCAAGAGACAGGTACTCTGTAACATTTCTTAGAGTGTGCACTGTGTAGTTTGACTGATTCACAACGTAATGGAGAGTATCAATTGCCTCACCATTGAATTTTTCCTGCCCAAAAGAGAGAACAATACATCCAGTCCTGTGGGATCAAAAGAGGATATAAAATGTTAACCAGGTAACGTTTACCAGCAAAGCTTGAATAAAATAACCAGTTAAATCAATTTTTAATTTACCATTTGAAATTGATACTTCTAACAGGATTTTTTCAGTATTTTTAGTAACCAACATGTAATAAATATGTAAATTTTGGTCTTAATAGTAACTTTATCATTCATCATTGTTAGATTTTAACAAAGAGACATTAAATCATATAAAAGTTCAGAGGATTACGTTACAACACAGGTGAATAACAACAGCAACACAAGCCAGACTCTTTGCAAACGATTTGAACCTTTATCCTTGATTGTAATTCCCCATCCACAGCATAGATGAATCACTAGTGCCAAGCCAAATGAAATAAACCATAGGACAGAAACTGTGAAGCCAGCCACACCAGTGAATCCAACTGACTGAACACACAAGAGATGAGAAGATACATAATAAATTAGCATCAGTCATTTGAAAACACGATGAAAATGAAGCATTGTAGTTCTTACGGCCCAATAATGTCGATTTGCAATGTCCCAGCCACCTTGGTAACATCGAAATCTGCGTAGAATGTCAGGCCTATTGGTCCTGTTTGCTGCTAGGACAAGAGTACCCTTAGTCTCGGGACGTGGTTCTGGAGCTACTTGTGCGACTTCATTCTTCCACGGACCCAAATTCTCTTCCCCTTAAAACAAAAAAGGCAAGGTAAGAACAAAACAAAATATGTTAATATGGATGAAACCAGGGTGCAGTTCACACGTGCTGTTGGAGTTGTTTTCCAATAAAACACGCATGATAAACATACTGTTTCCTTAAATAGAAACATTACTTGTTATGGAATGAAAAATATGCCTTGTTTCATCACCGTGGAAGATGTCAAAATTCACGTAAGCATTTAGCAATACCATTGTCAATCTGATCAGCTTATGTGATCCAATTTTCTTGATATTAAATATGAAACGAAACACTAGTTGTTACGTACTATTTTATTTTACATTCCCATCTTTCAGAGAAACCAAACAATTGTGAGAAAATAAGATTTACAACTAGCCCACCATAGTTACCAAGGTAAAACAGTTCCCTATAATCAAAGTACCAGAGACACCAACCTAGGATAAACTTTATGGGATGTTTGATGGACCCACTTGGAGATAAAGCTGAAATAAAGTGAACAGAGAGTGCTAGGGGGAAGATGAAGAAGAGCAAATGAAACACAATCAAGGACGCAAACTTCATTGCCACAAGAAAGTTCACTGTTCAGAGCTTAAAAGATGGCACCCCATCATTTTGGATCATCAACAAATCTTAGAGTTTATTTAGGATTGTGTTGCATTCTAACTAAAGTTTGGAACTTTGGATGATTTATGGAACTGGGGAGGAGGGGGCAAAGTGGGGTTGTGATGAAGACTTAAAAGCGATGGAAAACGAAAAAGGTGGGTGTGATTTAATTAAAAGTAGTTTAATTTGTTTCTTTTTCCTGCTGTGATTAAAACCCACTGAGTTAAGTAAAGCAATGCCGCAACTTTTGAAAATTGATGTGATATTTGCAATTGGATTGCATTTTGTTTATTACTTTTTATGCGATCTAAGTTAATATCTATTTTTTTTTCTGAACTATTTCATATTTATTTTCAAGGTAAGACTTTATTTTTAATTTCAAGATAAATATCTATTCCTATTTTTATCTCCACATTGAATGGATTTTTGTCCTATAGGATAAAAGGTGTACCCGTGCTTATAGATCTTTTTATTATTTTCATATCGATTATTTTTTATAAAAAATAAAAATTACATCAAAGAAAACTTAACCTTGTCAAACATTCAATATCAAAAGATATATTTTCATATTTTTAATATCAAATATTTATGAAAAAACTATAATAATATAATTTTAAATTAAAATATAAAAATAAAAAATCATATAAAATATTTTACAATTAATGAAAATAAAATTTCACAACTAAAATATCTATAAATTTTACAAACATTAATTAATAAATCAGAGTTGATAAAAGAGAATAAAAGAAGATAAGTTTTATATTACCTATATGAGAATAACTTACATGATAATTAAACACTTGAGAGTCAAAAAAATTTATGTAAAAAAAGATAAATAATGAACACAAATATTAAAAAGGAGTAAAAGTAATCAAGTGTGAAACCTAAAATAAATTGATAATATATCATTTGAACATAACCACACAAAAAGAAAAGAAAAATATAAAATAAAGGTTGTGATGAGAGAGGAAATACTTTGTGCACAATGAGTTTATGATGGATACCTTACTCAATTTTGTCAAATGTGAAACTTTGACTCACAGTTGAATTATTCTCAATAATCACCTTCAAGGGTGAGTCTATTTCATATGGTATTGATGGAAAAAGCTCTTCCAAGCTATACGACTCAAGCAAAGGGAAGATTTCCAAATGGGCGGAGGTTTGCAAAAGATTGATGTGGTGAAAATATTGTGCACATATTGTGGTTTTGATGTGATGAGATGACTTCTCCTCTAATCTTATATGGCTCAAGCAAGGAGGAGAAATTATAGTGGTGCTTGGGTACTCTTAAAAGATATTGGTCCAACTCTTAACAAAGAGTGGCTCGAGAAAACCTAGAACGGGTACTTAGTCTTGGTGACCTAAGTTGAATAATATGGCACAAAATTGACATCATAACTTTTCTCAAATTCAAAGGTGATTTACATGAGAGGAGACACCTTTATTTATAAGGTTAGGTAGGTCTCTCCAAATTATATAAGTGAAACCCTAATATTCTAACTTGGAGACCAAGGTAAAATCCATCTCCATTAGGAAGAGGACACATGGTCATTACTAAGGTGGAATCCTCTCCATCAATAGAGTGACACATGGTCAATACTAAGGATAAATCCTCTTCATTAGAAGCATGTCACGTGGTCACTACTCTTACAAGGATGAAAGACCAAGAAGTCCTCGACCTTAGAGAGAAAGTCTTCTCCATTTATGCATGTTGACTTCATATTCAAGTACAAAATGCACCCAAGCTAGGTCTACCTTGGTTCAAAATCCTACATTATTGGGCTTAAATACAAGGCCCAAATAAAAATATGGACTACTTGGCCATTACTAGACCCATAATACAAAGTCTAAAAAACATCTACTCTACTAAGAACTCATTGATGACCCATGATAATAAGAGTTTAGGCTCATCTTCTATAAATGACTCAAACTCTTCCTGAGTATGGTTGGTCATAGTTATGGGGTATGTCATCAAGTATCTTTCTCCTTAAGTGTATGGTGAGCAACTTATATCCTCTTCTTGGTTATGGTGTTGTTTTGTTTTTGTTGTAGTTGTTGTTATAACGACCTAAGCGATCACCCTAATGAATTGTTGACTTTGATTTGTTGATTTTTTTATTCATAAATTTATAACTTATGCTTTACTTAAGAAAATCCAATGGAACAATTTGTATTTGTTGTATTATTTTTCTATTTCTTTTTGGTTTTTATAATTTTTTTCTTATTACGATGGATTTATGTATATGAAGTATTAGTTAGTTCATACAAACATTTTGTTGATTAATTTTAAGAGAATCTCTTCTCAAACCATGATTTTCATCTAAAACACCTAAGACATTATTTAAGAAGAATAAGTCAAGTATCATTCAAACCAATGGCATGTTTTAAAGATTAATTTCGAGGGAAGAGATATGAAAAAATATTTGGTAATAAAAGAAGAAATATGGAATTGAAAAAAGAATAAAAAAAACTCTGTTTTGCAATTGTTAAAACTAAAGTTATAAATATCTTCAATGATTTCTTTGTGAGAGTACAACTTAAACAAGTTATCTAGAATTTGTAGAACATTATAGCATAACTTGAGAACAACTCATCTTCGTGGACTTTGATATACTCCAATGAACATGCAATGTCCATAAAATTTATTAAAGTTAAAGAAGCAATTCATCTTGACTAGTAGTTAAAGATGCAATCATAATGTTTATGCAATAAAAATGAAGTTTTAAGAAAGTTCTTTTATTACAATTCCACGCATAGATATGTTTTAATGATCTATACAGAAGATATATTATTTATCATTTTCAATCTCACAATATCTCACCCAAATTCACCATTCTTTTGAATAATGAGAATAGTCTTTTAACTCATGAAAAATGATATCAACTTGACTAGATCATCTCATACACAATAAATGAGGTGCAAGATGATGAAAAAATATTCCTTTTATTATTCATGGATAAAGTTGAGTGCGAGAGTTACAGCATAAAATATGAAGTTTTTTTAGGAGCCTTTTGAGTTTCCATATCTTCTTCCAAATAGAGTTAAATAACATTATAAGTGTTGATGTGATCTTGGAAAAGGCTCACAAATGATGATGCAAAGGACCATTGAAAACAAACTACAAGTGTAAGAGAAGACCAAGATAAGCTAATTTTCCAAGACTTGGTTTATTAGACGGATGATGAATGTTCTCGGCTAGCTTATGGTTTGACAAAAAGGCTAGGGAAGCCTAAAGAAGGTGGCTGCATGAAGCTTTTTTTATGGGTGTGAGGTGGTTCTTCATAGAATTTTGGAGAAACTATAAGGCAAGGTTGTTGAACGTGATGTTGGGAATGTGGTGATTCTTGAAGGTGATGTGTTTAGTTGTTTAGGGACTATAGGTTTTCTCTTGGAGAAACTTTGGTGCTTTTTTTGGTGGTTTTCTTAGTGGTGATGTTTAGGCTTGGTTGATCGAATTTGATTTTTTTATGTTAGTGTGTCTTGGATAACTTTAGGTGGTGGGAAGACAAAAGATGGAAGTTTATTAAAAACACAATATAATTACAATAAATGGGATGGATAAAAATAATGGAAGATAGGCACATATAAAGAAGGTGGAGTGAAATAAAACTAGATTTTTTTATAAAAAAAAATAAAATTAATAGACATAATTAATTTAAACTAAAATTTGATTGTTTAAAAATAATTTAATTTAATATTAAATAATAAATAAATTAATTATTTTCTTTTGTCATTATAAGTTTTATTAGTATTTTATTTAGATATTTGTTTTATTTTCTCCATTAATATTATATTTAAATATTTTATATTTCGTTATTATTATTATTAAACTTATTATTATTAAATTATTGTTCTTATGATTTTTGTTATTATATATGATTATCCATTGTCAATAAATTTCAAAAAAAGTCAACAACTATTTGGTAATTTTCTTATTAATCTCTTAAAATCACTTCATCCTATAAGAGATAGATTAGGACAAAAACTCACTACTTTTCCATAATGACAATAAAAAAGACATGTTGTCACGAAAATGATATATAAATGTGCGATAACAATGACGATGGATAAAGAGAGATGATAATATGAGTCTTTATTTATCAAAGAAATAATTAATCAGCAACTTTAACCCCACGTTAGTGTGCAAGTTGGTTTCTAACTTGCTTACCCGTTGTTGTGAGTTAGTTGGAAGGATGACAATGGGAAATCAGTAACATTAGATAATATAATTCCAACTCTCCATATCTCTTTTCAGAAAGTTATCAGCTAACCAACTGCAAAATATCATGATCTTAGATTAACTTTCATATATCATTTCAATTACTTCATGTCAGAATTTCAACTGTCATTTTAATCTCACATGAGTAAAAATAAGTTTAGAAAACAATATACTTATTTTTTTTAAGATTTTGAATTAAAAAAAATGTTATGACATATTGCCATCAATCTATCTGAGAAATTTATTTTGACTAAAAGTTCAACCGTTTCTAATTATTTTTATATTACAATTAAAAAGTTTATGTAATCCTATACTAATATTATATAAGATGATTATGTTCCTATTTTAGTATATATTAACCTTATAATAAATTTACCTTAATCAAATACTAATTATCTATCATAAGTGTTTGTTTACCTACATCAGTATATAGGATTACTTAAAGGAATATTAAAATAAAACAAAAATATATTCAATTAAATAAAATTAATATATTATTATATTATTAAATAATATTATCAAGTGTATAAAACACCATTAATAGTACGTTAAATATAAAAAGGTGAAAAATAACAAAATAATCAAATAAGTACGTGTTCATTATTTTTTAAATAAATAGAAAATGTTTAACATAATAAAAATTATGTATGAGATTAATTTTCTTTATATTAAATATGCACAAGGTCTTCTATTTATAATACAAAAGAGCTAAATCTAAAATACAAATAAGAAATAATAACAAACTAACTAAAATTTATAAAATAAATATAATATATTTAACATTCTCCTTCAAGCTTGTGCATACTAATTGTATGTACCAAGCTTGCTACTAATACAATCAATAGACTTAATGAAAAAGGAAAAAGAGTGATCTTACTCTACATTGCTACCTGCAAGGAGACGAAACGTGCCACCACTCGTGACGGAAAAAGAGCAGATCCACAACTTCAAAAGTTGTTGAGAGCGCGTAGGAGCTTCGATGAAGGCTTTGTTGACGACATGGTGGTGGTCTGGCCGAGACAATCAAAATCATGTGATTTTCGGTCGAAACTGAAACTCCAATAGTGACTACCACTACTACAAAAACAGCGTATAAAGTCACGCGTTCAACGTCCAACCACTTAACCAACATTAAAAATGACTGGTGACATTTTTGTAAATAAATGCAATTATTAGACGTCATTTAGAATTGTAATTTGATGTTAATTTGTTATAAGACATCGAATATTGAGAAGTCTGACATCCTATTGAGTAAATGTTTTGAAAATGTTTGGGGCGAAGGTGGAAACTTACTTACGTCGAATGCCCTAAAATTAGATGTCAAAAGGTTATAAAACGTCGAATGCTCTATAGTTAGACGTCAAAATGTTAGTGAAATCAATAAAAATTTGAGCGGGAGGTTCAAAATGCATTCACTTTATCTTAGCGTGCGAGACCCTCTTCTTTACTCAAACTTTTCTCGAACGAAGTTTGACGACCATCACATGTAATTTTTCTTTCATTTGATATAAATGCATGTTGATTAACTACTTTAGGTATGATTTTTGTTTGTTTGACCGATTGTTTTTGTGTTCTTGTCCTTCATAGGCGCATTCTGCTTTCTTTCCCACGGGTGGTAACACTTTATTCCGACAAACCCACCTTTTGAAGGTTAGTTGTCATTTTCGTTTTTAAGAACTAATTTGTTGAACTTGTTTTTTGTTGTTGTTTTGTTGAACTTGTTTGTTGTTTGTTGTTTTTTGTTTTTTGTTTGTTGTTGATACTACACTTCATGTTCATAGTTCATATAAAATATCAAAAACTGAATTACATTTATTGTTTTTCTACTTTTATCAGGTACCGTAAATTTGTAAAAAAGGATCACAATTAATTAAAAAAATTGATTAACGTCGTACATTGACAAAATTTGACGTTAATTGATGTCGGACATAAAGCGATATTCGACGTCAATTTGCTCTACTAGAAATGTCGAATTGTTCTATGTCCGACGTCAAATAACGTAAATTAACAATTCCCGGTATGACGTCGGTCTCGAATTCGACGTGAAAGACCAAAACACACCAACGTTATACGGTGTTTCTGTACTAGTGTGCGATAGAAGACGACGGTAGATGGTGGCACTACCGACAGCTGTAGATGGCACCGCCATTGGCAACGGTGGATGGCATCGCCGTACCAATTCTATATATATATATATATATATATATATATATATATATATATATATATCAAAAGTAAGAACAAGACAAGAATTACTACTGAAAACAAAACTTGAAACACAACTTTTTCTTTCTTTAACCCTTCAGAACTAATAAAGAAAAATTATTTCTCATATAGTCATAACTGTGCATTCTCATTATTCTTATCAAGATATCTTCTCTTTTGAATCCTTCCAATTAGATACACATACCATAAACATCCAGTTTCTTCCCAAAACAACTTCTCTAGAATTTGACTTGTCAAAACTTCAACTTTTAGACCAAAACTAACTATAACTTTACTATTTTATCACATTACAATTTAACAGCAAATACCAACTTATTATGACATCAATCCCACCAATTCAAGCAACGTAAAACCAATGCATTCAAAAAGCAATCGCTGCAAATCCTTTCAATATTAGACAACACACATTCAATAGAATTCGCATCAGCAACTTCACATACCAAATTTATCAATTTCAAATCAAACCAAGCATGCAATACAATATATTAAATCATTAGCAATAAAAAAAGGAGTAGTTAGCTTCTCTTACCTTATAGAGGACCCAATTGCTCTACAAGAGCTAAGACGACTCCATCAGTTCAAGAAACTCTATTTGCACCTACAACTCACATAAACATGAACAAGGTATATTGTTAGAACTCCTAATCAACAAAGAGTTTTATAGAAGACTCAGATGACACATGCAAAAACATTAAGACTTACATGCAAAAACATTAAGGCTTACATGCAAAGGAAACAAGGCAGACCAAAGAAAAATAATAGAAATGAACTTACACTTTTGGAGAAATTGATTAGGTAGACTTAAAGATCTTGTTATTGTGATCACTCAAACGATCTCTAATCTTCAAACAGATGAACACGAGAGAAGAACTCCTGGAGAGAATTCAAAGAGTTCTAGAAAATTAGTTTTTAGAGAGATGGTGCGTTTTAAAATAATGAAACTCGTTTATAAAAAACTATTTATATTAAAACCATTTAATATTTAAATAATCAAGTCTCACTACTTTTAAACTACTACCACTTCTAAAATACCATTTTCTAGGTCTTTACATTCTACCTAACAAAAAAAAAATGTATTCAAAAATTCACTCATTAGGTAGAAAGAAAAGTATGCTCTCCAACTTTATTCTTATCACACCCACCTAGCTTGGTTTTATATTTATGAACCTATCACAGGTGGATTTGTGTTTATGGGGAATGGTCATGCCTTAGAGATTGTTTGAGTTGGTACTATCAAAATAAAAATGTGCAATGGTATTATTCACACAGTTCAAGGGATACAACATGTGAAGGACTTAAAGAAAAATCTATTATCTATTGGATAATTAGATGACCTCAAGTATAAGATCCTTATTAAGGGTGGAATCTTAAAGGTGATGAGAGGAAATTTGATAGTTATGAAAGTAAAGAATATCATGGTGAATTTGTACTTCTTATAGGGGATACGTTGCAAGAAGTTAATGCAATAGTTGCATTGACAAGTTAAAAAGAAACAGCCATGACGTGGCATCGTAGACTTGTTGAGCATATGTCAAAGCGAGGTCTGCAAACCCTTGTGGAACATAATCTCTTACCTGGGCTCAAAGAGGTTAACTTACCTTTTTGTGAGCACTATGTGATAAGCAAGAAACATATATTGAAGTTTTCTTGAGTAGCTACCATAAGCAAACACATATTAGACTTGGTTCGTTCTTATGTGTGGGGATCTCTGGTATTATCCCTAGGAGGGAAAAATATTTTGCATTGTTCATTGGTGATTACTCTAAGAGATTGTAGGTGTATCTCATCAAGAGGAAGTCAAATGTGTTACCAGTATTTAAGGAATCCAATGCATGAGTAAAGCTTGAAATTGGAAAAAGAATTAAGTGTTTGGGCTATGTTGATAATGTGAAAGGGTATCGCCTATGGGGTCCCACTACCCGCGAGGTCATTATTAGCAATGATGTAATGATGCTCTGACCAAAAGGCTTTAAAAAAAATAAGAAAACTTGGTTTGCAAGTTGAACAGATCTTTGTATAGTTTAAAGCGATCGTCCAAGTGTTCATACAAGAGTTTGATTCCTTCGTCGTTAGCCTTAGCTATAACAATTGAGTTTAGACCATTGTACTTATTACAATAGGTTTGGGTAGGATGGTTTTATCATCTTGTTGTTGCATGTGGATGAGATGTTGGAGGTAGGCCCCAACAAAGCTCAATTCCAGGAATTTAAGGCACCGTTAACTATGGAGCTTAATAAGGAATTGAGACTGACAAACAAGATTTTAGGAATGCAAATTCACCAAGATAGAAAATATAGGAAGATTTGGCTTTCTCAGAAAAAAAAAATACTTACTAAAAATCTTGTGGCACTTTGGCATGCAAGATTGCAAGTCATTCTCTACCCTCACTTCCCATTGGTTATTCCTTACATATGAGTCATAATAGTGAAACGGAGAAGATGGAGACGTCTCGAGTACCGTATGCATCGATGGTAGGTAGCCTTATGTATGCTATCAGTTCTACAAAACCAAACATTGCACAAGTAGTGAGAGTGGTTAGTAGGTTCATAGAAAATTCGAGTGGAGAGTATTGAAGTACTATTAAGAGGATCTTAAGATACATCAAAGGAACATCGGATGTTGCAACATAGTGGCAAAGAATAAAGCATGGTGTGAAGATTTTATTAATTTCATCAAAATCTTCAAGTGGAAGATTATGAGAAGAGAAGTCTCACATTAGTGGAAACTTACCTAGAGCTTACTTTTCATGTTATAAAAGGAGTCCAATATTTCATTAGGAATAAGTTCCAAAGTCTCTTTGTTTTCATTTCTTTTGTTTTATTGCTTGAGAGAAGAATTAAGAGATAAGATCAGTTTCTCCTTTAAGAAAGAGAATTTTAGTTTCTCTTTTAAGGTTTTCCTTGTATTAATTGTCATTATTTAAAATTACATTCTTTGCCTATTATTTGTTTTGTTACTTTTATTTTTATCTTTTCTTTTAGTTGTCAATACTTGTATTATTACTCTCATACCCAACATTTCCCCCACGGTGCGTGGCTGGGAATCACTCCTCCATTGAATATCTTGATTCTTCCCATTATCAATCATTAAAGAATGTTGAAATATACAATATTTGATCCAGAGAAACGAAGTTTCAAAATGGAAAACGTCATAATTTCACCAACATGAAATACGAAAAGTTAAGCTTTCATAACACCCTCCCTTTGCAAAACTATCTTAATCATTATCAAGGTGAAACAAATCATCCAAATATGCAAATAATAATGTCACACAAATCCACGTCTCTTTCTTTTCGATGCCTGAATCTTTTATAAAATATATTTACGGTAAGGATGTCAACGGAAAAATACTAATAACATTGAGAATATACTAAAAATCCAGTGATCTCCGTTATCAGAGATTTGGAAAGTGAACTTCATTTCCCCAGAAAAATTAATAAGATTTTTCAACACAAACACGACACCATAAACCTTAATTGTGCAGATTTTCTGAAGAAATAGTTGGCTGTGGAGTTCAAATAAATTAGCTTAATAGCCAAAGGGAAACTTCAATTACCATCTTAGCACGAAGTTACTGATATGAATGAGTAACATGTGCTAGTTAGGCTACAAAAGTGTAGAAATTACATCTAATTTAACAGTTTCATCAGACAAATTTTCTAAAGATAAATAAAGTTAGCCGTAACCCGCTCCAAATCGTAGAAGAAAAAAAAATCCACCTTCATCAGTGCCAAACCAAAAACTCCAAATAAATTTGTCACAATGGCATTAAGTCACAATAATGCAACTCATGGCAAGTTTCATATGTCAAACACAGTTCAACAAATTCACACATCATTGATTTGTATCTAAAAGAGATCATATATTGCAAGGAAAGAACCATGCATCAACAATTTCATCGTGAATCCAAAACAAGCCAGAAAAACACAATTTAAATGATGAAGGCCAAGGCAGTAAATATACTGCAACTTCATACATACATAATAATTCTGAAGTAGATAACGATGTACAATGAAAAGGATAAAAGAGCGAATACATGCTGCCAGAAGAGAAGGGCTGAGGCTTCACTAACTGCATAACCCCTTAAGCTGGCAATTGCCCCCAGTAAAATAGCACTCGGTGTAGTGTACTGCAACAAAAGCACAAATCTGAACATAGCATCATTCTCAACTAGGAAATTTAGCTTATCTGACAAAGTCACAATCCCAATTCCCAGGACAGGAAGCACCAGAAGTCTTGCCACAGTAATACCAATAGTAGTTTTAAGCCCAAGTTTAGACTCATTTGGTCCTTCAGCAAGCATACCCCCCAGTACAAGCATCACAGAAGGTACCATTGCTGCTGCTACAATCTCCAAAGTGTCTGTAATGAAAGATAACGGAGCATCATATCCAAAGAACACAGCCTTAAGCTGAGGCACTGTGCCAACAATAATAGCCAATAGAGAGGCCAGTGTTGGGGGTTGAAGTATATGCTGAATGGGAGTTTGTTTAGCAACAATTCTGATCCTCCTGACAACTCTAGGTTCAGCCAAGCACCTAATGGATTTTGGACTATTCCCACCACTTTCTGCTGTCGCTTCAAGCTCAGGAATATTGGACGGGGATATACCTGAGATGCTTTTAAATATCCTAGCAATAAACGGTGTCTTAGAATGCTCAGTCTCTTTATCCTCGATGCCAGGCCACTCAGCTTCTACAAGGAGTGGTCTACTGATATCATTCAATGCTTGTTCTTCCTCGATTTCAGCCCCTTCCTCAACAATCTCGTAATACTCCATAGGAGGTTCCATCATGTGATAAACAAGAGTGTATACGAGGATAACAGAAACCCATTGAGATAAAGAAACATATGTCACCCCTCTAGTGTTGCACTGCTTCCCAAATGGATTATCATCACTATGGCAAACAGATCCAACCACAGCAAGGAGGAGGTTTCCAGTGTTACCAAATCCCGTCATTATAATAGTAAATCGGTTTAACTCTGGAGGTGGTTTACATATGATCACCACTAAGAACCCGAGTAAGCATCCAATAGCTGTACTAACTAGCACATTAACAGGGATAAACCACCAATCCACAAAATTTTCAAGAGTAATGCTTTCACCTAGATCAGTAAATATAAGGCAAGGCAAGAACAGGGCAAACACAAGTTTACTAAGAAGTTTAAAAGTAGCTCTAGGAATGAATTGCATTCTTGGGTTTGCAAGAACTAGCCCTATGACTGTAAGGCATAGCAGCTTCAACAATGGCACTATAGCAGCTGCCAGATCCGCATGAGCAGACGTCAAAGTATTATCAGCAAACATGATTCAGCTCAAAAAACAAAACTACCTCCTGCAACACATTCATTGAACATAGGATTCACATCTTGTATTGGCGTGAAGCATCTAGTGCGCAATTTAGGAACTTTATTATTAATTAGTTCTTTTTCTTGCAAAAAAAAATTGAAGAAAATAGGAATATTCAAATCATCAATAAAGACAAAACAGATTCAGTTAGTTCCAAGCTTATCACCAAAGAGACCAAACCAAGAAAACAACAATAATTGAGAAGAAAGTATGAATTACCACAACAGAAACTGAAATAAATGATAAATGAGGTCGCAAGGATAAGTACGAAAAAGTGACAAGTCTAGAGCAGAATCAAAAGAGACTTACAGGCAAATTTTGGAGACACAGTTTTCACGGTCATTTGCCTACAGCCTTAAGATTCAAAATTTCTGAATCCTCAACACAAAGAGACTAACAACTAACGAACCTGTTGCAGATGATAAGATACTATGGCGATTTCAACTCTTACTCGTGTCAGGCAATGAACCCTTACCGTTTTCACATGCCCTCTTCATTCAATCATTCAACCAATGATATTATTTACTACTAAATTTTATAATAATTATTTTAAATTATATTTTGAATTTCTTTAAATAATTTAACAACATAAGTTAAAAAACTTTATAATAATGCTACAGAAAAAAGATTCCTTTGTGTCTCTATATATTTTAAAAAATATCTCAATAATCGTATTTTAAAAAATGCACACAGCGTTCACTCTACTTTATAAAAATATAAAATTGTTATGGTTATAATTATAAAATTAAATAAAAATAATTTTTAAATTTTTATTTATTTTATAAGTAATTTTTTATTATAAATATTTATTTTAGTTTAAAAAGTGATTAAGTTTAAAAAAATTCTTACTTATGACCAGATTTAATGACTAAAATAATTAATAAAAAAATTAGTCTTTTAATTGTTTTCTAGTTAGAAAATTGGTTTCCAATTTTTTTTTGTTACTAAAATGAATCATTATATAAAAAATTTAGTATAGTGATAAACAATCAAACAGAAAAAACTAATTAAACTTAAAAGAAAATAGATAAAATTGATAAAATAATTATTTTAATGGTTTAATGTCTGGGTAGGTCTCTATTTTCAGGATAAATCTAAAATAGATCCATTTTCTTTTCGGTGTGAATTAAATTTTTTTTTTAAAATTGAAACAATAAGAGGTGTACTCTCAAATTGAATAAAAACCGTTTAAGTTTGATCTACCTAATATGATTCATGTATTTATTAATATGAGGTGACGTTAAAAACGAGTTTGAATTGATTTTTGTATTAAAAAAATGAATTAAACAAAGGTCAAATAAGATATCTTCAAAGGTAAAAAAGACAACCCTTTTTTTTCTTTTCTTTTCAATTGGAAGCACGAGGAGGAGGAGGGAAAACCCTTTTTCTTCTTCGGACCCTAAAATCCTAAGAAAGTTTAGCACCACTTTTAAAATATGAAGGAAGTTCATCAAACGATATGCCTTTCAATTTTGAAAGCAAAGGCAGAGACAGAAATACGAAAAGAGCCTGAAAGTCAAATCCAAACGAATTGACCACAAATATGTCCAGTGACTTGTGCTTTAATCGAGTAGCTGATGAAAATATACTCCTTGATTACAGAAGCCAAAGCTTGAAAAGCACATGAAATTATCATCAATATGGGTATGACTGGTCCAGGAAGTAAGGCTCCGGCAGACATTCCAGCAACCAATCCCAAAGCTTCCAGAAGTCCAATAGCGACAAAACGCAATTTCGGAATTCCCAACATCTCACCGATTACTATTCTAGCCTGATATCAAATATACAAGAGGGAGAAGTATATAACAAAGTACCCAAAAGTTATGAACTAGCGAGAAAAAATGTGTATTCTTTCATGGGAACAAGGGCCAAATTGTAAAGCACGCAATTGGCTACCGTTGTTGTAACGGTGACAGAGGAGCTCAATAAGACAAGGTTGGTGCCACTTCCCGATGAACTTGGTTTGAAGCACGAATTTTGAGTGCGGTTGAGTGGTGGTAGACATGGTTGCGGTTGAATCAAGCGTTGAGAGTGATGAAGAGGGTAAGTTGGCGTCTCGCTTGGTGAAAGATATGCAACCATGACTGCACTTAAATTTTTAGATTTTATCTGATTTGCTCTTTTCTAAATCTGAATTTACATATGTGAAATCCAAATTTTTAATATAAAATTCGTTTTTAATGACACGTCAAATTAATGAATATATTAACCATATCATGTAGGCCAAACTTAAACATCGTTTGTTTAATTTGAGAACAGGTCTCTAATTACTCCAATTTTACACACAAAAAAATCAATTGAGACGTCGAAAAAAAATGACTTATTTAAAATTCATGCTGAAAATAAAACCTACTAAGACATTAAACTTATTTTAATTATAAAAATTTATTATTTAAAAGGTAAAATGAAAAAAAATATATGGACATTAAAATAGAAATTTCTCTTTATATTTATATAATGATATAGATAAAATAATGAACGACTATACTATAATCACTTTTTAGCATATCAATTTTTTTTCTACTTTAAAACATAAGTAAAAATAAAATAAAAAATATTAAATACATTTTTTTACTTTATTTAAAAATAATTACTTACTTAATTTTAAAATATAATTAAAAATGAAATATAAATAATATATATATACACACACGTGTGTGTTAAAAACAGAATTTATTCATTTTTTTTTTACAATTTTAGAAAATAAGTAAGGTTAAAACATGAACATAAAATGTGTATATGAAAATATAATCTTATTATATTATATTAATAGAAACACATGTATGTATGTGCATTTCTATCTACACTTTTCTTTTAATTTAGTAAAAGTTTTCTTAAACTATAAAATGATTTTTAATTACATAAGTAAAAAATATTAATAGATTATAAAATAACTTTTACAAACATAAATAATTTTTATTGTAACATTCTAGCTAGATATTAATAAGATATTTAATAAAGTTTGTAAATTTTAAAATTTTTTGTTTCTCAATTTTAATATTATTATTTAAGATTAACGAAAGTGAAATTTTCATTTATTTGTTCAAAAGAAACGAATGAAAAGTGTATATTATTTTATAATAACTTTTATCTAAAATAAGTTCATTTATAAAAATAAGATTTTTTTCCTATACAAACCCAAAACTCTTCATTATTATACATTAAGATAGACTATAGGAACATGCTTCTAGTTGCTATATTTCATTCATATATTCATCCTTTTAATCTTGTAAAATAACATCACAAACCATAGAAGAAAAACCACTGACAAATAAATTTTTCATGCTCTTTTTCTCTAGTTCTTTCTCTTTTTCTTCATTTTCTCTTCTTTCCTTTTCTCATTCTTTCTTCACTCTTTATTGCATTTTTTTTATTCTTTCTTTTTCTATTTTCTCCTTCAATTTATATTAATTCTTACTGACTTGTCTTTGTATCATAAATTTCAACTTAATTTTATGTTCTCGTACTTTAAATAACGTGAACATTCATCAACATTAAGTATTTTAAAACGAAGTCATGACCATCCTAAAAGAATATGACAAGAGTCTATGTAAGCGATATCATATAATACTTTGTTTACACATTACCCCTTAGTAAATCTTATCCATGCTTGATTCAAATTAGAGATGGTTGGTAAATGGAATTTCTCCACCAATCTTTGGCTGACAACATTGGTGTCGCTTCCAGAATCATATGCAACTAAACATGGTTGGCCTTCGACTAACACCTTGTATAATAAATTGTCATCGTTATTCTAAACCCGAAGTCCAAACATTGATACCAAACGATGTAAACCTCCTTTGCACAAAGGCTGATTTAGGATCTTTATGTTAGAACCTTGTAAGGAATTTAAAAAATTAGTGAAAAGGTAGATCGAAAAGTTGTTGAAATTCCTAGTTGGACAGTATTTAAGAAACATCGTTATCTCAAGCTATAGAACTTCAATTGAGGTAATTTCAAAATAAGGTATACATTTATGTTCTAAACTTTAATTTAGACTTAAGAATCACTTAATTTAGGTGCATAGAATAAAAGACACGACCACGAGATACACATAAACTTAAGTGAGTTTCTAAAAATTGAATGAAGGAAGAAGACAAAGTGATAATGAAAAATGGAAGGAAAGAATCACTCTTTCCAAGAAAGACAACATACAATATATGAGAAAGTTCTTTGATACAACCAAGGGAGTTCTTGAATCATTGAATAACTTAGAAGAATCACTTTCATTAAGATAAAAAAGATAAACTCAATTATTTTGAAATAAAACTGCATTTATTTTTCTTTGATAAGAATGGTTCAGCTTATATAGAAGTTTTAGTCATCAAAATTACAAAGGACTCGTTAATTGCAATTACATCCCACTTAAGCTAATAATGACCTTACTACTTAGTAGCTTATTGTAATTGAAATTGTGACAACCTAAAGTCAACCAAAAACAATAAAACTAAGTCCACCACTTATAAAGTTAGCCATTCATATTTTTGGTATTGTAATATCTCATTCATACAATTATTTGCAACAAAATAAACTAAAATTAGTGCAATCAAAAACATGCTTGCTAACTACTCTAAATCAACTAGTGTTACTCCTTTTCTTCAGTTGAAATTATGACAATTGGACTTTATTAAAAACCATGTCACCTCCTTTTTCTTCAATCATGTTGAATTCACATCATATAGTATTGATTTTTTTTTCTCAATATAACAAAGCACCCAAGTTGCTGAAAGACACTGTTTCAGCTTAATATTTATCTCTACCATAGTGTTTAACAAAATACAATTGTATTAAATTACTCACCCTCAAAAATTTAAATTAGTGCTATATGGATGTTAGAAAAAGTTTATTTTGTCTTCTACAAAATCTTTTAAAGTTGTCCTCTTGTCCCTGTAAAATCATATAGGGTCCTAGGGTGTAGGTTCTCACATCAACCTTTTGTATTTCAGATTGCAGATTTTCTATATTAATAGATCAGTTTAGTATCTCTAAAATTCATTTTTCTACAAAGCTCCTAGTTCTGAACATGGTATCAAGAGCAGGCACCATCTTGCTCCGTCTGTCACTTCCAATCCATCAGAATCTTGGACAATCACCGGATCTGGTGTGGCTTGTCGACTGATGCACAACCCTAGTGGTTATTGAAACAAAAGCCTTGGCACACGCCCACATGTGCCACCTCTCTATACTCTACCCTCCAATGGTTCATGCCTTTCCACCCTCATTTCAGATTTCCAACCTTGTCTTGTGGTATGTTAGTGTTCAGACCCCTTTTATTCTCCTTTTGGACAGGTGTTCACCTTCTTTGGAACTCCCACGGTAAGATCAGAAAAAGTCAATGGAAAGAATTACATATCTTGGACTACATCTATCAAACCCTTGGCCAAAGATTTATTATCACCATGACAACGGCAACAGAGAAATTTCATCAGAGAATACTAAGCAGTGGAAGAAGCAGGAATTTCAACTTCGTATTCTGCTTTAGCAATCCATGGAACCCAATATACTAGGGACTCTTGTGACTTTAAAAATGTGCAATTCCTTACGGAAAACGGTTAAAAGTATCTATGCGAAGGTATTTATTATATAAAAAATCCGCATCGGTTGCCCCCTTGTCATGTCTCTTTTGTTTCCTTTTTGACTTTTGAGTATTGTAAGACTAATTGGACAAGATCTCTTATGGAAAAACGTTCCACTAATGGATAACACATACCTATAGGACAAGAAATAGAAATGCAGTTGTTTGATTTAGAGTTGAAGCTGAATATAGGACAATAAGTTTAATCGCATGCAAACTTTGTGTGGATCAAACAACTTCTCCAAGAATTGAAATTTTGTAAGATTCAACAAATAAAATTGTATTGTGGCAATCAAAGTGCATTTTGCCTCTAATATCATGTTCCATGAAAGAAAGAAACACATACAAATAGATTGTCATTTTGTTAAAGAAAAGTTGATGACCAGAGAAATTAGTGCTGAATTAACCAGCTCCAATGATCAAGTCGTAAATGTTCTGACCAAGTCTACAAGGGGCCCTGGAATTGAGTGAATATGTTCTAAGATTGGTGCATACGATTTACATGATAATTATTGTCTTCTAGAACATCATTTAAAACTTTTTACTGTACCTGTCAATCATACAGGGTCCAGGGATTCGGTTTTCTTATAAACCTTCTGCATTTCAGATAGCATATTTTTTATATTAATAATAGATCAGTTGAGAATAATCTCCTCAACCTTCATTTTTTTTCCAAAACTTCTTAGTCTTAACTATAAACATAATAAATTAGCAAGCAATTTAAATCAAACCACTCCAAAGTAACTCCATTTTTCTTCTTAAATGAAATCATAACTTCAGAGCTGCGTTAAAATTCCAGTAAGGTTATTGAACTCTCCTACTATTATTCCCGAATACAACTTCATCTCAATATCCCATACTATTTCAGTATTTTGTCCACTGTGTTACTTATTTTAATTTATGTATTTCTATTCTCCATAATGTCAAACTAGAAGCACTGGGAAGGACATTAATAACAGAAAAAAAAAAAGATAAAGAGAATCTAATCGAAGAATTTAACTGATAAAAATGAATTTATTGACAGAGGTAAGTGAATTCTGAATAGCAAGATATAATACAGTGATGAGAAAATTGTTGAGCATTCAAATGCTACATAGTATAGAACTACAAAAGGTCTGTCTTTTATTTTCCTTTCATTGTACAAATTGTGATGGAAAACAAAATGGTGTATCACTAGGCTTAAAAAATAATTAAAACTTTAATACAAAGAATATGCCCTATCACGTCAAAATGTTCCCATTACCCACAATAGACTAAGAAAAATGAATTAAAATTTGTGTAAGATATCTCATAAAATTGTTTGAAATATCTTGAGAAGGATTGAGCTTCATAGGTATACCTCTAGCCTTGCAAGCACAACGTTACAGATCTTTGAACCTTAACTGTCAAATTCCCCAATCCTCCCAAGTATTATCTAGTCTGAGGATATACTATGTCAAGACGTGTAAAAAGTTGACGTCTGCCCATCTTAATCATCAGGAACACCATAAGCATTTTCAACCTGTAACAAATTAGATGATGAATCAGGGTCACAGGAATATAATAGTTATATATAAGGCTTTGTGTATCTTAAAAAAAAGTAGGGATTCTTACCTTGACAGTCGAAAAATATATATTATTCAGTCCAAAGAATTTAAACCTCAAAGGGTAAAAGCCATTCAAATGTAGGCATGTGTTTTACTCATTAGCCGTGTGAGAATGCCAAACTGAGCAAAACAAATAATCAATACTTCATCCTTACATAATAAGTTCATTCACAACCAGCAATAACATTCTCAAGATGCCAAACTGCATGCAATTTATAGTCTTTGCTTAGATGCTTCAACAGGGCACTATGTGTGCATGAATCAGGCTGAATTTCTCTATCTAGCATATCCTTATACAATCTCAAAGCTTCCTGCCAATGGCCTAAGTTACAGTTCTCGTTTATTAAAATAGTGTAAGTATACTTATTTGGAGAAATGCCCTTTGCTTGCATTTCTACAAAAAAATGGTATGCCCGGTCCATCTTTCTCACCTTGCAAAGTCCATTGATTAAAGCATTGTAGGTGATCACATTTGGACATACACCCTTCTCTAGCATCTCAATAAAGTGCAAAATAGCTTGTTCCAGCCTTCCCCTGACTGCATATGAATGAATTAGAACTGTGTAAGTGACAACTGATGGAAATATCCCTTTGCTCAACATCTCATTGAACACCACTCTAGCCTTCCTAAGATGCCCAGCCATCAAGTGAGCGTGGATGATGCTAGTATAAGTTACATGATCTGGAACGATTCCATCGTAGAGCATTTTCTGCACAAGTTTACTTGCTTCTTTCAAATTTCCCAACTTGTGGAGCCCATCAATAAAGACATTATATGTAATCAAATCAGGAGGAAAGCCTTTGGAAATCATTTCTTCCTGCATACCAAAAGCCTTAGATGGATCACCAAGCTTCAGCTCACCTACTATTCGAGTTATGTATGCAAAACGATCTGGCTGCAATCCTCTATGCAGCATCTCATCAAATAATTCCTTAGCCATTGGCAAGTTCCCCATCATGCAAAATCCTCTAACAAGAATTGTATACGTAAATACATCAGGATTAGGCCCATGTTTGATCATTTCATCTTTTATCCGCCTGGCCACATCCAAGTCCCCAAATCTGCAAAGACCATCAATAAGCGTATTATAGGTCACGACACTGGGAACTAGACTTCTGTATCTTAACTCAACAAATAAGAGAAAAGCCTCCCCTAAACTTCCCAACCTGCAGTAACCGTAAATTAGAGTGTTGAATGAAATCAAGTCCGGCATCAGATCCTTATTAACCATTACATCTAACAACTGCCTAGCATCACTCACTCTTCCCCACTTGCAAAGGCCATACATGATTGTATTGTAGGTCGCTGTCGTAGGCAAAACCCCTCTACTCATCATCTCCTCCTCAACCCTAAAGGCTTTATCAAGCATACCGTTCTCACAGTAGCCACGAATCAAAGGATCGTAAGTGTAAGCCGAAACCTTGAGTCCCAATCTCAACATCTCCTTGATTAGTTCCTCGGCCTTCTCCAACTCCCCCTCGTGTGATAAACCATTGACCATAATATTATAAGTCAACTCGTTGGCCGAACACCCCACCCTCTGCATCTGAAGCAAAAGCTGCTGAGCTTGCTGAACCTGCCTTTGCTTGCAAAAGGAATCCAACATTGTATTATATGTAACAGTTGTAGGCTTAATCCCACACTCCATCATCACATCATAAACCTCCCTCGCCAAGTTGGTATCCTTAAGCAATCTCAGAACCCTATTGCAATTCTTCACATCGGGCAACAACCCCTTCGCAATCATCTTATAAAACACCAACCAGCACATCCCAAGCATCGACTTTTTCAAGTAAATCCAAAGCAACAAATCCAGAAGCTTAACAGATACCTCGGAAGAAAAAACCCTGCCGTCCATCAAAACATCCACCACGTCGCCCATTCTTACTGCCTCCTTCTCCATGATACAATATGCAGACCGCATCAAGCCGTTCCGCGCGAGAATGTCGAGAATAACGGCATATGCCAATTTAGATTGCTTGAACCCGGTTTGGCCCTCGGCCCATCGAAAGAACCGGAGAGCAGCCACGGGCCGGTCTCTAACCGTGTTCAGAACCCGGACCAGCAAATCCGGCTCAGCAACCGCGGCACGGAAAAGCACCACCGAGCGGTTGTTGTTCACAAAGGCGTCGTTTGTGCAGAAGGAAAAGGAAGAGGGCAAGGGCACAAGGAAGCGCACTTTGAGGGTTAAGAAGGGTTTTGAGGCTCTAAAATAGAGGCTCATTGAGTAGAGTTGTGGCGGCTATGGCGGCGATGCCATCAACAGTTCCAATCGCGCCTCCGCGTGGAACGACCCGCGCCACCTTCTTTTGAACCCCAGCAGCGTGCACTAACCCTTTTGTCGAACCTCAACTCCTTGTCAACCCTTGTCATACATTTCCTGTGGTTCATGGGCAACATAATCAGAACTGCCACGTCGAGACTCTTCACAACACACTTTTCTTACAAAAAAAAATAAAAATTTCATGCAAGATACACAACCCTAATTTGATTATATACAATTTCATTTTTCATTTGATGTATCTTTAATTATATTTTAAACTTGTGATGTATTTATTTGTATGTTTATTAAAAAGAAAATTAAAGATTGAAAAAATAATAATAAATAATTTTAAATTTATAATTAAGTTTTGAATCTAATTAATTTAAAAATATAGGTTTAGAAATTTAATATGTTTATAAAATTATAATGGTAATAAACTTATGCAAAATTACAAAATGATGATAACATTTGCAAAAACATAGAATAAATTTAACTCGTGACTTCTAGCCCATAAGAATAATTTCTAAACAATTGCACAATTCGTTATTTTTTATTTTAATTAATATCTTTCACAATCATACCATCCTTCTAAATACTTTATTTTTCTTAAGTTTTATATTTTTCTCAACTTAAAAAATTTTATCCTCGAAAATTGCACTTACAAGAAAAATACAGATACATCTTCTTCATGTTGTCCTTCAACTCTCAAGTTGTTTCTTGAGTTCCTTTGTCTCACACTACCTTCATAGTATGAAAATCCTTGCCTCGAAGCTTTTTCATCTAAGAACCCAACACTCACACCTATCTAAAATCCAAAGATAAGTCTTCTTGAATTTGAATGTCATCTACCTCAAGTGCATGAATTGGACTTGGTATATGCTCCCTCAGTTGTGCACATGGAACATATTATGCAAATTCGTCAATTGTGGTGGTAACGTTATCTCTTAAGCTACTAGCCCAATCCTCGTGATGATCTGATAAGGTTTGAAAAACTTCAGAGATAACTTCTTTGATCTGATGGCTCTTCTCACTCTCATTGTTGGTGTCACCCTCAGAAATACATGATCACCCACTTCAAACTCAAGCGGTCTTTTCCTCTTGTAAGCATAAGATTTCTATCTATTGCTTGTATTCGCTCATGTATCAACTTAACTTTTTTCATAGTTTGTTGTAACAACTCAAGACCTACAGTAACTGCTTCCCCATCCTGATACTAACACAAAGATGTTTTATATCTTCTTCCAACAAAGCTTCATATGGTCTCGTTCCAATGTTGGAATGATAACTTTTATTATATATGAAAATCAGGGATCACGTAATTCTCGTAAAGAAAGTTTATTTAACAATGTTAATGCTTTTGGTTTTGAAGACTTTGTACTTTTTTGGTAATCTAGGAATGGTGAAAGAAAAGAAAGAAACAAGTACTAGATCGACGTAGACGGTCACATGAGTATTTATACTTTTAAAGCAATATTTAATTATTTAGGAAAAAAATTACTAAACACCAAGATGATGCGGACGATCACACGAGTGCTTATACCTTGAAAGTCATATTTAATTATTTATAGGAAAAAGTGATTAAGCACTAGAACGATATGAACGATCTCACGAGTGCTCATACCTTTATGAATATGAAAACATTTTTATCTTTTATTTTATAATTTATTATTTTTATAAAGAGGATAAACACATGAGATAATAAATAGCGCAGAAATAGAGGCGTAGAAAACAAGCAAAAAACTCTTAAAATAGAAAAAAGGTGCAGAAATTAAAAAAGGTGGCAGAATATTTTGTGAATTTAGGTCCAAACAAAATCCATAACATGAAATATATGTATTAAGAAAATATTTTTTATTCTTTGAAATTGTTCATTTAATTTTTTTTAAAGAAATTTGAAAATATATATCACGTCATGGAGGATCAAATGTCCACTTCTGATTTTTATATGATAGAACAGGTGGATACTTGACATAAGTAATCTACACATAATAAAGTATATATGTCATTTTTCTTATCACTTTTGTTGTTTATAAACGTTGTGGATTTAATGTCATTTAATGCACATTCAGAACAATTATAAGCATTTCAAAATTTCATTACTCAACCAAAATTTGATGTTTAAGCATTTTGGTAGAGATACCTTGCAATTCATGAGAGTTGGTTGAAAACTTTGTTTAGTACAAGGTATCGTTTAGACTATGCAAGACTTTTCTTAACAACACCTTGTTTAATAAATACTCATTTGGTTCAAGAGCGTGTTTAGTGACATATCTTTCAAAATATGTTTTTGGAACAATGTTTGTATCTTTTAGCATGTTTACCAAAAACATCATTTTATATATCATAATGAGAGCTTGTCTAGCCTTGTTTAGCAAAGTCAAGTGCATAGAATTAGTCTTTTAATTTCTAGGTTTTCAATTGGTATGTGATCCTTATGTGCATACTTTTCTTCTTTTAATTTTTGTTTTACATTGTTATTAGTTTAGTGGCTTACCTTGCATTAGCATAATGCCTTTTTACTTCCTTTGCATGTAGGTGATATGAAATTAGGTTTTGTTTGTTTACTTTGCATAAGTTGTCATAAGCACAATCCATGTTCGTATGTCTGCCTTGTTGCATTATTTTAGGCTAGGCTACATGCATTAATTACATTTGATCATTTAAGAATACATGAAATTAGGTTCTGTTTGTTTATTTTGCATAAGTCGTTCCAAATTAATTAAACTCATTTCTTCATTCGTTAGCATCTATTCCAATCTGTTCTCCACCCTTGCATACATAGTTTTCTACTACATGGCATCTTTAAATTGACAAAACAATGGTTGTTTTATATAGTCTAATAGGTTGCATTCATTACAACATCCTTTTTCTTGTATTTGTCTTCTAGAATTAGGCATTAGTTTCCATTCCTTGCATCATTCTCCATTTCATGTATCAATTAGGTCACAAGCATGCATTGCCACTTATATTTTCTTTATTTTATTTTCATTTTGGCTATACTTTGTTATCTCCTTTTTCTTTATTTTCGAGGGGGTAAAAAAGTAGTCACCTTTCCTCTTGCGAGGGATAGAAAGGTGGATCTCTTCGTCCTTAGAAGAGATTGGTCTCTTCGTCCATGATGGGCTGTAGAAGAGACTAAGATTCAAGTGCTTTCCTTTCCCTTCCCTTCATTTTCTGGCTCATGCTGAGTTTAGAGATGATGTGAGTAGCTTGAAGAGAAGGGGAGATAAGTCTGAAGCTGAGGTGGAAGACCACTCAAATTGTCCTATTTTGGTAAACAAGAATGATACAATGAAGTTTGGAAGAATACATATAGTTACATAGATGGTTGGTATTGTCACAGGTTGCCTTTAATGGTCAGATTATGTATAACTAATGAGTTGATCATGATTCCATTTAAGGGAATGTACGGGGATGTTATTGTATTGCTTGTTATAGTTTTACTATGTAATGATGTAATATGATGTGATAGGATCGTGGTAATGACTTTACAACTGAGATATAAATGTTGTATTGGTATTTTGATGTTTATATTGTTAACTTACCCATATTTATTTTTGTGTGTGACGATGATCGTATAACGTGTGAGTTATACGAGAGCGGATAAGTATGTAGATGTTTTTAAAACTATGTAATTGACATAATATGGGATCTTCTATGAGAGTTTTATAAAAATTTACTTATGTTTATGTAAAAGTTTAATACGTTGTAAAGATGTTTTATATTGTGTTCAAATTTAAATATTTGTTGTGGTAAAGTTGTAATAAGCTTATAAGTGACTCCTAGAATTGTGATATTTTATAATTGGTCATAAACTTTGCATTTTGAAAATTTGGCTACATTGACATAGTCTTATACCATCATAAATAAATCTAGAATGAAATCTTTATTGTATCAACCTCAAGGTGATATTTTGAAATTGACCTTATCGTATCAATCACTTCTTAAAGTATAATTAATAAAAATATTTTAAGATTATTTAAATATGTATCATTATTAAAAGAAGCTAAATAATTTAATAATATTTTTTGATATAAATTTTTTAATTAGAATCTTTAATAAATAAAAATAATTTATGTATTTATTTAGTAAAATAAATAATTAAATAACTTTTATATTTTTCAAAATAATTAAATAACTTCTATTCTTAGAAATAATGGTTACTTAATTTCTTTTAATATTATTTTCATAAAATTATATATATATATATATATATATATATATATATATATATATATATTTCAAATGTATTACTTTTATATATTTTAATTAATTATTTATAAAATAATAAATTTAATATATTTTAATGTACTAAAAATATGAATATGCATCTTTGTTCTCGTTAGTGAAGATATATTGCATAACAAATCAAATAAAATTAATCCAAACATACATTATCTTTATATATAAGGTGAAGTTTGCGTAAGTATTTAAATTTCGGTCACATTATAACATCTATGAGTTCAAGATAAAAACCCTATCAAACAACCAATATTGCATTGGTTTTGATTTATTAGATATATATATATATATATTGAAGTTTTTTTTTATTTGTCAAAAAGAAAAAAAATGTTTGAATTTGTACTTGTAGAAAGTCAAAACTTAGCAAAAAAAAAACTCTTATAATTTCGTAATTGAAAAACAGAAGGGAAAGATGATTCAAAAAGCACAAGAATTCAAAGGTCTCGGGTTCTGAGAAACTCTTTTGGCCCTTGTCCTCCTCGGAAGCTTTAGGGTTTTCAGAGCTTCATATTTTTTTTTTCTCAACGCTCACTTGCCATTGGCCATAAGTGGCATTTCCAAGATAAAACGAACCACTATTTGACTCTGTTCTACGATTCCATAGAGTATAGCAATCAATTACTTCTCACTTCCGTTTCAGTGAACCGAAACTTTGAAAAATATCGACATTACTGAGCGACACGGTATGGTGTTTTGTTCTTCTGTCTCTTGATTTTATCTCTAGGGTTTTGTTGACAAATTTTGACATGCCATTTTGAGCATTTCTATTTATTTATTTTTTCTTCGAGAAATATTTTGGATGAACTGAGCTGAGGGTAATGATTTTTCTTTTTTTTATATAATTTCCGTCATAATTAGTTCAGAAATTCCATTCTTTTTCCTTCATTTTTTTGTTGTTGAATAATGTATACTTTAAATTATGCTAGCTTGACAATTTAGTAGTATTTTTTAACAATTTGATTTTAACTGTATGGCTAGAAATTTTGAGAGGAAAAGAAAATGTCCATTGCTGATGAGCCGCTATATCCCATAGCAGTGCTTATAGACGAACTGAAAAATGATGACATTCAGCTGCGATTGAACTCGATACGGAAGTTATCTACGATTGCCCGGGCTCTTGGGGAGGAGCGAACGCGTAGGGAGTTGATACCCTTTTTGGGTGAGAATAATGATGATGATGATGAGGTACTTCTTGCAATGGCTGAAGAGTTGGGGGTGTTTGTTCCTTTTGTCGGCGGAGTGGAACATGCTCATGTGTTGCTCCCACCTTTGGAGACGCTTTGCGCTGTTGAGGAAACTTGTGTGAGAGATAAAGCTGTGGAATCACTTTGTAGGATTGGATCACAAATGAGGGAAAGTGATTTGGTTGAATATTTCATTCCTTTGGTGAAAGTCAGATTATACTGTTCCATCGATATGAATGCCTTTGTCGTTACCAATTGTTGAACTATGTATTGGTTGATTGTACTTTATAGTTTCGTAAGTAAAGATTTTCCTTGTTTATGCAGTGTTCCAGTGCCTATTATTCTGATTATGACATTCATTTAGTTTTCTAGGATTTTAACTGTTTCCTGTTAAGTAAACTTGTGAAACCAAAAAGGCTGTTGATTAATGTATCCGTGTTAAACTGTTTGTTAGAATAATAAGAAGGTTGCTACAAACCCTTACCATGTTGGGGTTTTGGGAAGGTTAGAGTTATTATGAGTCTATTGTAGGCTGCCCCTTAATATGCACTTGGTGAGGCTGATTCCACAACTTGAAGTTTTAACCAGGCAGTTAAATGGCTGCAACTCTAACTGTTGCACCAAATCTGAACTTGTGTTAGAATATCTAGAAAGTGTCTCATTATATTGATATTGTATCATAGAATATATTTCAGTATAATAGATAATCTCTTAATTTTTTTGTGATATTGTGTATATATATCTTGATTAGTTTCCTTATTTGATTTGATTTGGAGTTGGAGTCTAGTACCAGTATAAATAGGGTTGATTTTGATTTCTCTACCAAAATTCTATTAGTTTTCAACGACTTGCACCATACCTTACTTATATTGATCTGCTGCATTTGCGTCAATATCTAACACTCTGCTGGCATTAATTGGTTACATGTTTCTTAAAGCATATGTATTGTATAGTTACTGTTCAATGTCCTGTCATTTTTTAATTTTGTTTCAGAGGTTGGCAGCAGGTGAATGGTTCACTGCTCGAGTGTCTTCATGTGGGCTATTTCACATTGCTTACCCTAGTGCACCGGAAATGTCAAAGACAGAGTTAAGATCAATATACAATCTGTTGTGTCAGGATGACATGCCTATGGTTAGAAGATCTGCTGCATCAAATCTTGGAAAGTTTGCTGCAACTGTTGAATACACTCATTTGAAGGCTGACACTATGTCAATTTTTGAGGATCTCACTAAGGATGGTAGTTGAATACACATTTGTCATTCTTTCTAGATGGATTGATTTGTTTTGTAGATTCAATAATAATTTTTCCTTAGTGCAAGTGGACCTTTTAAATATGTAATTTAACTTTAAAACATGGTTCAGATCAAGATTCTGTTAGATTGTTGGCTGTGGAGGGTTGTGCTGCACTTGGGAAGCTGCTGGAGCCACAAGATTGTGTCGCACATATACTACCGGTTATTGTCAACTTCTCACAGGTGCATTTTTAAGAGTGAACTATACTAGTAATGACATAATTATTATTTTTACTTTTATTTTTAATTTTTTTATTTATTTTTTCTATTATACTCGAAATTATGTGCTTAACCTAGTGATGTTAAGTCTATGATTTATGCTACAAATTTTCTTTGGATTTTTTGGAACCGAGGATACAAATAAGAAAGATTTTTATAACTGGGATGAAAAGTATGGCAGAGCTCCCCTTTCCCTAGCTAGCTTTGTATTAGGGGAAACTGCCATGGAAGCATGGATTTGATAACACATAATGAAGCCCTCATGCAGTTGAGATTTCCTTTGGGGAGAGCTTAAGGACAAGGTTAAATTTGCCAACCAAAATTAGAAACTGTTGAATATAGTAAAAACTACGTATGAGATTAATTTTCCCTGTGTTGAATATAGACATAGGGCACTCTATTTATAATAGAAGAGATATAGGCTAAGCCAAAATATAAATAAGGAATAATAACAAACTAACTAAAGACAAAAGATAAAAATAATATAAACATAAAATATCTATCTAAGATATAATATATCTAACACTCTCCCTCAAGCTGGTGCATACAAATCGTATGTACCAAGTTTGTTACTAATATAATCAATAAAGACATAGAGAAAATCTGCTTCTACAATCGAGTGACACCAAATTGTTAGCGATTTGCGAAGACGACATAGAAGATGAAATTTTAACCCAGAAGATTCCCCTGAGCAACAAATCTGAGAGGTTGCTCCATATAAATCTCATTGCAAATCGCCATTGAGGAATGCATTATTGACATCTAGTTGATAAAGAGTGCAATTAGAGGTCGACAAACAACTAACAACAGCTGCAGAGAATAATATTGGACAACGGTGGACTACCGCGAAACTTCAACTATGATGACTTTGATAAAGATTACTATCAGTAGTGGACGACCGCTAATAGTAGCGGACAACGACAAACTGTAGGGACTAGATTGCAATTAGTAACTGATGGGGGCCTGCAATGGCGGACAACGACAAACTGCAAGGACTAGATTGCCTTCAATAACAGATGGTGGCCTACAGTGGCTGACAACAATAGATTGTAGGGACTAGATTGGACCACATAAAAAGACTTCGCCTCATGGCGAACGGTGGAAATGACAATGCGTCGATTACAAACAGTGAAAGTGGAGATTTGGCTCTTCAAAAGAATGGTGTCCTTTATTCATTAAAGCACTTGGAAATAGAGTCCGCCACAGGGAATGTCGGTGGATAGAGGTAGCAGATAATGGATAGCAGTGAAAAAGACAATAAAAATTGAAATTAGGATAGTAGGACTGATGTACTCAGACACAGGTGTTGAAAGGAAAGATTCTTAGGGCGGCCGACCGAGACAATCAAAATCGTGTTGTCACTGGTCAAAATTGGAACTCCAACGGTGGCAGCCGTAGATAGCGGGACCATTGACAGTGGTGAGTGTAGTGGAAGAGGCGACACATTTTTTTTTTCTCAAAAGAACTTGGCTTTGATACCATGTTGAATATAGTAGAAATTATGTAGGGGATTAATCTTCTCTATGTTGAATATACACATAAGGTACTTTATTTATAATAGAAGAGATATGAACTAAGTCCAAATAAGAAATAATAATAAATTAACTAAAGATAAAAGATAAACATAAAATATCTAAGATATAATATATCTAACAAAAACCATCATAGATCAGAGTGGGTGATTGGGTATATCTGAAAATGCATGCTCACTGATAAGCATCTATGCCTACAAGGTACCCAAAGCTGTCAGCACACTATTACGACCCATACCTTGTCCTCAGACAAGTGGGAACAATGGTTTATTGACTACAACTTCCATATACCTCTTGCATACATCCAGTTTTCCATGTTTCTCAGTTAAAATTAGCTGTTCGGACTCATTAGTTTAAGAAAGAATTGCCCAATGAACTTCAATGGCAAACTTCGGTTTGTTTTCTCCCTCACTTTTTGGGTAGCAGGATTGTACAACATCAAGATGAACCAATACAAGTGTTGGTGCAATGGCAGGAGGGAGGACCGGAGGCGTCTTCATGGGAAGATGTTTCCACAATATGTGATCAGTTTCCAAAGTTCAACCTTGAGGACAAGGTTGTTCCAGCTGTAGTGGATAATTATAGACGGAGAGAAAGGATAGGGTTTGGAATCTATACCGGAGAAAGAGATTTAAGAATAATTGTAGTTTGCTGTTATGGGACAAGACTTTTGTAAAGTCTATATATAGTCTTATCCCTTGAGGTGTTGGGATAAGAAGGATTATAGTTTTGTTAACCGGGAATGCTGTGAAAGGCAGATTGTTTTCTTTGTAAACATATGTTGAACAGATTAATTGGGGAACAAACAATCAGTGTTAAAGGGGTTCTATCTATGCTTTCTTGGTGATGTTTCTGCTTTCTGATCAAGGCACATATCAGTTTTCACCAGAGTCTCCATTTTTATTTAATTAATGTACCTTTGATCTGATTTGATCCTAAACAGGATAAGTCGTGGCGTGTGCGATACATGGTTGCAAATCAATTGTATGAGCTTTGTGAAGCTGTTGGCCCTGAACCTACCAGGTATTGTTTCATCCGAGTAGTAAACATGCTGCATATCTATCATATAATTTGTTTATATATTGTGTCAATATATTGTATAGTGATCTGTTTTTAATTAGTTGTAGGGCTGTAGCAGTCATGCTAATGCTTTAAAACCTTAAATGTCAAAACTTGTGATTCCTATACTGTTTTCCTCATATTTACTAAGATCGATATTCAATGTCCTATCGTTTTCTATTGATGTTTCTCAAATTTATATCTTATTACCATTATTTATTATAGAACGGAATTGGTCCCTGCCTATGTGCGGTTGCTTCGAGACAATGAAGCTGAAGTACGGATTGCAGCTGCAGGGAAAGTGACCAAGTTTTGTAGGATTTTAAATCCGGATCTCTCAGTTCAGCATATTCTTCCTTGTGTGAAGGTGTGCCTTTCGTTTTGGTCTTGAAATTCATTATTATAAAATTTATATTTACAGGCTAAATTACACTGCAACAACTTTTGCAGGAACTGTCATTGGATTCTTCACAGCATGTTCGCTCTGCTTTGGCTTCAGTGATAATGGGAATGGCTCCGGTGTTAGGAAAAGTATGGCTATCAAATGTCGTTCATGCTTAAATACATGGTTGATTGTCCTTCAAGTTAATAGGTTTTTCTTTTGGTACCTAGCGGCATGATACTGAAGTCTACTATTTTATGTTTCCCTTTCCTTTTGTTTAAAATGAAGGGTAGACATCATTTAGTGTGAATCTCCCGATTGTGATGCATGGGCCTAAAACAACTACGTACTGAAATATCCCCTTTCTAAATATGTAATTTTATCTTTTGCAAGTCAGTTTGGTGATATAAATGTTGTGGACTTTATTTACATGTGCAATAGTCAACTAGAATCATCCTTTAGGAGGCATTGGTTTTGTTAAGAAGTGTACTTTAAGTCTAATTCAATCCTATAAAACTGGTTTATAAGGTGAGGTTTGCACTCACTTATATATTCTAAATTGATCTTATTTCTAGTTGATGTGAGACTTCAAACACATCCTTCTCATGTTGAGGTATATATAATAAACTCAACAAACATCAAATTTTATTAGGATATGGCTCTAACACCATGTTAAGAAGTAGACTTTAAGCTTAATTCAATTTCACAAAGCCGACTTTGTAAGGTTGAGTTAGACTTAAAGTCTACTCTTAATATGGTATTATGGGTTAAAGCCATATCCTAGTGAAATTTGATGTTTGTTGAGTCTATTGTATACACCTCGACATGAGGAGGGTGTTTTTGAAGTCTCATAGTAACTAGAGATAAAACCAATTTAGAGTATAAATGAGTACAAACTTCACTTTATAAGCTGGTTTTGTGAGATTAAATTAGACTTAAAGTCCATTTTTTAATAGGTTTCAAGATGTTACAAGAATACTATGACCAAGAGTCTTATTTCTTTTTAAATTTTAAAAATGTTTGTGTATGATTTAATCTTTCACAAAATTATAATGTTTTGAGGGAAAAGTGGGAGTGGAAATAGAAATTCATATGTTCTTATTACATATGAACTTCCAATATTCTGAAGACAAAACAACGTATGTACTCCCCACCATGGGAATATGCTACTTCATGGGAATCAACAACAGAGTTTAGTGCACTCTATATGTATAGTGGCCAACAACATTGCCAAATGTGTAATATAATATAACCTGCGGGAGTTAAAACCTATCTAATATTTTCTATGTTTCATGTTTGGATTGTGTTTGGTATACCATTCCTCAGTATTTTTAATATTTATTTTATGAACTATCTACTTTATGTTTTGTACTTGGCTGGCTATTTTGTGGTATCTGTTGGAAGTCTCACATCGATTAGAAATAAGACCAATTTAGAATATATATGTGGTTACATACCTCATCTTACAAGCCAGTTTTGTAATGTTGAGTTAAACTTAAAGTTCACTTTTTAACATGGTATTAGAGCTATGGATTAAAGCCTATCCTAGCAAGATTTGTTTTTGTTGGATATATCATTTCATCCGCTATTGAACCGCTATCCGACTACCTATTAATGTCTAGTCCGATGGACGAGATGTATATATATCTCAGTGTGAGGGAACTGTGTTGGAAGTCTCACATCGACTAGAGATAAGACCAATTTAAGGTATATATGTGATTGCATACCTCACTTTACAAGCTCGTTTTATAAAACTGAGTTAGACTTAAAATCCACTTCTAAACCGTCTAATATATTTTTGGAGATTTATGTTAGTTATAGTGTGTTATGACTTAATACTTTTAATTCTAGTAGGTCTGTGACAATGTTGTTTAACCTTCTCTCAAAACTTTGAAGAAACTATCCCTGACTACCTGTTTTATTTATTTTATTTTATTTTATTTTCTTAATTGCAGGATGCAACAATTGAGCAACTTCTTCCTATTTTTCTTTCCCTTTTGAAGGACGAATTTCCTGATGTGCGCCTAAATATCATAAGCAAGCTTGATCAAGTGAATCAGGTTTGTAATGTATCTGTGATTTATATTTGCAAATTCCTTAATAACTTTTGGCAACCTTATTTCCTTTTTATTTTTTGAATAATGCTGCTAATTCCATAGTGGAGCATATAATCTTCTTATACCACCTTCTATATAATATACATGCAAAATTAAAGTCATAACGAAATCTAAATTTGCAATGATATGTTGATCAAATCTTTGTTGCAGGTCATTGGAATTGATTTATTATCTCAATCTTTGTTACCAGCCATTGTTGAGCTTGCTGAGGATAGGCATTGGAGGGTTCGACTTGCAATAATAGAATATATACCCTTATTGGCAAGTCAATTGGGTGTTGGTTTTTTTGATGATAAGCTTGGTGCTCTTTGCATGCAGTGGTTACAGGACAAGGTTTGTGGACTCCGTTTGATAGTTTGTCCATACTCTGGGAAATCACATTTTCTATTACTATTGTCATTAACCTCCTTATTGTATATGGTAGGTTCATTCAATCCGTGAGGCAGCAGCTAACAACTTGAAGCGCCTAGCTGAAGAATTTGGTCCTGAGTGGGCTATGCAAAACATAATTCCACAGGTTCATATCTTGGCTTTAAATTCTTATTTTAGCATAATACACTATGCCATATGAGTGTATGTGTATTGGGTGGATGGCGATGTTCTTGTTTCCTCAACTTGTTTCATACTTTGATGGGCACATTTCATTTTTTATAATGTGATGAAATTTTAGAAACCATGATTTGTGAATGAACAGGGAATAGTTTTATGGCCCATTACAAAGATAATTTCACCCTGGCTATTTGGGCACACATCTAGGTCACATTTAATACCAATGTTATCAAAATCAATTTTTCTCCAAACTAAACAAACAGGATTGGGTTGGGTCAGTATATACAATTTTGGTGCTTCTAAACTGACCCAAGGATATATGACTACCGGGTTAACAGAATAATTTCTTTAGATAGGTTTTGTTATTGAAATATGCAATGTTATTTTATTAATATTTTCGTTTTGTATGTACCCAACTTTAGGGTTTGGGCTTTAGGCAATTTTGTTACCTTCTTTTGTATCCTATATATGTGCAAGAACACAGAAACTGTATTTCTATCCATCCTATTTGTTCAAGTTGGTATAGAGTGGGGCTACGATCTCACTTAATTTTCTTCATTGTCTCCATCTTCATGGTTTGCCAATGCAGTGCCGCTGTCTGACACTATTTTTTGATAAACAAAGCTAGGGTTTAAATGTGCCCCAAGGAGTGCAACCCAATCGTGGTGGTCACACAACCAGCCAATCATCCACATGCCCTCACATGCTGATCTATGTGCTTCTTGTTTGTGGTGTGTTTCCTCCATGCGTTGCCTTGGTGTCATAGGAACACCTCTTTTTGACTCGCTAAACTCTTCTATCCCCATTTCTGACTTCATTTTTCTATTCCAACCCACCACCCATGTTGTGACACGTGCTCAGTTTTAGGGTTTCTCTTATTTGTTCTTAAGTTTCGTCACTTTTCTGAGGTGGTTTCAATAGGTTCTACTCCTTTCTTTTTGGCTACTCTGACCATTACAAGTTCAAAGCTCAATTGGAAGAATTATTCATCTTGGTTTGCTTCATTGGAATTATGGTTCCTTGGTCAAGGATACCATGACCACTTAAAAACTGAACTCAGCTCTATTCCTGATGCAGTCAGATCCCAATGGCAAAAGATCGGCTTCTAACTGTGTGCTGTTTTAAGGTAGTTAGTTGAGCCCAACGTTTTAAAGATGCTCCAATCCTTCAAAACATGTTTCACTTCTTGGAAGAATGCACATGAAGTTTTTGCCAATTATATCAGATCTCTATCTGATGAAACTCAAACTGCTCATGTGTCTAAATATGTGAAATCAAATCTAAAATCTTTATGAAGAGTACCAAGAAATTGTGGTATGAGTCTGAGAAATCAATCAATCAAGGTCAATCCTCTTCAACGACAAGTGTGTTAACTACATGAATTTCTCGATACCTCTTGTAACATTTCTTCATTTTCCTAGATTTCTTACCCTAAAATTCCTCATCTCGTTACTATTGCCAGTGGACGCAAAGTGGCTTCTCAAGGAGTTGGCCCCCTTCACTAAATTTGAATTCTGATGTTCTGATAAGGGAATCCTGGATACAGGTTGTTGTATGAGAACATGGGAAATATCAAATCTTAGGGCATTGCGATGTAGATTAGGTTGGTTGTCCCATTGACAAGAGATCTACCACATGATAATCTATATTCCTTGGAGGGAGCCTTATATCTTGGAAAAATAAGAAGCAAAGTGTTGTTGCTCATAGAAGTTGAGTATAGATCTATGGCCCTAGCTATATGTGAACTTGTGTGGATTAAGCAACACTTTCAAGAGTTGAAATTTTTGAAAATACATGATAATCTATATTCCTTGGAGGGAGCCTTATATCTTGGAAAAATAAGAAGCAAAGTGTTGTTGCTCATAGAAGTTGAGTATAGATCTATGACCCTAGCTATATGTGAACTTGTGTGGATTAAGCAACTCTTTCAAGAGTTGAAATTTTTGAAAATAAGCTGATAAAGTTATATTGAAAACCAAACAACTCTTCATATTGCCTCCAATCTAGTGTTTTATGAGAGAAGTAAACATACAACGATTGGTTGTCATTTTGTTAGGGAGAAGTTGTTGTCCAAAGATTTTGTTACTGTATTTGTCTGCTCTAGTGAACAACTTGCAGACATGCTTTAGCCTGAGAGGAGTGTTGAAATGTAATGTTATTTTATTAATATTTCCTTTTGTATGTACCCAACTTTAGTGTTAGGATTTTAGGCAAGTGTCTTGCTTCATTTGGTATCTTATATATACTTACATAAATAAGAAACACAACGTTGCAAGAACACTGTTTTTCTATTCATCCTATTTGGTTCAAGTGTTTTAAGTTGAACAAAACTTGGATTTGTGGTTTATTTCAGTCCAAGCTTTTTTCTTTTCTTTGTTAAGTCCTTTTTTTTTACAGTTCCAGAGTAACTTCATATCAAGTTGTTGAGTTTCCCATCTCCCTTTCCTATGGTCTACAATGCATGTTATGATATTCACTTTTAATATACTATACCCTTTACGTTTTTAGTAGATCTACCAAGTGTATCGTACAAGTAATGGGTTTTGGCATGTGTGAAACAGGTTCTGGATATGATTAGTAATCCGCATTATTTGTATCGAATGACCATACTTCAATCCATCTCTCTGCTTGCTCCTGTGATGGGACCTGAAATCACTTGTTCAAAATTATTGCCTGTTGTTATTACTGCATCTAAAGACAGGTATTCTAGCTTTTTAAGCGTGGTTATGGTGTTGGGTAATGTTACTACTACCTTTTTAACTGCTCCCTGTTTTATTCCCTATAGAGTACCCAACATCAAGTTCAATGTGGCAAAGGTCTTGGAATCAATCTTCCCCATAGTGGATCAATCTGTAAGCAGCTAAGCATCTCATACTTCTATTGTAGTATAATTATAAACCTTATTGTGCTTTCTGTTTCTATATCTGTGTTCGTTCTTTTTTGTTTTTTGCTTTATTCTGTGAACATAATTTTCATTTAGGTTGTGGAAAAGTCTATCCGACCTAGTCTGGTTGAGCTCAGTGAGGATCCCGATGTTGATGTAAGATTTTTTTCCAATCAAGCACTTCAGGCTATTGATCATGTCATGATGTCTAGCTAGGCTGCAATCTTTACCACGCATTAGATGGAAGCCTTTTGTGGAGATGTTAATGTTTCCACCTATCGGAATTCTTGTGTTCTACTTGGGTTCTTCTCAGCGATAGTTAAGTGGTTTTGTGAGCTACATCCTAGTCAAAAACGATTGATATGATTTTGTTCACTTGTATAATTTTATGCTAATTGTATCATTACTAGGTTCCTTTTGTTTTTGTTTTTGTTGTCAGAGATTAAATTGCTGGTCCTGTGACTGCCAAAATAGGATTTTCAAATGTTAAGGACTCTATGTAGGTTAAGTGTGATCAAATCTTAGCTTGTAAAACTGTATTTTCTGTTAGTTAATTATCTATATTTGCAAAGAGCAAAAATGGCTCATTGTCCCTAACCCCACCGTGTTTTCTAAAATCATACAACGAATGAAAATGCTTTGTAACACAATTTTATGCCCTATTGGCTAACCCAAAATATTTCTTTTTTGGATCATAACCCTTTATGTCTGCAGTTATTTTTACTCAATTCCTACCAAAAGTTGGTGTTATTTAGAATTCATACTATTTTTTTAACACAGACTAGGACTAAAAATATAAATGTAGCGTCATCAAATTTGAAAATATGGCTATATTTTACATGTGAAAAGAAATTAACTTATTCAGACTGTCTAACTAATAGCATAAAGACCAAGAAAGTTTATTACTTTTAGTTTTGTAACTGGTGCTTTAATTTATGTATTAGGTAATTGAATACTTAAACTGGTGATTGTATTTCAATTAGAAATTTCTTGTATCATGGATAAAAGGGTATGTAAATGTAAAATTATTTGTTTAAATGGACGAAAATTGGTGTTTACTTTTCAAATTATATTATGTAAATATTTTGATAGCTTTTTATTGTTTAATTCTAATGAAAAAGTTATAAAGGTGCAATTTGTTTTCAAACAGAGAATATACAGTATCGAAATTTTGATAGTGGAGAAGATTATAAATGTTAAGTTTAATGAATGCTTGCGTATTGATAATAAATTTTGATTTGACATATTTACAAATTAAGGATCGAGATGAAACACAAACTTAAGACAATGCTCTAAACTTTATGATGTGCTCTAGATCGAAGGATAATATCATTGAAAAATAACGTCTGATATGCTTATATGTCTCAAATCAAACCTAGGAATATAGGGAAAACTTTTCAGACAATGACTACATCGTAGTTATGCAGAACTATTTCACTGGAAACATCTAGACTCTAGTTCACCAACTTGAACAAAAGAGTATGATTGGGACTAAACGAGTTTACATAAGCAAGTTAGATGAATTAGGTGATATGAAACAAAGTTATCTATATAGCGAGAAGGCATAGATTTCATTGGAAATTTGTAACTTTTCCTTGAAAGAAAACTACTAGAATTCTTGCCGACTTTGCTTTGCTACTAATAAAAGTATTAAATTAATTAGGTGATGTAAAAATACCTTCTTAAACGGATGTATTGATAAAGAAGTTTTTGTAGAAGTACCTATTATTAGACTTGAAGATTGGCTTAATAGAAATCATACCTTTTAAACCTGAAAAAGAGTTTTATATGGTGTGAAACAATCTTTCAAAATATGGAAGTGCTACATAATTGTTTTCTTTTAGAAAATGATCTTATTTGAGACAATAGTACTATGATGTTTTAAAAAGCATAACAAAAATAAATTTATTATGGTTCAAATTTACATTAACGACACTATCTTTAGTGTTATAGATTAATGCAAAGTGAATTTGAAACGAGCTGAAAACTAAAATTGTTCTTTTGAACTTCAAATCAAATAAATATATTAAAATATTATTATCCATTATTAGTGAAGAAAAGATATTATGACAAGTAAAATAGACATATTATATTATGATAAGTGTTCTAACGTCATAGGTTTAACAGTAATAGAGGTATGCACATTATATTATATGATGTAAGGATTAGTACGTCATAATAGGTACAGTCTACTAGGATGCACTTTCTATCACATTTTATAATATACCAGTCTACTATGACATACTTTTAACTATCACTCATTATATATTCAATTTACTATGACGTAATTACTTTTGTTTACATGTCATAATACCTCGGCTTTTATGATGTAATTACTTTTACCTATTATAATATCTTTTATGTTCAATGACATGTATTCGTTCATCTGTCATAATGCTTATTATTTATAATTAACCTATTATGACATAAATTGTCATGTGCATCATAAAAACTTATTTTTTTTAAAAAGATATTCCTTGTTTTACCATTAATAACTTCCAAATTTTCCATCATTTTATAGTCTTAGAAGTTTATCTTAGTTCATCTTAGTTCTTAATTGTCTAGAATTAAGATAGTTTTAAGTTTTTGTCTTAAATCTTGAGTTTTGTAAAAGTGTCGTTAATTGTGTGTTTTTAGATGATTAAAATTGTTTTTAAATAAATGGTCATTAGCTCTTTTCTTAAAATTACAAATTAAAAATTCTTTTTCTTTAATTTTTGTTTATATAAGCTTTGTTTTTCTTTATTTGCTGATTTACCATTTTCTGTCTTTCTCTATTTGTAGAATCAACCCTGGTCAAAGGGCCCTTTTTCGGGTCAACAAAGAGGGTTGATGCCCTAAGTATGAAACACACGTTTTGGATCTGTAGAGTTTTAGTGGAACATTGCGTTTTACGGTGTGGAGGCTGCAAAATGGAGTAAGGCTCAAGCAAAGGGGGAATTTCCTCAATGTGAAAACCTTGGGTGCTAGTGTTCGTAGAGCTGCGAAGAGGTTCTCGTAAGATTCTAGGAGAAATTCTATGGTTCGTGGAGCATACATATTGCAAGACCTTGGAATAAGGAGTCATTGAACTCCTGTTTTGTAAGACCTGAGAAAATGTCGAACATAGAAATAATATTGTAATGAGACTTAAGTATGTTTTTATGAAAACTGGATGTTTTTCATAAGGTGTTATGTAGCTTAGTTGACAAGATCTATTTATAGGCTAAGTAGTCACATGTTCAAGTTTTGGTTAGAGCATAAATTCTATGTTATTTATTTGTTTTAATTTTAAAGTGCAACACATGTTATTGTATGGTTGTTAAATTTGTTATGTCTAATACTATTAATGTGATGTGTTGATTTTTTGGTAGAGATGTTTGTTTAGGTTTGAATGGACGTGGGTTAAAATCTTAAGAAGAGAATTTAAGGGAAAAACTTTTATTTTTATTTATATTTTTTTTTGCGCAAGAATGTCAGAAGGGATATAAACTGAAAAATTAGAAGTCACGTAAGTATATAAGTTAGAAAGGCAGTTATGAGTTTTGAACGTGGAAAAGAAGAAACAGAATCCACATATGTATTTTTGAAATCTGGTTGCATTAGAATAAGGAGATATAATAGGTGGTTTCCAGGAATTAAAACAGAAAGGAAAGTGATTGGAGAAAGAGGGCTGCACGTGAGAGAGGCCTTTGAGGAGCAATTTCTAGAAAAATAAAAAGAGAGAGAATATGAGAGAGGAGAGATGTTTCTTGCAAAATTGATATTTACGTAAAGGTTGAGAAAGAAAAAAGAAGACTATGAGAAAGAAAGTGTGCATACGTGAGAAGCTAGAAAGAAGATTGAAGTGCAATTGGAAACTTGTAGAAAACAGAGAGAGCCATTTTGATACCTATGATATGATATTGTGTGTAAAGAAAGCCCCAAAATTGGCCAAGGTGGAAGCTTACCTAGTTTTATTGCATGATGAATGAGAATATGTTTTATGATTTATGTTTTCTAGATAGGTGTGGTTATGTGAATAGGTGTATGGTTCCAGTATTGTGATATTATGTATATCATGACTGCCATGTTGCTATCTTATGTATGATGTAAGTTTGATGAGGATTATGATATATGCATGTGTAGGATGATGGTTTTGGATGATGAAAGAATATGTTATACTAGGGTTTTATGAGGTATGAGTTAGGTGGTGGTGGTTTTGATTTTGTTTTAGGGAAGTTCGAGGTTGAACTTTGTTTTTGAATCGGTGTGAGCATGGTTGAGGGTCATAATATGCAGGTCTGGGGTTCTAAGAACTGATAATGCAGGGATTGGGTTTTCGAGAATCTTTCAAAGTTCAATGGAAGAGCTACTTCTAATGAGGCAGATGACTGAGTTTTCAATAATGATAAGATCTTTGAAGTGGTAGAATGTACGGAGGAGCAGAAGTTGGTGTTTGCTTCCTTCATGTTAGTTGGGGAGGAAAAATACTGAATGAAAGGCATGAAGCAGTTGATGAACGCTCAAAGAGAAGAGATGAGTTGTTTGAACTTCAGGGCGAGATTACTGAAGAGGTATTTTCCTAAGAGTGCCAAGTATGAGAAAAATATTGTGTAGAAGTATGTGTCGCGCTTTGAATACCTCACTAGGTTCTATAATCAGACTATGAGTGAGGAGGTCTTCACATCAAAAGGAATTGGCCAAGGTTGGCATCTCCAAAGCCTGAAGAGAAGAAATGTTACCTTTGTCATAAGCCTGAACATTTTGCAGCTTCATGTCTAGAGAAGAAGACAACAGGAGGAGTGTCGTATTCATATAAGTCTTCTAAAGAGAAGCCAAAGGCAACATGATGAGTTTTCGCAATGATAGGGGCCGAGGTGTCTAAATTAGGTGACTTAATCCTGGACACATGTTTCTTGAACGGTATATGTGTTCATATTCTTTTTGGACTCGGGTGCCACACACTCATTTATATCTCTTGTTTGTTTGGAAAAGCTAGGATTACATGTGTTTGATTTGGGATGCGAGTTCGTGGTTTCTACACCAGCATCAGGAAAAATCTCAACTAGTTCAGTCCGTGTTGGGTATTCTCTAAAGGTTGTTGGGCGTAAATTCAAGGTTAATCTAGTGTGTCTACTGCTTGAAGGCTTAGATGTAATATTGGGCATGGACTCCCTGACGACCAATAGTGTTCTCATTGATTGCGATCATTTGAAGGTTGATTTTCCAGATGAGGAACAAGTGAAGGAAATTACATCTCCAAAAGTTCTGCAAGATATTAGTGAATGAAATGAAATGTTTTTTTTTCGTGATAGCAACAAAGAAGAAAAAGAGTGTATAAGAGAAAATTGTGGGTATACTTGTAGTGGGGGAATTTGCAGATGCAGGTTTGCCACCTAGTCGAGAAGTTGATTTTGCAATCAACCTGGTGTTGGGGTGGGACCAGTGGCCATGGCTCCTTACAAGATGACTCCGGTTGAATTTAAAGAGTTGAAAAAACAGATAGAAGATCTAATGAAGAAGAAGTTTATTCGTCCGAGTGTATTGTCATGGGAAGCTCTAGTATTGTTGGTAAAGAAAATGGATGACACCATTGCCGGAGAATATCGTTAACATTTTTAATATATTTTTTCTTATTTTTATTATTATTTGTTTTTTTATTTATTTTCTCCTAACGCATATACAATTAACTTATTTTGAGTTTTTTTGGTAGTTTTTAGTTATTTTTATTGCTAGCAAAACCTTTGTTTTTGCTTTAATTAAGAATTTCTCTTAATAAATATTCGAGGTTAGTTTGAAAATACTCTGGCTAGGAAAGACTTAGTATTTAAGTTGTCCGTTGTGACACACCTTTCTTTCCTGGGAATGGACCCAAACAAAATCTTACTTATTTCTTATTTGAAATCTTTCTCTTAAGCAATAAAAAAAGAAAAAAGAAAAAATCAAGAACAAAGGAACAACTTCGAGCGGATTGCATAGAAAAGTTTGAAATTTGGGTGTTCTATTAAAGGAACATCTTCCACGTTTGAAGCCATACCACCTTCATAATATCCAATTACAAATATATCCTCTAATCCTCTACCTGATCCTAACCCAAAGAAAATGGCACAAAAAACTCAAATTTGATAACATTGTCGTTGACGTGATCAAATTAATACTACTAAGCTATAACAACTTCAGTATTGCTAAGATAGTAGCTAACAAAATAGAAATGATAAGTTCAACCCTAAGTCATCTTCAAACGAACACGAAATTGATTTTTAACAAATTAGTTCTTATATAAACTATACAACAGGGTTAGTAAAATAAAAATAATAAAGAAGATAAAGATAAATAAAAGATTAGATAAAATAACAAAAGCTAGAAAGAAATAAAATTATAAAAAAAGCGATTTTAAAGATAAAAAACAATAGTAAAGAAAATAGGTTGATTTCACTACCTTTTCAAAATAGGATTCATCATTGGTTATTTAAAGATTATTGTTCAATTAATTAATTTATTAGATTTTCAAATTAATCAATGAAAATTCTCAATTAATTTGTTGGCGTTCTTACTATCAACCAAAGTGCATTCTCGATTAAAAGCAATAACTTTGTAGATTAGTCATAGTAAATTTAACCAAAGTACATTCTCAATTAAATATTACTATGCCTAATCATGTTTATTCTGTTACCTCTTATATCAAGTAAAATTTAATTAACCAAAGTATATTCTTGATTAATTCTTATTAAAGTTTTTACCACTAATTAAAGTACATTCTTAATTAGTAGCAAAAACCCATTCAATGACATGAAAGTTTCTAACTTTAATTAAATTAAATTCTCAATTAAAATTAAAAACCCTTAAACTCATATGATTGATATGTTATGTAGATTTAACACCATGATTACTTACTATAATGTAAAAATAATTACTTTTACTTGATTAAGAAGAAAAAGACATAAATAAAAGTAAATCACAACAAGAATAAAGAGAACAAATAAATTTATTCATCTAAACTCAGAATCCAATTAAGAAATTACAACAAAATCAATCCTGGAGGCTTAACACACTAGTGCAAAAATAGCGTATAACGTCACGCGGTTAACGTCGAATCACTCAATAGCCAACGTTAAAAATGACCGGTGACATTTTTGTAAATAAATGCAATTATTAAACGTCGTTTAGAATTGTAATTTGATGTAAAAGAATATAAAGTGTCGAATGTCTCAGCGTTAGACGTTAAAAGGTTAGTGAATGCAAAAAAAATTTGAGCGGGAGATTGAAAATTCATTCACTTTATCTTAACGCGCAGGACCTCTCTGCTCAAACTTTTTTTGAACGAAGTTTGAGGATCATCACATGTAATCTTTCTTTCTTTTGATACAAATGCATGTTAATTAACTACTTTGGGTATGATTTTCGTTTGTTTTCACCGATTATTTTTGTGTTCTTGTCCTTCATAGGCGCATTCTGCTTTCTCTCTCACTGGAGGCAACACTTTATTCCGATGAACCCAGTTTAATTTTCGTTTTCATTTTCGTTTTCGTTTTGAAGAACTTATTTGTTGATAATTTGTTTGTTATTGTTTTTGTTGAACTTGTTTGTTGTTGATGTTGTTTGGTTGAACTTGTTTGTTGTTATTGTTTGATTGAACTTGTTGTTTGATTGAACTTCTTTGTTGTTTGTTATTGTTCTTTATTGATCCTATATTACTGTTCATAGTTCATGCTTTATAAAATACCAAAAACTGAAAATTATTTGTTTTTTCTACTTTTCAGGTCTCGTAGAGTTGTAAAAAAAGGATAACAATTAATTAAAAAAATATATAAAAAATTGATTAACATCGTATATTGACAAAATTTGACGTTAAATTAACGTCGTATATTGACAAAATTCGACGTTAAATTAACGTCAAATTTAAAAACTTCGACGTAAATTTAATGTCTCCCGCTATAACGTCGTTCTCGAATTTGACGTGAAAGACCAAAAATATTCGACGTTATAGGCTGTTTTTGTACTAGTGACACTCCATGGAATGTTGAAATAACATGAAAATAGAAGAAGAGAGGGTGGAGAACATGAGAGAAGAGAAATATGATGAAATTTCAACCCTTAAAGGGTTCCTCAACTCCCCTAATGTGTTTCCTTAAGTTTCTTTATATAGAATTTGGATTGAGCTTTGTTTGAGGCTTTTCTATCGTTGTAATATTCTTTATGATAATGTAATCTCCTCCAATTATCTTCTAAACAATCTAATATCTTCAAGATATATTTGAATGTTGAGGAGATCTAAAATATTAAAGAAGATATTTGCTAGATTAAAAAAAAGATTTGACAAATATTATCTTTTGATATTTATTGATATAGTTAATAAGGAAATTATTTAACAATATCAAATAAAATATCTTAAGATATATTTTTTCTAAATTATTTTTAATCATAAAAATTTATCAATTATTAAATCCCTTTTAGTAGTAAAAATAGAGAAAACCACAAAATCCAATTTTTGTTGTTTGTTTCCTCTTCTTGGCTTAGCCAAATTTCTTCATTTTTTCATACTATGCTTGGATTGAGTTTTTGTGATCTTTATTATTTGTTATTTATGGATTTATCTTTAAGGTGTCATGAAAATTTAACCAATTTATTTTCACAGCTCAATGAACTGCACTAACACACCTCAAAATATTCAAAGAACATTTATGCAACTAAAAAGTTGTTTTTAACATGTTTTTGTATCTTATGCTAAATAAACTCAATTATAACAAATTTTAATTTAAATACAAAATATAATTAAGAATCCAATATCAAAGGCCAAATGAGGGCATATATATGTACTTATCATCAGTCAATCTCAAAGACACTTTAAACTTGTATTTGACTTTTCTTATACTCTTGAAGTGGAGGTTTAGGTTAAATTCTTGCTTTGGGGAGTCTGGGTGCACTTGGGGTGAAAGGACATGAGAGAGTTGTCTATATATTATAGAAATTTTCACATAATGTTATTATCTAGTTGTCATTAGACAATGATTGTGGTCTTTCTATGATTTTGGAATTTTTAGATTATATTCTTGTGTTGATCTTATTTCTTTAGTAATAGAGTAATTCTTAAGGATAAAGACGTTGATGTTCTTGATGACATGTTTTTCCCTATCTAGTTATTAAGAATATGAGTATGAGTTAAAAGTTCTATATTGAATAAAAATGAAAAAATTTAAGTAATATATAAGAAAAACAAGACTCATAAATATTAAGCTTTAATGTTTTATGTGATAATGGTGTCAAATATCTTATATAAATAACTTACTTCAAAGGTGATTAGTCCCTCTAATCTATCCTAGTACAAAAATTCCAACAACAATATTTTATTGATATTAAAAAAAAATATCAATAAAATATTAAATCTTAAATTTTTATATTAATAATAGTGTTTGATATCTTATATGAACTATTCATATTCAAAATAATTAATATATGATACTATTTATATAATATCTTATTATTATTCATACTTCTATCCCAGCAATAGAATGAGGTATATGATACTATTTATTTTTATTATTATTTAACATTCTAACATCAGTAATACATCATTTACAAGTATATTTGATTTACACATTCTAAAATATTGAATAATATTAAACTAAATAATATTGAATTATATGTAATCCCAAATATAACACTAAAATTTTTAATTTTCAAATTGTATAATTTGAAAACTTTCAAAATCACTCAATTCAAAGTTTTGCTAACAAAATTACGTTGAAGAATACTTTTAAAAGTTTCTTAAATGGAGGAAAAAACAACCTCTATAAAATCGTCTTTGATAATGATTCTTTATATATCTAAATTTCTTACATTATTATTATTTATTTTTTACTTTCTTTTTTTTCAAAAAAAATATAAAATTTTATATTTTTATAACCATTTTATCCTTGTATCATATGTTAAATAAATGTAAAAATATCTGATAGTATCATTTTTCAAACAATATTGTTCAGACATGAGTTGGTAATTGAAATTTTGAACACCAAGTTTCGTAATAACATCTTCATATACATATCCGTTCTTTTCTAATACCTTGTTAATCTCATAAATAAACACGTATCTGTTCGACAAATGTCCGTAATATTGTATAAAATCCACTAAATGTCAGAAGAAAAATTATTAGCAACTTTGGTCAACTACTCTAAACATTAAATATCAAAATTTATATATCATTCAAATGTCAACTACAAACTATATCTCCTTTACACGCAACATTGTAAGCAAAACAAATAAAAAATAGAAACAAATTAAAAGAAACATTAAGAATAAAATCTTAAAATATATATTTTTTTAAGATTTTATCTATATACGAAAATACTTAACAACACAATAAAAGGGTATTCCCTTTCAAATAATTAAAGGGTTGATATATATTTATATATGATGAATAGTAAGTTGTAATCCTATTTATTATTTCAAGATAAGACAAATGTAAGTATACTTATAAATGTTTTTTGATCTAAGCATTTTTCCTGCATTGAACTAAGATATTACCCCTTTTATCTAAAATTTATGTTATGAGATAAATATGAATCTATGGCTTTTTCATCATGTTTTCAAAAGATAAATACGTGTATTTAACCTACAAAAGTATAGACAACGAGATAAAACAATTGACATAAACAGAAAATGTTTAAACTTAACTTTTATGAGAAGATTTGTGATGAAAATTACTATATAATCAATTATAGATAAAACTATAGTTAACTATTTATGTTAATGTTTTATTTATAATTATATTTTTAATAAATAATTAGAATAAAGTTAATTATTTTACATTTTAAAAAATTAAAATTAATTTATTTTAATTAAATTTTTATTTATAATTTTTTATTTAATATTTATTTTAAGTATAATTTATATTTATAAAAATTTATTTCATTGATTATTTTTTAAATACATTAGTTTTAAAAAAATATTTTATCATATCAAATGAATTATAACTTGTCCATTTATTTCTCTTTGCTCTTCATTTTATCAAGTCAATTATTTCAGTTCTTGGTGCTTTTTTATTATTTTAGGATCTTTCGAGCTTCTTTTTTTTTCTATTTCGATCCTCTTTGTCTTTTCTTTTAGTGCCTTTGTTAGATAAATTTTTGAATGAAAATCCTTAGCGTTTTACCTTGTGTTCTGAATATTTTGGAAATTTTAATCCAATTTTGTGAGAACTCTTATAATTTAGTTTTATTATTTTGGTTTTATTAAAATATAAATAACAAATTTTATCCCTATAGTACTGAATGTTTCTATAGTTAGGGTTGATAAAGTATTTATAGAGATAGTAATGAGTCAGATCAGATACGGATAGTGTTTATTCACTATTTGACCTACAACAAAAAGTTTATTTACTACTCGTCAAATATTTTTTTAAAAAATCATTCATGATGTTAGACTTGACCTTAAGCCCACTTTGTTCCTTCACCATTTTCACACCTGGGTTAGTGGTTGTCCTTAATAAGTGAGTCGGACAAATGGATTTTTCAACTCTTCATTTCGTATAAGGACTTCAAGATAAGGTATTTTAAGATTGCTATAAATTAGAGGGGTTGTAAGTGTTTTTTTTTAACATCGATGATCAATTGGAGTTTCCTCTCTATTAGACTTGTTCTCTCGTTTGGTTGATCCCTTGGTGTGAGACTTTGATGACTCTCGAGAAAAAATCAACTCTTAAAGTGCTCGACCAACTTGCTCGTTGTCTCCCAACCAAGGAGCTCCTCAAATGTTATAGATCTCGCATTGTTTTTGGTGATGTCTTTAGTAAGCACCCCTTCCTCGTTCGGTTAGCTTTCTATTCGATTTTTAACTTGACTAAATTCTTGTTTGGATTACAAACATGATGGCTGGCACCAATCCAAAAAAGATAAACTTTTACAAGAAAATGTTGGATAAACATCATGTGGTAACAATTGGTTTTAAAGCAGCACAATCCTCCCAAGAGCTTACTTCAACTCGACCAGCCATTGTCCACGAAGCGGTCGAGCCGGTGATTCTTCTATATTTGAGTTTTGGAATAAATTTGTCTAGTTCTCCTTGTTTAGGTAGATGATATCATCATAGAGGTACTTCCTCCTATGATATTGATCATTATATATCCATGTTACATAATTGTTTTGCCTTGAAGGATCTAGATTTTTTTCATTATTGCGAACTATTTTGAGTCATATACATGAATTCTAAAATCAATATAACTTAAAATGTTACACTAATTCAAAACTTATTCTATTTGAGATTATGATCATTTGGGATGGTAGATCTCTCCACCATTAATCCTTTAGTTGTCTTTGATCGTTAAAGATATGAGAGATAAACTTATAAAGTTAAAAAGAAAATAGAGAAAATTTTAGATAAAATTTCTAAACATGATGATTTTTATAAAATAAAACTTGATTAATTTGAAATATGTTTATTGTTAAAAAGTTTAGAAATAAAATAACAAATCTCAAATTAAAATTACTATTACTTTTAAACTATTTTGCTTAAACCACAAATTGAAAAAATTGAGGAAAATTTCCATGCTTAAAGCACCTGAATTAAATGTAGCCACATCATCACACTCTAACAAATATTGGTCCGTTGACCAGTTCTTAAATCAATCCTAAATCCACATTAAATCAAAGTTACACACAATCAAGAATAAAGGATTAAATACTCATCTGTTTGTTTTTATTTGTCGTTTAGAATTTATCAGCATTAAAATTCGATACTTAAGAGGAAGCTGAGGAGTATAAAGATTTTAGCATTAGGCCTGTATGTTTATTTTGTTCTTTTAAACAAGTATTTTTAATAATTTTTTTAATATATTTAGGTAAATTTATTTTAAAAAATAGAAACATGACAAAAAGCTGTTTTATACTTTATTTTTTTTTTCTTTATATTGAATTTGTTTTAAAATAAAATTAAAAAAAAAACATTCTTTTTAAAACACGTTATCTTTTTATATAAATTTTACTTAAAAATAAATCACTGTTTAGAAAAAAAAAAAAATCTAAACACAAACATATAGAACAATTATAGTAGTTATCACAGTGTCAACTAAGCCTTTATCTAAACACATTATTCAAATATTAATCTCTTCTTTATATCATTCAAATCTCTGCCAATAATCAATTCCTTTATCCAACATTAAAACCAAGTAATCACGTAACCAAGAATACACAAATTAAATACTTCAAGAATTTGACTAAAAGATTTCATATCTCTATAAATAGTAGTTTCTTAGAACCCCTTTAGATAAATACCAAAAAGGTTTATTTTCTCTTCCTGCATTATAGCTTTGCTAATATGGCTTCAAACCCAGAAACATTGGAGCCACATGGGAAACTACCAACCAAGGGACAATGGACCACTGGACTCTATGATTGTTGGGAAGATCCCTCTCATTGTAATTTTCATATATTTTCTTTTTATTAATTTTTTGATGATTTTTTTTTAAATAATATAGCTATTTCTTTTGTTTTGGTTTATGTGAACATTGATATATATATTTGCATAATATTGAAAGGTTGCTTCACATGGTTTTGTCCATGCGTCACCTTTGGACAGATTGCAGAGATAGTCGATGGAGGGACAATATGTAAGTCAATCAATATAAAAATATTGTATTTGAAGGTTCTCTAATAACTTTTCGTCTTCGAATTGGGTTAAATATATATATTTTTTTCTCTAAATTGTTATAAGAAATTATATTTTATTTTAAAACTAAATTATCTAATATTTTGTTTGTGTACTTTATAAAAATTGTAAAAAATATTATTCTTCATTATACGTGAAAATTATATTATGCAGAGTATTTTATTTTGGCAGCAAAAACTGCAGCGTGCTGCGTTTACACGCATGGGATGTCATGGCTAAATGGTGCGATTTACAGATCAAAATTGAGAAGACTCTTCTCACTGCCTGAGGAACCCTACTCTGATTCATTTATTCATTGTTGCTGCTGCGTTTGTTCCCTCACCCAAGAATTCAGAGAACTCGTAAACCGTGGAATTCATCCTTCTCTTGGTAACTAATTATTACTCCCCATTCCAATTCATAATCTTCAAGTATGAATTTATTTATCTTATTTCATCTCCTATTTTTATCTCATTTCTTAATTCATAATCATAATATTAATAAATGAGAAAATTATAATTTACTTCACTCTGTGTATTAAATGCTAATTTTGTAATCTTCATTTCATTTAAAAGGTTGGGAAGGTAATGTCGAGAAGTGGAAGAGTGAAGGTGTAGAACCTCCAATTGTTCCCACCATGTATCGTTGATGAGAACACACTCACCAACCAATTATTATCACCTCCTTGTGAAGTTGGATTGTTGTGGGTTGTATCTATCACTTGAAAGTATTTACTTGTGCTTCATGATTGATATAGCAAAGGGTCTTTTCGTTTTCATTGAAGAAACTCTTTCATAAATATTTGGAAGAAAAATAAATAAACTTTTTTCTCTTTGCAATAAGTTAGAATATTCAAATTTGTTGTGTATTATTTATATATTTCTTTTTCTATGTCCAATAGTCTTAAATATTTAGGAATCGAGTTTTAAGGTAGTTTAAATATTCATTCCTCCTTTTATTCTCAATGTCTTTTAAAAACAAAACCGTAATAAAGTTTTACATTCTAAAACGAAAAATATTCCATATAAAAGGTGATTAACCCTAATGATGTCACTTTAAGCCATTTACTGGAGATAACCTATCATTCCCCTTAGACCTCAACTGGGGGCTTAGGTTCCTACTATGCTGAATAGTCTTTCATTGCTTAAGAGTCGAGGCTTAATGCAATTTAAATACTCCTTACTCCTTTTACCCTCAAAGACACCTTTTAAAGACAAAACCATGACAAAGTTCCACACTCCAAAGCGGACAATACCTTGGATGAGGAGTGATTGATCCTAACAATGTCATTCAACGTACTTGTGATCACAACATTGTCTTTAACAAAGAGTAGCTCCATGATTATATAAGGGAGATCTTTTTTATAATGAAAAAACAATATTATGCCTTATTAATTTAAATTTTTTTCATGTCATTTTGTTCTTAGTGTTGAGTAAAAATTGAAATTAGTATGGGAATTATAAACCAATTTCAAATAATTGTTACACATCCACGTCCATAAGAGAAAAAATTAATTTACAATGTTTAAATGAGAGCAAACTTTACCTTATTAAATCAGTTTTGTGAATTCAAGTAAAACTTAAATTTTATTAACTTAATATGGTATCAGAGTCATTTAAAGTCTATCCTGTCAAGATTTGAGCTTATTGTGCACCCATTGTCAAGCTCTCATCTATTCGTGAATTTGAGGGGTGTGTTGAATATTTTACATTGACTAGAGATATAAGATAAATTTAGAATATATAAGTGAAAACAAAACTCACATTGCTTAATTTTGCAAGGTTGAATTGAATTTAAAATTCACTAACTTAATAATAAATTAATATTAATTTTATTGACCATTTATACTTAATTTTTAAAGGTTATACATGACTTAAAAAAAAGAAATGATTAAGACAAAAGAAACATTGAGATATCAATATAAGAAATTTTAGTCATCCCTTTTGTTGAATAGGTCTTCCTTATTGATGAGAATGGAAGATCCACCTGCAAAGACTCTTTGATACTTAAATAAATAAGAAATTTAGGATCTATTATATGAGAATAGCTATCTAGTATCAAGTGTCCAACCCTCTATCCCTAAACTATTATTGTTATATTTATAGGATTAATATGAGTCGTGAGTCTATGTGTTTATTAAAATAATACTTACTTAAGAGAGTAATATCAATCTAATAAATTATAACAAAAAAGTAAATAATAATTAATATGTCATTAAAATTTAATAATATAATGTAATTATGATTTAAATAAATATAAGTTTAAAGTGTTTGATGATAAATTCTTTAAGACGTGTATTAGACCGAATAAACATATAAATATAAGAATAAATATTAATAGATTCCGTTTTTATTGTAAATCATATTTTTTTATCTCATATTTATCTTATATAATGTTAAAATATTATATTCATATTTAGATTCTTAGTTATCAAACCTATTAGGACGTATTAGGATACATGATTAATTATAGGTTTAATACCTATTTTGGTCCCTCTTTCGAGGGATTATGTTCAAAATTGTTCTATCTTTTTTAAAAAGTTTAAAGTGATCCCAACTTGTGAAAAAACTGTTCAAATTAATCCTTTTTGGTTACGACGTTAATTTTTTAACAGTCCAGTTGCTACCGTGGACAAAACAGAATGACATGTCTATTTTATATGACTGCGTGACTGTGTGAGGGTGACTAAGGAGTAAAAAATAACGGTATCGTTGAATTAACCCAGTCCAATTCAAGTCAAGCCCATGAAAGATTCCTCGGGCCAACCACCGTAACATCCATGGCCACACCGACCGACAGCTCCATTGTCGCCTCTTGTGCACCCTCCACAGAAACTCAGAACCACCACAAAATTTCCAGAACAGCGAGAAACAAAACTTCAATACACAAATCAAACTCACTAAGAACCCTAACCCCTAAACACGAGATAAAAAATTCTCAAAAATAGAACCCGGTCTCACACCCAAAACGAAAACGCGAACACCAAACGCAAGATCGAGAACTCCAAGCTCCCACCACAATCCTGTAGAGAAGAAACAAACAGAACAAATCGAAGAAGGAAACCCCCAAATCGCGAGCCTCATGCGTGAACAGAAAACCCCTAATCCCCATTCGAAACCCTTGTTGCGAAGACACTGGTAGACGAGATCCTTGGGTTCGTTGCCTAAGGTGAGGAAAAATGTTGGGATGCATGGATGATGCTGGGATGCTTATGGGTTCATATACCATAAGCTAACTCAAAAAAGTGCTGGGATGCGAGAGGATGCTATGGTGGAGACGATGGATGCGTGGATGATGCTGTTGCAGAGAGACGATGGAGCTCATCCTGAGTGGTGATGCGCCGTGTGTAATCTCTTGCAATTTGGGATTAGGGTTTTTGTTTGATTTGAGTTTGGGTTCTTTGAGATAACCTCCCTGTAAAAGTCATGCATGTGGCGAAGCACGAAGACGACGCAAAGGAGACAGGGACACCACTTGGACCAGGCATTGCAGTGGTAGAGTGGCAGGATACGGTGGTAGAGGAGAGGTCCCAACCGTAGCGGGGGACCTTGTCGAGATCGCAACAGAGAGCCGCATGGCCACCAGGAGGCTTGATCCGGAGGTCACTATGGAGAGCGAGAAGGTGGTTCCCAAGCGCGTTTGATTTCGATGGTGGTGGCACCAACGACCGCCATGGCTGTGCGAGATTGAAGATGGAGGTTGGTTTCCTGATTACACCTCTAATGCTCTTGAGGAGATTCTCTGTGGCAGAGTTATCATAAAGCTTGGATCCATGGCCGGGAGTCCAACGACGTTGATGACCAACAACCAGGGGCTTCTCTCAGCTTATGTGGCAAGAAATTAGTTTTTTAAAAATTTAAAATAGATACGTTATATTCCACGAATGAGAAAAATATGATAGTTTATCAAGTTTTGGCCAACGAGGCAACTATACTATTAAAATTTTAACGCGGTAACCAAAAAGGATTAATTTGACTCGATTTTTCACAAGTTGGGATCACTTTAAACTTTTTAAAAAAGGTAGGACGATTTTGAACATAACCCCTCTAAAGATGGACAAAAATAGGAATTAAACCTTAATTATAATATTAAAAACAAGGTAGTCAACCTGGCCCACCGTAGGTTCGGGCTGGGTTGAGTTTGAAAAAATTGAATTTTTTTTATGCGGGTCAGATTTTAACCCGGCTCATGCTGATTGAACCCGTGGTGGGCCGGGTTGGCCCGCCAACCCACCTACCTAATTTTTTTTAATTTATTATTTTATTTATGAAACTCTAAAAAATAAAATATTATCTTCACTCACTGTGTATACCAAATTATACTTTTTATTATTATTTTGAATTATCTTCAGTTTAACATCATTTTTTGGGAGTGACATTTGTTTAAATTTGAATATAGAAAGTTTGTAATTATTTTTATTTAAAAAAAATTGTAATTAAATGGACTAGTGAATTAACCTGTTTACTCATCAACCTGTGATGGGTCGAGCCGAGTTCAGATTTTTCTGACTCGCTAATAAATGAACCGGGTTGGATTAGCTCACTAAGTGACTAACCTGTAATGAACCGGGCTAGATCGAATCGAATTACCCGTTTTGACAACTCTAACTATTACGTAAATATATAGAATATATAGAATCTGAGAGGGAAAAACCAAAACGCGCTGTTCAAATGAAAAATTCCTTTTTTTTTACATCCAATATGACTCATTACTTCATCTCAAAAAGATTTTATGTTTCTTTATAAAAGTCAACATTTTAAAATATTTTTATTCTATTTATTTTATTCATCAAAGTTTAAAATAATATTATTATTTTTACTTTCTATAACTATTTTAATTAAAGTATAATTTGCATCACTTCAAAAAACTTATTTGAAAAATAAAAATTTATTTCATTTCTTCATTTATGTATAAAAACTTTAAGCGTGTGTTCGCTTGGAGCGATTACACTATTTACGCAGTATAGCGAGCGATGATTTTTAATTTTTACGCGTTCGGTTGAAGTGATATGCGCGGACGGATTTGCAGTGAATTGCGGGATGCTTGTACTATTCACTCACCCGGGGATCTGATGAGATTTGGAGGGATGAAATGCAAAATGTCTTAAATGTCCCTGTAACTCAAAATAATTCCCAGATGATTTTTATATTTAATATAATCGGTTCACTGTGAAGAAGAATGAAGGTTGAGGATGAAGATGAGAGACGTTAAAGATGAAGAAGACGAAGCAGAAAACGAGTTCAGCGTGAAGAAGCTTTGGGTGTGGGGAAAAAGAGACGGAGGATTTGAATAGTTGTTGGTGAGTGTAGCCATGACTGTTGTATGAGAAATGAAGAACGAAGAATGAAAAATGCAGAATGCAGAATGAAGAAGGAAGATAGAAGTAAAAAAGGAAAAAGAAAGATATTACGAAAAAGAATGACACTGAACAAAAATCTCATATCCCCTTCCTTTACACGTGGTCTATAATATTGACACCTGTCTTCTCCTTCTTACTTTCTTCTTTTTTTTTTTTTTTTTTTTTTTTCCATTTATTCTGGTCCATATTAATGGGATTAAGTTTGTGTGCCATGTTGCTGTTCAAAGTTAGCTTCCGAGATATTAAGATCATCATTATATCTTTCATTATTTTTCATTTAAACAATTTATATGGACTTATTTCTCCAATCAACCACTTTTTTGGATTCGTTGCATAAAATCATTCCCATATTTACATTCATTAATAATATATGTATTAACTTATGATAATTTTATTTATATGTAATAATATTCATTTACTTATTTCTTTTATAAATCTTTTTACAATTAAATATAACATTAACAATTATTATTTTATATCATATTAAAAATTAGAAACATTTTAGTAATTTTCAATTTCTATCAATTAAACAATTTTTTTAAATCTGTCACATCAATCAAATCTTAGATTAATTCTCATAAACTTTACTTTCAAATCCACTCTCAATCACCTACAAATCTACTCAAAAAAACAACAAAAAAATCACCCTCAAATACTCTCAAATCCATTCAATTACTTTCCCCAAATCATTTCCTACAAATATCCACAAAAGAACAAAGCCTAAAATGGTATGAGGACAAGATTTTGATGTTAATGTCTCCTTTTAATCAATCAATGTCATCTCATTCTGAACAGAGAAGACGTATGATGGATATAGACATTAGGAAAAGTCCACCTTTGCTCACGTGGTCCTAATTATACCTCATTACCTCAATTTCTTCAAATTATCATTATAAACGGAACCAATTCCTTAATCTTTGTTTAGATTGAATAGTATATGATAAATTAATTAACTTTTAAATTTATACTAATTTATGGATAAAAATTGAAAGGATGTTATATTTAGTAATACATACCCTCTTCTTTTAGAACACAGTCTTTGATATTATATTTCCACTATAGTAGTGTGAGATATTCTATTAGTTTTGCCATTGATTAAGTTTCATCAATGAAGTTCATGATTATTTATAGTAAAATCTTACTTTCAATCACATTTATTAATATCTTATTTAAGTTGATTAAATTAAGTATTATTTTTCAGACTAAAAATTTGTTAGTATACCTAATTATATCAATTTAAACTAAAATATCTTCAAACTTTTTAACTCATATAATCATAAACTAATTTTAAGAAAATCGTAATTTTTCAACCATTTACAATAATAAACAAAAGTAAGAATTAGTTATAGCTATAATTATATGAATTAAAGAGAGATGTGGGCTTTATGACTGCTTTCGTCTTTTAATACAAATGCTAAAGGTTTCTTTGTGTTAATTATATCTAGTGGTATTATTGGAAAATTAACTTAAAAGGTTAAAATATTAAAATTAAAATAATAATAATCCGTTTTTTCAGTCATTATATATTAGATTTTATTGATCTTTGTGGAATTAGCTAGGATTGTGACAGTAGAATGTAATGGGTCCCACCAGATTTTTCACGCTGCTCCAAGGAATCTTAATTTATTTATTTAAATTATTTTATTCTATATATATTTTTTTTAGTTTTTTAATTTAATTTTAATAAAAAATGTAATATTTACAGTTTAATTAATATTTTATTTAATAATAACTGTTTTAAGACATAAATATATTACTTTATTTTTATAACGAGAGCCTTATTTAAAATATAGAATTTTTAAATCTTATATTTTATCATGATATTTGGATAACTTTTTTATAAAAATGTAGCTTTAGAATTCTACAATAGAAATGTTCTTAATTATATTTCTCTGATACAAATTAGCACCTGGAAAATTACATATACCTTAAATTTTTTTATTTAAAAATTAAACTTAAGATCAATTTTTAAGAATTAAATATTTTACATTGATAAAAGCGGACTTGTTATATAAAAAAAGTTATAGAAATAGTGAAAAAATATTTAATTAGTTAAGAATGTAAAATCTTTTATTTTAAAACTAAAAATCTTCATAAATATAAAAGTTAAAGATGGAGAAATTCATATAAAGTAATTGGACTTGTTCGATTTATCCAAATCTTTCTTGATCTTATATATATTTCATTTATTTTTTTTTACTATGGTGATGGTTTTTTTGTTTTTCGTTTCGTCGTATTATTCTAAATAATATTTTTTTTAAAATAACGAGTTAATATGGTTTTTCTGTCTTCATAAAGTCGTTCCAAAAATAACCAATGATATAAAAAAAATTAAAAAATAATACATTATAAGTTAAAGTTAATTTGAAAACAAAATTAACACTAGATATGAAAGATATTTAAAAAATATAATGAAATTAAAAAAAATATTGTAATAAAATAATAAAAAAGCTATTGAACCTAATAATACCTATATGTTAAGATTATCAATCAAATGAATGGTAAGTCTTCGATTTGAACACGTTATTAGATGGGTGAGTTTGGGATTTGTCCTTATCATTCTCTCCAAATTCTATAATTCAATACACATATTAGGAAATATTACTTTATATTTACATATATTTTTTTTTATCCGTAAAAGTTAGGTAGACACAAAAGCACTTATATATAACTTTTTAACTCCTCATGGATTAATCTATCAATCTATCAAAAAAAAAATAATTTAATTACAAAAGCAATGTTGAATTGAAATTTGAGTTCTTTAATATATTAGTTGTTTTGTGAAAAACTTGAAATTTTGGAATTAATATTAAAACCTTGAAAATTTGAAGTTACTAGTATTAAAGAATAAGTTAATATGATACTTTTAATTAATTCATTATCCATGATATGTTATATAAAAAATTATTACTACTTAATCATAGAGTCTTAATTTTCATGTATTATGTTTTTTTAAATAAATAAAGTTTTTTTTATCTCTTATTTTAAAAATAACTATTGAGTCGATTAATCTATTATAATGTGCAGAGTTAAAGCAGGCTAACTTTTTCTTTTTCTTTTTAAATTACATATCAAATGATTGGAGTTGCACCGACCGATTTATAAGATGATTCAACGTAAACCGAATTTAACAAATTAAATTAACCCGTTTTAACAACTACAATCGAAGGTGGAACTAAATTGAATGTAGTGAATCAACCTACGAAATATTTTTTATATGATAATTGTGAATAGTGTATGAATGTCATTGCCTTTATTCCACTTTTTAATTATTTAAAAGAATTACACTATTTTTGGGCTATCAGTGATTCGAAATAATCATACATAACTTTTAAACCCATTATTACAGAAATTAATAATTTTATGAAACATGGTAATCCATGATTAACAACATTCTAAAACATATTCAATAAAATTCTTTAAACAATTACAAATATTATGCCAGAATCAATCAAAATATAGAATAAGTTTGACCCTTTAAATGCTTAGTCATGCTACGTGAGTGGTGATCCACCACCAATTTGATACTCTTGTTTAGCCACTTCGTAAAGCACAAACCAAGTCAATGTTAAGAAATAACACAATCCCAATATTCTATTATATAATACATGGTTCCCAGAGCTACAAGTATGCTTTATGTTTATATTTGAAGACGAATAACCATTACATTATGGCATTATAAAGTAACCTAAATGCTCATACATTTAATTTGGCTCATGTGTTAAATGATTGCAACTTAAAATTCAAAGCACTTAAGACACAAGAGAGTTGTTATTCACATATTTAAATAGAGCTTATTCTTCCAATTTGGACACAATTTGAAACAGATTTTGTACAATCCTGTTTTCTTAGACCCAAAACAAACATTGCCAATAAACAAATGAGTATTTCTATGTTTTATGTGATTCTTTAATCTATATATATGAGCCTCAATTCCTACATTAGTTTAAACCCCAAGTTCAATTTTTCATGTGTATTCTTACAAACAGAAACTGTATTTAGAGAGGTGGATATTAACTATGGAGACACAGTTTGATGATGATAGTTTCTATGCTGAGATTAGGAGGCAGATTCTGCAATTGACATCAGAAGATGAAGATTTATCAGTTGAAAAAGGTTTCAGAGAAGGTGGTGTTGGTGGTTCAACAAGGCCACCAGCACTTGCAAAACACTCTTGCTCATGCCAAGCACAAAGTTCGAGTTCACCTCGTATTACTGTGAATTTGTGGAAGAGTGGAAGAGGTACTGGGGTGTTCATTCCCCGAGTTGTGACTGGTAAAAATTATCAGAGACCAGGTACAGATTCCTTGTCTCTTTCAATCTTTCAACTTGGTTTGTTTTTACTCGGAACCAATAGAAAAATTAGTTAACTATAATTGTGTTGGAAATCCAAACGTGAGTCGAAGTTTTCATTGCATAAAATAGAAAGGTAAAACATTATATAAAGATGAAAGACCTATTAACCTATTATTTTAAGGTTTCAAGTAAAATTTGTGTTAATTTTGTTGGGTCTAACAAAGAGGAGGTTCACCGGGAGATACAAACACCAATAAGATATAAGCCCAATTATATAAAGGATTGACACTACTCTCTATCAAAAACCTTAAGGCAATGTGTTAACGAGTCTTTCATCTTTATATAGTATTTTATTTTTTCATTTTTATCCAATGTGAGACTTGAACTCGTATTTGCGTTTTCAATAAATCTTTTATATAGTTGGACCAGAGTCTCATTAGTATTTATCCTAACAAACTCTTGATTTTACTTTTTCTATAAAATTTCCAGGAACAATGAATAGCAAAAAGCAAATATATAAACCAGTGGCAAATAAGTATTGAAGAAACTACTACCCTTTCGAAGTTTGTGTCTAGTGAAAATACAAGATTCTACCTTGTTCATCGTAACTCAACATTTCAATAATTTGGAGTACAAAGATGGGGAAGCAGGCGCAGAATATTTATTTTACATCACAAATATTACTCAGTCTCAGACATCTATGTAAATAATTTATCACAAACCACTTAGGAGGATATACATAAATGTGTGAAGTTGTTTTTACAACTTTCTATACCATTTGCAGTTATGTCATAATAAATTAATGATAAATAAAACTTAAATATATTGTTTAAATCTCCCCAACAAGTTTTCAATTTAAATTGTATGTTATGATCTATGAAACTCGAACACACTTTATTATTAGATATCCATACTAATACGACATATATTGATGAAGTGTCTAATTTAAAAGACATGATTTTATCTCTTACCATAATTTTAACACGTGTATGACACATGTTAGTGAAGTGTTCAATTTAAAATAAATGATTTTGTCTCTTATCATAATTTTGATTTTAAGACAAAGTTAAAAACCACGAATATAATAATGATTTTTTAAAAAACCCATAAACTTGTAATAAAATTATTAGATAAATTTATATTATGATTATAAAAATAAGGAACACATTATTTTTTACTTTTTGATATTAGATAAATAGATTAAATTCATTTTTTATTAACTAATAATGTTTTTAGATTATTTTATTTAACTAATCTTGTTTATAGATAATTTTAAATATGTAAATATATAATAATCTAATATATAAATCTGTGTGCTCGTATCATACATTTTGGAGACTACACTAATCCGTGTGAATATTCATGCTACATAGATTATTATCAATATGAAAAAATATTGTTGATTAACAATATTCTTAACAAAACATTTAAAATGATTTATCAGAACTTCATGTCAATGTATAATAGAAAAAGAAAAGGGAAAAATACTGAGGTTTATCTTCCGATTATCACGTTACCATGTTTTTATGCTTTGTTCAAAGAAAATTCATGCTTTTATGCAATAGTACCATTGTTGCTGAAAGGGTGAGGTTGATACTGATATGCATTTGCACCAGTCTCAGCTTTTAGATGTAACACTTGCACAATAATGACCACATAAATATGCTACTAATATAAAGAATAACTTGTACAGATGTTACAACACCATTAATTTATCATGAAAGAAAATTAGACTAGTAGTAGCTACCAGTAACAACGGTTTCTTCACAGTATAAATGGATTTATTATCAACAGTATATTTGAAGGTGGCAGCAACTCATGACTTTGTTCCTCTTTAGAACAGACATTGCCTTTTAGTTTGAAGGCAACATAAGAAGTACTACTGATAGATACTAATGTGAGTCCTTATTCTCTAGGGCGTGCCAACCATAATGAACTAAGTGCTCTTAGTCTTGAAATGAAATCATTTTGGACAAGGAGTGCCCTGGCGGTTTGGCGTACTGTCAAAATTCGTTGCAACTGTTGAAGATAATGTTGCTTCAAGAGATCAGCCTAAGAACATAAAACATACTCAGAACACTATTTGTATAATCTTATGAATCTGATCATGTTGATGGTGGTGATGAATGTTTTTTTTTTTCTTTTTTCTGATAGAAAGGAAAGGAGAGAAAAATTTCAATTAAACATGTATTGTTATATGTATCCAAATTCCTTAACAAAGAATCCAAATTCCTATCTTTCTCTTCATGAGCATTAAATGCATGGAGCCTTATTTAAACTAGTGAATAATTATGAAACAAGATAAAAAGTTTCCACATGAGACAATCCATTCAAAAAGTAGTAAATGAAAATGGAAGTCCATTTAATATCTTTAAGAAAAAATTTCATTTAGTAAGAAGTAGAAAATGTAAGATGGGTTTGAAGTTGTAATCAAATTTAGTTCCACAAAGTTAGTTTTTCTTACCTGCTGAAGGAGACCTTCTAGTTCACCAAGCTTGGCCATTGCAAGAGCCATTTGGTCCATGTAATCAGCAACATTTCCATTACCAGTGGGTCCAAGGGAGTTGGAGGAAAGTGTTTCCACAAGATATTGTTGCAATGCTTCCATACCTTTATCTAAAGCATCCTCAGACCGAACAGAAGATTTTTCCAAATTACAAATGCCCAACAACTGCTGCTCTGTCAATGGCTCAAGGTGGTTCTTGATGATCTGAATCTCAAAAGACAACAAATGGAATTGAACAAAAAAGTATTTAGACACATGTGAGCACAAATGAAATGAAAAAGCTAAATGGGCCAATCACCTTTAGCAGTTCAGATGAACGGAATCCACCAAGCCACATAAAACGTCTTTCCACTGGAGTTTTCCACGTTCCATTAAGTATGTGAAATATATCAGCCTTTGCTCCTATTCTCTTTAACCTAAATAACTCATTATAATGTACCCTGACACCTTCAACAAGGATGTGTAACTCATCATCACTCATTTGAGAATTTACAGCCAATCTTAGATCATTGAGCAAATGTTGGTGTTCATCAACCCAGTGAGCATATTCCATGTCAAATGCTAAGGCACCTATATATTCAATAAAATATCATCAATCACAGCCCTCCTATGATAAAGTAAGTTTCAACAGATTGCACTTTAATATATCAATCACACAGCATGCACCAAATGAACCTCAACTCCATGCTCATGAAATCTTGTGTTAACAAACAGAAGCAATCTTTGATCTTTTGGCCATAAAAGAATGGTGACCTCAATATACTATTTATTCAGCTGCAGGTATTTCTATGCAATAAACTACTCCAAAACAATGTTGTCTATTAAGATGTTCCTCCACTTTGGATTACAAGCACGGTCAAACAGAAAATCCATGAATGAATACAAGAGATTAGTTAATAACGGATGGATATTTCAAAGGAGATTCAGAGGAGAGATACAACACCAATAAGACATGAATCCAACAGTAATAGAATCAAGAACTTTGCGAGACATTCAGTCAAATAAAAACACCTATAACTAGTATGCTAGTTAAGCAAAGTTAATTTATCACATGGACATCATTGGAATAGTTGTAATCTATCTTCTAAGAAATCTAAGAAATTGAAATTTTGAGAGCAGTGATGCCTACAATACAAGTGGATTATAATCTATACATCATTTGTCTATCAAACTTAAATTTAAGAGAATGCAAGAAACCAATATAAGCATTACGTTTTGGCTACTGCAGGAAATAATGTTCAAGTAATGTTTCTTTTTATAGGTACCATTTCCAACAGCCAAATGACCTTGATTCCCTTCAGTCGCAATAAGTATACCCTGCAATGAAACAAACAAAGTTACAAAACAAAATCAAATTATCTGTACAGCAAACATCAACCAAAAATCCAATACTTCTTACACCTGCTGACGTGCTCGTTGAAGTTCTTGCTCTAATTGCACAAGCTTGACTCGACTGTTCTCCAATTGCTGTACATATGCCTATTTAAAACCAAAACCTATAAGTGAATGAAACATGTTCTGCTCAAATCTTGAACCCAACTAAATTGAAACTTACATAATTTTTATACAAGTATGTGATTTTGCTATTTTTACACTTAACTTACACAATTCTATCAGAGTATACCAAAATTTGTAAATTTTTAAAAACTAGTCATTGAATAGTCTAGTAGTCTCTTCATCAATCGCATAGATAACATACTTTTGAAAAAGGGTTGTCAATTAACTTAACAAAAGGATCTCAATTGTAGTTTTCTACAAGTCAAGGTATAAAATGTGAGCAATCCAATTGAAAGCTTTGAAGCGATTACCTTTTTCCTTAACCGACTCTTCTTTGCAGCCTCTCGATTCTGAGCCAGTCTACGAAGGGTCTAGAAAAATGGCATCCAAATATATAAATCATTAGTAATGAAACACAACTTATTACCAACAAATTGTACCAAGTTGTAATCAAACAACAAACCTTCTGATCTTCAGGTTTGACCTTTGTCTGATCCTTGGATTGCATAAGCATACGTGAGCTATTCTTAACTCTATTGCACTAACACATGGTCAACAAACACTATAAGACATCATCAAGATTCAGTTATTCATCTAAAACATAAATCTGGTAGAAAGATACTTCTATTAACATGCTTAATAGCCTCACACAATTTACACAAGCAAGCACACTTGCTCTAATTCATGGAAAGCATAAATTTCTTGTTTCCCAAAACTGTTTTAGAATGCATAAGCACTTAATCCAACATATATATATATAATATAATATAAACCTTATGTTTTCAACTCAATTGGTGATTGGACCTAAAGGAAATTCTACAGACACAATTATTTTGTTCCAGTAGAACTATAGAAGTATTAACCATGCTTTTGGTGTTGAAATTATCACTAATTTTGAATTTTGAATATATAGTCCCGATAAAATATTATAATCATGCCTAGTCCAAAAAACTTACAAAAATCTCATGCCTCTAGTCCTTAATAGGGTGATATTTTTAGTCTCTAGCGAGGACTAAAACCACATCCTTGTTCTGTAGGAACTAGAAATAAGTGAAATCTTGATAAAATTAAACTAAAATTCCTACTATTTTCAGGGATAACAAGTTTAAACCAAGTATGGACAAATTCTCATTTAAAATAACCTAAAATTATTGTCTTAAGCCTCGTTTACACGAACCAAAAGAAATCATTACATGATTGAGAAAGAGACTATTTACTTACTTGGATTCTATCATCAGTATCAATATCTGTGGAAGTATCATCAGTTTGTTGGCTATTATCCACTATGCCTGAATCAGCCCAATTGTCAACATGACCATTCCCCAATGGCAAAGTTTGCATAGACACTCCTTTGTGGTACATCAGTTGCAGCCCTGTATCCATGCACCCTCCCCCACTTGAACCAATCTCCGAAGACCCAACATTCTACACAAAAACAACATTTCCAACCCAAAATTTCAATCACACATGACCCTCACAGAATAAAACCCATCTACAATCTTTCAACAGAAAAGCGAAAAGGTAAGAAGAAGAAAAACCACCGTGCTCAATGTTCCATATTGCATGTTACTGCCACCAACAACATTGCTGGACTTCACACTAAACATAGAACCTGCAGAAGAACACAAAATCCAAATTACAGACACACTCACACATAAAAGACGCATGATGATCTTCCTTCACTTAAATTTACAGTTAACATGTGTTTGGAAGCAACTACATCTTTCTTTCTTTTATTTAAAAAAAAAAAAAAGACTTTTTGTTTCAAAGACTATCTCATAAGGCTTCAAGAATTATTTTCTTAAAACTACACTAAAGCCATATTCATTTTGTTCATACGGTGCAACCAAATACAGTGAGAGTGGGTTACTTGAGCCTAAATCAACACCAGCTTCTTGATTAAAAACGGCAGAGGAATGGTGAAGGTCCCCAAAATCACAGAACCCGGTGGTGGGGTTTCGGTTGCCGTCGTTTCCCCTGTTTCAAAACAGAGACACTCTGTTTTATCAGCACAGACAGAAACTTGCCAACACCAAAACGGCACAACTTTATTGCACGCAAAGAGATACAAGAAGAACAATAAAGGGAAAGAAATGAACAAAAGGGTGGACAAAGCTACTACACACCGAAGCAAAAAGGAAGAGTGGCAGTAGAGTTGTGAACTAGCTTGTGCTGTCTTGAAGCCTTGCATATTTTTCATCAAACTAGGGACCGACCAAAACAAAAATGTTATTTTGTTACTCTCGTCACGCAAAAAATCATATCATCATCATTATGAGAATATGTTACTGTGTTTAGATAATAGAAGATTGTTATGGGAAGAAGAAGAAGGTTGTATGAGAAGTGAGAAAACGTTGGTGTCTGTATAAGAAGAGGATGGCATGTAAGTATGTAAGTACTTTTGTTTTATTATATATTTTTATTGATTATATGGTATAGAATATTATTGTTTGAGGGGAGGAGTAGGGTGTTTATTACTCATTATTATTGCTATCTGACTTGGGATTTTATTTATTGAATGCTTCTCTATGAGGCACAGTTTCACACTGTTCAATGACCATCTCAATCTCTTCCCCATTAGACGTCTCCTTCATGCTTTTTATTCCTAGTCCTATATAGTTCCTACCTACGTGATATTGTGCTGTGCTGTGCTGTGTATTTCATGTAATAAAGGTGAGTGATTATTCCTAAGAAGAAGTTTGGCCACTCACCAAAGGGACATTAGAATTTAGAAACGTAAAAGAAGAGTGGTTAAAGCTACTAGACACACTCACCTAAACACTGCTTTTCTTAACAAAAGAGAATAACAGTGAACAGTGATGTGTGAATTCGTATCAGAAAGTGGTCAGATTCGAATTTGGAGGGCATAACTTGTAACTTAGATGTTTACTCCACTACTGCTTAAAATAACAAGAGTAAAAAAGCTTAAACTTCAAATTAAAAAATAAAACTTTTTTATCTAAAGGTAAAAAAAACAAGTCATTCTCACTATTGTTATGTGTATCTCTTCCTACTTTTGTTTTTCCTCTTTTCACTCCAGCATATTCTTAATTAGACATATTTATCAATTCAAACTTTTTTTATAATTTTACATAGAATGAAGCTTGGGTGCTAGACAAGGTGCTGAGTCGTGAAGTTGGAATGAATTATTATTAAGACAACACATCAAATGTTAGCATGTAAGACATAAACAACAAATGAAATTATCATGTCAAACAATTATAATGAATAAAAACAGAAGAAAAATATTATTGGTGAAGAAGAAATTATTGTTCAAACAAAATAATAATTGTTTCTTTTGCAAGATAAAAGAGTTTGTGAGATTGATTAAGTGTAAAAAAAATCTTTAAACCTTAAAAACATCAACATTTTTAAAATATAATATAGAACATAAAATTCAAATTTTATAAGAGTTGTTGGGTTTATTTTTTAACCGTTCGACAATTATAATATAATATAGAACAAAATTCAAATTTTGTTACAGATAGAAGATATTTTGATCTCAGAGTTAGTAATCCTTCCATAATTATAGTAATTAATGCGTATTAAATATAATCACCTACCTATTTACCTCAAATCTATATTTATAGTTTTCGAAATAGGTTTTGGATTCAAAACAACCTAATGACGGTCCAATTGTTTGTAATCATATTTTGTTCTGAGTTAATTAGTATTGGCAATAATCTCGTGAAAGTTGAACCGTTCGACACATTATGACAAATGACCGTTCACTTTCTCACGTAGTTCTAACCATGCGGTCATATAGTACAAATATCAATGTTCATTTTATGTTTTAAGGAGTGGTTACATGTTACAACCTTATACATTTATATTGTTCTATGAGTTCCACTTAAAGATCTACCCATATCTCAATGGTGGCTCTATGATGATTACATTTTTACTCACATTGCGAACATTTAATCTTAGCTTTCTCTAAGTGTATTTGAGAAAAAAGCCATTGTTTTAATTGGAATTTGGGAATTGATATTGTGTAAGTTTCAATTGAAATTAGTGGTAAAAAGTAGTTTATAATCCTTAATTGACGCTAAACATTCCAATCAAAGGAGTCTCACCAAAGGGTCTAGTATGTTGAATTTCACTATATGATTTAGTGGTCATCTATGTTTTTGAAATTTTTATGATAAGTGACTTTTATGTTTGAGGGCACACATGCTCTCTAAATGTTCGAACATGTGTTTTGTGCAATGGATGATTAAGTGAAGTTACAAAATTTGTAGTTTGTTGAGTCTCATTAGAGATTCTAGTATGCTAAGTTGCAATAGACGGTCTAATGGACCTCTAAACCGCCAACAGAGTTTTGATTTGCTTATTTGAATTAAACTATTTTATTTAGAAATCGAGTGTAATTCAAACACATAAACAAACAATTATTCTCTAATTGTGATATGGGATATTGTTTGATTTATTTCTTTAAGAAAAAAAGAAGCTACTAAGTTTTGAAAATATTATTAGAACTTTTCTTATGGAGAGTCTTAAGCCAAAAAGATGAAGATACACACTTGATATTACAAATTATGTAGAATCAAGTGTTTACTGATTTAGAGTTGGAAAGATTATTCTTCAAGGGCTACATAAAGAGTTAAAGGCTGAAAAGAACAAACTTCTATCTATTTCCAATCATCACTCACCATTCACGTCTATCTACTCTACTTTTAGTCAAACACTAGATTTTTTTTTCTATTTTCTCTTTTGTGATTCTTACTCATGTCTTTCACATGGGAGGCTAAACTTTCCTAGGTCAAATTTTGATTTCTCCTTTTGAATTACTTTTGAACACTTATTAATAATTTAATTCTAATCTTTTATTCAAAATTATTTATAGTTTGCTTAATTCTAACAATATCTTATTTGCTTAATTCTGGAGGCAAAAAATTATTTAAATACAGGAAAAACACTAGAAAAGGTAAGGGGTTGAATAGTATTTTTAAATTCTTTCACAAATCAATGCTTAATAACTATTGTAGGGGTTAGACGATCAACAATAGTTGTTAGATGTTTATGTTTTCAATAAAGCATTTTAGCAAAACATTTTAAATAAGGGAAGTAATAACACAAATATTTTTATACCGGTTCACTCAAGACCTCTTAAGGGGTTCCACTAATCTTTTTTAAAGATTACAAAGGAGTATAAACCACTCCTAACATACACCAAGTATTATTAACTACTCATAGTTCCCAAGTATTATAAATCACTCCTAGTTCCCCTAATCAATCCTAACTAGTATGAGTTTAACCACTCTTGGTATACAATTATTATCAATCACTTCTGGTACCCCTAGACAACTATCTAGAACTTTTAACTCAAGTAAGCTAAACAATACAAGTGTTTTAATTATCTTCAAAATATTCAAACACAATCAGTGTTTTGATTACAAATACAAATTTTGATTACTCTCAAGGAAATGATAAGTACAATACAATGAAATTTGAAAACTTGTGAAGTTCTTTCTCTTATATTGAAGGGCTTTACATGATATGAGCTTGAAGAGTAACAAAGTAAGTATTCAATGATCTTTCTTGTATATGTTCTCTCTTCTTTTCTATTCTCTTCTCTTTTCAACTCTCATCCATTTTCAACATATTCAACAACATTTATTCTCTTCTGCAAATCTTCTTTATATAACCCTCTTGAGAAATGACCATTGGACACAAAGTTGACTTCCGATAGATTTTATAGCCATTTAGGTAGCTGGTTAGACTCGTGTCTACATTGTAGGATGATAGTGCTTTATCAGCGCTTTCTTTCACGAGTAGCTTATATAGTCTTCCAGAGCTAAAAGCTTTGAGAAAACATTCTTTTTGTCCTTTGTGTAACGCTTCTGAATAAAGCTTAGTGTTGACATTACCTACACAAACAACGAGAACAAAGTACGCAAGCAAAGAAGCACTTTTTTGTACAATATTAAATGTTTTAAATGTTGATGATCATTAAGCATGTTGCGTGTTTAAAACATTTTGGCACATGTCAGCATTGTTTGATAAAAGTATTGTTTAAAGGAAAGGCATTTGATGTGTCATGATATGATCTATTAAATGCTTGTTTCATAAGGTTGTCTAAGCTTTAATACATCGTTTAATTATGCTTAACAAGCCTAACGTTGAAACGCTTTATCATCTTGTTCAAGCGCTATGGTGATTAGACACTTGTTTATAGCATGTTGAATCACTTTTATGTCGTAGTAAAAGTCAACAAACTAGAATTTCCCCCTAATGTAGGATAGTGATGTGATTATAGATAGGGCAAAGGAAGAAGAGAATAAAAGGATGATAAGAAGCATGGCTAAAGGAAATCATCTTACTTCTTAGCTCTTTTATACCTTTGTACAAAATGAGTAGAGTAGGTTTCTTGGCTTGTATTTTGCCTTTATTAGCATATGATTTCATAGCCTTGATTTTCCCTCTTTTGTTTCTTTTTTCTTAGTTTGGTTCTTGAGAAGCTTATATAATCTTCTTTTCTTTAAGGTGCAATCAATGTGGGACTTCACATAGTTTGGACTTAAAAGAAAGAAGAATAAACAAGTTTATTCTCCTTATAGTTGCTTGGAATCCAAGTTATCTCATGTATATTTTTAGTTTTGATCTTTAGACTAGTTAGGTAACTTATATACCTTTAGGAGGTTGTAGAATTAAGAGATTTGAGACTTAAAACAGCCTTGAGAGCTGCTGTCTAGAGTTGTAGGCCTCTAAGTCTTACATCCTTTAGTTTTCTCCAACTACTTCATCTCCTAGTGTTATATAAGCAACCTAAGGTCTCCTTTGTACACACACCCTCAAATTTGAACATAAAGAATGTCGTGCATTCAATTGCATTACTTCTTTAAGATAGAATTTTGTTCCTTAGTCTAAATTTGGGTCTTATCTTGTGAAGAACAAGTGGCAATCCTCTGTGACATTTATCTTGGATCCTTTCAAGTGACATGCCTTCCAAATAATAAGTTTCCTCTCCTTTCTCTTTTACATTTTTAGTCTTTTTAATTCCATTTCTTAATTGTTTTAGTTTAGTTCTTAACTTATTTCTATCTAGGCATGTTGTTCCTTGTTAATGAACTGGGTAGATTCATTATCTACCACATGATGACTGACCTCCCATTCAACCTGCCACATATAATCCTCGTCCATCTCTTTCGATCCAATAAAGGATTAACCGAATGTGTGTTGAACTTCTATTTTACCTCTCTAGTAAACAGGATGGTTGTCAAGCAAGGGGCATTGAGCACCTGATCTATTTTCTACCACATGTCACCCTCAAACTGATGGGCAAATTGAGGTAGTTAATAGGTCTCTATTTACTTTGTTAAGGATAATATTAAGAGGTAATACAAAGAATTGGGATGATAATCTTTCTCACATTGAATTTGCTTACAATAGAGTAGTCCACAAGACTACTAATCTTTCTCCTTTTGAGGTTGTTTATGGATTTAATCCTATCACACCCCTTGGTTTACTACCTCTTCCAGATTCATCTTCTTTATGCATAAGGAAGGTGTATCTAAAGCGGAGTTTGTCAAGAAGTTGCATGAAAAAGGTTAAAACTATTAAAAAATATTTAGAGCACAACAACAAGGGGAGAAAGATAATAATTTTTAAAGACGGAGACTTAGTTTGGTGTCACTTGAGAAAGGAAAGGTTTCCATCTTAAAATAAAACTCAAACTTCAAAGAGGAGATGGTCATTTCAAGGTGGTCAAGAAAATAAATGATAATACATATAGATTAGACCTTCTTGAAGATTATGGTGTTAATCCTACTTTTAACGTCTACGACTTAATTCCTTTCATAGGACATGATCAACAAGATGAAGCAGATCTGAGGGCAGATCCTTCTCAAGAGGGATGATCTGATGTAGGACCATTTAGGGCTCATATGAGACCTCTAGGGCCATGTCATAAAGCATTCAAGAGGAAGAAGGATTACAAGGCACTTTACTTTTATGGCAAATCAACTACTAATATTTCCTTCTCTTCTAATATGCTTATCGATTCTTGTTTTGGAGGGTTCAATGAAGTTAGGAGATCATGGTCTAAACAACCAAAAGACGTTTTGATCAAAGGAAGCAAAGCATGGGAGAATTTTTTTCTTGACTTTCGGATTGGCCACATGCTTTCCGGATTGAATTTGTGAAGGAATATGGCTTCCGAACTCCAATTGCGTAATTGTGTGGGATGTGTGACCTAGCCAGCTGAACTTTTTTTGAATTTTTAGAGGGAAAATAGTCAAACTTTGAGGCCTCCTAAAAGCTATAAAGAGAAGTGCTTGGTCTATGTAATTTCCCACTTTTAAGTGTAATGAAATGCTACAGAAATTTGTTTTAGCATCCTATACTCTTGGGTCATACCTTGTGTCCTCATTCTCTCACTCTCCTTTAGCTTCCTTTCCTCGTAGGAAGGTTGTCTGAGCTTAAAGGCTCCAAACACCAACCATTCCTTTCATTCAAACTTTCATCAAATACCTTCAATGCATCAATCTTCCACTGCACTTCCAACTGTTTGCTGCTTCTCTGGTCCTTGGAGATATTTTCAGGCATGATGCCTGAAGTTGCTTCCATGAAGAGAGTTAGCAGAAATCAAGTGTTTTGCTCCGAGCTTACATCGTTTGATGCTTTCATCCAAAAGGAGTGAGAAAGAGAAATTATAAGAAATCAGGAATGTATTGTTTTGATTAAATATCCTCTCAATGAGAGTTATTTTCCTTCTTGTAATCAAATACTTGTTGTAAACCAAAAGTGGTTAAACTAAGACTAGTGTTGTTGACTAAGGAACCAAGAGTGGTGAGAATACTTGTTGTAAACCAAGAGTGATAATAATACTTGGGAACCAAAATGGTTTATAATACTCGGACTAGTCAAGATTGAATAGGTGAACTAGGAGTGATTTATAAACTCAGACTAGTCAGGATTGACTAGGTGAACCAGGAGTGGTTTATAATACTTGAACTAGTTAGGATTAACTAGGTGAACTAGGAGTGATTTATAATACTCGGACTAGTCAGGATTAACTAAGGGACCAAGAGTGGTAATAATACTTGTAACCTAGAGAGAGTTAAACTCGTAATCTTTGATAAGATTAGTGCAATCCCTTAAGATTTCTTAAGAAAGAGCTAGAGGTAGCTTAGGTTGAGTGAATTAGTATAAAAAATGTGCTTTATAGTTTTCATTCTTTAAAATATTTTATTATGTTTTCTATGTCATGATATGTCTTATTTATTAATCTTTTGAAAACTTATCAAACATTATTTGCAAAAAATAACATTATTCACCCCTAGTGTTTCTCTGTGTATTTTCATTTACAAGTTGTTTAAAGGTCAAATTTAATTGAAATCATGGTAACATAAAATAATAAGAATATATATATATATATATTATCATTTAAAAAAAAATTAAATAGTAATAATCTATTGTAGCAAGTGTCTGTAATATAATGCATTAGTCCTCTAATGCAAAGAGTTAAATAGTTTGTTGAACATAAATTTAATAAAAAAAAATATATTAAGGTTAATCAAACTAAAATGGTCTCCCAACGAATTCAAATGTAATTTTAATACTTCAAATTATAAAGACTATATGTAAAAACAAAAGATAAAAAACAATAAAGTAAAAATGGGTTGCAATATAAATAATGTTAAAAGATATGAATGAAATAAGATAAGGAACAAATTAATTCTCTAGTTCATTGTTCATTCGCAACTAATTCTTCATTAGTTTTCTAATACGTTCCTCCAAGTTCCAACAAAACCAAATTAATTAGACAAACATCAATTATTTAATTGAGTATCTATCACATTAAGAGTCATTTGAGAATTTTATTCTTTTATCCTTAGTACTAAACAAACAAGAGATTATGAAAATTAAGCAAACTCAAAAAATTTCCAATTAAGGCCTAGCATTAGATTCTTAACAAGCGTTAAAAGATAATCCCACAAACACAAATTGGATTTCAAAAAGTACAAATGGTATAAGCATAATCTTGATTAATTCAGTGAGTATCTCATGTTTCATGCATACACGTTTGAGATTTATATTCCTTTACCTCTTAAACTAAGCAAACAAATGAGTTAGTCTAATGGTTAGGACTGTGTGTGTGGCTTTGTGGGTGCTGGGTTTGAACTCGCAAGGAACAAAAAGAGGAAACCCTATTTTTTTTTACTTTGTTCGCCTTTTCTGTTGGAGACATCTTTCCTCTTTTCTTTTACCATTTGTGAAATTAGGATTTAAGAGAGGAGAGTGAGTGAGCGCAGCACGAGAGGGAGAAGAAGAGAAGCCTTATCATGTTTCCTTTTGTTGGACCAAGCCTTTCTTTTCCTTTTATTTGCTTCTTCGCGATTAGGTTTCGAGAGAAAGAGATGGCAACATGAATCTTTAAAGAGAGAAAGAAAGTGCAATTAGAGTCTTCTTAAGGCGAAGTAAGGAAGACGAAAGAAAAAGAAAGAACGTGGAGAACGATCGAAGGACAAAAAAGTGATTGGTGGTTTTCAGGATGAAAGATTAATCACAAGAAGAATTCAAACCAGGTAGGAGAAGTTTGTAACATCCAAACTTTAGGAGTCACTTAAGCATATCTAAGACTAAAAATTTTCATAAACAAAATAAAAGTTTAAAAAGAAATTAAATTATTACAAATTAAAATTATTGATATCCATAATCCAAACAAAACATAAATTGTCTAATAAAAATTATTAATCCATTTTCAAGAAAACGATAACTAATTAAACTTAAAAAAAAGGTCCCGATATTTTAACACCATAACTTTGACACTATTTTAACACTGCCACATGTCACAACATGATTGGTTGCTTTTGTATTTTTTTTTAATAAAAATTTGACGTCAGGTTTAAGGGAGGTTTCAGAAAATGTGTGCTTCCAAAAATGCCCTTGTCTTGTTACATTTGAAATGAAGCTTCTCTCTCATGTTTCAGAAGTCTGAGTTTCATTCTCCCTCTCGCTCTTCCTGTTGCTCTCGGTCTTGCTCACCCTCTCGTTGTCGCTCTCGGTCTCGCTCACCCTCTCGTTGTCGTTGTCGGTCTGGGTGTCGCTCTCGCTATCAGTGTTTTATGCGTACCATAGAAGACCAACAAAATCTAGTTGCAGAACTTAGAAGGAGGGTTATTGTCTTGGAGAAAGAGGTGACCGAAGAGAAAGCTAGGCGAAGAAGACCAGAGGGTGGTGGACACAGTGGTGGTAGACACAGTGTGCCACGTGCAGAACCTTCCATCTCCCCGGGAAAGACAGCGATCCAACTCCAATGAAGACGTATGTGAGGAAGGGGTCACGAAGGCGTTACAAGAGCATAGCCCTCAGCCTTACATTGGATTGCTTAGAATAAAAAATGAGTGATATTAGTATAGGTTTCTTAAGATGATGTAATATATAATTAGTCTTACATGAAGAGATGTTTTGTAATTTGGATTGTATTATGTTCAATTTTATAAAAACATGCAACTTTCTTTGTTTAAGATATTATTACTGTTAACTGAATTGTTTTTGTTTTTGTCAATGGGAAATGAGGTTTTGATTGAATTGTTAATGATTAGAGTTGGCTTTTTGTTTAGTACTGATGGATTTGTTGGAGGAATGAAACAATGCATGTGGACACAACAAACAATCTTGTTCAGTAGAAGAACTTGGTTCACCAGAAAAGGCTCTGGTAAACGTTTACAGCAGCTCTGTAAACATTTACGCGAGACAATATTGAGATTTGTACAAAAAGTTGTACTGCAGGAGCCATTTTTTAATACATAGGGGACCAGTGTCTGAAGTTTTCAATTTTTTGCAAAGATGCAAGTGTTTTGTTGTGTTTTTGTTGTTTAGGTGTAATTTGAGTGTGATCAATCATGTTTGGACACCCCATGTTGCAGATATAACAATTATGTTGAGTAGAGCCACTTGGGTAAAGTCCTGAAACAAGTGCACCAGAAAAGGCACTGGTAAACGTTTACAACAGTCCTGTAAACGTTTACATGATACAATTTTTAGATTTGTACAGAAAATTGTGCTGCAGGAGCCAATTTTTAATACATAGGGGACCAATGTCTGAAGTTTTCAATTTTTTGCAAAGATGCAAGTGTTTTGTTGTGTTTTTGTTGTTTAGGTGTGATTTGAGTGTGATCAATCATGTTTGGGCACCCCATGTTGCAGATAGGAAACAATTATGTTTCAATTATGTTTTCTCACCGACCTCTAAATGATGTGATTCTTTTTTTTTTAGAAACTAGACTCAAAAAGCTTTCCAATGACTATTAATTTGCAATTTTTGGACATCTCAGTAGGTATAGTTTATTCCTTCAAGTTGACGCTTTATATATTACTGCCAACACTAACCTTTGCTTGTTGTTTTGCCCATAACTTTCTCCACCGAACTCCAAATGAGTTGATTCTTGTTTATTTGGAATCTAAACTCAAAGACCTTTCAAATTATGCATTGGTAATCAAGTTTAGGGCCATTTTAATCTATTACAAGAACACTGTAAACGATTACATGAACAAAAATCTGGTTTTGTACAAAAACTTGTGCTACAAGAGCCAGTTTTGGGCACATAGGTAGCCAAAGAAATTTAACATAATTTTTTCATATTTCTTGAATGGATGAGACTTTGTTTGGTGTTTAAGTGTGAGTAGAGCCTGAAAACTAAGGTTTGGGCAACCCATGGTAATCTCACAAACATTGTTTCTTTCGTCCATGATGGAGTTCCAAAACATGACTTCCCACAATCTACTCACACCTAAACACCAAAATCAATTGTAAACCATTGAATTCATGTCAAAAACTTGTTAATATTGCGCTTTACTTTATCATCAAAATATACACAACGTAAATGAAATGAAATTGCAAATTAAGTAATCATGAAAGCTATCATCTTATTGCAATAACAATTTGTACATAAATATAATTGTTTGTTACAAAGCAAAAAATTCATCTTCGTCTAAATACAAACAAAATCTCTACAAATGAAACTAATCCTGTAACAATCCATATTCCGCTGACGCTTCCATTCTTCTAATGTTCTCATTGTCCAGGATCCGCTCCCAATATGTTACAACCTTGGATAAAACTTCAATCCTGGGTAGCTTGCGGCAAAGAGTCACAATAGAAAAATGGTGGACACAAAGGTTAGGGTTCGCCTAACACGAAAACGCTAATGCTCGAGAAGATGGTTAGGGTTTGCGCAACACACGAAAACCATAAAAAACACGACATCGAGAAGGCACAATACCGATGGTGGATAGGGATGTCCAAGACGACTTCAATGTTGCACAACAAGGTGCTAGGTCGCACCACAAACAAAGAGTATAACAGAGGTGAGAGACCGACCAAGAGGAACGATGAAGATGAAGATGAAGATGGGTCAAGGCTTTAGGGTTCCACAGAAAGACGAGAGAGATGAGAGAACGAGAGTGATAAGAGAGACAAACCGCGAATGAAAGAAGAATATGGAAAGCGTGAAAAGAATTTTCCTATTTTTCCCTACCCATAATACCCTCCCCTGATTAATTGAATATTGAATTTTTTTTCAAATTAAACCAATGGACAACTACCACGTAACAGTGTCAAAAGAGTGTCAAAATTTTGGTGTTAAAGAAACATTTTCCTAAAAAAAACTCTCGTCGCTAGTCTCTTCTCTCATCATCTACTCAGCTCCAAAAACATCTACATTCACATTTGTTCCTATATAACACAAATGTTATTCAACCATCATCACAATCACAAACAAATATCGGTGAGCTAAAAAATCAAACATAAGCAATATAAAATTCACATAATAAGACAAACTAACGTAGTGAATCCAATAACTTTCTCGCATCAGTTTCCTTTCAGTGGTATAATGTCACACAAACTAAGATCACAAAGAACCAATATCCCTCTTCAACAAGTCACACAAATAAGAAAATGTCACACTGACAAGTGAGAGTCACACATGCAAATGAGAGACCCTAACCTTAAAGAGTATCACAACTATCTTAGGCCACTCCCTATTATTGAACACATCAAGAATACCCCCCTCTAAGTATCTCATAACTCACAATTTGCTCTCACATACAGTTATCTAATTCCTATTCAGTTCAAATTACTCTAACCGAGTACCATGATGTTACTAAGCTCAACCACTCAGCTAAAACAAATAGAACAACGTCTAACATCACCATATATCATCAAGAACACATCCGATTCATGATCATTCACGTAACATTATTAACAATTATAATGGTTAAATCAATATCAAACAAGGTCTCCAGACTGGTATGCATCCACACAGCCATAATTCATCACACAAAACTGCATTTTTAAGCATATAATACACCATATAACTCTGTAATTGGTATCAGTACACATACTGATATAATTTCAAGTAAATTTCTAGCCAACCAGCACCTAGAATCAAAGATAAGTGCAGTATAATTGTAAAAATTTAACACAATACACCCAATCGCTTTACACAGCCACAAACAGTTTTTCAATAGCCCTTTTTCAGTGTAAATCAGCGTCTAATTCAAGTTAAGTCCGTTACCCAAGTCAGGTTTATTCATATATCAGCAACCAACATTCAAACAGCCTTTAATAACCTAACCCAAAGTCAAATGTACTTGAACAGATCAAAAATAGAATTCACTACATCCACATGTCTTAACCAGCCTTTTGCACATAGATAATTTAAAAAAATACTCATTTTCAAACATACATTGACATCACGTTGTATGCAACATAGTTCCAGTACCCATAATCAATATTAAACCTCTAAGCATCTTAATTTTACAGTCAATCTAGCTACAATTACTCATATAAGAAAATATAACAAAAAAAATCATATTTAATGTAGCAGTTCCTAACAATATGCATATAAGCAAAATTGAACATCTTTACTCGTTCAAACGGTTTTAATTCATCTTAAACACATACTTAATCATTTGTAACTGCATAACAACCATTTTTCATCTAGTAAAACCTTAATCAGTTTTAGAATGCAACCCAAAATAGAGTGGCAATTAGCAAAATCTGTAATCACAACTCTCGTAGGTATAACTTTCAATTACAACTTAAACCCGGTTTATATTAAGATATTTCAGCCGCCTAAACTAGTCCACAAATAAGGGTGTATCAGATTTTATAGTCACTTACCAATCACTAATACATTGCATCACAATATTTCAAACTGAGTCATAGAATTCTGATATGCAAGTTGAGTATTTATTTTCGTTCAAAATCCATATCAACTAAACTAATTCAGACTTTAGACAACGTACATACTAGTTTCTACTCATATCTTAGCAACACAATGTCTAATCTTACAACAGGCCAAAAATGTTCCTAATCACAACAAAATTCCCTAACCAATTCAAAGCATATTGACATGTAATTTCACGGTACAGCAACATTTATGCAGTGTCAGCCTTCATATAATAATACTCACAACATTATACCCATTTCATAGTCAATTCATTGTTACCCTAAACTTAGCTTGATTTCGAAAATGTATTAATTCTACACTTAAATAGGTTATCTAACCGACATATGTTTCATATCCCATGCAGCCAATTCACAGATACACAATTTAACCATCTATATCACATTCTAATAGACATAGCATTCCTTTTTATTACTTCCCAACAGAACCTATAATCAAAGGATAATGATATTTAGACAACATTTTTTTGACAACATTTAAACATCATCTACGTGTCATTCTATGATTGGTCCATGATAGTGTTTATGATTATTATTATTGATTGTAGAGTAATTTTGGACCAATCACAGAATGACATGTAGATGATGTTCAAATATTGTCAAAAAAATGTTGTCTAAGTATCTTTATCCATAATCAAAACACAAATATTCAATTTATAGTACATATAAATAGAGTAACTCAGTGGCCAAGCAAAACTGTTCAAAGCTAACATCCAGTTCAAATATATTAATCCATAATTACATAAGCTGTCAATAATTACATAAGCTGTCAGACAGGAAATAATCACAAAAATGTCTTATACGTGAAATCAGAAGTTCCCTGCTTAACAATTCAGTTTCATTGTAACAGAGCACACCACTGAATATCAAATTCTTTAGCAACACATATTTCAATCTCAATGCAGTAAAACTCAAAGCACCGAATAGACATATACCATTTCCAGACTCGCAGCAATTGAGCAATATATCAAAATTACTTCAACAAAAGCATTCAAACATTATTACTTCTATTCTCAAATAACAAACTATGGCAAACACCTACTATTCATACACAACAAAGAAGAGATTAGCTCCCCATACCTATTTCGTTTCTGCCTAAACAAGGCAAATTCCCGAGTCGCGTTTCCAGTTTCACACTCTATCTCCAATTCACCCTTTGCCTCACGCCCACTCACTCTCAGTGTTTTTATCCTCCTACCCAACTCCTACTTGTAAACTCCAAATCGAATCCTAAACCACAACAGGGTTGCGATTCGCTTCGAGTCTCTCCACGGTTTTCCTCTCCCCCGTTACTCTCTCAGCAAAACGAGCATTGAATGCTCTGTACCATATCACCTTTTTCCCATCACCATCACCATCACCATAGCATCCACCCAAACGAACCATTTCTTCAACTTGATGATTCGGAACTAAAATCAATAAGAACTTGAAATTTGCTGTGATTTCTCATTCGCTTAAGAATCATTATTAAAATCACACATCCTTTTTTATAAAAAAGAAAAATATGAAAAAAAAATTGTGTTAATATCAATACCTCTTCTTAATAACTCACCCGAATTAACTCACAAATCAATTAATCCCATAAATTAAATAATCATATGTAAGTTTTGAAATATCAAAATCGATATGGTAATCAATTTGTGATATTGGATTCGAAACCGATCAAACCGAAACGAAGGCAGACCTATATTCAAATCATTTATTATTATGATAAAGAAAAAAAAAAGTGACTCTTTCATTAAAACTTGTGCACATGACTGTTTTGTGTGGTTCAGTCCTTGTGACCATTGAGTCACATTAGTGGGAGAGGATACAAAAGAGGGTAGCATGCATGAAGTTGGTGAAAAGACACGAAATGTTTTGCTTGAAAGGAACCTCTTTCGTGGGATAAATGGGAGAAGTGTGTATTTCGGGGTGCTCTTTCTTTGAAGAAAAACACAGTGTTGGAGAGTGTAGTTGCAGTGTGTGTCAGGAACAGAGAAAAAACAGAGGAAAACAGAGCAGAAGAGAACAGTGGATGAGGGTCGGTAGCTAATCCTGCGTAGAACGTAGAGTAGGTGAGGCCAAATTGGAATGCGTTATGACACATTCCTACTCTCATATCTCTCTCTCTCTCTCTCTTTTACTTTCTTTCTTTGTCTCTATTCTCATTACGCATTTCGATTCTTTTGTTTCCTTTCCATGCCTCTTCGTGATCAACGCAATCCACTACCTTTTCGTCTCGTCAATGGCTACAGGACTCTCACTTCAAAAAAATACTTTATCGAAGATTTCCTTCTCAAAATATTTTTTATTGTTGTTAATTTATTTTTATATACTTGATTTCTCTAACACTAATTTAATATTTAAGTGAAAGTTAAACTAAATTACTAAGATATTTTTTATTCTTTAGCTAAATCTGTTCATTTAAATTATTTTTATAAAATAAATAATTTTTAGCAGACCATCTCTTTAATGGGTCAATTCAGTGAGAGAGGTCAAGACTTTCATGCTATTTTTCATTGATCAAGCAAAAAACAAGTTTGTATGACCTGTTTTTCCATCTTAAATGGGTAGTTAGAGCCGATATTTTGATAACCTGATCAAAACAGGTGGGTTAATTCAGAAAATTAATAAAGTTGTAAGTTGATATAAAACGAAACTCAATTGAAAAAAGGAAAAAGTGATCATTTAATAAAGTTGAGTTTTAGACTGTTTTTTTGTCAATTTTTTGATTAGTAATAATTTAAAAGAGTAGATTTGGAAAAAAACTAAATGTTTAGATCTATTTTTGAGTCATTTGTGAATTGTTTAAACACTTAGATCACTAAAATATGGTTTGTAATATGCAGAAGTTAAGTTGTGAGTTTTTGAGTTGTTGGTTTGATCTGCATTCCTAGCCAAATAAGCAAATTAGTGCTCAACTTCAGTTAAAAACATGTTTTTGAAAAAATTCTAGGATCAAGGATACCAAGTTAGTCATTTGGGTAGGTCTAGTATTGCAACCAAATAAGAAATCAAGTTGTTAACGACACCCAAGCGACAAAAGGATGATAGATCTGGTGTTCAACGACACAAAGGTGATGCTCAAGCACTAGTTTTGCGAGAAGAATGACGCTCAGCGGCAAGGATGTGCCACTTAGTGCCATGAGCCTTTGGCAAGCTTCTCTTCTTGCAATTTTTTTTCTTGCTTCTATGGTTTTCCAATATTCGTTTTAGCACATAAGCTTATTGTAAATAATCTAGATACACTTTTTAATGTATGTTTGTTTAAAATGTTATGTATAGTTTGTGATAAACTATGAATGCCTTGTGAATGGTAATGATAGATATCTATTCGGTTTAAGTATGTGATAAAAAGAATTCCATGGGAAAAATCCTAATGTTGTGCTTAGTGTAATGTATTGTTGTAGGGGCTCCAAAATGGGGGAATGTTTCTAGAACTCCAATAGCCACCCAATCTCAAGTTGAAATGGATGGTTATGTAGTGAGGAGTAGCAGGAGATCCTTAGCCTAGGGTCAGTTTGACCATATGTGTTTGATGAATTAGCCTTATGTGGTAGTTTGGGTGGTGTTGTTATTTCACCACACATGTGCAGATCCTCTAAGAGTTCAGCACCAATACATGTATCCAAATTGTCAAGTCTAGAGTCTAGATATATGTATGTAAATTTGATTCTTTGATGGACTTTAAGAATGGAATTGTTATATTCTGAATTGAGTTGCATGTTTGAGTCTTTTAAAATTAGTTTACCTTGTTGTTTGTGCTTTTTTTTTTGTGTAAATATTTCTTTTGAGAATGGTCACCTATTTGATGTGAGTAGAGGAAGATATTTCAATGGAACATGTGTTTGGTGATGTGAGTGTTGAAACTTTGTTCTTTTGTAATTTAACGAAATATCATTTAGAGATGTATAACGTCTAGACTTTGTGCACATCAGAACATTCTTAATAAATGCTTATAAAACAAATCATGAAGTGTCCAGTATAAAAGGATTAAACAACATTTTTCAAAAGCGCATCTAGTGAAAGAAGCCATAAACGTTATATTTTATCCATTGTCACTACTTGAAAAAACTCAAACTTGCACTAAACGCTTATTATACAAAACATGCTTTAACATTATATCAACTTATAGATCATTAAATGCATGAACATATTATACCTTGTCTGCATTATTTTTCCCCTCATTATTTATGCAGATATTAACAACACCAAGATATACTCAAAAACATGCACGAGGATTAGGAAGACGTTGTGAGATAGGAAGTCCTTAAATGTTTCATAAAGCTTTATGTCCTACCTTAGCCTACAAGCTCTAACTGCAAAAGCAATGTTGCTCTTTCCAAGGCGCAAAAAAAGTACATATCTTCGTACGAGAAACCAACTACTCTCAACAAAGTCAACTATATCTGAGTAATGATCATTTCTCAAAGAAATCTAGAAAAGGAGGACTCGCATAAGAGAGTACAAGAACTTTTGCTATCACTTGAATGTTATGTTGTTATTCTCACAAGAATACATTGTTTAAGTCTATTCACAGAAGAAAAAGAAAGAACTTCACAAGTTCTCATAATTCTTTGTATTATGCTTATCCTCTTATTGAGAGTTGTCATAATTTGTACTTGTAGAACCAACACTGATTGTGTTTGGGAATTCTGGAGAGAATTAAAACATTTGTATTGTTTAGCTTAGGAGAGTTAAACTTGCTAGACAGTTTTCTAGGGTTTATACCAAAAGTGGTTAGAATACTTGGATACCAGGAGTGGTTAAACTCAAACTAGTCATGATTGACTAGGGGACCAGGAGTGGTGAGATTACTCAGTTATAGCAAAAATGGCTTGTACTTGGTTGTAATCTTGGTTAAGATTAGTGGAACTTCTCAAGAGTTCTCGAGGAGACTAAACGTAGCTTAGGATTTAATGAACAAGTATAAAATACTTGTGTTATTCCTAAAGCATGCTCAAATATACAAAAGTCTAACAACTATTGGAAACTGTTTAACCCCTGTGATAGTTATTAAGCATTGATTTACGAAAAGAGTTTAGAAACACTATTCAAACTCTCCTACCTCTCCTTTTTAGTGTTTTCCTGTGATTCCACTTACTTGAAGACTAAGGTAAAAATCTTCTTCATTAGGAGGAGGACATATGGCCACTAACATGGAAGGATCTTCTCCATTCCTAGAATGACACATGGCCATTACCTAAGGGAAATCCTCTTCATTGGAAGCATGACACATGGCCACTCTCTCCCAAAGGTGGGACGCCCTTCTCCCTTGTTCACCAAGCTAAGACAAAACTTTGACCCATGTGGTCAACTCTAGAATATGGGTATCTATTGGGTCAATTAGGTGGGGACCTTTGTTAACCCAAGTTGATAAAAAAATCCTACACTACTTAGCCAACACAAGGCTAAAAATTGAAATCTTATACTACTTGACCTATAATACAAGGCCAGAACTATTCATACTCTATTATATGTGCTCCAAAATGGCCCAAGAAAAAGACTTTAGGCCCACTTTAAATAAATGACTTCAACCCTTCTTGAATGTTCTTGGCCATGGCTAGGGGATATGTCATCATCCCCTCCTTTTCAAAAGGATTTTCCCTTAAATCATCATGTTCCTTGATGGCAAAAAACCTTTCTTCCTCATGGAGATGATTGGCTTTCTTTTCCGGAATCAAATACCCTTCTACAAAAAACACAAGATAATACGGGTGTTAGTAGAATAATCATATAAAGCATGTGGCTCCTAAGGATTATACACCTTTGATCAGATGAATGATCAAGGCCTTAGAGTTTAGGAGAATGTTCTTTTAAGTTCTTATTGCCCTTGTGTTGAATCCATGTCCTCTTGGAGTGATTTCCCTTACCAACATAAGGTCTTATCTGGTCTTGTCTTTCCATTCTTCTAGAGAAAGATGGTAAGAAGACCTCTTTTGACTCTCCACACAAGTCTTTGTCCCTTAACATGAGAACTCTTTTGTTAGCGCACTTATTGGACTTGTGTTGGTTACTTTGATACTTTAAACATTGAATCTCAATAGTGTGGGATTAATACTTGGGCCTCTAGACCTTCTTGGATTCTTCCACCATGCAGAGAATAGGCACAAAAGAGGTGTTGATCAAGCTCGACAATGCTACCCAAGGATGGTGGTAAGATAAAGGCGCTCTGAAAGGAAAAAGCCATTGGAGCAATGTAAAAGGTAAAAGGGAATGATTTGGGTTTAAGGAAGAAAATGAATACAACAAAGGTAAAAGAACAAGAAAACAAGAATGTGAAGTTAGGCGCATAAAAAGGCTTACAAATTGAAGTGCAAATGGGTTGGAGCACATTAAGGGTATTATATCAATACTTTAGTAATAGTCTCATGGTTATGCTCAAGAGAGATTGAACAATGCATCAAAAGTTTTGAAGAGACTAGTGACTCTTTTTACAATCAATTTGAAAGTGTGCAAGACAAAGAAGATGGGAGGTCCTAAAGATGAAGAGTCCAATCGAGTATTAAGAGAATACTTCTTTAAGGGAAGCATGAATTAGTATTCTCTTTTCGAGTATCTTTTAAGGATGTTGAAAGGTAATCGAATCTAAGGATGCGACAAGCTCATTGACAAACAAAAAGATGGAAAATGGAACATGTAAAGGCAAACAAGCTTGAAAAAGGGAAATTGAGTATAGAATATTGTTGAAAATATTAAGAAAAGTTTAACTGAGACACAAGACATCAAAAGTAGATGGATCGAAGAATAAAAAAGTATAAAAAGAAAGAAGATCAAAATTGAGACTAAAGCTAGTTAGAGAGGGATGTTACATATATTTTTCTTTTACAAATAGTAGGATCAAATGTAATATAAAAGTGACAAATTGTGGATACAATTTTAAACATATTGAGAACGTTATGAACAAGAGGAAATGACAAAATCAATGTTAATTATAGCAATTTGATTCATCATTCTCGTTGATTTCTTTTATCAATTCTTATGTTATTCTTGATAATTAAATTTTTTTTGTAATTTACATAAATATTTCACCACCATCCTTTTCTTCATCTACCATTTTTCATTTTGCTTTATTTTGATTCTCATCCTTAAAAACAAAAACTACAAAAAAATTATTTTTAAAATGAAATATTTGATTATCTTTGAAATGAAGTGCTTGATTTATTGATTATATTTAATATAACACATGATTCTAGTGACTTAAGAATTTTTGTAGCTTTGAATCACGATATAAGTGAATTGATTATGAAATTTGTCTTGATAATGAATGCATAAAACACTCAAACACTATTAAATCAAATTCAAAAACACTAAGTTTGATAACCCAATTCACGAACCTGTGTTGAATAAATTGGATTTATCTAAAGATATTGTGTAAACATCAAATCATAATCTTTGAGAAACAAATTAAGTGAATAAATTGTTAAATTTGTCTTGAATGCATAGAACATTCAAACTCTTTTAAATCAAATTAAAAAAAAAATACTAAATTTGTTAGTCCACTATAAACAATCTAGTGTTGACTAAATTGGATTCATGTAAAAATAGTGTGCCAGCATCGAATCCTAATCCTTAAGAAACAAGTATAAAGTTGACTCTTTCAGTGAAGATATAAGTTATTGTTGCCAAAGCCTTCTTTATACAAATATTCTGTAATATAATAATTGCAATGCAAACATCTTTTTTATATGATTTTGTAATTGTAAAAATAATAAAACCTAATCCTCAATAAACAAGTATAAAAAGGGCTCATGAACATGTAAGTTATTGCTGCCAATGCCGTCTCTGTACAAATTCTCTCTAATACAACAATTGTAATGCAATCGTGTTTTTTTATATGGTTTTGTAATTGTAAAAATATAAAAGATTAAATATTTTTTATAAATTATTTTAAAATTTGTTTTATCTATTAATTAAATTATATATCTACTTTATTCTTAAATTAGAAAATGTTTAATATGTTCGGAGGTCTTTATATTTGAGGGTTTGTTTCAATTGGGTTCTCCAATTTTGCAAGTGATCAATTAAGTTCCTAATTTTATCAATTTGATTCAATAAAACTCTTTCTATTAAATGCAGATAATACTGTGAAATTTTTTAACATGTAACATGCTTATGCTTTTAGGTAGCCTCACATTTGCTCATCAAACAAAGAGAGCTAGAGTCTCTCTTCCAAACGCATCAAGGGAGGGATTTGCCTCCTCCGTCGGCACGCTGCCGCCGGCGGTTCCAACCAACTGGACCGACCACCGCAACGATCCTCCCGTTCACGCTCACGGCGTCGCATCCGGTTACTTCTTCTCCGCGCGGAACCAGCCCCAACTCCGAAATTTCGCCGTTCCCGCCACCGTCGATGAAAGCCAACGACCAAAACTTTTTAATCCACTTATGTACTTAAAACTTTGTCACCTGGAAGCGTAAACGTGCCATATGTTCATTTCCAAAATTGGAAGACCTAATTGAAACAAACCCCTAAATATAGAAACCTCCAAACCTATTAAATCATTATAAAAATCATAATTAATTTTAATAAATTACATATGGAAGTGGTATTAAAAGTGAATGTATAACTTGGTTATGAAATTCATATAAAACATTTTTTCTCAAAATATAGAAGATTATACTATAGATTATTGTAAACTCCATTTATAAGGAGAAACATATTTTGCTGAGATGACATTTTATATTACTTTTATAAAATTTAAAAATAAAATAAATATATAACTAAGTTTAAAAATGAAATACAATTTATAAAAATAATTTAGAAAGGAGAATTATATTTAGTTCAATTATAAAATTAGATAAAGTTTGCAACAGATTTTGGTGACAATTCCACATTACCAACAAACGTGGAGAGATTCATGCGGCCATAGCTTTCAAGAAGAAACAATATGCTTCTTGATGTCAAAGATGAACATGAATCTTGAAATACTGATTCTTCTATATGAAGAGTTAAAAATGATATAACCATAACCGGATTTATTTTTTATAACACTCCAAAAGACTTTTTACTAATGAAAGTATTTATGTGTATATAAATTTATGTCCAACTCTTCTTTTATCTGATCTTTTATCTGATGTAAGACTTTGTTTGTATCCAACAAGAATCCATCCTACAACAAAATCAGAGAAGGACAAAATGAAGGCAACAAATCAAGGATAGAAACCACATTAGAACAAAATCAAAATTCATAAATATTGTTTTTGCATCTTAAGAGGTTGAAGATTCAGTCTTTAAAATGTAATCATGTGGAAATTTTAAAACATGCCTTTGGCAAGTAACTCTACATTTTGTAGAGCACATTAAATATTCATTTATGCCAATAACCAAGAACAGTTTTTTCTTTCGCTATCTTAGAAGTACAAAATGCCCATTTGAAACTTGTAATGTGAAGTTACCCTGTTACCATATAGCCACAAAATGAAACAAAAAGCCTAAAACTAAAGGATTTGACATTGTAGTGTACCATCAAGAGATTCCTCAAATAGAAGAGAGTTCTCCAATACGTGAATCAAGCTGATTGTGGGTTAAAACTTCCCTCGCACGTGAACTTCTATGCTGAAGTCGTTGGTGCAGTGTCTCAGACATGTGGTTGAAAAATTCAGTGTCCCATCTCTGAATCAATAAGGGATCTTCTGCATAGCATATGTATATGGATGTAACAGCACTTTCCACCACCACCATAGCTATTCCAATCTGAAAATACATGTATTTCATGCAATATGCACGCATCATAGTATAGACAAACAAATAAGTATATGTCAAAAGTTCAAAATTTTCAATTATATGTCAATTCATGATTTGATAATAGTGCACAAATCTTTCCACCATTAATATATCTTACCAATCTAATAATTCTTACAACCCTGCCGTTATTATTCACCAATGTTTAATTGGTTCACAAAAAATAAACTTCAACATATGGAATTTTCACCCCAGATTTGACATTTCAAGTGTAAAAATAGTGCAATCCAACAGCTGTACTACAATAGACTCAACAAACCTCGTTTAACTTTGATAAATAGATAGCTGATAAGTAGATAGCTGATACTACAATAGACCCAACAAACCAAGCTAAGATCAACTTTGATAAGCTCTTGTGCCACTCTAGAAAGTAAATTTTAAATGTATAACTCAATCTCACAAAAAATGACTCTCATATTAAAGTTGGACATTTCATGTGTAAAAGTGTTGGAATCCAGCTGGTACTGAAATAGACCCAACAAACCTCACTAAGATCAATTTTGATAAACTCTAATGCCACTTTAGAAAGTGGATTTTAAATGTAACTTAACCTCAAAAAATTGACTCGAGATGGTATTTACACCATACTTATGTTTGGCTATATCTTTAGTTGATGTGAGATCCTGAACAGTTCTCATCACCCGAACATTCCACTCATTGCAATGCAAAAATCAGAATTCACAACAGGTTTTCTCAAAACAAGAAATTTCTGCTGAGCTAATGCAGAGTTTTACAATGAATGCATACAGCTAGCACAATGTTTTAGCAAAATCCAAAACAAAAAAACAAGCAAACATATAATCATAAATGATGATGAGCAAGGCATGCATTACACTAAGTTTTTCCATTTATGTAGATGTATATAGATTGCATTGAATTATAGCTCTTAAATGTAATAGCTAAACAAAATTGAAGAAACTAAAGGAGGAAGGATTTGAATCTCTGTAGTTTAATATTTGTAAAATGCTTGCAAAGATTAAAACTTGTTTGCTAAAACAAATATTTGGTGCTCCTCGCAGAGCCTAGTTCCACCAGGCAAACTTTTGATGACAGAAACTTCTATAACAGCATGTATCCAAGCCCAAAAATTTAAACAAACTTACCAATACCATTCCCATGAGCATAGATGTCAACCCAATCATAAAAGCCCTATCATTCCATTTCATCCAGGCCCAGACACCAGAGCAAGTTCCAGTTATCAAGCCCCCAAAAATGGTCCCCATTAGCAACACAGCACCTGAACAATCATACGCCACAATTGCTTCAACTCCAGTTGACTGGAATAACTCCCATGCATCTCTAGCAGATCGGTTAAAGCTTTTACCATAAACTGCAATCTGCAGTGTACATAACCATAAGCCATGGTAGCCTAAGTTTTCAAACAAACATGCAGCTTACAATAATCACCAAAACCTCAAACATAAGTTGGCATAGTTAAGATTTCAAGATCAAGACATTTGGGGTCTCTGGAAAAATAGCTTAGTTAATAAAACTCATACACTTGATAAATTTGTTTAGATAAACTTCTCTAAAGCATTTAAAGGAGGAAAATAAGAAAGTAAAATCATTTGAGCTCCTCAGAAAAGTTAAAATCAACTTATACATTTAACTTCAGAAGTTGAGATGCATAGGTAGATTTTAACTTGTGAAAAACAAAACAAAATATTTATTTGACAATCTTCACCGGTAAGTCTTCAGGAAAAAATTTACATAAAACATAACCCATGTCAAAAATATACCCATCAAAGTTGTGGAATTAAGCTAGAATGAAGTAATATCAAGAAGCTTACCATAATAGACCAAAACTATAAACTATTTTTATAGGTCTCTTTGGAAGATCTTCTAATTGCCTTAAGTAAACTACCGTCCTTGTATTTTCACTTCTAGCCTCAATATAGTAACATGTAGTTAAATTAATTGAAAATCAGTAATATCTCTCTCTTAGAATCTCAGTTCTCACAGATGACACAAAATACATCATACATGGTGAATGATTCCTGATATAGACACAGAAGTCAACCTGAACATATGCATACTTGTTAAAGAATCGGACAAGAGTCTCCACAAGATGGAAGAGAAAATCAACACAGCAAAGCAAACATTCATTGTTGCCAATCTTTGACCGGATTCCTCTTACCTGGAAGGCATCAAAAATTTGATGAATGAAAAGGATTAATTGAATAGCTTCCATATACACAAAGGAGATGAATTTAAGATAATTCATAGAACACAAAGTGGTAGCTAATACCTCCCATCGCAGTGTCCTAATTGCAGCTGTGAATAATGATCCATAACAAATGCTGCCAAAAGATGTTGTTAAAGCATACTGTAAAGATTTCATTAAGGAGTTAGCAGGATTTGACTCAGCCTCTCTACCACCATGAATAGTAACACGAACCACAGTCCCAGACACTATGACATGCACGGTATTGCATAGCACAGCTCCTGTCCAAAACAAGCTTACAGAGAGGACCTGCATTCATGAATTATCACAGTAATATCAGTTTAATCAGATTATACAATCTGCTACAACAAAATAACCAATCCTACAAGTGTGAACAAAACTTGCCAGCTCACCACAAGAAGCCACCAACGTCCACCATCACCTATGCTTGAAGCCACAACACCAGCAGCTCCAAATGACCATAAAGCCATCCATAAAAGCACAACAAGCATAAATGCATATGCCATTCTCATAACTTCAGGAAGATTCCATACCATCTTGACGGCCTTTTGCAGAACCAACATTGTAAATGGTAGTCTGGAGAAGAGAAAAGTATGAAGGTTTTAAAGAAAAGGCAGGAACAATTGCAACCACAACGTCAAGGTTTTAGGCTCACAATTTTCCACAGTAGCAAAGATTGAGGAAAAACAGCAACAGTGATCCCAATTTAATACCTTTAAATAAATATCAATTCAAACAGAATACATGTCCAAAGAACACTTTCATCAATACCATACCTGTCTATGACAGAAATCACATACAAGAACTGCAAGGTTGCCCCAATAGCAAAGGCAACGCCCCAGAAAAACTGCTCAGCCCAGAAACACAAAACACTGATCACTGCAAGGTAAGTGGTGAGGATGTGCACAGACACTTTCATCATCTGGGTAGCGCGTGATCCTAACAGCAACAACCAACTCCATCCAAGGGCGGTTCCAATGCCTCCTGCCACTGCATAAAGCGGCCAGTAATCCTCCGTCAAACCAGCTTCATTTTCCATGAACCGGTAGGTGTACTTATCAATGTCAAGCCTGTTCTTTTGCTTGAACCTGTTTAGGCCTAAAACCCCGAGAACAAAACCCAAACCAACCAAATGGATAACAAATGTTCCTAACCAGAACACGTCGTGCCAGCGCCGCGTTTGCTCCATTTCTTGCTACCAAATCTCTATCACTTCTTTGAAGCCCCACGATGCATTTTCTCAAAACAAAAATTATAATGCTTCACCTCTCACTAATCATCACAGAAAAAAAAACAATACACAAAGGAAAGGTTATTGCGGTATCTACATACAGATCACAATCATAGAAAATGAACAAGTGGAAAAACTAAACTATGCCAGATAGTAAACAGCTAAAAACCCAAGTTTTCATTTTTGTTCATCTGGGGTAAGCAAAATCAATAAAAATTATAAAAAAAAAAACAAAAGAAAGAATGTTTTCCCCCACAATCTCGTAGAGCAAGAAAGAAGATTTTTTTTTCTTTAAAGGGGTAATCAGAAAAAGAAAGAAAGAAATGATTTTGACTTCTGTTTTTTTTTTTTCAGTAAGGAGTAATTAAGGGGCAAGACAGAATAAGACCACTGAAAATGGTGATTGTAATCAAACAAATAGAAAGTACAGTGTGGCAAAGGTACCTAATTGTTGGTAGTGAAACAATTGGAAAAGAATGAGGGTGACTCCAGAGAAGAAGAAACATAGCAGCTTGTTGTAGAGAGAGAAAGAGATACATCAATTTGATCAATGGATCATCATAAAGGGCAAAGGCCAAAACTTTAAATGGGGACACTGAACAATAAATAGTATTTAAAAACAGTAATGAGAGAACAGATTTGAACAGAGAATGTTGTGAAGATGGAGGGTAAATCCAAACTGAAATACTCTCAACGGCTCATAGAGGAAGTTGGAGTAGGAAATTTCAGAGAGTAAAATAAGAAGAGAGAGAAAGAAGGAAACTTTGCCACGCGCCATGATTGTAGTATTGCCATGCGTATGAGGTAGAAGGTGTTATGAAGTTAATGGTTGGCAGTGGCATGGTGAGAGTATGAGTACTCATTATTTATTGCAAAAGCAAATCTGAGACCTTTGTCGGTGTAATAATGAATATTGATATAAGAAAATGGAAGAATCTACCTAATTGCATAATGTTGGTCAAGCTGGTTTGAAAAATAAAAAATATTAATTAGGTTGTGTGGCTTTGAAAGAAAAGCATATTTCAATAGCTTTAAATTTTATGCCTTTAAAAATTAAATGTTTTAATTTTTTTTACCCGTTGTTATAATTAACAAAATAATCTTTCAATTATATATAATCATTTACTAGAATATTCAATTAATATAGAATATAAATGTTAATAACACTTCTAAGAAACATGGAGTATTTTTATAAATTGTTAATAGATAAATAATTTAATATGTAATAATTATTTAATTTATTTTATTAGAAACTGTTATGATTTAAAGGTTAACGGATTCTAAGTCAATTTTTTTTTATTTTGTATTGTATATTTATATTTATAAACATCTTAGTGATTTTGGTTTTTCAAATATTATCTGGATATTTGAAATTTGAAGATAATTAATTTTAAGGTATTGAGAAATAAATGTATAAATAAGTGGGATATGAAATTAGTTATTGGATTATGGTATTTTTATTGAGTGTAATAGGTATATTAAAGAATGTGACTTAATAAAAAATTTTAAGTTTAATACCTCAAATTTATTTCTATTTGAATCATATTTATATATTATAACTAAATGTAATTTGATATGTTGTTTATTATTTATTAATTTATTACTATTTATTATATTTTTATATAAGTATTATTGTAATAGAAACATAGGCTCATAGTTCATGCTGATTTTATAAATATAACAGTATTTTTCAAGAAATACTTACTTTATAAATAATCATTCACACTCGATTTTAAAATATTCTAACTCTTTTATTGATTTGAGCATCAAATAGTCTTTTACAAGTGATCTCTATCCTCATAATAATAAGGAGACCCTTTCCAGATAAAAAGAGCAAACCACCATTAGGATCTACCACCCATCCAAAACACCACTGAATGAGAGGTTTAATAGTGTTTGGTTCGGCTATGGAGAGTTCTTAAAGAGAGGTGAGGCTAACTCCTAAGTAAGGAAACTATATAGATTTATAAGAGAGAATTACTTTAGAGATAACTTTAAGACAAGTAGAATGACACAATTTTGTCAACATTTCTTTACTAATCTTAAAGTTGAAATACAAGAAGTGAAAGCCTTTATTTATAAGTCAAGAAACCCTAAAATTATCTAGAAAAAGAAAAGGAGAAATTCAAATTCAAACTCTCAAAACAAAACCCATAAATTCTATATTACTTCACCCAAAATACAAGGTCCAAAAGAATTATACTTATTTACAATCAACATTAGCCTAAGAAAATAAGAGCTTGGGTCCACTCTTCCTGTATGGCCTAGCCACGTCTAGGGCATTTGTCATCAACTTGGCTAGTGAAGACTTTGTCTTTCCTTTGCCTTGTGTCATATCTACTATTAGTTGATGGTTAGTTCTATTTTTCCTCTAACTACTGATGTCTCATTACTTTTCAACTTTGATGGAAACCTTATTTAAGCAAGTTGATGAAAAATCCATGGAGATGAAGAATGGTGTGCAAAATCCATAGAAGATGAAGGTTGTGTGACGTAAAGAGTGAATTTGGGTTGCATCTTGAAGGTGGTTAAGCAACCAACAAGTCTAAAGGGTTAGGAGAAGTCTTGTACAAGACAAACCTAAGAGAACTTACAGAAAGTGAGATCTCAATTTGGCAAATGCTTGAGCACTCCTTTTATAGGAGGAGGAGTGACCCAAGTCTTAATAAAGAAGAAAGTTAAAGTACATGAACCAAAGAAGTACATTGAACTAATAAAGCTTCTTGAATCTTCCTTGAATAGGTTCAAAGCATGGGAGCCTTCTCCTTTAAACATGACTAAATGCAATGCATGAGAGCTTATTCATTCAAACCAAGGGTAGATGTTATGTATGGGAGCCTCCTCATTGAAACCAAGGGTAGATGCAATGTATTGGGAGTTTCCTCATTCAAACCAAGGGTAAATGCAATGTATGGGAGTCTCCTCATTCAAACCAAGCTCTAGAAGCTTCATTAAGGTCCAAGCAAGCCCAACACATGTTGGATCACGTCCCACTCAAAAAAGCTTTATGTTGATGTTATGAAACATAGGAAAAAGGCCAAAAACAAGCCTAAATGAAAGAAAACCTTGGTCTAAATACAAGGCCTAATGAAAGACATATGTACATATTTACAAGGCTCAAGAGAAGGACAAAACAAGCTCTAAAATATTGTCTTCCACAAGGTTAGAAGTCCTTGAAGTTCTTCTTCTTCTTTCATTCTCCTAGCCCTGGTTCAAGTTGTAGCTCCCTAGATGGATCTCCATCAAGCTCCCTATAGGGTTTCCATAATACCCTCCCTCTTGAAAACGATTTGACCTCAGATCAAAAGGATATCTAAGGGACCACAACTTCAGTTGTTTATTTCCTCCGGGATTAAAGATGTATTTGCAACATCCATCAAATAGAAGTTGATTGAGTTTCTATACTAGAGTAAAAATATATCTAAAGTAAACAACAAATGAATAAAGTCATTTTGTATTTTTGAACTGATTCTCCTTAAGAAAAACTATTTTGTGTCATTCATGAAAGAAAGTTATTTTCTCTATAGACTCTAAAAAATTTTCTTCACTAGGTGAAGAATGAGAGTTATCCAGACTTCTAGTGTGTTGATCTTTTAAAAGCAAAGTTCTTTTGTGAGGACATTCAAAAGAAATGTTCCCTTTTCAAAACACTTGAAGCACTGAACACCTCTTGTTCTAGATTTTTTTAAGAGCTAATTTACAAAAATGTTTTTGTCCACCTTGATTTATTTATAACTTGTTAGGCAACAAAAACTCAAATTTTGATTTTTTAAAAAGCTATTGATTAGTTTAAAACAATGGAGAGTGGAAATGGAGTTAAAAAAATTCAAAAGTAAAGGTTGGAATCAAGAAATGAGAATTATTGATGACATGAGAAGAGTTAAAAGACTAGAGAACTCCCTTCAAAACTCTTGACTCAATTATGATTGTGGGAGTTAGAAATGCCTTGAGTAACACTTCTCCCTTGAGTAGAAGTTCTTCCCTCTCCTTTTCTATTCTCTCATTTTCAACTTTCTCTTTCTTTTCTCTCTCCTCCCTTTATATTTCTAGCTTCCTTCTCTTTAGAGCTTCTTCAACTATAGCTCTTTTTTCTTCCTCTTAGAGCTTCTTCAACTATAGCTCTTATTTCCTCCTCTTAGAGCTTCTTCAACTATAGCTCTTAGATTTTTTTTTTCCTTTTTCTTAGCTAATTTTCTTTTCTATTTTTCTTTTATTGCTCTTCTAGTTTCCTCAGCTCTAGCTTTTAGAATTTCTTTTTCTCCAACTATTAGAGCTTCTTTTGTTTTACTTTCTTTGCCACCTTTATTGCTCTTATCTCTAATTGTATTTGTTCTTCTCACTTTATTTCAATATCTCTTTTCTCCTTATCCCTAAAAGAGCTTGCCAACTTTCTCTTTAAACTCTCTCTTTATGAAATAACTATTTTTCACTTCTACTACTTTCTTTATCTCTCAGCATGACTTTTCTCTTTTCATGTTTAAGCTCTTGATTTTTCTTGAAATAAGTTGAAACAAATTTTTTTCTCATGCGTGCTCTTAGATCATTCCAATCTCTAATTGATGATTTTCTACCATTTTCAACACCATACTCTCTTTGGTGCCACCACTCACATGCATGCCCTATAAACCTAAAAGAACATAATCTAACTATATGATATTTACTACACCTAATAATGAATGAATGAAGTTTGTCAACCTTTTTCTCCCAAGCTAAGTATGACACTGGATCAACTTTACTACCAAAATGTGGAATGTCATTCTCAACTCTTAAATGCAACACATCCTCGCTATACCTATAATGCAAACTACTATGATACCAAAAATCATCATGCAAACTAGAATTATGTGAATGATCATTGATTAATGCATATTTATGCCCACATTTTAGTCTTTAATATTGGATTATTAATTGACTTTTGTACTTCAGTAGAATATTTTAATTAAGATTTGTTATAATTGGGTTTATTTATTATGAGATGCAAAAAATGTTAAAAAAAGTTTTTTACTTACATAAATGTTCTTGGGATATTTTGAGGTGTGTTATTGCAGTTGCAACTAAGTTTAACTCATTGAGGTATAGAAATAAATTGGTTAAAGTTTCATGACACTTTAAAGATAAATCCAAGAATAGCAAATAATCAAGACCACAAGAAGTCAATCCAAGGATAACATGAAAAAGTGAAGAAATTTGACTAAGCCAAAAAGAGGGAAGAGGCAACAAAAATTGGATCTTGCGGCTTTCTCCATTTTTTCTACAAAAAAAGACTTGATAATTAATAAATTTTTATGACAAAAAATAATTTGGAGAAATATATCTTAAGATGTTTTATTTGATATCGTTAAATAATTACCTTATTTCACTATATCAGTAAATATCAAAAGATAATATTTACTAAATCTTTTTTAAATCTAGAAAATATATTCTAAAATATTTTTAGATCTCCACAACAATCAAATACATCTTGAAGATATATTGGATTATTTATAAGATAATTGGAAGATATTACATTATCAAGATAAGAGATTTTATCAACAGAAAAATCAGAATCCAAGCCGAATCAAGTTCTATATAAAGGGACCAACGAGGACTCATCATTCATTTACTTAGACTCCTCCACTCGGAAGCAATCATCCACCACTCTTCTCACTTTTATTTTATCATGTATTCCACTCCATTCATGGAGGGCTAAGCTTCTAGGGTTGTTCCACTATAATTTCATCATGGATTCTGAGGTTAAGTTGATTAAATGTCTTTGTTTGTTTTGATTATTGAGTTGGGTTATCCTTCTTCCGTGTCTTTCATCTCTCAATCACGTTAAAAGTAATTGCTTTTTACATCATAACATGCATGTTGGAGTTTAAGGGTTTCTAGGTTTGATTGAGAATGTACTTTGATTGAATTTAAGAACTTTCATATGATTAAATGAGTTTTGCTACCAATTGAGAATGTACTTTGACTAGTGGTAAGAACTTTAACAATAATTAATTGAGAATTTACTCTGATTAATTAACTTTTAATTTGGTTAGGAGATTTAAGAATAGTCATGATTAAACACAATAGGATTTAATTGAGAATGTACTTTGGTTGAATTTATTGTGAATAATCTAGAAATGTCTTGCTTTTGATTGAGAATCTACTTTGACTAATTGTAAGATCACCCTCAAATTAATTAAGAATGTACTTTAATTAATTTGAAACTTAAACAAATCAATTGAACAATAATCTGTGGATAACCGATGATGAATCTGTGTTGGAAAAGTAGTGGAATTAGCTTATTTCATTATAATTGTTTTAAAGTTTCTTATTTGTTCTTCATTTAAACTCAAAACATTCTTCAATATTAATTTCATTAACATAGATTTTCACTTTTATTTTTAAGCATTGCATTGCTTTTTTTACTAACCTTTTAGAGTCTTCGTAAGAGTCAAGTATTTTTAAGCATTGCATTGCTTTTCACTTTCATTAACTCTATCTAGTTTATTGACAACTAACTTGGCAATACTGAAATTGCCTTGTAAAGTAGTATTAATTTTATAGCTTCAACGATAGCGTATCATTACCCTAAAAATATTTTTGGCAAGTAGACCTACTAAACATTGACAAAGGTCTCTGTAATGGTTTTATAAATAAGTTCACAAGTTCTTCCAACAATATTTTAAGATGGCTAAGAGAGAAAGAAAGTGTGTAATAAAAAGAAGTAGCAAACACTTCATTTTTATATTGGTTCACCCTTAAACCTATACTACATCCAAGTCTTCAATTCCAAAGAAAAGGGGTTATACTAAACAATCAAATGTTGACAAGCATTCTTTCTACCCTTTTTGGCTTACAATGAGTACTTAAAGTTACATTTAACTATCCACTGGAATCCCCTGAGTTTAAGCACGAGTGAAGTGGATATAAAATTTAAGTTCTCCTAAAGATAGTTTTGTAATCATAAAGGATTTGAAAATAAAATCACTTTATCTATGGTTCTAGAAGACGACTTACAATAAAACTAAAGTTGTCAACTTGGCCCATATCCTATGGGCCAACCCTAGCCCATCCTAAAAAAACCCTCTTTTATGAGGCCACCTCAAGTGGGGGCAAAAAAAAGCCCTAGCACCTAAAGTGATGGCATACACCCTATTGTCAAAAGAGCTATGCATCGTCCAACCCTTATTGAATGATATACTTGAACGATGCATTAATTACTGAAAAGACATATGACAAGATGTTTTGAACAAGCAATAAAAATTAACGATTATAAACGTTCAAAACATTAAATGCATGTACTGTAAATTGTTATTTTTCTTGCATACATTGTCCTTGTTATTTGTGCAGAATATAAATAAGTAAAGGATTAATCAGAACATCTACACAAGCTGGATACGTTGAGAGAAGCAAAGAACATTCTAGAATAAATCTCTTGAAGACTTCTACTCTTACAAAGCTGTATAAGTCACTCTTTAATGAAAACTCTAATAAAGCATTGTACCTATGATGAAAAGACAAAAGTCTGACCTTTAACCTAAAGGTTGCCTACTTTCATAAACATCAACTCATCATCCAACGATCATATTTCAAAAGGGCTTATATAAAGAAGATCAATTGAAGAGAAGAAAGTTACTATTACTGAGAAAGATGTAGAGGAGCAGTTGAAAAATGTAAAAGAGAAAAAAGGGGAAAGGAAGAGTAAATGAAAAAATACATTCAAGAATGATCTACTTTAGTTCACCTTAGGGCATATACATTCTCATACTCTTCAATCCAACAAATATGGTGAAAACAAGCTCAAACAAGATGAGATATGAAGAGAAAGCTTTCAAAAAGAAAGAAGAGAGAAGAAAAGAGAAAAGAAGAAAAGAAAGCCTTGTTGAAAATCTACTTTGAATTTCATCTTTATGCACATAACGTCTAACACAAATGCTCAAGGAAGAGAGAGAGATAAGAGAAGAGAGACACAAGAAATCAAGTGTATTGCTCTAAGCTCATATCGTCTTATGTCTTCAACCATAAAGGAAGAGAAAGAAAGAAGAGCAATTACAAGAACTAAGGAATGAATTGACTAAACATCCTCTCTAAGAGAGTTATTTCCTTATGTAATCATACACTTGTAAACGAGGAGTGATATAATAATACTTGTAACCAAGAGTGGGTGATACTCAACTAGGCAGTGTATCTAGTGGATACCAGAATTGTCTAGGGTTCTCAAGAGTGACTATAATACTCAACCAGGAGTGGGTTATACTTGGTTGCCAAGAGTGGCTAGAATACTCAACTAAGAGTGAGTTATACTCGATTGACAAGAGTGGCTAGAATACTCAACCAGGAGTTGGTTATACTCGGTTGCCAAAAGTGGCTAGAATACTTAACCAGGAGTGGGTTATACTCAGTTTCCAAGAGTGGCTAGAATACTCAACTAGGAGTGGGTTATACTCGAAACAAGAGTGGTGTAAGAATACTCAACCAGGAGTGGGTTAAACTCGCTGTAATCTTGAAAAGATTAATGGAATCTCTCAAGACTTCTTAAGAGAGAACTAGACGTAGCTCAAGTTTGAGTGAACCAGTATAAATATTGTGCCTTAATGTTTTCTTCTTATCATATGAAACTCCAAGTACATAAACAACTTGCATTTTTCAATCCATTGAAGGTCAAAATTCATGAATAACTGACTCAAGTGCTTCTTATCACATCTTTGGTAATGCTCTTTTGTTCTCATCCTTTTCCTTTTAAAAGAACCATCATTTCATAACCTTGACAAATGGCTATAAAACTTTCTCAAAGATAGTCAGTCAACTTTCACTTTCTCCTTCCATAAATATCAAAGAGTACTTTTCATCTAATTTTTCTAATATCTCGAATTTATAGAAAATATTACATCAATCCACTTGTCGTCGTACATAACAACAAAATTATATAAAAAAAAATATAAAATAGTATTTTGGAAACATCTATTAGTTGTACCTACGATTGTATATAGTTCTACACCTACATGTCTAATATCTCTTGTACTAATTTTTTATTATAAAAAAAATTATGAAAGGAGTCATTCCCACCCTCTAAATATATGTTTTCTCTCTCTTTGAATTATAATTCATATTCAGAATTAAGATCGAATCTAAATACTTGAGATCGAATGTCAATCCATGTAATTATTGTATTGCTTCAACTAGAGACTTCTAATATGTTGTTCCGCATTCTTTCTCTTTTTACTTTTATATAGTGCGAGTCATATTTGTAAATGTAAATACAATTTTGCTTACAAGGAAATCCTACCATCTTAAGTTGATAGTAAGAGATTGGATATAGTTTTCGCGAGTTTAAGTAAACTAGTATAAAATACTAGTCTTATTTTTTTTTACTGTTCTTTTTATTTCCCAGAAATCAAGCCATTAAAAGGAAATAAACAATTTTATTCACAATTTTAAATTACGAGACGTTAAAGAAGCTATTTCCATTCGGCCCTGAGAAACGGAAAACCCGTGACTTGCTTGACCCGTGTATTTGTGTGTCTTTAATGTCTGTCATCATATGGGCTTTATTTTTATCTTTTAGGTTCAATTTTAAGAAAATAAAATCATAAGAAATTTCTGAATGTAAAGATACTGTAATTTAAAATACCATTTGTATAAATAAAAAAAATACATATTTTTGTTTTAATTGTATAATTCGTGTTTTAAAAGTAATTCTCAGGCAACCCTCGCCATTGCATAAACACCACTTCCTCACTCATTCTACAATTTAGCACCATTCAGCTGGTCCAACTTACATTGTACCTTATCCAAATGGCCCACACGTTACAATTGAAAAAAGAAATGCTTTTACCAAATTACCCTTACCCACCGTTACATTACAAATTAGAAAAAACAAAATATTAAATTAATTTAAATACAAATTAAAGTAATCACGAGATTCTTCTGTCATACGCTTACACCCACCCTTTTCATTAGCAGCTGTTGGCAGAGAATCCAACGAGCGAGTTACCAATATCGAAAACGACACGTGTCCCTTGTTGCTGCACGTTCCCAATGATTGACAACGACGACGTCGTTGGTGCAAACGCGAAGCAAAATGTCCCCACCGAGTCAACCGGTATCAGGTAATTCTTCGCCGGTAACGGTAACTCCCTCCCCTCAGGAAAATGAAACGACACCGTCGGCACCTCCACAGTGTTCCTCGACGACAAGTCGTAGCACGTGTCGAACAACGACACACTGTTCGCCTTCGGCAACCCTTGCGCCCCCCTCACGAACGCGTCGCGGAGCGCGTCGTACACCTCGCTCCGTAGCCTTGTCACGGCCGTGCCGGAATCGACAATGATGCCGCCTCCTCCGGTGGCATCGACAGCAAAGCTCGACTCAGGTAGCGGCAGAGTCTCTCCGCCGACGCTGATTCCTTTCAAGCCGAGGTAATAGAACGTGTCGAGCTCGGGGTTCCGCAACAGCGGCGCGGTGACAGCGTTGCGCGGCATCGGCGAGTCGAATTCAAGAGTGGAAACTGCGTCGGAGTCGCGGTCCACGAGGCAGTACGAAAACGAAGTCGCATTGACCTGCGCCGGAAAAGAGAGCTTTCCGCCGCCGAGACCGAGCAGACCAGCGGCGCCAACGAATAGTCCTTCGTTGTTGTGGCCGCAGCCAATGGCGACGCCGGATACTGCCGACGCGCCGAGAGTGACGGTCTCCGTTGCGAACTCGCCCACAGTGTAAGATCCGTCCCCGTATGAGACTTCGTAGAGGCAGGTTCCGTTGCGGCACTCGGAGAGGTCGAGGGATTTACACTGCGGGGCGTCGCAGTGGATCGGCGAGTAGGAAGAGGACGAAAGCGGGCTAAATATCGGGTCGGATTGTTGGTAGCATTCGGAGCATGGCTCGCATTGGATCCAACTGACGTCGCTTCCTGTGTCAAGAACCAAGTAGGCTTGACTAGCTGGCTTTCCGATTCCAACTCGGAGGAAGTACTCACCGCTTCCCTGACTAGTTCCCGAGACGATTGGGCCCTGGAGAGCGTTGGCTTCGAACTCGGGGCGTGACTCGGCCGGGAGGAGATCCGAGTTAGAGACGCGGTTCAGAGCAAGATCTAAACGAGTTTGTAGGGCCCTGACTCGGACTGAGTCGCGTTCGAGACGAGAAAGGGTTAGGGATTTATAATCGCTGTGCGAGGGTTTTTGAATTGAGGCACGGGAATGTAGCTGAACAGCGAACGACGATAGAGGAGAGGGTTCTTGGTTTCGTTGGAGAGGGTGGTAATGGGGTGAAGCGACGGCATTGTGGGCGTTTCGAAGCGAGGAAACGACGTCGAGGAGTGTCGTTTTGGGAGTGTGCCGTGTGGTTCGAGAGAGTGTTAACGGAGAGAAACAGCCTAGAAGAAAAAGAGGTAAGAAGAGGTAAGTAAGAGGTTCCATTGGGTGAAGCTATGAGAATTTGGGAATGAATGGGGTTTTTATTTTGAGATGAGAAGGATTCACGTAAAGGTTATTTGATTAACAAAATGAACTGAAAATAGGAGAAGGTTTGGATGATTTGAAGAAACTTGTTTTGGCATTGAATTGCATGTTGTTTAAGAATGAGATAGTATCATAAGCTTTGTGCTTTAGGGTGAAAAAATAGCAACGTTTGATTTATTTATATTCGTTCATAATTAGTGTTTGTTTTTCTTGTTGTGATTGTGGTTTTTGGTCTTGGGAAAGCCGAAAGGTAGTTGTGATGAGTGTGCTATCTAGCCAGCTACTTTCATCGGTGGTTGATTACGAGACTTAACAAGTGTTGTTGTTATTATTGGGATAAGCGCCATTAGTGTGTGAGAAACCAGTCAAATGGTATCTTTTACTTCCTACGACTACTCATTAATATAATACATGTTTATTAAATATTATCAAATATCTATTTTAATCTATAGATAATGATTTCTTTAAAATTTTATTTTTTTAGCTTATGATAAAACGTATTGTCCTTCTAAGGGTTGACCTAATTAATAGATATTAGGATAAGACACCGCATGTAAGAATAATGATCAGAAGAATGGGACAGACTTAGGCACTCCATGATGTTGAACATTTGTGGGACAAAAAGTGGCTTCAGTCTGAGATCATGCAATTGCTATCATAACTAATTACTTTAGCTTTTGTTCGCTAATTGTGAAAAGTAAAAGGTGATGGGGGCTTTAAGTGCTTCTTTAGTTACTCAATTAGTGAGTATTTAGTTCCCTGAAAGACATATTAGTCTCCCATTAGTTTTGAGTGAATGAAATTTGATTAGATTTGATATGTTAATTTTATCTTTGATGTTAGAATTTGGGTTTTATCCATAGCCTCGTTTGGTTGGCAGAGACCGCTTTCACATAGGGTCTTACATTGACTTGCAGTTAGCTCGAGTACCTTTTTTACTTTCAAATGGTACCTGGCGATGTTAGTGCGTGCCAGGCCACAAATTCTTACCAATATATGAATTGGAATCGATTTAAACTAACATTTCGAATGGATTAAAGATTGAGAAAATATAAACTTGATCTTATTTCAATTGAAGAAGGTAAACCCATATATTTTTCACAATCGTAATTTCTTATTCTTTATAATTTAATAATAAATTTGATCAATATATCATTTTCCAATATACTGTGTCGTTGGTTCGAATGTGGTACTTTTTACTCCTATCTCATATCTTAGACTGATATAATTCACAAGTTGTCTAAATATTAAATTTAGATTTTTGTGACTCTTCCATTCAAGATAATAAAATGAAAATTGAATTCATCCATATGGGTATTTTTATGTTGTTTGCCTTGAAAGCTTCAGCATAAGGATTTCTTTTGGAAGCTTCGGCTTACAACTAATAATGAATAATTCAGTATACGAATTTTTGTTAGTTCTTTTCAGTCTTGTTTTTCTCCTCACAGTTCCTGGAGAATTAGCTAGCGAACATCGAAGGATGATTTAGAAGATGCAAGATAACTTCCAATAAATTAAAGAATTGTTGTGTAAAGAAGAGAGAAAGAAGTTTTGAAAGGAGTGAGAACTCCGTTAACGGGGAAAAGGAAAAGAGAAAGAATGGTGCTCGATGAGGACTCCGATGAAGAAGTACAAAGGTGTTTATTAGAATTGGAATAAGAAAGAAAATTTAATTGTAAAAGACTATTTGATGTTCAAATTAGTAAGATAATTGGAATCTTCTCAATAAGAATAATGAGTATGAGGATGTGTATTTTCTAGAAAATACTAGTTCTATATATATGATTTTGTAGATCTTTGAGATAATAATAACACTGTGATATCTTACCATAAATAATAATAATAATAAAATTAGACTGGCAAAATTTTATACGATTGTCGTTAATATGTGAATATATCCCCAATAAATGTATTTTGGGCTATTCCAAGATGAGGATGTTTAATGAGTCTTATTGGACTGTGCTCTTTAACATATCTATTAGGTTGGGTAGGTATATAAGCCTCATTAGTCTCGAGAGTTTGATTAGCGTATGAGGGGTCACTATGATCGATCTCTTGGTTAGGTTGTGGCCAACTTGTAGAGTTTGTAGGTAGATCGACCGTTTGGCCAAGTTGTTTGAGTTTTGTTACCTAAAGGTAATCTTTGCTTTGTTTTGCCGACTTGGGCAGGCTTAGTGCTGACGAATTGGGCAGACTTAGTTGGGTGCTTCTGCTTGGGAATGCTTCGTTGGGTGTTGGCAGCTTGGGCAGACTTTGTTCGTTTGATTGAGTTGATGATGACTTTATTGGTAACTATTAAGTATTAATAAGGGGGTTTCTGAAACGTCACAATGATTGCCTTGCAGTGCAAAACATCGTTTTGCATTAAATGGTTCTGATCGAGGTTAATGTGGTTACATCACAGTAGTTGAACCTCGGAGAACAAAATGCCAAATGTTATGCTCCAAAACGAAACATCGCTTGACTAAAGGTTGCTTCATTTTAAACTTGCTTTTATAACTAATTTCATTCTTTATCCTTATTTTACTTCAAGCATCCTTTTCGAGCATTCTTTACTCCATTTTTCAAGTACTCTTCGCACTTGTCTTGAGTTCGTGAGTTTCTATATTCTTGTCTTCTTTTTTAGTTTGTCTATTGTCATAGATATTTCTTTTTATTCTTTTCTTGATATCGACTATGGTCGTCGCCAATTCTTGTTGGCTAGGATAATTACTCCCATGAGCGAGGGTTCTTCTTCCTTTTCTTCTAACGAGAGGGTTTCCTTACTAGGGCCTCTCATTGTCGCTTCTCCTTTAGTGGTTTCCTTGGGGGTCGGTTTTAGGGCTCCCTGAATGAAAAAGAAAAAGAAACAGGTGGTGCAAGGTAAGAAGTTTGTGCCGCTTGTGGCGCGTGCTAAGCCACCTGCTCTAGCGGCCAAAAGGTATGACCAGTTTCCTTTTATTACAGACCCTAGGTATACCTGGATCCAGGACAAGATGACCTTCTAAACCTCTGAGCTCCTTACAAAGGTGACGGTAGCCAAGTTGATTACTACTTTCACTAACGGGCTCATCGTCCTTCCTTATTCTTCTAACAATAGGGTATTCTTCCGTCCTAGTGAGAAGGAAGACAACTTCATTTTTGCGTACGAATATTTTAGGGATTTTGGTATTTCCTTTCCTTTATTGCATTTGAGAGTGATCGTTGTTCATTCTTTTTGTAGTCCCTAACTAGTTTCATCCCAACACTTAGGGTTTTGTAAAGTCTTTCCAGATTCTATGTGATCAACTCGGTTTGAACCCCACTTCTCATATGTTTATGTTTTTTTTTATCAAATAAAGCATAGGACCAAGGTTGACTGAGTATCTATGAATGGTACCCAGTATGGTTCCCTATTTGTAGTTTACACTTAACATTTCAAAAACTTCAAAAACAAATTCTTTAAGCTTAAGGCTTCATCTGCCGAGGCCCAACTCAAGTACTTTTTGCTCCCTGATTCTTGGCCACCAAGGTTCCTTTTGTACCCTGATAAATTTAACTCAGTGTTTGATGATCTAATTAACGTTGGGGAAAAGAGAGGCATCAAGCTCATCAAGCAACTTCCTTAACCTATTAGCTTTCAGGATGTGTTACGTGTTCCTCTTGTCGAGGATCCCGAAGCCCTTTTCATGGGTAAGGCCGATGATTTTATCTTTTCCATTCTTAAAGTGGGAGTTCTAACTTCTTTCTTTTGTTTTTGTAGAGATCATGTCATTCAAGGATTTTGACTATAAGGCATGGGCGGAAGGCTGCCCATTTGAAGAAATAGAAAACCAAGCTCATCAGGACGCCTATAACAACGTCTCCTACTACCAAGAAGCATAAGCTTTCAACAACGTCATCGCCCTAAGATTTTCTTACCCTTTCAGCTCTTGAAGAACACGTTAAAAAGGGCATACCTCTTAAGTTGGCAGACTTGACCACAAATGATGCTTTAGAGGAGCCTGTTAAGGAGGTATATGGTGAAGTAACGAGAAACACTAGAAGGGGGATTGAATAGTATTTTTGGAAATCTTCTTTGACACTAATATTTTATAACCTTTGATAGAGATTGGATAATCCTCGGGAGTTACTAATCCCCTGACTCATAAGATGTTGTCTTGATAGAGGCGTTTATAGCTTGATTGTTTAGTTATTCTTCTGTAGTGTCTAGGAGTAGTAGTTCTTAAGGAAGGTTGTGTCTAATGATGAACATGTATGTGTTAACTGTTTTCTTTGAAAGTATATGCTATAGTTGAGGATAAAATGATTATGGAACTAAAATACTAGGCACACATGCATTTTATACTAGTTTATTCAACTGAGTTACGTCCAGTTCTCTTCTAAGATATATTAGAGGTTTCTACTAGATTTTCAATGAAGTATATATGAATATTCACACCACTCTTGGTTACACTAGTCATACCTAATAAACCCTGTTATTATGACTAGATCCGAGTATTACCCACTCTTGGTTACACATTATTCTTCATTATTCCTAGTATCCTTAGATACTTACGGTATCTTCCTGATACACTATCTAGTTGAATTTAACCCACTCCTAGTTTTCTTAGTTACCCCAGTAAGCCATGATACTGTAATTGGAGATGAGTATAACCCATTTCTGGTTGTGCAATATTCTTCACAACTCCTGATATCCCTAGACACTCTCGGTATCTTTCCGATACATTGTCTAGTTGAATTTAACCACTTCTAGTTTTCCTAGTCAACTCAGTAACCCCGTTATTGTGACTGGAGACGAGTATTACCCACTCCTAGTTATGCAATATTCTTCACCACTCTTAGTATCCCTAAACATTCCCGATATATTTCCGATACACTATCTAGTTGAGTTTAACTACTTCTGGTTTTCTTAGTCAACCTAGTAACCCTTTGATATGATGTCATTGAAGTTATCAAATTAATACTACTTTACAAGGAAACTTCAGTATTTTCAAGTAAGTAGTCAAGAAAATAGATAGGGTTAAAGTAACCCTGAGTCGTTTTCCAACGAATAGGGAATTGCTTTTCAATACTTGATTCTTTTGGAAACTCTGAAAGGTTAGTAAATGTTATGCAATGCTTAAAAATAAAATTGAAAAATTAAGTTAAGTAATTAATGTTTGAGTTTAATTGAAGAATAAATAGAAAACTTAGAAACAATTATAATGAAATAGGTTAATTCCACTACTTTTCTAAGATAGATTCATCATCTATTATCTATAGATTATTGTTCAATTGATTATTGTTTGGGTTTCAAATTAATTAAAGTACATTCTAAATTATCTTAGACCGATCTTATAATTAATCAAAGTACATTCTCAATCAAAAGCAAGACATTTCTAGATTATTCACTATGAATTCAGCCAAAGTACATTCTCAATCAAATCCTATTGTGTTTAATCATGTTTATTTTTAAATCTCCTAACCAAAATAAAAGTTAATTAATTAAAGTAAATTCTCAATTAATTATAGTTGAAATTATTACCACCAATCAAAATATATTCTCAATTAGTAGCAAAAATGATGTCCGCTTATGGCGAACTTTGTTATTGTTGAATATAGTGAAAAACTATATTTGGGATTAATCTCCCTTGTGTTAAATACACAGATAGGGTTCTCTATTTATAATAGAAGAAATATGAGCTAAGCCCAAAATACAAATAAGAAATAATAACAAACTAACTAAAAGATAAAAGATAAAGATAAAAGATAAATATAAAATAAAGATAATATATCTAACACTCCCCCTCAAGCTGGTGCATACAAATCGTATGTACCAAGCTTGTTACAAATATAATCAATTCTCGGTCCCCGTAAAGACTTAGTGAAAATATCGGCTAATTGATCATTTGAATTTACGAATTCAGTCTTGATATCTCCAGATACAATCTTCTCTCGAATGAAATGACAATCAATTTCAATGTGTTTGGTCCTCTCATGAAAGACAGGATTAGAACTAATATGAAGAGCAGCCTGATTGTCACATATAAGCGTCATTTGCGTGACATCTCCGAATTGTAACTCTCTAAGCAATTGCTTAAGCCAAACAAGTTCAGAAGTGGCTGAAGCCATAGCTCTATATTCTGCTTCTGCACTAGATCTTACCACAACACTCTGTTTCTTGCTTTTCCAAGAGATCAAGTTACCACCAATGGAGACACAATATCCGGATGTAGATCTCCTATCAGAAGGAGATCTTGCCCAATCAGCATCAGAATAACAAACCACTCTTGTATGGTTATTAGAACCATATAACAACCCTTTTCCAGGAGATCCTTTAATGTACTTTAATATACGAATAATTGCATTCCAATGATCTTCACATGGGGAATTAAGGAATTGGCTTACCACACTAACTGCAAAGGAAATATCAGGACGAGTAACTATAAGATAATTCAATTTTCCAACTAGTCTTCTATATTTCTCGGGATCTGACATAGGCTCTCCCTGTTTTGGTAGAAGTTTAGTATTAGGATCCATGGGTGTGTTCACAGGTTTTGAATTTATCAACCCAGTTTCCTCCAAAATATCTAGTGCATATTTCCTTTGAGATATAACAATACCATCATTGGATTGTGCCACCTCAATACCCAAGAAATATATAAGTTTGCCAAGATCTTTGGTCTGAAAATGGTTGCAAAGATGTTGTTTCATCTGAGAGATGCCATGATTATCACTGCCTGTAAGAACAATGTCATCAACATATACTATCAAGTATACAGATCCAAGACTTGAGTGACGGTAAAAGACTGAATGATCTGCCTCACACCGAGTCATACCAAATTGTTGAACAACATCACTAAACTTTCCAAACCAGGCCCTAGGAGATTGTTTTAGGCCATATAAAGATTTGCGAAGACGACATACCAACCCAGAAGACTCCCCATGAGCAATAAATCCTGGAGGTTGCTCCATATAAATCTCTTCTTGCAAATCTCCGTTAAGAAATGCATTTTTGACATCCAATTGATAAAGAGGTCATTGTTGAAGAGCTGCCATGGCTATAAATAAACGAATAGATGTCATCTTTGCCACTGGAGAAAAAGTATCACCATAATCCAAACCAAAAATTTGAGTGTAACCTTTGGCCACAAGACGAGCTTTGAGGCGATCAATAGTTCCATCAAGACCAACTTTGATAGCAAAAACCCACCTGCAACCAACAACAAATTTCCCAGATGGTAATGGAACAAGCTCCCAAGTTCCACTATGTTGAAGAGCACTTAGTTCATCTAACATGGCCTGACGCCAACCAGGATGAGCTAAGGCATCATTAATAGATTTTGGGATTGTCACAGAAGAAATAGAAGAAAGACAGGTATAAAAAGGTGAAGACAGTCTATGATAACTTAAAGCAAGATAATGTGGAGAGGGATTACGGGTAGAACATATACCTTTTCGAAGGGCAATTGGAAGGGTAGACTCAGTTGTCGGAGCCGGAGGAGACAAGGTAGTTGACACTTCAATTGAGTCACTTGGTGGTTGTTGAGAAACCGTTGGAGAACTAGGCACAATTGGAGGATCACAAATAATAGGAATATTGATAATATTAGAAGGAGACGTATCAAAAGAAGAATGATCATTAAAATAAAAGGAAGACTCATTGAAGGTAACATCTACAGATATCAAATAACGATCAAGAGAAGGAGAAAAACACTTGTATCCTTTCTTTGATTTAGTAAAGCCTAAAAAAACACATTTGTGTGATCGAGGAGCTAACTTATCAAGACCAAGACCAAAATTATGAACAAAACATGTAGACCCAAAAACTTTTAAAGGTAATGGGTGAAGTGGTTCATGAGGAAATAAAATAGAATGAGGTATTTTATTTTCTAAAATAGAAGAGGACATGCGATTAATGAGATAACATGCAGTAAGAACAGCATCACCCCAAAAATATTGAGGAATGTTACCATGAATTAAAAGAGTACGAGTTGTTTCAATAAGATGTCTATTTTTACGCTCAGCCACCCCATTTTGTTGAGGTGTATAAGCACATGAAGTTTGGTGAAGAATACCATGAGAAGCCATAAATTGTTGAAAAGAATGGGAAAGATATTCACGACCATTATCACTACACAAAATTTGAATAGAAACATCAAACTGAGTTTTAATTTCATTATAAAAAGTTTGAAAATGATACAATAACTCAGAACGATTTTTCATTAAAAACAACCAAGTACATCTAGAATAATCATCAATAAAGGTAACGAAGTATTGAAAACCTAAATTAGACTTAACACGACTAGGTCCCCAAATGTTAGAATGAACTAAGGCAAAAGGAGACGAAGCACGTTGTGAGACATTACGAGGAAAGGAACTACGAATATGTTTTCCTAATTGACACGACTCACAGACCAAATTGGACAACTTGGATAAGATAGGAACAAGTTGTTGTAGTTTGGCAAGACTGGGATGACCTAACTGAGCATGAAGAAGAGATGGAGACTCCATAACTGCACCAATATGTGTAGTGGGGCGAAGATGATAAAGACCATGAGACTCACATTCGGTGCCAATCACCTGTCTCGAACTCTGGTCCTATAAACAAACAGAATCTTTGTTAAAAGAAATATCACAATCAAGAGAACGGGTTAGACGACTGATAGATAATAGGTTAAAAGGAGACACAAGGACATACAAAACATTATCAATGGATAAAAAAGGAAAAATTTTAACAGTCCCAACACCATGAGCTAAAACTCTAGATCCATCAGCCATTGTAACAGAGGGTAAAGGATTCAGAGACGACAAAGAGGAAAACAAAGATTTGTTACCAGTAATGTGATTTGTGGCTCCCGAGTCAAGAACCCAAGAGTCAAAAGAAGAAGATGGACTCAGACCAATAAAAGATGTACTTGTGTGTGCTACAGATGCAGTAGAACTGGAAGGTTGTTGATCCTTATACCATTTGAGAAATTTATTGAAAATAACAAAGTCATCACTGATATCAAAGGAAGGAGGATCCTCAGTAGGTAATTGTGACGAAGAAGTAGTTTGAACAATTGCAGCAGATCTAGGAGGGCGACCATGTAATGCATAACACCTGTCAATCGTGTGGCCTACCTTGCCACAATGGTTACACTTGAGACGTCCTTTTCCTGGTTTGTGAGAGTGATTGTGGTCATGACGTTGAGATGCCAACGTAGAGGAAACATATGTATTATTGATGGGTCTACTAGGTACACGTAAAAGAGTAGAACAAGTAGAAGTCAAAGTGGGAACAATAGCCAAAATCTGATCACGAACATGAGAATACTCATCAGCAAGGCCATGCAATGCTAGCAGCATGAAGAACTTTGACTGTTGCTTTATTTCTTTAGCAGGAGTAGAAGCAGGAGGCAATAATTCATTAAACTCATGAAAAATAGCATGAATTTTACCCATATAATCAGTCATGGAGTCCTGACGCTGAGGAGCAAGAACATTGAGAAGATCATGACAAAACCATAAAGACGTTGAGTATCATTGGTGTATAATAATTTAGCATGTTCCCAGATTTCAAAACATGTTTCGTAAGAACGAAAAATTTGTTTTAAAGAGGAATGAATGGTACCCTTGAGAATAATGCATAACTGAGCATCAACTTTCAACTAATGGGTAACTGCAGCGGAATCAATAGTTGTCACATTCTGAGTAATATGATCAAGATACCCTTGACTCTTAAGCCAAAGTTTAACGTCTGATGCCCAAGTTGCATAATTAGTACCATCTAACTTATCAATAGATAAATGCACATTGACATAGTTAGCATATATGGAAGGGTTAGAAGCCATGAACAAGCAAGAGAGTACAAAACCTAGAACTCGAAAGAGGCCCAATCAACACAGCCAGGTCATGGTGAGCCCAATGAAGGTGGTCGGTGATGAAGACAATGACTAACAGCGACGGCGATTGTAGTAGGCAGGATTAATGAAAAAAAAAACCTTATGCTCTAGATACCATGTTGAATATAGTGAAAAACTATATTTGGGATTAATCTCCCTTGTGTTAACTACACACATAGGGTTCTCTATTTATAATAGAAGAAATATGGGCTAAGCCCAAAATACAAATAAGAAATAATAACAAACTAACTAAAAGATAAAAGATAAAGATATAAGATAAATATAAAATAAAGATAATATATCTAATAGTTATAAAGGACGATGCTAGCGTATCAAAACAATTGATGGAATAGAGGAGGAATGGGTGAACCAGTCTAAGGCTATCCTTTTCAGAGTTGTGGAAAAAGCTTTGCACCATCGTTAGTCGAGTAGAGACTGACCTGAGTGGTATAGAAAACAATGTGCTCATCTGGGTTAGTGCTACCATCATACCAGTCCAGGTTAAGAGCTTTCTAGTTAGGGGTATCAATGATGTTGAGGAGTTGTGTGTTTTGGGAGTATGGTTGTACTCGTTTTCCTCTTCATTTCCATGGACAAGATTGATGTGAGGTAGGGTTTTATGCACCAAATTCATGTTATCAAGGGTTTCCTTATCATTTCCCTCACCGTTTGTTCTTTCATCCTCAACCCTCCTTTTCAACCTGACATTCTCCTACCTTAGAGCATCCATCTCCTCAGCACTTCTTTCCTTAAATTCGATCAACTCAACATGCATCTTTGCATGAGCTTCTAAGATAGTAACTATGTCTGTTGAGGAGAGTCCTGTTTCTCTTGTTCCAATAATCCTAATTCTTGTAGACACCATAAAGCTATTTTCACATAATAAAAGTCCATCCCACGATGGGTGTCAATTGTCCTTATAGAATCGAATATATATCCTGCAAAGACTTCTAAGAATGCTCCAAACACTTCCAATCTTCAAACACTAAGGTATTCGTCCTCCTCATTAGTACTAATTCTCTTTAAGTTGGATATGAGTTGTACTTATAGAAGACACTCTGACACTTAAGTCAACCTAATGCCTTAACAAGCAATAAATGCAGTAGTTAATTAAATTAACACTCCTTGTAAGATATACTATTTATACTATTACTCATGTTTGGGCCATTTGCATTAACTATGAAAATATCCAATAAGATTTCCATTGGGTATGAAAGAAAGCATTGCAAATTTAGAAATCAAATTGATTAGATTAATGAAAATAGTATGAAAATCAATTATAATTTTACATTTAAAATTATAATTTTTATTTTTTAAAAGATTGTAATATATACAATTTATTCATTTATTTCAATTTTATCTATATTTTTAAATGATTTGAAATTATAACAGTGTCGGCTTAATTACAGAAAAGTAAGGAATCAAACTGAACCAATTAAAAATAAATTAACTAAGTTGAAGTTCATAAATAAGGGAAGGAACAAAAATACTAATCCAACCATAAATAAAAGAACTGAAAAAGTAATTTTAACTTTAAATTTTAACTCTTAACAGACTATTAACACTTACACTTCATTAATGTAGAGCAAGAAAAGCCTTATTTATAATTAAACAAACATTTTCGACTTACGTACATCACTGTCCACTAGAAAAGAAAATTTCTTTTCCAAGAGAACAGAACCATTTAATTTTCTTTGACAGGGCCTGAAAGATAATAATTAAGGTTATGTTTGAATCATTAAAATTATGAGCGTAGTGCAATATACTACAGTATCGCTTTAAAACCCATGATTTTAAAAAACACCAAGTTTTTTTAATTATTTGATTGACTCCTAATAAAACATCAGCTATTAGTTTCATATGTTGTGCAAATCTTTATTCAAAATCACAACTATCACATGTCTTAATCATAGTTTCGGTCATCTTAATCATGAGGCCAAGTTTTACAAAAGGTTTTTTTTTTTTTTTTTTTTTTTTTTATGGTTTCTGTAAGTCTTCAACATGGGAATTTATGTACACAAGCTAATAGTTTCATCTCACCTTTCAATAGCATAAAATCCAACGAAAAGTGAAACTGTTACTCAGCAGCCACCATCTGCAGGTTCAATGGAACTGAGCAACCCATTGCCTCTTAGCTGCATGCAATGATCTTCAGCATCAGATTGTGCACAGATAATCACTACTGACAATCCATTGTAATGCGCTTCTTGCATGATATTAACTGCATTATCAAGGGTCATTCCGGGGATGACCTTCATCAGTACTTGAACAACATATTCCCGTTTATTAAAGTTGTCGTTGTGCAATATTACACGATAGGGTGGTGCTGTTTTCCGTGATTTCCTGCACATCTTAGAAAAACCAGAATCAAATATGTTCTTACATTTTATTCTGCAAGGAAATAAATAGTTACATGTCTATACATGATATCACAGAAAATTCAACAAAACGCATGAATGAACAATTCAGCATCTAAGGCACTATAATTGGTTGCTTAGTTCCTTTTTTAGGGAGCAGGTTAAGGCATAAACATAGGTTCATATTTCAAAATGACATTATTTTTGAAGAAAATGAGGAAAATACTAGTTTGATGCGAATCTGCTAATCTATTACCATTGTTCTTACACAAGATCTTTCACCTGTTTTAGACTGGCTTTTAATGAAAATGACAACCCCTTTGAAAAATGAATCCCTTATTACTAACAAAAGGATCCTTCGAAAAAATTATCACTTTCTCATTGATTATTGGTAAAATAACTTCAAATATTACAATTTATATTTTCACTTATTGAAATGAAAATTTCCTTATTAACTCATGCAGAAAAACAAAGTTGCAAAACAACATTTGTCCAACTAGAAAACCTTAATTTGAAGTAGACAAAACTCCTGCTTACTTCAAATCAAATTCAGACTCACGGCCGGGGGTGACTTTCTCAATAACTGGCTTTTCAAGCAACCCTCCTCCTTTACCAGATACTGCTGCCAATACAGCCACCGGTACGCAAATATTGGAGTATGGTCCTTTACAAAATGAAGGTGTATCCCCTGAAATGCAAATCTTCAATATGTACAGTTGAAGCCCTTAACCATATAAATAGGATAGGACACAACATTGTTTCAGGGATACAACAAAGTAGATAGCGAAACAAATGAGATATATTATGGGTTAGAAAGAAAATAAAAAGCTCTTGAGACTTGAATATTTATTAGGCATAAATTCTAAAGGCATCACAAAATATGCTTAAATAAGAAAAACTACATGATCTTCCATACACAGGAGAGGGAGACACATTTAACATAAACATTGAATTTAGCAAAAGAAATGAAAACAATGACTCTGAAATAAAGTGCAGGTGTTAAATCTTCCAACTACTGTCAAATTTTGTAAAACGTACCAAAGAATAATTTCATCTGGATCTAAGAATTAATATGTTAACTGCATATGAGTTGAAAGTATTTGATAGGCAAGAATGGTAGTCAGTATGGTGACAATTGAACGTCTTAGTTCAACATATTACACCAAAATCTTAAGAGACTTGAGCCGATGCCAATCGGGTAACAAGCTTGTAAGCAGATTTAACAATTCCTATTAATCGACTTATCACTAAAAACATATCATGAGAGAGGAATTTATAAAAAGACCAATGTTTCAGGAACTATTTTATACTTCTGTTACGTTTCTTGATAGAAGAAACATATTAATTGCAACTCACACAAACTAATTCACTGAAAACACACCGTGTTATAGATTTAGAATGGCAAAACAACGTGTACAATGCCAAGGGACAATGTATCCCTCCTTAAACGACTCTAACAATCAACTACTTCTTCTCATATTTTCTTCTCACATAAACATTCCATTTCCTAACAATTTCACACCTAAAAATATGTGAAGATCAACATGAATGAATTAGGTAAGTAAAACAAGATTATTGCGTGATAAACAAAATTTGTTAAACAAACAAACAAAATGATGTTAGTCACTAAAAGTAGTTCATGGAGACTACTACTAATACTTAGTTCGGGTGTTTTATTTTTCCCTTCAGACCATGATCAATACATATAAGATGGGAGGGAGAGAATTGAAACCAAACATGCCAACACCAGTGTAGAATATGCAGAGCTGGTTTAATAACATTACATAAGTTTCAAAGAATTCAATGCCTACAAAATCCACTATTTGATCAATGTCACACTCTCTTTGAACTCACATATCCAAGACTCAAATTTAAGTAATGATGTTTACTATCTTCTATAATGATATGTTCTCCCAAATTGTGATTGACAAACATACAAAGTGACAAATCTTTAGTCCGGAGAACATTGTCACCAAGCCTTCATATACTCATAACCTGGCTGAATAATTGAGTTTTATAAGGGTGAACAAACCAGGTGTCATAGTCATTCCTCCTTTCTACAAAGAAAAGAACGCTTAAAACATCATATCCAAAAAAATTAGGAAACCAATGACAATGAATTTATATAAACCATAACAATAACATCATTCTTTTGCTTGGAAGAGTTTATCTGGGTGAAACTTCATAACTTTATGCACTCCACTTAGGATCATAACATCAACTTATGAGTACACATCAATTTGTTTTCATAAATATACCTAATATTTGAGACTATATAGAACCACAGAGACTATATTTTAGTTCCCTCAATACAGAGATATTTTCCATCCTAGTGCAACTGTTAAGACAATCGGTCACGTTATAAGTTTACACAATCGTAATTCTATAAAGTATGAAATCAATCCTATGCTATACCCAATCACCAAATGCTTTATCCCTGAATTTCAGCTTCAGAACTACTTCCAATTACTACCACATTCACATTAGCCAACATATTCAACAAACAAAAAAGTTTCTTACTAGAAAATGAAAATCCCACATAATAATAACCAAATCCCAATTCCCTTGAGCAACAGAAACTCGAGAACACTCAAAATATTTTGAAAAAAAAAAAGAAGGAAAACAATACACATGAAACCACAGAGTCGAAGTGCCAAGAAATCGAAATCAGAAGAAAGAAGATGAACCTGGTTTGAAGACATGGTTGGGAGAGAGAATTCTCCCGCAAATCGCACTCTTCATTTTCCTTGTTCGAGTTCTTTGATCTTTCTTTTCTTTTTCTTTTTTCCTGTTGTTGGTTTTCTCATTACAATAAATAAATGAAGATATCAATAAAATAAAATGAAAAATTAGGATTGAAAATTGGTGGACCGAGAAAATGACACGTGTATCTTTGACACTCGTTTCGACAAGCAGAGTTCCTCTCATCTACATTTAACGTGGAAACATTATTTCAATTAGGAGATTTCAATCATTTGTTTGAATTAAAAGATGAATTTGAGAGTCGACAAAAAATAAATTTAAAGAGAAAAATAGGTTAAAGGTAAGATTATTTGGATTAAAAGAAAAATATAAGAAAATAAGAAAAAATGGTTAAAGTTTATGAATAATGTGATTGATAAGAATGTTAAAAAAAGTGTTTTGATAGAAAAAATATAGAAATCATTAAAGTGTTTTGAGAAAATATAGAAATCATCAAATTGTTAAAGTTTATGAATAATGTGATTGATAAGAATATTAAAACAAATATTTTGAAAATTATTATTATTTAAAGTATTATTAATATTTTAATTATTATTATTATTATTTAAATTATTATTAATATTTTAATTATTATTATTATTTAAATTATTATTAATATTTTAATTATCATTATTATTATTATTTTTCTCTTAATTTCGCTTAAACAAAACCAAAGATATATTATTGTGTCGAACAAAAGACAATAATAATAAAAAAAGGCAATAAAATTCACCAGCAAAACCTCTTTATCATCATTTCACCTTTTTTATTCTATCATCATTGTTTCTACCTAAAGCTACTACTATAACTCAATTCCACATTTTCACTCCCTTGACCTATGTTCCTAAAGCTCCTACCTCCAAACAAACTTTATTGAAAAATAAAAACATAAGATTACAAGATTATATCAAATGTCTTAACTACAATGTTAACCACTCTTCTTAGTATTGTGTATCTTTCTTAGCACTTAAACAACATATGTTCTTGCATAAAATACGATCATGAATAAAAATCACAACCATAAAAATAAAAGGGTGAACTAACATAAATAATAACAATCATTTTCATCACATATTTAAACATATAATCACATGTTCAAAATATATCATCACATTAAATAATACAACTATCAGTGATCTTAGTGTCAGGATACTGGTTTGTAACTCTCGCACATAACTTACCAATAATCGCTCTACCTCCCCACTACACCCCAAGAGTCTTACAGGCAGAATGAACACTTTCACTCACTGTTAGAGACTGCCCATCTTTCGTTGAGTCACCATCATACAAACATACATTTACATGTCATCATAACCAAATCTACTCCACAATCTAGATTCATATAAAATAATACATAATACATCACATAAAAACAAGAAAGAAAGAAAGAAAACAAGAAAAGAAGAACGTAACACTAATGCAAAAACAACGTAACGTCCAACCACTGAATAGTCAACGTTAAAAATGACCGATGACATTTTTGTAAATAAATGCAATTATTAAACGTCGTTTAGAATTGTAATTCGACGTAAAAGGATATAAAACGTCGAATGCCCCAGCGTTAAACGTTAAAAGGTTAGTGAATTCAATAAAAATTTGAGCGCGAGATTAAAAATTTATTTACTTTATCTTAGCGGGCGAGACCTTTTTCTCCTCTCAAACTTTTTTCAAACAAAGTTTGACGACCATCACATGCAATCTTTCTTTCATTTGATACAAATGCTTGTTAATTAACTACTTCATGTATGATTTTTGTTTGTTTTGACCGATTATTTTCGTGCTCTTATCCTTCATAGGCGCATTCTGCTTTCTCTCTCACTGGTGACGATACTCTATTCCGAGGAACCTACCTTTTGAAGGTCAGTTTTCGTTTTCGTTTTGAAGAACTTATTTGTTGAACTTGTTTGTTGTTTTTTTTTTGTTGAACTTGTTTTTTGTTGTTGTTTGGTTGAACTTGTTTGTTGTTGTTGTTTGGTTGAACTTGTTTGTTGTTGTTGTTTGGTTGAACTTGTTTGTTGTTGTTGTTTGATTGAACTTGTTTGTTGTTGATACCACGCTACACTTTCATAGTTCATGTTTTATAAAATACCAAAAAATGAAATTTGTTGTTTTTCTGCTTTGCAGGTATCTTGTAAAAAATAATCACAATTAATTAAAAAAAAATGATTAACGTCATATATTGAAAAATTCAACGTTAAATTAACGTCGTATATTGACAAAATTCGACATTAATTTAACATCAAATTTTTTAAATTCGACATCAATTTATCGTCTCCTGATATGACGTCGTTTGCAAATTCGCTGTTAAAAGTCCAAAATATTCGACATTGTATGCGATTTTTGTACTAATGTAAGCTCCTCCTAACTCTTACTATTCACTTTTTCATTCAGCCCCTTCAAAACTCAATATTTAAAATTTTCTCCCTTCTTCCTTGTCTTGTCACGATTTCTATTAAAATTTTCGCCTAACCCTTGTTCTCTCATATGTTTATAAGCCTAATATTTCTAAGAGAAATACAATATTTTATTCTCACTTATTATTATCATCAAATAATAACATATAACAATATTTAAGAGTATCTCATAATATAACAATATCTCAAGATATATTTTAATTTGAAACAATATTCAAGAATATAAACTAATATATAAAATAATTATTCACCAAATCTTATTTTTCAAGCTATAAACATTAATAGATGCATAATCTATAATTTTTCAAGCTTGTTTTTTTGCAACACTTCCTTTCTTAAGTTAGATGAGTCATAATAACATGCAATTTAAGAAGATAACATATGAAAAGAATTTACCTAAGGTAAATTTATATTAACTCATCTATAATTGGGGTATTACATTTAGTTTTTGATCAACATGATTAAGTTTTCATTATGCAACCTAATGTTGCAAAGATACAAATGAGTGTTATTTGATTTAAGTCACTCATAACTAAAATAATTCAAATATTATTCGAACACGTAATCACTTTTGATTAAAAATCCAAGTATTGTTGGAACAAAATCACTCCTAACTAAAAATCAAGTATTGTTTGAAATGCAGTCACTCTTTGTTAAAAATCCGAGTATTGTTTTGATCTCAACTACTCATGATTAAAACACTGAGTATTGTTTGGAACATAACCACTCTTAACTAAGAGTTTTAAAAAAGATGAGAGTGATCCAAAAGATCACAAATTTTTCACTCACTAGAAAGAAAGATAGCATATCGTGACAATCTCAAAATTTAATCACTCTAGTTTGAACACAACCCATGTTCTGATGAAGATCCGGGCACACTATTTTTTTCACCAATGTTTTGAATAACTTCAAATTGATAATTTTTTAAAAGAAAACTAAGTTGAATAGTCTTTGCAAATAATTTTCTACCTTTTAAAAGTATTCACGTCAAATCTTCATCTTCATTACATTGTTTGTTCACCCATGAATATAGGGATGCATTAAATGCAAAACATCCAAGATTAAATGTTAATATCCCTTTCAAACAACATTCTAATAGCTAGCATGGCTCATTAGACATTGGTCACTGATCCTTTATCCAAAATGAGGAAAGAGCATATGATCATACAAAGCAAATAGTCATAGAGTTGTCATAGGGAGCTTCAGAATATGTATTTTGAAGCAGTTTTAGCATGTGTTTCAAGAAATATTTTATATTGACTTGAACTTTGTGAGATCTTTTTGGTAGATGTGAAAATGAAAACATTTTCTGCAACACAAAAATGTCAATTACAATGTTAGCCAGTAGAATTACTTATATGCATGCAGTTTAATGTAGTTTCTGCTTATTAGATAAAAACAAAACATATTGCGTGACAAACCTATTTCTTCTCTCATAATATGTTTTACAATCTTTGTATCTTACTATTAGAACATTTATACTTTAAAAACACTTAATCAAAATAAATAAGATTTAATCAAAACACTTTCTTTTACAATCATTTATATGATTATGATTAGTACATTTCAAATAGTAACGATATAAAAAAGTTGTTAAAATATCACAGGTGATAAAAAAAAAGTTGTTATTAAATGGGGAAACTATTTTTCTTCTTTTTAATAGTTTCGAAGCCTTACAATTTACAAATGAAAATCTGAATTCAGTACTATTAAAATTTTCTTCCAAAGATTAGAAAACAAAATATAATTTAATTAGCATGTGCCTTTAATATATAAATACACTACCGTTTTGATAAATTTACATGGATCATGTTAGGTTGTGGTGAGCAAATTAAACTCTTGTAGACAGTATTGCACACATAAAGTCTTAATTCACTTTATTATTCAGATATTGTAAATTCTATATTATATCAATAAGTTAACATCTCAATAAGACACTAAACTAATTGATAGAAAGAACACTAGGCTTGCTGCTTGAAGGAGGACAGACACCACAAATTAGAAAATCCCCAACTTCAGTTTAATAAACTAGATTAATTGCTTATGCTTACATATTTTTTCAATAACATAAAATGGATTTTTAGGTGTAAAACTTATAAGTAGAAGAGTCAGCAACAATATTCCTTAAGCCACCAATAGTAGATACCAACATAATGCACACTCCAACGTATATTGAACCCTGAGAAACACACAAAAAAAAAAAGAGGGTCATTGCCAAAAGAAAACAACAATGAACTGTGATAATCGAACTTTGTATTCTCTTAGAAATGTTGAAATAAATTAATCATTACCCAATTGATGAACCAGTTGATGCTGAATCTCTTTGGCTTCTTGATGATCAGCCACATCACACTAGGAAGCTAAACAACCGACACACCAACATTAATCTTCTATGTTCTAAATGAACTCTTCGTAAATTTGGTAGTTTGACATAAGCATGAGGAATGAGATGGTAAGAGAGCCTTACAAAGTATGAAGTAGGAGCAAAACCAAAGCCACCAAAGAACCCAAGAAGATCACCAAAGAAAGGGAATGTGACCCCAACAAATAATGTAAAAGCTGTAACATTTTAACAAGCTCTGGTTAGTTCAAGAATTTTCACACAATTGTTTTAGGTGGAAGATAGCTGTGGTCTCAAACTAAAATGTAGATGGTTTCAAAAATCTCACCAACAAAAGCTGATCTAGCTACAAGTCTAAGAGATAATCCAGGAGGGAAGTTCAATCTTTTGACCATCGACCTCTCGATCAAGTCAAAAACAGGCATAGCATAAACCTGGAATCCAATGTTTCGACATTAATAAGGTAACATACTAGAGTATTGTGAGCATGTGCTTGCTTGTGCTGTGTTTGTACCTGGTAGCTACCAACAACATGAATGAATACCATCAAGTTAGCTGAGGCTATGAGCCACGCAGGTTTTTCAAATTCCATAAGCACATTGTCCTCAACGTCTCTTCCAAAGGTCCAATATCCTACCAGTGCCAGTGGGAAATAGCATATAGCATTGATGAAATATGCACCTATAGCACCTCTCCACATTGGTATCTTTGAGGGCTTCTCAGGAGTTGATGGAATTGTGGCCTGAATTTCAAGGGTCACTGCATGGCCAGCAAATGCAAATGAAATTTGACCAAGTGCATTGAAGATTCTGAACATCAAGTCCGTAGAACTGGTTTGCTTGTATGCATAGCTAACATTGTCAACACGGCCTCTAGCCAAACATGCCACCCAAGATATAGTTGAATAACTGCAATCAAAGCACCAGAAGAGAACCTAATTAGAAGCCACTGGATTCACAAAAAACAATGAGTGTTAAATAGTATATACTATATTTTATTTCAACTAATCCAACCATGTGTTCTAGCAAAGATCTTTTCTTAAAGTTGAATTTTTTCAACCGACTCTGCCAAGTTTTAAAAGTCATGCATGTGGCTCTGCTTGTTCACAAGCATAGCCAAAAGGGTAAATTTGATGATATCTTTCTACAAAATATTTAGGCTTCGTATCAAATTCTGAGCTTCAGGGACAGTTTTCACATGGATAACTCATCCTGGGAAGAATCCAATCAATATTTTTCCCTGGAATCTTCCTTACATGGGTGCAAAAAGCCAAGCCAGCTCAGTAACCCCCCAAATCTGCTAAATATTGAATGATAGTGATCATGATGGAAAGCTAGTGCCAGAAAAGTGAAGACATGGGTGGCTTTTCCAATGGTCCCATCATTTATTAAGGCCAAAAATGATCCTTTCATCAAAACATCTATTTCAGAAAGATAGATATTTAATAATACAAAAGAATGGTTAGGACCATTATGGAAACTCCCCTAGACATGTGGAAATCAAGAAGTACCTCAGTGACATCACTGCAGCTGCTAAAGAAACTCCTGCAACGGAGTTGAAATTGGGAAGCTGAGACAAGAGGAAATGGATTCCACCAAAAATGACAATCCACCAAGATTGCTTAATTTGAGTACAATTGGTGCAAGCAATCTCCATGAACTTCTTCAGACACTTCCCTCCGGTGACCATATAAACAATATTACACCCAACTTGCACAATCAGTTGCTGGGGCAGCACAATCCATGGTCCTAACTTTGGTCCAAAAGCATGTCTACCAAGATCAATGTAACGATCAAACCGAGTTCCGGGGACACACTCATGGAGTTGGATCATTTGCCACATTGAGTTTAAGGTCAGGCACCACGTTAGAAACAAAATCAAGGTCCCTGGTACCCTTCAAAGATAAGGAAAAAGAAAACTCAGTTACGTAATATATGTTGCTCAAGTTGCCACCTTTGTTGAATTTCAAAGACTTGAAGTTATAAGTTGCAGATTACCATCCTAGATATGCCATGGCATAGGGCAGACTGAGAACACCAGCACCAATCATGGCTGTCACAGTGTGAAAAGTTGAGTACCACCATTTGGCATTGCGAGAGGGACCATTCTCCAGCCATTTCTGATCTGATTTAACTTCCTACAAGTGTAGAACATGCAACAACATGAATGAAAAGAAGTAAAAAAAGATGACATAACAGAAGAGTGTTGTTTAGAAAACAAAGAGTAAACTACGTTGATAACAGTATAGTACCATTTCCTTGGAAGGGGGAGAAGAAGCTGAGACCATTTTGCCTCAGTTGAAAAATTAGAGCAGAGATAGAGGACTTCTGGTGAAATGTGTCTCAATTTTATGTGAAGCGGTTGATGCTATATAAACTGTTCCAAAGTTTATGCATTTATTAATGGTGAACAGATCATCATCCCTGCTTTCTGTGGTACATGCTTTTACAGTAGTCAACAATAGTCAATGTAGAGGAGCATTTGTGGAACCGTTTTGGTAATCCACTAACATCAATTCAGACCCATTTTTGTGTGTACCTATTTCAAATCCTGGCTACCTACATCATTGAAACTTGTAATCTCTCCATCCAAAATGCTTAGTTTAAAACTTTTTTCACACATAATGAATATCATAAGTGATAGTGAATATCATAAGTGAATATCATAAGTGATGGCAACAAGAATAGAGAGTCTAAGTGTCACGTTAAATAGAAATGAAAAAGTAGAATATTATGTAAAGATAAAAAATCATTAATTTATTGTGTTAAAATTTTGAACAAAAAGTAATATCAATCTTTTATATGATTAGAATTATATTTTATTGGTGTTTATATATTTCTTGTGAACCCCTCTTCTATAAATCCATTAGATAGTATATTTTGGCTTAATAGGTTTTTCTCTCCCTATTTAAGGAATTTATTATATGCAATCTTTCAATTTTCCTTTTATCTTAAAAACATGTGTGGTGAATAGAATTGAAGAGACTGAATAGTTCGAGAAGTTCAGAGTTACTCACTGTGTGTACATCAATTTAACCAAAGTGATCATGATAGATGGTGACCAAATTGAAAAATCACCTTAAATAAAACCCTCAAATATTGGGAGAAAGAAACCATTAAACTATATATTTTTCTAAAATTAATGATTAAATATATTTTCATGTTTTCTTTTAAAATTAAATTATATACTTATTTTATTTCTACACTTTGGTAAAAATAATGTAAAACATTATCACTAAACATAATAAATAAAGTTAAAAAAATAGTTTACATATCTTTTGTGAAATATAAAGATAAAGTAAATATATAATTTAGTTTAAACACGGTTCACAATTTTTAAAAATAGTTTACATATAAAAAAACATGTATAACCTTTAATAAGTGTATTATGTATGTTGCAAGTAACAAAAATAATAGCATTTCAACTTAGTTTTCTTCAAAAGTTTGATCTTTTACAGTGTTAAAACATGGGGGTATTTTTTTATGGATTACTTTTGGTAAAGGGTAACACATGAAATGAGGAACATAATTTAATCACTCTTTGGGGCAGTTAGGAGACAGCCACAAACTTTTTTTTAGTGGGTTTAGAAAATTGGTGGAGGATTACACATAGGTGTAATGTAATGGTCCTTCCCATTGGATAATAGGTAATGAAATTGAGACGTGTATTTTTTTTTTCGTTAAATAATTATTTTGAAACATCTAAATTTTTTATATTTATTTGATATTATTTTTATTTATCTTTTTTTTAAAATAATATAAAAATTTATATTTATATGATTATAAAAATGTATATCCGTCGTTTTCTCCATATTCTAAAATGTTGTTTAATTTTGGAATTGACTAATGATGGAAACATCTTTCCGGTGAGTGAAAGGGATCCAAAATTTCATCATTACACATCTTGACTTAGGCCTTATGAAAAAAAAAGCATTTTAATTTCTGGTTGATGATTAAAGTTTAAGGCAAAGTTGGTGGAGATTCCATTGAAAAGATGATTTCTAATTTTATTTCCAATTCAATCTTATTTCATGAAATAAGGTAGTATAATTTGTTTCATCAAATTTATGACAAGTGCTATTATACTAATACATGATGCTTATTGTTCATGTTAAAGATGCTTTGGTTGAGAAGTTAACTTTTCATGTATTGTTTTCGATAACAAATTATATTTTATTAAGTATTGTTTTCGTTGAGAAGTTAACTTAATGTTGTTATTATTAATTTGATCAAAATGATGATATTGACTCGTTTTAAAAAAATAAATTAAGTTAGAATAACCTAAAGCAGGAAATATTAAAAACTATTAATTATTTAATTTGATTAAACTTCCGAATTTGACCTTTTCCACCCGAATTAAAAGTCACTACTGTATTAAAGCTGAATTATTATTTTTTTAATTACTTATTTGAATATTGTCGCCATAAAAAAAATTCATTTTATTTATATTTTGATAATTTTTATGTTGAATAACTTTTTCTCATAAGATTTTCAATAAACATAAGACAAAAAAAACTATGAATAATTATATTTGATACTTTTTTTACTTTTTATATACTGGTTTTTATCAAAAAAAAAACTTTTTCAACCAATCAAATTATACAATTTTAAAAGTTATTAAAATTTTATCGTGTCAAATGAATGGATTTAACACATCAATGTGTCAAAATACGTGTATTCAAAAACTATATATATGATGTTCTTTCTGAATCAAAATTATTTGAAAGTTTTCTAGATCTTTCATTTATGTCAACATGTAAATAAATAATTTACTTTTTATTCTTAAATTAATCACGAATCATTTGTGGAAACATATGTTAATTATTCGAAGAATATATTCATAAAACTGAAAATAATATATGCTAAAGTAATTGAGTGTTATTAGTTGGTGACGCTGATGTTTGGTTGGAGGATCCATTCCTTCACATCTCATCTGTCACCCATCTAAGTTCCTTTTTATTATTTATTTTTGTTTTTTATTCTTCTTTGACAAACAGGAATTTCCAAAAGCTATCCTTCTAAATTAAACATTAATTAAATTATCCTTCTATCCTTTCCTTTTGAAGATTTTAATTTTTTAGAAATGCTAAAAGTACTGGTTTGGAGTACTAAATTATTCATACTTGTACTCTAACCCAATGATAAATAACAAAATTAAAACACTAGTTTCTTCATTGAACTTATTTTTATTTATTAAAATAAAATATAATAAAATATTGTAGATATTATATATTGGTTGAATAAATTATTTTATTTATTGCTCTTTTAATGTAGCACTATACAAGTGGTTTTTTTCTTCATTCATCCTAATAATTTCTTGTTTTCTTTTATAGATATTATGGATGAAAATTCTAATGTGTATTATACATGTTGGTCTCTTTTTTCATTAATGGATTAGTTTTTTCACTATTTTTATCAATCATTTGTCTCTTTCTGTCTTTTCATGGAATTTTGTATTTTTTTTAATATTAGTATAAATATTAATTTTTACATACTTCTATTTTGACATTTAAAATTTGAACATGTTTGTAATAAAGTTATTGAACTTTTAAAGAATATTATTATGATATTGCACATAGTTATTTTTATTGAACTTTTAAATATTAATGATATTATTTTGATATTGCACATAGTTATTTTATTGCTAAACTTGTTCCTTTGTTAATTTTAGAACATTATCTTTCAATTCACTCACCACTCAACAAAGAATCTCAATCATTATATAATATATTACATCATCATATTTGAGAGTTTTATGACAAGTTTATTTATGATATGAAATAATTTTTTTTAACCTTCATAGACAATTGTAGTCGTTTATTTGGATATTCTTATTGATACATAAATTTGAAGCTGTTAATAATATAAAATATATTCTTCAAATGGTTAAAAACTCACCTTAGGACTAAAATTAAGTATTTCAGGTTTTATTGACTTTTAAGTAAAGTAAAATGTCAAGATCAACTTTAACAAAACTAAATAATTAAAAGAAAACACCATCATCTCTTTCTTAAATATTTATAATATTTGATTATATTTGATTCTAATAATATGTACATAAAAATATACAACATATATAGCTATTAAATGAAAAATAAATAAATATTTAATTTTTAAATATGAAGTTAAAAGGAAAAATAAAACTATGCCGACCAAAGTAAAAAAAATATACTAAAAATAAAAGATAATATATATATATATATATATATATATATATATATATATATATATAATATTCATAATAAAGTAATAATTTTTTTATCTACATATTATGTAATGACATCAATTTTAGAATTAAAGATAAAAGTTGTCAACACTTTTCAGAATGTAATGATTTTTAAATTAGACCAGTTAATGAACTAGTTGTGAAATACTTCTAGATTTAATAGAGAAAAACTAATATTACTAAAATGGTACATTATAAGATTCGATGTTACTTCACAAGTCGACATGTTTTTATTTTTTAACTTAACTAAACAACTCTCTTACATACTATAAATTTTAGTTTCTATATGAAAGATAAAAGTTGTCAGCACTTTTTATAATATTTGTAATCTTTTTAAAATTGGACTGATTATTGAATTAGTTATGAAGTACTTCAAAGTTTAATGGAAGAAAACTAATACTATCAAAATTATACATTACACGATTTAACTTGATGCTACTTGATTACAAATCGATCTGTTTTTACCTAGTTTTAATTTGACTTCACATACTTTAATGACATATTGTTCTTTAACTTAGCACATTATGAATGAGACAACTCATTTACGAGATAAATGGACCATGACCCACCCAGACTCATATAGATGAGAATTCACAAACCTATAATTATCCTATAAATAGTATACTTATCAAGGTAAATAACAAACGTTAATTTTTTATGACATCAATTGTTATCTGACGCACCCTACTAACTTGGGGTCAAAGTGTCTTTTGCAGGCACACCATGATTTATCCATGGAGGATGACTATCAATAAAATAAGCGAAGGAAGCCCACTTGATAAATAGAAGATTGAGGAAGTCCATGAAGATCATCTTCACATGATACATTCGGCTTTATAAGTACAAAAGTTATTTTAATAATGAAAAATATATAGAAACATTTTAAAGTATAAGATGTATTAAATTTTTATAGTTAAAAATTAAAATAAGGCTAAAATCTTTATTTGATATTTTTGTTTTAATTATTTAATTTGATTTTTTTAAATTAATATCTAATTTCTATTAAAATGACTCAATTATGTTTTTTTTTGTTAGATTAAGATTAATGTCGTATTTGTATATGTCAAGTGTCATAATATTTTTAATATTTTTTATCAATCTCTTTTAAGTTTCTTTTTTACCAATTGTATGTCATTGTCCTGTAATATATCTGTTAGTATCACGTGTTAGTGTTAGTATCATATGAGAGTATTTTGTATTCAATCCGTCCTTATATTTGAAACTTTGACTCTATTGAGTTTTTTTTAATGGAGCAATGTTGTCTCTAACATCCCAATTTTAGTAACTTAAAACTGATAAAATAAGATAATATAAAATTGATAAACAAAACATATTGTCTCAAACTATAAACATATGATATTAATACAGTTATCTAAAAAAACTATACTAATGAAGTATATATGTGAACCTATAACCCTCCTTTAGGATGCTACTAAAAACTTAAAAAACTTTCGTGCATATACTAAACGTAATTACTTTTCATCATAAAATAAAACATTAAATCGTTCACGTATTTCATCAAATAAATGTTCCACTCAGGAAAGTTTATTTCAATAATAAGAAAAATTTAAGAATAGTCAATAATTAATGTTTGTACAAAATAAATCCAAAATACAAGAAAATGTGTTCCCAATGTAGTGGGATGCCGTGAGAAAAAAAATATCGTTCGACATAAAACAAAATTATATAAAACCATTCTCATTATTTAATCAAAATCCTTTCTCATTATTTAATCAAAATCCTTTATAAATCTGTAAAGATAATGCAGAAGCAAAAGCACAATTTAACATTGTCTAAATAATGCAAAAATAAATCGTAACATGTCCTTTACAAAAAACAAAGTCTAGTGTGAATGAAAATCAAAACATAAAAACCCAAATAGTATTTTCCCTCTCTCTAGTCAATCTACTTCACTTCAGCTACATTTGTAACATTATTTACTCCCGCACAAGTACGATCATCTCAGGTGGAAACCACAACCACAACATGCAAGGGTGAACAACCAAAATAATCATAGTAAAACATACAATAAAGTATAAGAACAATAATCATAATCCAACGCATGACATCATATCATATTACATCACAGTAATAAGATCACAACCAAACCATACACAAGCCCTTGTCGTTTCCTTGAACTTTGTCACACCAACCTGTTTCGCAAAACAGGGCGATTCGAGTCGTCCTCTATCACAACTTCAAACCTATCTCTTTGAATCCTCAAGGACTAACGAGTAAAAACTCTGATACTACGCATACCGGGGCATTATAATCAACATGAGCCGAAGCCATTAGACAAGACATCCAACCATTTCTATCCCCTCACAAGAGGAGAGGTGACACTTGAATCTCTGTGTCTACTCAAGACCCAAAATCCCCCTCGTATACGAAGAGCTTTAACCCCCGACAAAAGTAACAAGGTTAGCTGAGTACCTATGAGGTCATGATTGGCAAAGCACTGGATGAGGCCAAGGTTAGCCGAATTGTTGAGATTACGATAAGAGTTCACGAAGAACGTTCAATGTTGACTGTTAGAGGTGCAACAGGAGTTCACGAAGAACATTCCCTACAAACCTATTGATGGTGCAACAAGAGTTCACGAAGAATGTTCCTTGTCAATCTATTGAAGGTGTGACAAGATTTAACGAAAAACATTCATTGCCAACCTATAGAAGGTGTTGTAGAAGTTCACAAAGAACATTAAATGTCGACCGATTGAAGGTGCAACATGAGTTCACGAAGAATGTTTGGTAGGAGTTCACGAAGAACATTCTTTGCTGACCTATTGAAGGTGCGATAAGAGTTCATGAAGAACGTTCCATACTGACTTGTTGAAGGTGTGACAGGAGTTCACGAAGAACGTTTCCTGCCGACTTGTTCCTATTGACTGAAACTGGTCGATTAGTATATAGTGTCATGTGACCTGCGTAGAAAGGAAAAAAAAATTCACATTGGATGGTCAAAAACAACAAAGCCGAAAGGTCGACGCAAAATAAGACTGAGTAGTGTAATATTGGAGCCAATTTAGGCTATAAGCTAAATGGTGAACCTAGAGAGATTGAAAGTCTATGCTTAATGCTTGGACAAAGATGGTCGTGCACTAGAACGAAAGCTAAGTCGTTGAGATTGAGGCTGCATGATTGCAATGGGATGCCTGCTTGGGCGTTATAGTGGGTACCAAAATGTTTTAGGGTATATGGGTCTTAGGCCAAATTCGAGGTTGGAGAGGTTAAGGAGTACTGTAGCATACCGGACAGGAAATGTGTATGAGGTTAACCTAGCATTGTAATAGAATGGACAAGATGTGCAGGAGATTGACTGCGCACTTAGAAGACCAGGGAAGACGTGCAGGAGACTGATCGAGCACTATAGCAAACCGAATTAACTACTGAGGAGGCTGATTGGGCTATTGGAAAGCTTGGCTATACTTTTTTTTCATTCATCTAGAACATGTGGGAGGATACCTGTAGAAGACATTTTGATGATTAAGTTAGTATATAACCGTTTAGATGGCTAAAGATGCATGTTGTGTGTATGATGCTCTAAATTCATACTTAAAACCTTTATATTATGGTTGAGATGAACCTTTACATTTTGTTGACCTAATTCTAATCATACTTTAATATATATTAAGAAGTTAATCTATTGATGGATAATCATTAAGATGCTGAACTTGTGGAGGGAATGGTCCGGTTGTTGAACAAGCCGGTCTAACAATTGTGGAGCTTGGTCATACTGTGGAAGGGACTCATCAAGCTGTTGTGAAACTTGCGATAGAAAAGGCTAGCCGAGTTATTGTGGAGCTCGGCCATGCCCCTGTAGAGGCCGACCAAACTATTGAGAAGCTCAACGGAGATTGGCTAGATTGGTGGAGCTCGGTCTGAGAAATACTCGTCGTACTGCCGGAGCTTGATCTCAAGGAGACTGGCTGCTGTGGAGTTCGGTCCTATAAAAGACCTGCCATTCGGTACAATATTTAAATAATCAAATTGAAGAACAATTATTACGTTGAATATCTTCTCAACTAACTTATGTGCTTGTTGAGTCAAATAGCAATATAAACAAATATAATAACGATTTGTTAAAACTAAAAATAGTTAATTACATTGTATAATTAAATATAATTACGTTTTCTTAAAATTACAATAACTTTTAAAATAAATGAAGGAAATAATGATATAGTGGATATTAAATTACAACAAGTCTCCTAAAAAGTGAACAAGTTACTCATTCTTTTCCGGCAAATAAGTTAATTAACTATTTACACGTACAAAAAGACAGAAATAATATTTCATTTCATGAAATTTAGTCTATCAGTTAATTTATCTAATTATACAATAATAACAAATTAAGCACTAGCTTAATTATACTTTTTTGTTTAATTATATTTTATTATATATATATATATATATATATATATATATATATATATATATATATATTATTTCGCTAAAATATTTTATGAAATAAATTATTAGAATATAGGATTATGTGATTAAATTTGGCACAATATTAAAGTTTTAATAATAATTAAAGATATAAGTTAAGAGATATCCTGTATATTTATTATTATATATAATAGTAATATATGCTTTTAATATATAAAAAACTTACTATTTATTTCATCAGTTTCTTTAAAATATATCAAATTGAATATATAGTGTTTTATTTTAAAAAAATATGAACTCTTTTTAAATAATTAAAAATAATATATATATATATATATATATATATATATAATAGTCATTGATGTTTGTTGTGAGGTAAGTGAAGTTAGATTTTTTCTTTAATTGATGTTTGTGGTGTAAGTTTGGTGTTTGTATGAGTATTAAATTAATTTGGTGTGATTTCTGTTTTTTTCTAGTGTTAACTCATTTAAATAGGTGTATTTGAGTATTTGATGATGAAATTTTGATGTGAGATATCTTGGATGATACTTTGGTCATGAATTATATGTGAATATGTTGTATTATTGATCAAAATATGTGTTGTAAAGTTTATGGAATAAGGAGTTGAAAATTTAGGAGTTTTGGTAGTTAAAATAGAGGTTTTAATATGCATTTTGGTGAGATAGTGTTTCGATGGAAAAATTTGGTATTGCAGGTTTGTTTATATATCACTTGAGGTTTGTTAGCACCATGAGTTGGTATAAATCTGATAGGAAAATTGGTACGAGTCATTGTGATGGTTTTATAAGGTTTTAAGCTCAAATAAGGGAGTTTTGACATGTGAATTTTGATGCAAGAGTTAGGAAGGAAAAATAGAGGTTTGGGGGTTGGTTATTTGGTCATTTAGAACTAGTTTTGATGTTGAAATGGGGGAAATTTGATGTAAGAGTGTTTGGTGGTTGATGGGTGGAGTCTAGCTTGGTTTGGAACTAGTTTTTAGGGGTTTGAACTAGTGAGATTTTGAATTTTAGGTTTTGTGTCTAAATGGTCATTTTGGAAAGTGTTGGTAAGTTATTTGTGACTTGTTGGAGTCCCTAAGTTGTTTAAAAATGAGCTATAACTTGTGGAATTCAATTTGGGTCTTTAAAGTGAAGTTTTGATTAATTTTGGATTGGAATCTTGTGATCAATCAGTTTAAAATGAGTTTAGGTTGGTTTAGATACATTTGTTTAGGTCCATTTGAGTTTAAAATACAATCTAGGAGTGTTATAAATTGAGAAAGATACATAGAATAGGTCATGAGTGGTTGAGGGGTGCAAATTCTGCAGTTTTGCTGCTGTAGAATTATACATTATAGCTGAACGAGTGTATTCTAGCTGAGCGAGCAGAATACTTCTAACTGAGCAAGCAGAATACTTCTAGCTGAGCAAGCAGAATACTTCTAGTTGAGCGAGCATAACCCACTGTTTATGTTTTCGCACAAAGAGCTTGGACACTAAGCGACCAGTCCAAAACCTGTTTTGATTCTTTCTTTCTTTGTTTTCTGATAACTTTGAGTTATGCTTTGACTTTGAGGATGGTGTTGAAGTATCTATTGTATTATATGATGATTTATTCTCAATGTTATGTATATATTTGATGTATGATCACTAATTTTATATGTTGGGATTCAATGTGAAAGTTTATGGACATATGTATATGGTTTCAAATGATTTCAAGGTTTGGAAGGTGGATTCCAAGGTGGAACTTCTTGGTGTGGTTCAAGTGTATTAGAAATGAATGCAGGTAACTCAGTCTTGGCAGTTTTCTTGATACTCTAATGGTCATACATTCTCATATAGAGAGGTTTGACGCATGTAGTGAGAGTAGCAAGTGGTCTTAGTCTAGGTGCTTTCAGTATGGCCTATGACGCGATATAGACTAATCTTGTGATGTGTTGTAGGTGAAACCCAATTGACAAAGGCTTTGCAAACCATAAGTGTATGAAATGTTAAGATGTTTTGTTTGATTTATATTACATCCGATTCATGTATGAAATGTTTTAAACTTATGATGTATTGCTTGTGTATCTAGCTTACCTTTGCTTTTCTGTTGTTTGTTGTATGTTGTTTTTTCTTTTGCAATGATCACTTAATGGTGTGAGCTCAGAGAGTCATCTTTTTAGTTACTTCAGCGAGAGGTGAGGATGAAACAGAGGTGTAGTTAGATGAATTTAACAAATGTAGATTTCTTTCTTGTAGTAGGTTTGTTTTATCTGGTTGATTTATTATCATATATGTAACATTTTATTTTAAGGATAATGATACTTAGACAACATTTTTTTGACAACATTTGAACATCATCTACGTGCATTTTGTGATTGGTCCATGGTGGTGTTTATGATCATTATTATTGATTGTAGAATAATTTTGGATCAATCACAGAATGACACGTAGATGATGTTCAAATGTTGTCAAAAAAATGTTGTCTAAGTATCATTATCCTTATTTTAATAGTTTTATATTATTAAAAATGAAATATTACAAAAATGTGATGATTTTATATATATTTTTTCTTAAAAGAATATTAAACAAATTCCTGAATATTTCGAGATGCATTTTCTATTTAGAGTTTGGGACTGAGCCGAAATCAAAAGGTTTTAATTTAGAAATATATGAAATTAAAGAAAAATTAAAAAGTTATTTGAATATTTCTTAGTTTCACATATTGATAGAGCGAGATACTAGGAATTGAATTGATAGTAATTTTATATATCATGGATATTTTAAGTGTAGAAGAGAGGATAACTATCATATTTCAAATTTAAGAATATTAATTATATTAAAATAATATCTTGTCAGCTAATTTACGTGGCGGTAAGTAAAATTAGTAACATCATTAAATTTAATTACGTTTTCTTAAAATTAAAATATCCAATAACTTAATATTTGTAAAAATAAAATAAAAAGTAAACTACAATAACAAGAGAATAATGATAGTGGAGATTAAAGTACGGATTCCTGTTCCTTCACAAGTGAACACGTTGCTCTTTCTTTTCGGGAGAGTAATGATGAAAAATGAAAACTATAGATTTTTTTTTTAATTTTATCTTCGTATCTAATAAATTTTTATTTAATGTTGTCCTAAAGTGATATCTAAATTACTTTATTTTTTTCAAGTGTTATTTAAATAAACTTATGGACTAAAAATAATGTTTTTTTTATTAAAAACTAAAATTTATTTATTTTATTAATGACCCAAAAGAGATTGGTATATTATTTCCAAAATTTATTCAATTCTATTTGAATGGATAAAAATGATCTTGGATTAATAGAATGAAAAAAATGCATTCATACATCTTAATAAGGGCAAATGAATTGAGAAGCTTAAATATGAGAAGGGTGTAAAATATAGAAGCTTATAGATGGTGTAGCAATGAGTGGATGGATGAAACTATAATGATTGTTTATATGAAATTAAGAAAGCATAAGAACCATATACTTTGAGAATAATCTAACTCAAATGAACAAAGAAGGAAGTATCCTTTATTCTTCTTTGAGAACCACCCACAAATTAACATGGCATCAAATCTACACAACTTTTCTTTAATTTGTTTAGCTTTTGAGGGTCTATGGATGAAATTTCTTGGGAACAAAATGTCATAAATATGCTCCAACATCTATGCTTATTGTATAATAATTCTATATTTTTTAATGTGAAAACAATAATTAATAACAAAAATATAAAGCTTGTCTTTCACTAATTGTTCAAATCAGAAAAGTAGAGATTGATTAAACCCTTTATAATAAGTCAGCCAAAACATTCTCAAATCATTAATTATTAGAAACAATTTTGAAAAGATTCCAAGAACATAACACAATAATATTCGAATACATTGAATATTTTTAAATAGTTCATTTTTATATATTATTAATGTAAAATTTATCGTTTCATTAACTATTTACATTACATGTATAGTATATGTGGTTTCAATTAATTAGAAACAAAATATTGAAAAGAAGCTTCGTTTTATATATGCATAATACTTTACTATTGTGTTTTTTAAAAATGATGATTCAGTTTATGATATGCCTATTTTCTTTTATAAATGGCTGCGTATATCTTGTAAAGCCCACAATTTTGGAATAACAAATTTTTATTGATAGTTTTTATTATAAAATATATTTTCAGTCAAAAAAGTTTTTATAATTGTTTCCAATTAAAAATTCATTATTTTTACATTTCTTATTGCGAAATTAGTGATTATAAGAATGTCAATGAATATAACTTGACCAACAAAATTAATTGAACTTATTTATCAAATTAATATGACTCACTATATAATACTTGAGACATACCATGTGAAGCTTCTTTCCATTCTTCTTTTATGGTGATTACCACAGCCGAACCTACTAAAATAGACAATCACTAGAATAAACTATAGATATTTTACACCATGTCAAGAAAAAAAAGTTTAATATTCTTTATTCATTGTTAAGTTTTCTAATAGATATATTTTTTATTCTTTTAGTCTTGATGATATTATTAGAAAATGTGTTTAAGCCTAACTCAACCTCATAAAACCAATTTGTAAAGTGAGGTTTGCACCTCACTTATATATTATAATTTGACTTTATCTCTAGTCAATATGGGACTTCCAACACACATAGACATCTCATGTGTGATAGTAGAAATGGGTGGTCCGATAGTGGTCCGACAACAGATGGAATAGAAATGCTCAAGAAACAAAAAATATTGCTAGAATAAGTTCTAACTATGGCTCTGATACCATATTAGAAATTGGAGTTTAAACCTAACTCAACCTCCAAAAAACCGATTTGTAAGGTAAAATTTGCACCTCACATATATATTATAATTTGACTTTATCTCTAATCGATATGAAATTTTCAACAAATATTTCGATAGTACTTATTAGAAAGATAAAATATAATGAGAGAAAAACTCAATCCACATAAAATATTGATTCTATCTTCAGATCAAATAATTAAGAAATTAAGTTTATTAGTCTCAAGGAGTTCACTTTTCTCTATCTAATATGGAACTTAATACATATTTAGATACATATTCCATGGAGGGGAAATATATTTTAATGATAAGTATATCAATGGTAGACTTCTTATATTATTGTTTCACCGTAAAAGGACATACTTAAAATTTTCTTCTTACAAAAACTTTCAAATCAAACAATTCTTACATCTAGAATTGTTCATTTATGTTGTACTCGTCTAATAATTACTTCAATAAAAAAAATATTTTTGTTAACAAATATAAATAATAGAAGAACCTAAATTATCAATGAGATTTTATTTACACTATCAGTGTAGCAAAAGCAAAGAAACAAATATGACCCTACAGTTTAATTATTAAAGGGCATAAAACGGTGAGATCCATAATTGTGATAGATTTTAATATAAGTAAGAGTTTATACATTCCTTATACCTACAAATATACGCATTAAATGCATTAACTTAGGACTAGAACATTATTCATTTTACAAATAATTATCACAACTTATTTATAAATAATTAATACTCATAATTATAGATCTAGAAATATAATTATATACAAATTGAAGAGGATAAATTAATTAATGATTTGTATGAATTATTCTTAAATAACTATATTAACATATTTAAGAGAAAAAAAAACATTTTAAAACCCTGTACAAATTTGTAAACGTTGAAGACTATCACTTTAATTATAAGACTTATTGAGTTCATTTATCACTTTCTCTTATTCTATTTTTTGCACTCATGGAATTCAAGTATCTTAGAAAGTTCACAATTTCATGCATCAACTTCCAACTAGTAAGAATCCATTTTCATTTTATCGTCATTATTCTCTACTTTGAGTTGTTCAACTTTTTATGCCACATTATATATATATTGTTATTGAAATTGTTTGTGGATAAATAAATCTAGTTTTTCAATTAGAAAATTGACTAACTCCTGCTCTTTTAATGTTTAAAGTTCAAAACATCTTTTCAAATTAAAAAAAAATTTGTCTAAAAAGAGTTTTAAAACTACTCTAAATTATAAGTTGGCGGCTTAAATATATTTTTATTCTTAAAAAACTACAAATTTTATATTTAATCTTTAATAAACATATCCTTATGTTTGAATTTGATTGTTTAATATCTGGTCCATGTCATTACATTATCTATGCAAATGTACATATGACGATAAACATATACACAGTGACAGATCTTAAATGTATTTTGAGTGTCAAAATTTTATTTATACATATATACAAATTAAATGAGCCAAATATACTATAATTAAAAATAATATTATATATATATATATATATATATATATATTACGGTAGAAAAAATACCAGAAAAATATATGAATTTTTTTAAAAATAACTTAAAAGAATGAAACTAATAACAGGGGCGAAAAAAAAGTAAATACTTTTTTGAGATAAAATACAAAGTCGGTAAATATTTAGGACCAAAAGTTAGTAATGTCTTTATTACATACTAAACGAAAATAATTTTAAGAAGCTAAAAATCATGTTCTAGGTTAAATTTGCATAAAAAATTGAAAATAATTTTAAGTTAGACCAAAATTGTGTCTTTATAAATTAAAACTATTTTTCGACAAACTTCTCCGTAAAGAGAACCAAGACAGAAAAATAAAGGACTTTATCTATAAAAAAAAAAAAAAAAAAACTTATACGCAAATAAAAAATAAAAATATAGAAGCAAATAAAAAATAAAAATATAGAAGAAACCTATAAGAGAGATTTTACAAATTAACTCATCCAAAAGTTAATTTTAATTTACTGAAAAATTAATTAAATTTTTCTCTTCCAAAAGTTATTGTAGAAAAAATTGTTCAAATAGACTCAAAATTTGTAGTCATGCTGTGATGTCTCTTCCAAAAGCTTGAACCAAGAATAACTAAAGCAAAACCTTTCTCTAATTGTTGTAATATCAGTTCTGTTAAATCTGGTTGGGAAATAAAAAAAATTTTAAGTAAAAAGCTGTTTGAAATTATAGTAAAGACAACCCTTCAAATTTGTTTTGAAAATCTGTTAGGCCATAATGCTATTTGAATATTGAATTCTTTCTCTCACGCTAGCTGGGGTGAAAACCTGTGAATGAGTTCCGACTTTATAGCTTAGTACAGATTTTACTTCCATCTTTCTTCTACAGTTTTTTTTTTTTTTTTTTTTTTTTCCATTCTTTCTTCAGTTGCTTGAAAAGAGTAAAAATGTTGTTGTTGAGGATTATGATCGAGTGAAGAAACTTGTTATAAAAATTCAGGTTGTTTTATTAGCAATAAATTGTTCATTTAAATGAGTATTGAGGCCTCTTTCAACCTTGTAGTTGTATAGCACAATTGATGTAAGGACCTGAAAATATTAGTTAAGAGTTGATTGGTGCTTTAAGATAATGAAACCAGACCCTTATTATTAAAACACACTTGACCTTAAAAGCAATTTTTATAACATTTGGGTTCATTAGCTTAATCCTCTCATTTCTCTAGAACTAAATCCTTCAAGTTTCCTCTGCCTTCTCTCTACCACTTCTTCTCACTGAGCCAGTAGATTTTCGGTCAGGTGGTGTCAAAGCATCCACAACGTAGAGACCTTCAAAATTGACCGATCAGTTTCGGGTCCTAGGCGGGTAAGTCGTTTTGTCCAGCTTCTCCGTTGATCTTGAACTGAGAGATGCAACCTTTGCTGGTTGCATGTGTCTTGTGTTTTCCCCTTTCTGTTCTCTGCTAAATCTTGAGCTCTAAGAGTTGTTCACATCACCAATTTGGTGGTTGTAGGGTCCTGTTAAGTCTCTTTCCAGCATGAGGTACTGTTAGGGCATCCCGGTGAGCTGTGTTGTGAGACCTTGAGGTAAGGGGAGCTAGGTTTTCTGTTCAATTGAGAAATTTATGTATGTGCATGTTGTGCTATGTATGTCTGTACTATTTGAGCTGAAATTTAAAGATTTTGTAGTTGAAATTATGTGCTCCTTGAATGTTAGGTTAGACCATGAAATTGTGAATTTGTGTTTGTGAATGAATTTGGATGAAGTGCATTGCTAAAATTTAGGTTGAGGATGATGAGGAATCTGTTATACAAGTTACTAGTTAGAAAGTTCAGTGAATTATAGGGTTCTAGGTCATTTTGAAAGGAACTGAGATAGTAATTTTGAGCAGTTGATGTCTATAGTGCATGTGGACTGTTGGGGCAGTTTTAACAAGTGTAATGTGACTTGTTTGAGTCACCAAATTGGTCAAAACAGGTGCAAAGTGTTAGAGCAGGTAAATACTTTGTCGTAAGAATTCATCCATTTCCTACCCCTACATTTTATTGGCTAATAAGTTATTTTTGCTAAAACTTCTGCCTTTGAACCGAAATTTAGTAGGTTCACTGAACAAAAATGTTTAGTATGATTGCTCATATATGCATATAAAATTTAGTGTGTTTTTTTGTGAAAAATGGAGTCAATAGTCTTTTTTAAATCCCTTTTTAATACTTGTCTCAAGCCTTATATTGTCATATATATATATATATATATATATATATATATATGTATGTATGTCTGTATGTATATATGTTGTTATTCATGTTTAAGCTCCTTCAGTGTTTGTTACTTCTGCTCTCAATAGCAAGTGCAATTGTTTTTTATAGTAGCATTAGAAGAATGCAATTTTTATTTCTTTGCTTGTTACCGTGCTCTTTGAGGATTTCCTTTTAGTTATATCATCATTTTGAGTTGAGGTATATGAAAGTTGAAACGATAGTGACGATGTTTCTGTTAACTTTTGATTTAAAGTACTAGTTCATTAAACTTTTGTGAGGTGTCTGTATTTTTTTGTGTTTGTCAATACATTAAAAAATATGCATCCTTATAGAAATATATAATTCTGGCTCACTATTACTAATAATGCACACCATATTATTGGTTAAGGAAATGTTAGTAATCTCACATTTATTTATTTGTATACTTTCAAGAGGAAACAAAATTTGTAAATGAAATTGAGAAACACAAGGAGTCTCTTAAAAATTTATCTGAAGAGGTCGAAAAAGCTTAAGATTGTTATTGGCAATCTTCTTGGGGTAAGATTGTTATGTGACTTTTAAGTCTCGTTCTGGCTAGCTGCATTGTATTGGTTAGGTGAATAATTTGTATTCTTAAATGGTTGAAGACTTATTTCTTTGTTGCATGGTATTGGTTAGGTGAATAACTTGTATTATTGTGAAATTGGTTGGAGAAGTATACGCTTGTATGAAAGTATGACTTATTATTAAGAATTTAAACTTGTATATGGTACATAGTTGTTTGTTACCATGCACTGAATCTGTTGGGAGTTTACTAGAGTTTTGGTTTGGTGTTATGCTAAAATTATAAAGATGTTTTCTAGTGTTCAAAACAACCCAACGACAATAATTGTTGGTATTACATGTGTTGATATATGAAGGAAATTATCACATACTATGAAGGAGATAAAATTTTAACTTATGTAAGTTATCTTCATTGTCATAATTAATTTGTAGTAAAAATTTAATTGACTAATTTTATATTATTTCTTTCTTGCAGTATTTTTCTAGTTGCAAATGTCAACAATATCGTGATAATCAAATCATTGAAGTTAGGGAAGATTGGTGTTTACATGTAATTAGTACATGTTTATAGGTTATGTTATGATGATGTACATGCTTATAGGTACAAATATGATATATATGTTATGATTGTATATATTGTCTTATAAAACAATCTCATGTCATGACACGTACTGGACGACTCAATGATTATATTTTGAAATATTATTGTACCAATAGTTTTTAATCATACATTAAAGTAATGAACATTATTTTTGAGACTTTTGTCTTTGTCATTTTTCTTAATATTTTATATTTTTGTTTATATAATAAAAACAATAGATAGCATAGGTTTGTACATAATAGAATCAATCTTTTATATTTTCTTTTTGAAAAATTATTTTATATTTTTCAAAATATTTTATTAATTTTTTTTCTAAATTTAGACCAATAGATAACGCTATTTTAGAAGCGTTATCTATTTGTCAGTCACCAATAGATAATGTTATTTTAGAAGCGTTATTTATTAATAGATAGCGTTCACATAGATAACGCTTAAAAAGCGTTATCTATGATAAAAAAAACGCTATCTATGCAATTTTCTATAGTAGTGAAACTTGATGATCTAGCAACAAGTATGAATTCAAATATGTAACATCAAATCACTCAAAGACACGTAAAACAGTTTTGGAAAACACCATACACATTTTTTTGTGATTTTTCAAAATTCAACTAGGAAGTAAAGACGTTAAAATGACTATACATGACTCTAGACAACATGGATGGATTTGAAATAAAAAATGACAAAACCAAAAGATGAATAAAGACTCAATAAAAACTAAGAACATGATATCCAACAAGTTTAGGAGCATTAAGAAGACACAAAACAATTGCCAAAACTACTAAAACAGAACCTGAAAAACATTGATGACAACATTCTGGAAACTTTGACCTTTACGGAGTGTTTTACTAATAACTTTCTTCATAGAACTCCAAATGAAATGATTTGTTTATTTTTTGAAACTAGACTCAAAGGGCTTAAATTTGACTATAAATATGTATTTTTTGGACCTCTAAGCTAGATGCGGTTTAACTTTCAATATCCAACAAGTTTAGGAGCATTAAGAAGACACAAAACAGTTGCCAAAACTACCAAAACAGAACCTGAAAAATGTTGATGACAACATTCTGGAAACTTTGACCTTTGCGGAGTGTTTTACTAATAACTTTCTTCATAGAACTCCAAATGAAATGATTTGTTTTATTTTTGAAACTAGACTCAAAGGGCTTTAATTTGACTATAAATATGTATTTTTTGGACCTCTAAGCTAGATGCGGTTTAACTTTCAATATCGTAATAATTTATTGCCATAACAAATGATAGATGGACAAGGGTGTCTCCTAAAAACCCTAAAAGCATGATCTCCCACCTTTACACTCATTGGCCAAAAATGAGGTCTTCTAAGGAGTGGACAAGTGTCCACAAATCCTCTCTAATGAGGTGAGGACATATGGCCACTCATAAAGCATAATCCTCTCCTTTTCTAGAGTGTCATGTGGCCACTACTAAAGCTAAATCCTCTCTATTGGAAGCATGACACATGACACATACTTTCCACATGGTTTGGATGTTTAGCTTAAGGAAAAATCCTATACTAATAAGGCCTTAATACAAGCCTAAACAAACCTACCTACTTGGCCAAAATAAATGGCCTAAAGAAACCTACACTACTTGACCAAAATACATGGCCCAAAGAAACCTATAAAGTTATGCTCCATGATGGCTTCAAAGGCGGTCTAAAAGGTAGAGTTTGGACCATCTTCATGGATGACTTCAACTCTTCTTGTAGATGATTGACCATGGCTAGGGCGTATATGAAAAGAATTCTTCCATTAACACTATTCAAAACATCTAATATAACATCTTAAATGGTACATGTGAAAAACTGCAAAGATTTCAAAATATAGTTCTACCCTCCTTTCTTGTGTGTGTTGTTTTCTAATTTTAACATCTTCCTTTTCTTTCTTTCTCCTTAAACTCCTATTCCTTAAACTCTTGAAACTTGAAACTTCTAAAGCTCCTTATACCTTATTAATGTTTCCACCTCTCCAAGGTAATTGTTTGCTCCTTTCCAAATAGGAAAGAATCTTTAAAATATTGAAACATAAAAAACTATAGAAAGGGAGGATTTGAATAGAGTTTTTAAAACTTTTTCGCAAATAAGTGTTTAAGTTCTTTTACAAGGGTTAAACAGTTTGAAATAGATGTTAAACACTTAAGTATTTCTAAGAGCATTTAGAAAAACTTTTAAAAACGAAAGCAATAAGACAAACTTATTTTTATACTGGTCCACTACTCTCTTAAGCATTTTTAAGGGATTCCACCAATCTTTCAAAAGATTACAACGAGTTTAACTACTTTTAGTATATCATAATCTAACTGAATAGACCGTTTAACTCCACTGAATTAAACAACCACACGTTTTAATTCACTTCTGAATATATAAACATAACAAAGATGTTTTAGAAAACAAGCACAGATTATAACTCTCATAGAGGATAAGTTTTCAATATAAAGAAATCTAAAACTTGTAATAATTTCTTTTTTCAAAGACAATGCTAGATGATGAAAACTTGAAAGAGAATGACAACATAAAATTCAAAACGTACTCTTCTTATTTTCTCTTCATGCAATCCTCTTTATATAGTCTTCTTAAAAAAGATTCGTTACTCATAAACATTAACTTTTTCGTAAGTAGTCTTTTTGAAAGAAAGTATTTTATTTACATTAAAAGGTTTTATGACTATTCAACGAAAAATTCTTAAGACAATTATAACAGGACACATAGACAATCTAACTAACTTCAACACTATTAGATAATCTCTAGTAAAGAGTATTTTATTCCTTCTATCAAACAATTTAATCATCTGATTGAGTTCAAATCATGATTTAAAGTCAATCATCACAACTATGTCTAAAATATCTACTAATACTAGTCAATCTTTTTCATCAAATTTTTGGATTCTCTTTTGTAGATGTTCCTGTATTAAAAATCACACTACACAAGGAGATTATGTCGTTACTCTCCAATGCAAACAATAATAAGAACCAACATCGGAGAGTTTAAGTTCAAATGTAGGGTAACAGAAATGGTGGTCAAGTCACCCATAGTAGAAAACAATAAATCTACAATAACTTACCTGCAGGAATACCTAAATAGACGTTTAGGTTTATACATGACAAGAAAAACGAAACGGCATCGTTTACAAGTTTTCATATTTCATCTTTACCCAACGTATTTAAGTATGCATAGATTGTTCTATCCATGTGCCCAGTTTGTGAAATTGAGCAACTAGCACTACTCTCGAATTTCAACATTCTCCAGTTCAAAAATATTTTTTAAAAGACAAATCTACCAAACTTTAAAATTAACAAGCTCAAAATAACTTTCTAACATGCTTTTAATATTAACTATTTAGCCAGAGTTTTTAATGGCTAATGGCTAAATTGCAGAAGAAATTAAATGGACATCCTAACGTTTTTCTGAGATAAGGACATATCAGATAGTAATAAATTATGAGCCAACTGGATACCTGTCACCGATGTTTCATTTCATACAAATACCATACCCTTCGTGATCATGGGGAAACCTATAAAAAATTGAGCTAACTCATGAATCCACCTCCACCAATGTTTGTTGTTCCCTGGGAAGAAACTTGTCCCTGAGAAACCAGCTGTGACCGCCCAGGGCCTTGAACATAGGCTTGACCCATTCCTGCCCCAACCATCTGTTGCTGCTGAGGCTGAAGTTGCTGTATTTGTGGAAGCTGCTGCTGTTGCTGTAGTTGTGGAATTTGTTGTTGAAGTTGAGGTAGCTGTTGCTGTTGCTGGATTTGTGGAAGCTGTTGTTGCAATTGAGAAAGCTGCTGCTGCTGTTGTAGCTGAGGAAGCTGGTGCTGCTGTTGTTGCATCTGAGGAAGTTGCTGCTGCTGCTGGAGTTGTTGTTGCTGCTGCTGCTGCTGCTGGAGTTGTTGCTGCTGCTGTTGCATCTGAGGAAGTGGCTGCTGCTGTTGCAACTGTGGAAGATGCTGCTGTTGTGATTGCATCTGCTGGTGCTGTTGCTGCATTTGATGCTGGTGCTGGCTGGACAATTGTGGCTTAAATACAACCATATCCTGCCAGCATTCAAGGCTTCAAGTAAATAGGCAAGGTATAACAGGCTCAAATTATAATCGAGCCTCAATGAAATCAGCAATTAAATGTTACCCCGGGAAAAAGCATCCCAATCAAGCGGAAGGCTTTGTCAGAAACAGATAGTAGCAAAGTCTGTGATGGTAATTGAATGACTGCACACTGAAATCAAACAACAAATTCAGCACCACAAAAAAATTCCTCCTGCAAGAAATGAAACCAATGGTTCACAGCCATAGGGTAATTCTTCATATACAATTTGTTGATAGCAAAGGAAAGCAATCAGAATCATGGGATTTGATCTATGGAAATCAATCAAAATTATGTGATTTTATTTGGACATCAAATTATTAGGAATTGACATGATTAGGATCTTTTTTATTTCCCTTTTTGTTTCTTTTAGACATAGCATTTATGGGAAAGGTAATTGCCTGATGTTTTAAGGCCTAGATAATAGTGTACAGAATTAATCTCCTCTTCCTATTTACACTTCGCTATTGCATCAATTTCAAAGAATTAAAAAATGTTCACTTTTCCGCATGGTATAATGCATAATCTGAACCTCAACTGTGATACTAAGTTTCTACCTATCTTGTGTGAATTTCAGGCTTTGGAATTGGAGGAGACGATTAGCATTGCTGAAGAATGTGGTGGACAACCTCATTTGGAGAAAAAAGCTAACTCTATCCCGTAGCAAGTTTAGGGTAAAGACCCCAAGATGCAGCCATTCTATTCCAACCACACAGCAATGAACTGCGAAACTGCAATTCCAAAAATTTCAATCTTTTTTTTGGTAAACCTTCATAACAAAGTATCCTCCAAATTAGAGGAACACATCTAACCATCTCGTCAGGGAATTATTTAGATTTAAATGAAAATAGTCTTAGATCTTTTGCAAAAAGCTTAAACCTATAGGTTAATTGACCTTTGACTGGTCATTTATTTAGACAAAGCATTACGAGACAGACATGAATGTAACTCAACAAACATAATATTCCTTGAGTTACAAGTATTATTAATTCAAAATTGTGAGTTAAAATTCAAAATTGTTTGAGTTAAAATGCTCATAGTACAAAACCTGAATTACATCCATCTTTCACAAGAACTTTAGAGAATACATCGAGGGTAAGTGTACAGGAAATAATTGAAATTGTGACTTAGTACGAAAAGCATTTAGGAGAAAGGGGATTTAACCGACTGGGAAAAAGTAGAAACACCCAAAGATAGCATACCAGCTTCTTTTCCTGCAGCTGAACAAGAAATCCATGCAGGTTCATTGCCCGAAATACTAGGAAATCTGCCTTTCCTACATATTGTCTGCAAGAAAACAATAAAGACCAATATTAATGAGTGGTTGTGTGTGTGTAAGGGGGGATGAGTATGACAATAGTTGAAATAAGGAATTACTTGTTATTCATGTGGTCCTGAGATATAAGCCGAACGATTTGCATTACAGAGGGCCAATTTGCTGCAAGTCTGACATCAAAATCAATAACATGTGAGAAAATCAACAAATTAATGAAGTTAACAGAAGATACTAAGGATTCCAATCAGATAATAACATCAAAATCAATGATTCATAGACTCTAACATAACAAGATCTAAATTGATAGTCAAGAATTGTATATACACCTTTGTTTGATGATGACTGTCTCAAAAAAATAAAATAAAACATTCATATCTTTTATACATAAGCAGACAACTTAGAATTTCCAGGAAAAAAACGTTATCTTCATCATGGTCTAAACATATAGAATTCATCATATACCTATTACAATCATGAAGCTTTTTCTCTAATAGTAAAGTCTATAACAATCAGCATTTTTCTTACTCTTGCTATCTCCTACGCATGGAAATAGTTTCAACTTTATGCAATCATGCCTTTTTTAATGGTTTCTCTGAAGAAAAAGTTTATAGTTTATATAGCACAACCTCCTGGATTTAAAGCGAGTGACTAATCTCTTGTTTGTAAATTGGATAAAGCTATTATTGGACTAGAAACATGCACCACAACAAAGATTTGACAGATTGCAAACTACACTACATCAATTTCGATTTGCCAGCAGTAAATGTGACTCTTCTCTTTTTATTTACAGAAAACAATCTCAGGTTATATATCTTTTGGTATATGCTGATTCAACATATTACAACCAAACTTCATGCATCTTTTTCTCTTAAACAACTTCGTCATCTTGATTATTTTCTTGGTCTTGAAATTAAATATTCACTCGATAAGTCTATTATTATGACTCAAAGTAAATATATTTGAGATTTGCTTCATTCACAGAACATATATGGAGAAGCTCACTCCATTTCTTCCCCTATGGTTTCCAATTGCAAGTTATCCACGCTTGGGGCTGATCTATTTTCATATCCCACTTTATATCACTCAGTAGTACGTACTTTGCAATATGTCACTCCTACAAGACCCAAAATCAGCTTTCCTGTGAACAAAGTCTGTCAATGTATGGCCAAACCACTGGATTGTCAATGGGTTGTGATAAAACGGATACTACAGTATCTTAAAGGTTCTTTGTTTCATGAACCTGCACTTCCTGTCCAATCTTTTGTGATGCTGATTGGACATCTATAGATGATAGACATTCTACTTCAGGATCAGCCATCTTCCTTGTGATCTCGAAAGCAACAAGTCATTCCTCGTTTTAGTAATAAAGCTAGGGATAGAAGTTTGGCTCAAACTACCACTAAATTAACATGTATTTCTACATTGGTCACTGAATTGCATGTTTCCTTTACTACTCCTGTTCTTTGTCACAATCAAAGTGTTGTGTCTATTGCTCATAATCCAGTATTTCATAATTGCACTAAGCACATGGAGATTGATGTTTTCTTTGTGTAGGAGACGATTATGGGAAAGCAACTCTACATCGAAGCTGTTCCCACTCTTGATCACTGGGCAAATGTGCTGTCCAAGCCTCTATTTTTAACTCAGTTTGCATTTTAAAGGCAAACTCTACGTGAAGAATTTTTCTTCTGAAAAATCTTCTCCTTGAATTTGAGAGGGGAAAGGGGAGAGGGTGTTAGACTGAATAAATAATTGTTAATTTTTAAAGCTGTCAAGTATTATTAAATATAGCTTTTGCTATAAATGGTGCCTATAGCATTTTGCGGTAAGCAATTCCTATAAATAATTCTGTACTCATCTGTACTCATCTTATTTCAAGTACGCAGAAATAATAAACAGTTTAGTTTGTTCCTCTCATACTTGACCTACTTGGCTTCCCTGTAGGACATTTTCATTGCTCTTGTACATCATTTCAAGGCTAAATGTTGTATTTTATCTCAACTTTTAGCTGCTTTGACCATTTTCTAGGCATTGAAGTAAAATCCCAAAATGACGGCTCCCTTCTCACTCAAAGCAAGTATATAAGGTATGTATATATCTGAAGCAAAGCCTATCCTCTTCCCATGGCTATAGGATGCAAACTCAACTCTGGGTGTGAAACCCTTGCTGACCCTTCATCTTACAGATCAGCATTTGGGGCCTAGACCCAAAATTAATGACTCAATGAACAAAGTTGGACAATTTATGTCTTGGCTACGGGAATTGAATCCTACTCCTATTAATGCACTCTTTTATGTTGATCAGGCTTCTGATCCTGATGACAAAGCCCAGTCCAGGTTCAGCAGAGAATGAATATCACAGTATTGCCCTTGCTAGTGTGAAAGTGTATTGGCTTTAATTCTTGTTGACTGAACTTAGAGTGAAGTATGCTGCTCCTACCATCCATTGTGATAATGACTACGGTATCCCTTGCTCACAATCATGTTCTTCATACCCACAACAAACATGGAGTTTAACCCATTCTTTGTCCGGGATAAGGTTCTCACCAGGTCAATCCAGATTGTGCATACCCCTGCATCTGATCAATATGTTGACATATTAACTAAAACTCTCTCTCACTGAGTTGGTTTGAGTATATGCGGTCCAAGATGAGTTGGTTTAACTGCATCCCTTGTCTCTTTCAGGCTCTCATCCAACATGAGCTAGCGGTGGAGAATTAGAGTGTACTTACTCGGATGTCTTCCCATACATGTGTCTATAATGTACTTATTTTCTTTTTCTTTATGTTGTTATTTGACAGTTGGACGGTAACCAAAATCGGTTTATTAGTGACAGCTGAATCTTAGCAAACGTGGCTAACACACTTAGACTGCCTCTGTCTCTATATATACAAGGATCAGCGCCCTGTAATCTTTTTCATTCTTCAGAATCAATAAAACAGAGTTTGTAGTTTTTCTTTAAATGTGAGATATCTAATAATCACTATTCCAAACAATTATAAAAATTTAACAATTTATACATACTACAGAAATACAGATGCTCAAAACAATAAAAGATTAATATAAATTTAAGACAAATTCCTTAGTAACAAAAAGGCCATTTGTTTAGGTAAACATACATACAATTATATAATAATAAAAGTCAAGGAAAAAACAAATTTCTGAAGACATCCTTTATTTCAAATACAAGACAGCTTAATCATTCAACAAAAAGGGCAGGTGTTTCTCAGTGTGAAAAAAAAAATAGGGTGGGGATTCAAAGGTAATTCAGAATAGAGAGGATACTGAAGGGTGGGTGCCACTGGAAATAGTATTGGTTGCACAAAATGAAAGGTAGGTGGGTCATGGTTGCACAGTCGGACAGTAGTACTCCCCCCTTTCAAAAACAAACTTTCAAGGGTTTCTTCAAAAGATCACGCTATAGCTGCCATACTATTTCGGATGCAATTATAGCAACTGTGTATTCGAAAACAGCTATCAGGGTATAGTTGATAGCAGTTCTAAATATTCCAAAATGTGTTGTTTATGATAATAAATCTAGTAAAGTAATCGAACTTTCAGAAGTTGGTGGAAAGGTACATCTATAACTTATTACCTAATACTTGATTTAAACCAAAATCAATTCAACCAAAAATAAGAATATTTTGGAACATTTTTAGTATAAATTTCAAGCACACAATATTTTCTATACTACTGGGAAGAGATAATACAATGTCCTGCACATACGTTTCAGAAGCCGAAGAATTCCTGTAACCCTGCACACAAAAAAAAATGAGCATCAGGATCATACAGGAAAGAGCTAACGAGTTGCTATAAAATTACATCAATCTCCAATACTAAGAATGAGACGAAAACAGCTATACAGGGATATGAAAATAGGCTGTCCAAATTAAAAACAGAAATAACAGACTAAAGTAAGATTAAAATAATGTTAGCATGCATATGAGAACATACTTCTAGCTTGGTGATAAAGACGGGCTGTCCTTGTCTTTGTCCAGACAAGCCTCCCTGCACAAATTTCAATTATTATATATACAAAACCAATACAAGCATGCCAGAGTAATCCAAATTATTGCTATCATCTCAACACTTTCAGATTATTTTTCATTTCAGAAAAATATAAAATAACTATAACCAACATACAGTAAAAATATGATGTTTTCTATACAGTATTTTATGATTTAAAATGATAACTTAATGAGATGTTAGAAAAGTTCCTATTGATAATTTAAGGTATTTGTAAAGAACCAAGGGAGTATTAGACTAGGTATGGTAGTGTAAATGCAAGAATAATACAAAGATGTGGAAAGGCACATTACTAACAAACCTTCCATAAGCAGTAATAATATTCCCACAGCCACTCACTCTCAACATGGTAGCAAGGTATTAAAAGTTTCTCACTAAAGAACATAAGAGATTGATAGTTTGTCAGAGGAAAGCTCGTACAAATACTGATAAGATAGCTTGAACTAGAAGATTTTTTACAGCCTCTGATGTTACTCTTACTGACTTTAACCCGAAATAGCTGTTGAGTCTGAGAAAAGCTGGTATAAATAATGATTAGTATCATTCATGCAAGTTAGGTAATTAGCTTGAACTAACAGATTTTTCACAACCTTTCAACCATGACACCTGTATACTTCTGTTATATGCTAGGAAACACAAACAAAATAGATATATATAAAATATAAATTATAATATAATAATATAAATTATATACAGATAACAAATTATTTTTTGTTAAAATACATATATTTTTCCAAAAAATAACTTATAGATTTTTGAATAATGAAAATTATAACAAATTATAATGCTAACTAAATTATATTTAACCTATCGGCAGTTACTTTCTTCAAATTTATAAAAAATGAACAATACTTTTAAAACTATAATTATTGTTCAAATATTTTTCTTCAAAACTATTTAAATATTTAACATAAAGATAGTAATATGAATAAATATATATAAATAGAATTGTCACTAATTACTATAATTATCAGATTTACATACTTACAAATATTCCAAATGTTGAATATGATGAAAAACTATATTTGGGATTAATCTCCCTTGTGTGTCTTTGCATACACATAGGGTAATGCATTTATAATAATAAGAATGTGGGCTAAGCCCGAATACGAATGAATATGTAAAAATAAAATAATAAACATATGGACTATATTTCCCTAATAAACATATAGAGACTATGTTTCCCTAATTAACATAAACACACAATATCTAACACCAACAATATACATTCACCAAACAACCTTTATATTTCTCCATATATGATGCATAGTTGTACATCACAAAATAGGAATGTCGAACAGACAGTTATATCAAACAAATAATGCAAAATTATAAAGGAAGAAATTAATGTACTGCTGATAAATAAATAAAAAATTATTTATTTTTAACGGTAAATACAACTCCACAACTATAAAATGAATGTTGTATAATGAAAAGATGAGGAAAACAAAAAATACGGCAAGGATCAAGATACAGTAGAAGTTAATGGCAGAAAGACTGGTGTTCTCACCATCCAACATACTCTAAGACCATAATAGCAATAGTCAAACAAGAGATGAGACAGCAAATGTTACTACATGGAAACCATCATTGAAAGAGAAATGCACTGAAAAAAAGAAATTGCAATCTGGAAAATAGCCCAACGCTGTAAAACATAATTCTGCCAAGTGAATTTCCATGGGAAAGGGAACATACCTCCCAGACCTTGACATATTTCGATTGAGCAGACTGCATACCACCTGATGTTTGCTGTGACAAAGGCTTATTAACTGCAGCATTGTTCACAATGGACTGCATGCCTGATTGTTGTTGAGACATTCCAGGAGTAGGAATCATTGTGGCATTCCCAGAAGACACAACTGATGGACCAAGACCACTCATTGCATTTTGGCTCATGGGAACTCCACCTTGCACCATTTGGGACCCTGAAAGATTTGCTTGGCTAATACCAGATGCCTGTTGTCCCATACTAACAGCCCCTTGAAGATTACCCAATGGTTGTGAAATCCCAATGTTTGAATTTGAAGACAAATTAGAAGTGTTTGATGTTAATGAACCGAGGCCTGGGTTTTGTCCAACCTGTGCAGGAACAGAAAGAGGCCCAGAACTAGTTATTGATGTTATTCCTGACTGTCCAGATGAAAATACATTTTGAGCCGCAGGTACAGAAGATGTCATCCCAGTAGATATCATGTTTGACATGTGCATGGCAACAGGAGTCTGACCCATTGATGGAATCCCCTTAGAGGTTCCACCACTTAAGGCAGCAGAGCTCATCACCTGCCGGGCTTGAGAAAGATTGTTCAATATGCTCACATTTGCTTGAGTGGGATTCACTGGACGAAGGGGCTGCAGCATTGACACTGTAGGCTTTGTATCCTGTGTATTTTCATTATTTGTTATAATATCTTGAGAAACTGAAGACGGAGAAGACGTCTGCAAGCTTGGAACTCCTTGACTAGTACTAGTAGCACGAGGAACAGATGGACTATGAGGAAAGGAAGGCCCAGATACCATGGAGGTTACAGGAACTTGCTCCTAAAGATTTATTACATAGAATCAAAGATCATGTGAAAAATTGAGTCAGAAAAAAACAAAAACCAGTCCCATAGTTTAGACACACTGTTGTATAGTCTCAAGGATCATAGATTTACCACTTTTACAGTAGCAGGAGGAGCCACATTACCAGCAGGAACTGGTTGCCGGTTTGCAATAGATCCATGAACTAAAAATTCATAGAAAATTCTTGATAAATATATAAGAAATCCTCAACCAGAACATAGAAAAAAAAATAAACCACTTATGTATATTGTAAACTGCTGACCAGTGACCAACTAAAAATGATAAACTAGTAACCTAAAGCAACTATCTGATTCTAAATTCTACAAATTAGTACCCTAAAACAATGTATTGTAAACATAGATCCACAACGAAAATAAAGTTTTTGTTAGAGGATTAAAAGTATATGAGAGAGGAAAGAAGAAAGGAGGGAACTAAGAGCGGGAAAGGTGGTTGTTAGTTAGTTAGTAGAGAGGGGCAGGGGGAGTGATACTATAAATAGGAGTCTGTTTGCTTAAGGGGGGGATTATTCTTTTGTAAATTTGTGTATAGACTGGATCATTGTTCCAGTGGAGGGAGAGAGGCTTCCTAGGAGGGTGTTAGGAAACTACTTGTATATAGGAGAAGGAAAAACGTTTCACAGTCTAACTGTCAAGGCAGTTAGAAAGAAGTCTGTATAAAAGGGGTTGGGGTGCTTTGGGAGAGTTAGTTTTGAGTCTTATTAGTTGTATCGGAACTCTCTGGGTTCTGTGGGGAGAGGTTAAGCTCTCTGAATCCATGGTATTCGACATTCTTGATTCTTTTGGCAATAAAGTGAGGTTGTACAGTTCTGGGTGATTGTTTGGTGTGTGTGTTTCGGGTGTTTCCTATAGGTTCTTGATTAAAAGAACCTATCATTTGGTCCGACCTGCAGGATCAAGGGCTGCCGATAACAGGAGAATCAGCGATGGACAACAATACGGAGGGGAGATTAGATAATCTTGAGATCACGATGGAAGGGATAAAGGAGGAGACGACCGCGATACGACGCGATCTGCAGCAAATGATGAGATTGATGGGCGGAGGAGTGAATAATCATGAGGGAGGATCTGAAGGGGGTAGTAGCTCAGTGAACGATAACCACGAGAGACGTGATAATGGTGGAATACAACAGAATTGGCGGCAAAAAGCAGATTTACCTGGGTTTGATGGGCAAGAACCCCATAGCTGGATCAACAGGGTTGAGCGCTTCTTTGACATACAGAAGGTGGCGGAGGAAGATAAGGTAGAGTTCGCCTACATTAGTATGGAAGGTAGTGCGAGTTATTGGGTTAGGTTCTGGAAAGACAAAGCCAAGAACCGTTCTTGGTCTGGCCTGAAAGCTGGGTTGATTAATCGTTTCGGAGGAGGATTCTGAGGAACTGCGTATGAGCAGCTGGCGACGCTGCGACAAGACGGAACGGTGGAGGAGTTCGTCGGGAGTTTCGAGATGTTGCTGGGTCAAACCCAGGGATTATCAGAGGAACTGACGTTGGGGTATTTCCTCGCCGGACTGCGAGAAGACATTAAGGGACCAGTTCGCGTTCAAGATCCTCAAAAATTGATGGTTGCAATGAGGATCGCACGTGACGTGGAAGACACAGCGAACAGAACAGGAGGGGGCAGTCGGAATGTGATGAAGGGTCCGCAATTGTGGGGACGAGCGGTAGGGGCTGTCATGAGAAACGAGAACAGTCGACTAGCTACGAGTCGACCGAACGGAGCTGAAAGTGTAGGATCAATGAGTGGCGCAGGACCGAACGGTATGGGAAGACCGAACGGTATGGATGGGTCAGAGGCCAGTAGCAGACCGAACGGTAAGGACCATAGAAACCGAACGGTAAGAAACTTACCTTATCCGGAGTTCCTGAAAAGAAGGGAAGAAGGTAGATGCTTTCGGTGTAGGGGTCCTTTTGCTCCCGGCCATCGGTGCTCGGAGAGGAGTTTGAGAGTTTTACTGCTAGCGGAGGACGAGGAGGATAAGGCGAAAGAGAAAAACGACCAGGACACGAAACCCATGGAGTTGTCGGCGTGTTCGGCGGAGGGGCTGACGCCTCCCAAAACCATGAAGTTGACCGGTTTGATTGAGGAAGAGAGGGTGGTAGTCCTCATCGATAGCGGGGCTAGCCACAACTTCATTAGCCGGAGCGTGGTGGAGGAACTGGTATTGTCGGTGACAGACACGCCTTCAGACGCCGTGAGCCTCGGTGATGGGCATAAGAAATTGACGAGTGGACGCTGCGAGAAAATTAGATTGAAGTTGGGAGACGGCACCGTGGAGGAAGAATCTTACGTGTTTGAACTGGGGGGTTTCGATGTGATATTGGGAATCGCATGGTTGGCGAAATTGGGGGAAGTCGTGTTGAATTGGAGAGAGATGTCCATGAAATATATGTTGAAGGGAAAGAAGGTGATAGAAAGGGGTGATCCAGCGCTTTCCAGACAGCTAGTGGAACCTAAAGCATTGGTGAAATTAGTGGATGGTGAGTCATGGGTTCTAGTGGGGAATTTAGGCCAAGTGGAGCAGGAGGGGTGCGGCGAGTGGACTGGGGATTTGACAGGGGAACAGCAGGCTGAGTTAAGGGCAGAGTTGCAGGCGCACTATGGGGTGTTTCGGGAGAGAGAAGGTCTGGCCCCACCTCGTGGTATAAAGCATCCTTACAGAATAAAATTTGAGATATTTGAGACTGGGAAATTGGGTTTGATCGAGAGAAAAAAAATTATGGCCAAAAGAGATCTCGAGACTGACGGAGGGAAGACCAAGAACAACAGAACAGAGGAAAACTACACTACCCATGAGTCTTCTAATCTTTACAAAGCTGATACCCATTGGATATCAAGGTTGGTTCCTATGTTTGTGGTTGCTAATATGGCTGCTTTTGTTATTTCCATGTACATCAACAATTGTCCCAAGAATAACCTCGGTCCCCAAGGTAGCTGCGTGGCCAAGTTCCTTGGAAGGTTCTCCTTCGAACCCATGCAGGAGAACCTGTTGCTTGGTCCTTCTTCTTCAACATTGACCAAGATGGAAGCCCTTCGGTGGGTTAATGTTGGGAATGGGCATCAAGGATGGAGACTTGTCACTTGCATTTGGATACAAGCTGGGATTATTCATTGGCTTGCTAACATGTTGAGTCTGGTATTCATTGGGATTCGTCCGGAACAACAATTCGGGTTTTTGAGGATTGGAGTTATATACCTGGTGACTATCCAGGATCAATATCAACCTTGGGGACAAGGTTGTTGAAGGAGAGGGAGTAATGTTAGGAAACTACTTGTATATAGGAGAAGGAAAAACGTTTCACAGCCTAACTGTCAAGGCAGTTAGGAAGAAGTTTGTATAAAAGGGGTTGGGGTGCTTTGGGAGAGTTAGTTTTGAGTCTTATTAGTTGTACCGGAACTCTCTGGGTTCTGTGGGGAGAGGTTAAGCTCTCTGAATCCATGGTATTCGACATTCTTGATTCTTTTGGCAATAAAGTGAGGTTGTACAGTTCTGGGTGATTGTTTGGTGTGTGTGTTTCGGGTGTTTCCTATAGGTTCTTGATTAAAAGAACCTATCAGAGGGTGTAATACTTGTATTCAATGCACATTACATCAATAAAACCGTGTACATTCAGTTCTGTTTGTGTGTGTTGTGGTGAGAGGAGAGAGTTGATTGACTTCTTGACAAAAGAAGTCCATCAGTTTTCCATGCAAATAGTGAAGATAAACAAGAAATATAAACTAACCAAGCAAATAAGAAATATTGCAGTACATGAAAATGCCATGATTAAAGGAAGCATACACAATGTAAAAATGACCTGATGGCATAGAAGTTGGGGGTGCCCCAGTAACCGGCATTACAGAAACAGTGTCTACTTTAACCGGACTTTGATTTGAAGGCAAACTAGTTATCCCTGAACGACTCAGAGCAATTCGAGCTTCCCTGAAAGCTTCTGATATTAAAATAAGAAAATGAGGTGTTTTAGCCTCAAGTGGTGGATCAGCTGCTCTATTACTTCGTTTTCCCTAAAATTCCAAAGGAATATGATCAATATTATAACAACTCTATAGAAGTAAAACATATTTATTCTCTCTTTGAATATTTGCAAAATATTTCATAATATATGCATTCTATCTTCAAATAGATTAGAAATTTCTAATATCCGGTGCAATCTATAGAATATATTGTCATGTCCTGGACATATCTTAATGCAACATCCCATGTCTGTGTCAAGTACCAGGCTTCTTCAGAACCAACAAATATAGAATTTAAGAAAAAGGAGCTGAAAACATTCAGCATATACGTGGTCATTAGATTTTTTTCAGTACCAACCTTTCCTTGTGAAAATTATTAAATGACAATTGTTTATTTTAGTTTATATAAATTAACTTACTATTTTGTTCAATTTACAAATCCAGAACTTAAAATGAAAATTATTTCAAACATTACAACCTTACAGCATAAATTTTTTTAACTCAAAATTTAGTGATGAATTCTCAATACTGAACCAAACACATTTTAGTAGAAGAGTGAGATGTCATCCTTACCGCATTGTAGATGGCTTTAATTTTGGGAAGTTGTTTTGGGCAAATAACTGACAGGGAAATAGAAAACTGCATGCACAAGATCTCATACTATTAATCAAAGTGTAAATGCTTTCACCACTGACAGAATTAAAACTGACATATACTAAATTCACAGCCAACAAAAACACAGTTCCACTAAAATAAATAAACAAAGAATACCTGAGGAAAAGCTTTGGCCACAGCTTCAGCATCATATAAACGGTTCCCTGGGTCAGAGTCAATGGTTTCACTCTGCTCTAGGTTCTGTGGTCGAGGAACATAAACTGGTGTCTGCAATGGATAGGGATTACTAGCTGCAATAAGGATACAATGTTTGTGCATATCCACACTCTGCTGATTAGGACCTCCGCTTTGAGAATTTGGAAACATCTATGCATTCCAATATTAGGCGTGAGGATCTAAATTAATCTTTTCAGGTCAAAGAGATGTGCATAAAGTTTAAACTATCTAAATAATAATTTTAAATTATGTACTTCACTTTAGAAAAACCTACGACAGATTATGAATAGTGGTGTGTATCACACCAGAATTGCAGACCATACAAACAAAAATGCATTCTAGCTATGATAAGATATCCAAAAGAACTGTAAGAAAGCCGGTTATAAGTGCACTAATTACCTGTGTAGTAACACACGGAAAGGCATTTAAAGAAATAAATAGAATCCTTACACACTAGTCTATCCATAACCAGAAAAGAAAAGCACAAATTCAAGAAAACTGTAGCCTCAAGCCCTCAAACAAAGTACTAGCCTCAAAGAACAAATCTTGCGACCTTCAGTCTAATTGGAACAATCACTTTAAGTTGCTTAACATTTGTTTTAGATTGAAATATAGTTTTTCTTCTCTAATAGGAAAAGACATTGGATAGCTTTCATGCATTGTTTTGGATTAAAAACAAATTCAAGAGAAAGAAAGAGACAAGTAAAATAGGTTGAAGGATAAGAAATCCACAATGGCAGCAAAGGAGGGGAAAGGATAGAGTTAGACTAGGGGCTCCTAAGACCTTGAGGGGGTGCTGATGGGGATCAAGAAGGAAGTATTTGGCCAGAAGAAAGGACAGTCCAAGAGGCAACCACACAACACAAAGATAGAAAAAGAGAATGTTGAACAGGCAAAATTAGTTATAGAGAGAGTGGAATCCCAATTATTAAGCAGTATGAGAGTGTGAGGAAAGGGGAGGATGTTGAAGTTGTTATGGAGGGACCGAGTAGCTTTTACGCTTCTCTAAAAGGAGCTGTGCACTGGGGTATTAGAAAGGTATATCATTTCTAGTGCATTATTGTTTCCTTCTTTCAATGATAAATAATGCATCCCTCATTTCTACTCTATCTTTGCATTTTTTTTCCTATTTCCATTTTATTTGTTGTTACAGTCTGCATCAGGGGCAAATGTCACAGATCTCACCGAAGAAAGTAAAGGTTCAATTGCAGAAGTCTCTTCAATATTACACTCACATAACCATAGTAGTCGATAGTTGATAGGATATAATATGATAGGTTATAATGGGTAATAGGGGTAAGACAGAGAAATCAGTTTAGGAATTAATTGTTGTTGGGTAGTTAGAAGTGGGTTGCCTTTATAAGAAGACAGGGGGGTCTGGTGGCAGAGGAGTTTTTGATATTTCAGTGTATTGACAGGAGGTTGTTCCTGTGGAGGGAGAGTGCTCCCTTGGGGAAAGATTGTAAACACTTCATTCTTTGATTACAGAAGCAATATACATTCATATTCTTTTTTTTGTGTGTGTGAGTGGGTACTGTGAGGAGTGAAAGATTGGTTTCTTGACAAAAGAAACCTAACAAATTGGTCCGACCTGCCGAATCAAAGGTTGCAGATCAAGAAGTGATCAAGAAAGGGTGGAAGCATGGAAGGAAGAGACAATACCTTGGAGAGGAGGACCAGCGAACAGAAAATGAGCAGAGCAGAACCAAAAATGAGCATGGCAGAATGACAGGTTTCTAATCAAGAAACCTAATCGAAACACACACTATCACCCAAGAATCAACACAAGAACTCTGTATAACCTCCTCTTGTATTATTAGACAGAAAAGAATACAAGGAATGTGGACAATATGAGAGCCTAACCTCCCCCAACAAGAATAACAGATCCTGTACAGTTTACAAAAGAATCAAAAGTTCGCCCTACTAACAAAGATTAACTATTTATACAAACATATCCCGCCTTTCCTAACTATCTAGACAGTTAGGCCAACTAACGCTTCTTCCTCCTTACATACACTCTCAATATCCTATCATTACCCTCCCCTCCATCCACAACCTTGTCCTCAAGGTTGAACTTAGGAAATTGGTCCTTTATTGTTGCCTTGTCTTCCCAAGTAGCGCCCTCTCTTCCTCCTCTCTGCCATTCTACCAATACTTGGTGAAGTATCTCTTCTCCCTATTGGATTTGTCCACGATCCAAAATCCTTGCTGGCCAAAAAGCGGGTCCCTCTGCCTGCAACTCCTCTAGAGTCTTTTTTCAACTATTTGATCCCCCACCGCTTTCTTTAGTTGGGATGCGTGGAACATCGAATGAATCCTTGCAGATTCTGGTAACTTGAGTCTGAAAGCCATGTTTCCCACCTGCTGTAACACCTGGAATGGGCCAAAATATCGGGCTGAAAGCTTTGGGTGTAGTCGAGCTGGCATTGAAGATTGTCGGTGTGGTCTAATCTTTAGATACACCCAATCACCCACCTTTATATCCACTTCCCTTCTCCTTTTATTGGCCTGTTGCGTCATTGAGTCCTGGGCCCAGTTCAAATGATATTTCAACTGCTTGAGGGCTTCATCTCGTGTCATAAGGTCTTGTGCCACGGCCTCAACTGGTGTTTCTCCTGGAACAAACCGGTTGAAGGAAGGAGGAGCCCTGCCATATATGATTTCAAACGGCGTACACCTTGCTGCCCCTTGGTAGCTTGTGTTATACCAGTACTCCGCCCAAGGGAGCATTGCATGCCAGCTCTTTGTTCAAAACAAAAACACCGCAAGTAACCTTCAACAATGCGATTTACAACCTCAGTCTGCCCATCCGTCTCCGGATGATACGCGGTGCTCATCTTGAGCTGTGTCCCTTGCATTTTAAATAACTCTCTCCAGAAAATACTCAAGAACAAGGGGTCTCTATCACTCACCATTGAGACTGGAATCCCATGCAACCTAATGATCTCCTTAGTGAACACATCTGCCACTGTTTTGGCCGAATAAGGATGTTTCAAAGCCATGAAATGGGCGTACTTACTCAGCCTATCCACCACCACCATAATTGCATCATACCCCTGTGACTTGGGCAACCTTACTATGAAGTCCAAGCTTATTTCCTCCCACGCCGCTTGGGGTATTGGTAAAGGTTGTAACAGGCCTTGAGGAGATGCCGCCGTGTATTTGTGCTGCTGACACACCATGCAACTAGCCACGAACTCTGTAATCGCTTTCTTCATACCCACCCAATACAAGGATTGGGCTATCCTTCTATATGTGTGATACACCCTCGAATGCCCTCCAGTTTTGGTCACATGAAATTCAGCTAGTAATTTAGGAATCAATGCCGAACTAGCCGATAACACCATTCTTCCCTTGTAGTGCAACCTATCATTCTCCAAGGTATATGCCACATGCGAATTGGGATCCCGTTTCACGTCAGCAATCACCTTTTGCAACACTTCATCCTCCTCCACCTCCCTCAGGATCTCTTGAAAATCTTGCCAAAATGGCCTGGAGATAACTTGTAACTCCTTTTCCTCCGCCTCTCCTTCTTCTCTTCTCGAAAGGGCATCCGCCACCCTGTTAGTACTCCCCTTCTTATAGACTATTTCAAAGTCATAACCCATAAGCTTCGCCAACCAGTTCTGCTGACTCTGGGTGGTGATCCTTTGCTCCATCAAGTACTTCAAACTGTGCTGGTCAGTGTGCACCGTGAATCTTCTCCCAACTAAGTACGGCCTCCAATGTTGAATGGCCAAAACCAATGCCATCAACTCCTTGTCGTATATCGACCTCCTCCAACCTTAGTGTTACTCTCTCGCATCGTCCTCGGGTTACTCATCTACGCCCATCACCCAGACTCACTGGATACGTAGGTGTGTCTGTTACAAGTAATCCCAACTCCTATGTGATCCTGCGGCTGAGGTAGTTATGGCTTGTGCCACTGTCTATGAGCACCACCACACTCCGTTCACCAATTTTTCCTGTCAACTTCAAAGTCTTGGGTGAGGTCAATCCCTCGGCAGAGCAGGCGGATAACTCCATAGGCTTCTCCTCCTGGCTGATAGTTTCTTCACCCACTTCTCCCTCTTCATCCTCTGCTAAAAGTAGCACCCTTAAACTCCTCTCAGTGCATCGATGGCCCAGTGCAAACGGCCCGCCGCATCGGAAACAACGGCCTTCCTCTTTTCTCTTGAGAAATTCTGGGTATGGCAAATTTCTCACCATCCTCCCACGATTATCGCCTCCGCCCGCATTGCTCGCTCTCGCATTCGTACTCATTGCGACTCCATCCCTTCTCACAGACTCCACACTCTCCGTTCTCCCGTACTGGTTCGTCGGGGGTCGATTCTGTTCCGATCGCATCGCACTGCCCGTTGATCACCCTCCTACTGGGTTTATCTTGAACCCACTAGCGTGACCTCCCTGCGCTCTCACCATCACGTCTTCCACATCACGCGCAATTCGCATCGTCTCCATTAACTCAGGCGGATTCTGAATCCTCACCTGCCCTTTTACGTCCTCTCGCAATCCGGCGAGAAAGTAACCCAGCACTTGCTCCCCGGGTATGCCCCTTGTTTGCCCCATCAACACCTCAAAATGTGAACAAATTCCTCCACTGTTCCTCCACCGAATTGGTTGATCATGGTCGCCTTCAAATCGTCCCAAGAACGGTTTCTTGCCTTCTCTTTCTAGAACGTGAACCAATATGCCGCACTCCATTCCATGCTCACGTACGCGATTTCTACTTTTTCCTCATCGCTCATCACCTTCTGTATATCGAAGAATCGCTCTGCTCTGTTGAGCCAACTAAGAGGCTCCTCGCCGTCGAAGGTAGGTAACTCTACCCTTTTCCTCCAAGGTCTCTGTTCTTCTCCCCTATCGCTGGTTCCTCTGCCTCCAATTTCTCCCACAACTCTATGTCGATTGTCATTCACGGAGCTATCGTCAGAACTCCCCTCCGTGTGATGTGCCGATGTTCCCATAACTTTCATTATCTGCTGTAAATCCCGCCTTACTGCTACAGACTCAGCTTTCATTCCCTCCATTGTGATCTCGATGGCTTCCAATCTCACTTCAGTATCTTTTCTCCATTGTCATGTTCGAACGCGATTTGGATCCGGCACGGACCAAATTGATAGGTTTCTAATCAAGAAACCTAATCGAAACACACTATCACCCAAGAATCAACACAAGAACTCTGTATAACCTCCTCTTGTATTATTAGAAAGAAAAGAATACAAGGAATGTGGACAATATGAGAGCCTAACCTCACCCAACAGGAATAACAGATTCTGTACAATTTACAAAAGAATCAAAAGTCCCCCCTACTAACAAAGATTAACTATTTATACAAACATATCCCGCCTTTCCTAACTGTCTAGATAGTTAGGCCAACTAACGCTTCACTAACGCTTCTTCCTCCTTACATACACTCTCAATATCCTATCAAAAAATGAAGAAAAAATATGCAAAAAATGCGGCAGGAAATCAAAGAACTCACGCGAGTTCTTGGAGGAAGGGTGCAGAACCAGAAAAAAGGATTACAAGGCATGTATACTATAAGTTTCAAGGGTCAAAAAGGCATCCATATAAGTTTTCTTTACTTAGTTGTAGTTGATCTCATAGTTATTAATGTTGGAATGTACCAGCCAACCACGAAAACACTAGTGTTATAGAGCACAAGACGGGATGGAGAGATCTTTTTATACAGATTATATAATGTATACTATACACATATAAATACTCAAATGAAAAGAAAAAAACTTATATATATATATATATATATATATATAAAATTACCAAAAATTAATTCATCTAAATGTAAAGAAAAACACAATAAATAACAAGAGGGGTCCTTGACATGTGTCATAGTTTTCCGCTGTCACACAGACCAAAAAGGACAGAATAGAATAGAGGGTGACGAGAGTTAGGGGTTCACAACAGAGAGAAGAGTGAAGGGTGGTTTCCACTACAAAACTGCACAAAACGTTGCAGTTTCATGGGTCAAAAAGGGTTTTCAAAACCCCCCACTATAGTAGCACTAAAACACCATGCAGGACTGCCCTTGGGCCACTCAATGTGGCCAGATGCCACAAAGACAAAACATTCCATGAATCAATTTTTGTAGCTGCTCGTGCACAAAAGCCACTCCACCGTGATAACACTGCAAAACTGCTACTTTTCAGTTATTGTGAACATTTTAACTCAGCTTGTTAACTCAAATAATACGAATTAAGGAGCAAATTAGCAGAAATTAGCCAATATGAACCAATCAACCCAATTTAGCTCCTGAACATGTTCATTCGATCAGCCTCAGGAAATTAATTTAGTTCAAAATGAATTCATCCAACCAATAAAAGTGCACAGAAATATCACTATCACCGTTATCCACCATTAATGTACTGAAATACTTGAATTATCTGTGATGTTATATGCACTTATAAGTATAATTAAATATGGGGGGATTTCCAAGTACCAAAACTTTCAGTGTATCTGTTAGGTTTCATCATGTATCACCCAAATGTCAACCCACATTCAATCCTTTGCATAAGAATATTTTATCAAAATAAATAAATCCATGACAGAGTAAGAGAGCAAAGAACACGTGTGTTTCTGTAGAAACAGAAACAAAATATGTAGAGGGAAACAACAAACATGAATGATCCAGATCAGATATATAGACATCAAATGAACACTGAAAGAATACAGGCAAACAAGAATCTAAATGTAGACAACATACATACCATCAGAGCTTCAGAAAGCCCTTCAGCAATTGCTGCATCATTAAAACCACCACCATTAAATGGTATAGAAGATAGCCACAGGAAGAAAACATCTGGGTCTCTAGTCCAACCTGTCCGTTGCACAAGGCAACCTGCATGCAATGATATGATGCTCAACAAAGTGAATATACTCAATAGACTAGTCCATTGAATGTAAATTCACCAGTGTAATAGCCAGAGCACAAGCAGCATATTTCAAGAGATTATATTTTCAATAAAAAGTATGCAGATAAATTTTGTCAACTTTCTAGTTTAATTTCCAATTAAGAAAAAACCACACACAACGCACAAATTTTATATTTAGAAATTATTTGTCCTTCCAGACAGAATATCAGCAGAAACTTTATATTTTAGAAATTAATTTACCTTTTTTTTAATATGTAAGGTAAGAAATGATTTGAAATGATAAACTAGGTGCAAATTAAAAAGAAAATGAACTGGCAAGGGATAGATGCAACAATATTAGTTTAAAAATTTTGTAAACAATCTAAATAAACAACCAACATGTAACATGAAAAAAGAAAACTAACAGAACTATACCAGAATAACATCCATGAGTATTATAGGTGATTAGAGCAAACTCCACATTGGGAGCCAATGACTTCTGCCAAAAAAAGGGGGAATGTAAGATTAATAGATAAAACCATATGATCGTCATTTAGTAAGATAGAAATAATATCACATCTAAAACTATATCATCAAATTCAGCTCTGACCTCTCTAAACAATCAATAATTCCATAACAAAACCTTTTTACCGTTCATAATTAATATTACTAATATACATAATAGTGTTTTTGCCACATCACAACGAACTTTAGACTTAAAGAATAGCTACTACTGCTGGCTGCCATAAGGAAAGAATAATTTAATTTTTCTCTAAGTTTATGAAAATAGCCAATACATTCAATAAATATTATATAAGATAACTAAATCAGAAGTGTGCAATGACAAATTAGATACTAGTATATTCTTTTACTTTTGTCAAAGATTATGAAATTTTCCAGAAAGCAAAATGTGTATTACCTGCCCAGTTGAATCATTTACACCAAAAGACCTGTACAAATACCATAATTGGTTAAGACAGGCGATGACAGTATATAACCTTTAAAATAACCTCATGAGTAAGACAACATGAGAAAACTGAAATTTACATATAAACAAAAAATAGAAACTTTTGGCATAGTGGGCAATGCATGGTTTACCAAAGTCCAAACCAAAGCAGGATAGGAACATGACTATCTATTTTTAGCACTTCTGTTGAATTCCAGTTCAAAAAATATTGTTTACGAGTACAGGACTAATAAATATATTGTCCTACACTTTGGTACTTGATCAGACACCTTTACCTACTTACCATTGCAGAGCAGTCACTTTCATTCATTGAAAAGAAATTGGATTTTTTAATTCTTGGTGAATTCAGTGTTGTAATTTGTCAGAGTTAGAACAGGTTCTTTCAGGCCTTCAGCAGAAACAAGAAGTGGATGACTTCGTGCCCACATGCTGCCAATTGGTGTATTTGACAGAAAGGAATGTTTGGATATTTTAAGTGTTCTACCCTATCTTCAGATTTCTTGTAGGACAGGATATTTTGAGCTTCTTATTTCGGTAGAATTTGGTACAAAAAAGAAATTTTATTAGTGAAATATGAATAACAAAAAAACCCAGGTGCAGATAAGAAATCCTCCAACGGAAAAATAGAAAAAACAACACAAAGACAAAAAAAACTTAAGGATGTAATCAATCTTTCTAAGTCTTAGTGAAAGCAACCTCCTTGGAACAACCATGACCTTCAGCAACAATAAGGAAAATTTATATAAACCATAAAAGGGGAAAAAAGTGAACCATAAATAAGTGACCATTCTGCTCAAAGTGAATAAGCATAAAAAGAAGCTTCCTTTTACATGTTCTTTTTATGTCTCTATCTAGGAGGGTATATTGTCATCAACAAAAAGAAGAAAGGTGTTATTGGTCACCTATGGTCGGAGAGGAATTTTTTCTAGCTGAGTACACCATTTTATATATTCAGCCAATATGAAAGTATTAAATTCGAACAATGAGCCTGAAAGTTCATCTTTATAAAATTCTGATAATGTTTTGGTTTCTAAACTTTTAATATATATGCTTGACAAGGTTTTGTTTTTACAGTATGATTAAGAACCGTAATTGGTATCCCACTTTTTTTTAAATATTCCTTTGAGCAAGGAAAACTTATAATGACTACCATTAAGGATTAGTTCAACTGCTAGGATCAAATAGCGTCAACAAAAAGGCATGGTGTTGGTATCAATATAGTGAGCATGCCCTATCTTTGGAACTAGGCGACCTCCACTTTCCTCAATCTAACCCACTGCAAGCGGGAGAAGATCAACCCCAAAATGAAAAAGTATTGTACTCCTAGAAACTAAAATGACACACATTTAAGAAAGAAAGACGGTTCCTCAAGGACCTGCAAAGGATTGTCAGTTTATCACGTATTCAAATAACCCAAATAAAGACATCATTAGTTTATTGCCACTAAAGGCTAAAACATCTCCCATACCAGAAATTCGAACCATGGTTAAAGTAAACGCTATATTACACCTTTTAAAAAAAATCAGTAATAATGTTAAGAGCAGGGTTTCACCAAGAGCAACAACAAATGTGTTCATCTTTCTGTAGTTCGAAATCAATTAAAACCACTTTGAGCAGCGCAGCATTAAAACCAAACTCAGAACCACCACAGAAACACCAAAAGAATAAGAAAACAGAAATCCCTAGCTTTTCTCGAAAGGAAAGGGAAAAAAAATACCGAAATTAATATTAAAATTGGTGGAAAATAGAGGTGTGAAACGAAACCTGATCATCTTGTCGAGATAATCCATGAGAACAGTCTCCCAATAAGGTCCCATAGCAGCAGTACTTTCGACGACAACGATGAGCTGGAACTCTGACATCTCCAAAACTCTAATTTCGATCTGGTCGCGTGGGGAAAGTTTAGGTCTCGAATCTTAACTTACGTCAGAAATTGATGACTCATGTTACAGAATTTGTGTAAGAAATTCAATACTCGTGTTACAGAACTGTAAAGTAGAAGGGGGCGTTCAATCTTTCAAAAAATAATGAATATTCACACTAGAATTTCGGGACTGGCCAGTGCAGTGACCATCAAGAAAAGTCTTTCGTTGTTTGCTGTTTTTGAATCTGATTCCTTCGTATTAACAACTACTATGCACCAAAGATAAAAAAGCTAGAGTCGTTTGTGTTAGATGGTTGTCGTTTGTGTATCCATGTCGTTGGTAGTTTTATTTAAACATTTTTAACCCATTCCGTAAAAATTTGTTAAGAAATGTAGTGTTTCGAGTCTAATGCAGCATACAAACATAAATAGGAGCTGCTCTAAATGCTCAAGGAGCAAACATAATCTAAATTAAAATTGAAATAGGAAAGAATTAAAAAAAAAAGAATGTGCGTATATTAGAGTGGAAGATTGTCATCTATGTATCATGAAAGACACTTTTACACTATTAAATAAATTATATTTTTGATTTAATCATTTTCGAGATACTTGTTTTTTTAGAATAGTTTAAATAGATTCTCGTATTTTCTTTTATCTCAATTAGGTCTATGTTCATGTAAAATTGAGTCAATTGAAATCTTGTCATTAATTGGACTGGACAGCATTAAATTTATTGTATTGTGGCATGGTGATAGCGCAATTGTTAAGCATGTGACAGAGAAAGCTTGCATTATGTGTAATTTACAAATGAAAAAACAAAAGATTAAACATAAATAAAAAATAAATAAAACAAAAGAAAATAGAAAGCAAAAAGATCCAAGCCCAAATCTTTTAGGGTTCTTATTACTCAATTAAAAGAGAAAGACAACTTTTCATTCCCTTCCTCGGTAAATCCATCATGGCTGCCGCTAAGGCCAACAAGTTTCCGGTCAGCCGCCACCCTTGCCACTGATCAGAGTCGACCTTACCCACGTCAAAAGCGTTGTCATTCTTCGTGGTAACTCAATTTCTCCATCATCCACTACACACACGGAGAGCCATCGTGACACCATGGATCTCACGCTTGTGCCATTGACGCCACTTTCCTTAGCTCTTGATTCTTCTTCAACTTCTTTTTCGTATACCTGATTGCCTGTTATAAAAGAAAAGTTTTTTGTGTGCAAACCTTGGTAATGGTAAATTTCATGGCTCTTAGAGATCTTCTTTCTTTCTTTTTTTGTATTTAATTAAACTTGCAGATGAAAGATGATGAATTATGAATTAGAGTTTGTTAGTCAATGAGTTGAGTGCAAATAATAATGACTTTCAGAAAATGGATAATGATGAATTTGTTTGAGTATTGGTTTGGAATAGGTTTGTCTGATAGTCATGGAAAATGGATTCTAGTTTTTTTCCTTGTGATGGGGGTGGAAGGAAATGAAGTAAATGATGTTGGGTTCAAGGAAAAAATTTGGGATAATAACAAAAAAGGAATCCTTTGCCCCGCGTTTCCCAAGCTTTTCCTCTGTAAAATTGGGTGTTGATAGATTGCAGATGAAAGATTGAGGGAGTAGTTTGATTGGAATTGGAATTTGCTTCCCTTTCCCTCAGTTCTCTCATGCCCTTCTTAAAAGGAATAAAATAATCACTGAAAACGGTGTCAGCATGCCTAATTGGAGGATTAAAAGTAATGGTGAATAATTATATGAATGATGAAGAAAACCATAATCATTGGGTGAAAAGTAGTCAACGAGGACGTGGAGGGAGATGACGTTTTTTAGAATGGGGAGGGTGAGGTGCTTGTCGAGGAGGGCGTTCATGGCGCCATTGTCGATGGCGAGCACGGTGATGCTCTGGCAGCGGTTTATCTCATCGACGAGGTGGGTGAGGGTGAGGTAGTAATTGAGGGTGGAGAAGCCTGGTAAGAATGGTCCTTGGACATCATGTTCGAATTTAGGGATTTAATGAAATCTCAATTAGAAATTTTAACGCCATCTAGTCCAATTAATGACAAGGTTCCAATTGATTCAATTTTACAGGAATAGAGACCTTATATTTTTAACTAGTAAGATTGGATTAATATGTTTCTTTTTTTCTTTGTAGTTTTTTCGAACTTAATTTTGATTCTTATATTTTAAAATTGGTTAAATAATCCGCAAATTCTAACACAATTGTGTATTTGTTTTTTTTTTATTAATTTTATGATGGTAAAAAGTTATTACTAAATATTAAATTTAATTATAAAGAATTATTAAAGATAGCAAAATGATCATATTTGTTCCTTTTTTTCATCTAGTTTTATCCATAAAAATGAGTTAAGGAAGGTTGTTATAGTATAATTAGAAAGAATGGTCAACTAGAGAAATTATTGACGAATTAATCATGTAATTTTTTTCAAGTCTCTAGTTAGTTAATGAGTATGCAAGTAGTTGTATTTTAAAACTTTTATTGTTTAATGTTTCAATCTTTTGATGCGGTATGATATGTTTTATCATCATCATATGCTTATGTTTCCATAATTGCTTTTGCAAAAAGTTATTTTAATGGAAACCTTATTTAAGCAACTTAGAGGAAACTTCATGCATAAACAATTGTGGAAACAAAAACATATGATGATGAAGGATATGAGGTGTGAAAAATGGTATGAAAGTGCATCTTGAAGGAGGTTGGACCAACCTTCAAGGAAAGGTTAGGAGAAGTCAAGAAGATGACTACCATAATGAGCCTAGAAAAAGGGAGACTGCAAATGGGCAGAAGTTCTTTGTATTATTCATTCCAAGCTCCTCCTACAAGAGGTGGTCACTCCTATTTATAGGATAGAGGAATGAACCTGTATGAAGATGAATACAATGAATCAGAAAAATACATTGAACTTGCAAGCTTCTTGAACCTTCCTCAAGAGTAGATGCAATGTATAGGAGCCTACTCATTTAAACCAAGTTCTAGAAGGTTCCTTAAGGCCCAAGTAAGCCCAAAACTTGTTAGGTTGCATCCCACTCAAGAGGATATTCCAAAAAGGCTAAAAATTAATATGCTATCAAAAATTGACTAGAATAATCGATCATTTCACTTGATAATCGATTATTTCAATAAAAATTACAACTTTGCTTGAAAAGTCTCTGAATAATCAATTGTAAAGTGAAATAACCGATTATCTCATAAGCAAATCCAAAGAAATGGACAAAAACGAGCCTAAATGACATGAAAACTTGGCCAAAATACAAGGCCTAAAGAAATAACTTATTTACACATTTACAAGGCTTAAGAGAAGGGACAAAACAAGCTTTGAAATATCATTCTCTTAGCCTTAAAGTCCTTCTTCTTCTTTCATTCTCTTAGCCTTGGTTCAAGTTGTAGCTCCCTAGATGGAATCAAGCTCTTTGAATTGTTTTCGATCATTGAAATACATAAGTAGACACTAAAGAGGGGTGAATAGTGTTTTCTAAAACTTTTTGCAAAGGATGTTTGACGAGTTTTCAGAGGATTACCAAGTAAGAATATTCTTTAGACGATGACATAGAAAACTTTAGTAAAAGCTTTTAAGGAAGAGAAACGACAAGGCACATTTTTTTATATTGGTTCACTCTGCCAGAGTTACGTCCAGTTCTCCCTTAAGAACCCTTAAGGGATTCCACTAATCTTATCAAAGACTACACAAGTTGAACTTACTCCTAGTTACAAGGATTGTTACCACTCAAGGTCCCCTAGTCAATATTGACTAGTTCGAGTATTATAAACCACTTTTGGTTCTCCTAGTCAACATGACTAGTCTGATATTATAACTCACTCTTGATTCCCCTAGTCACCATGATTAGTCTGAGTTTACCCACTCATGGTTGTTAAGTATTATGACCGCTCTTGGTTCCCAAGTATTGTCAACCACTCTTAGTTCCATAGTCTAACCTGACTAGTACACAATTAATGTAATGTTTTAACATAAACACACTTGGTGTTTGATTGCAAATACAGATTGAATAAACTTTAATGGAAAGGATTACAAAGATACAAATCAATCTGTAAACTCATGAGGTTTCTTCTCTTAAGTTGGAGAGCATTAGTGATGGCAATCTCTTTAGCTAGGTTAGGCCAAAGCTAGAAGAGAAAGCCATGGTAAAGGTCGAAAGGTGAGTGTTTATGGAAGTATGGTTGAAAAGAGAGTTAAGCTCACGATTTTGTGTGGTTTATGGGTGATGGAGATGGTATTTAATGGTACTCTAAGAGAGGTTAGGCCAACTTTAGAGAAAGCTGGCTATAGGAGACCAAATGGGACGCTCTAGCCTTTTTTGACCTATGATGAGTAGTATGACACAAAAATGATAACATAACTTTACTCAAATTCAAAGGTAACTACATGAAGGAGAGACACATCTATTTATAGGCTAAGGTGTCTCAAAATGGGCAGAAACTTAAACCTAAAAGAGCCACCTTGGTTAGCTTGGAGAGTAAGGAGAAAATCCTCTCCATTAGGAAAAGGACAAGTGGCAAAAATCCTCTCGAGAGGGGGACATGTGGTCACTACTTATGGAGAATGCTCTCCATTCCTAGAGTGACATGTGACCACTAACTAGGAGGAAAAACTCTCCAAAGGGAGGGTGACACATGGCATGAATGTTCCACCCCTCCTTGTCCACTAAGTGAGATGAAACTTTGAACCCTTGGTTAACAAGCCCAAAATCATTTCCCATTTTGGTCAACATTGGGTCTTGACCCTTTTTTGACTTGATTGGTCAAAACCCTATTCTACTTGGCCTAAAATACAAAGCTCAAAATAAATCCTACACTACTAGGCCCATAATACAAATAAATCCTACACTACTAGGCCCATAATACAAATAAATCCTATACTACTACCCAAAATACAAGGCCCAAAGTTATTCTTACTCTACTAGGCCCATCTTCCACATATGACTCCAACTCTTCTTGAATGTGCTTTGGCTATGGTTAAGGGTATGTGATCATCTCCTCCCTCTTGAAAAGGATTTGTCTTCAAATCTTCATGTTTCTTCATGAGAAAAACTCTTCTTATTATTGGTCAACTTGTGTATCATTCCTCCAGGATCAAAGATCCATACGTAGTAATCATGAATCAATAATTCATTAAATCTTTGTATCATAGAAAAAATATATCTCAATGAAAAATTAGAAGAAGGCCTTATTTTAATTTTGAAAGAATTTCCTTGAAAACTTTCAAGACCCATTTCACACAAGTGTTTTTTTTCTCTTTTGAGTTAATTGTAACCGAGAAGGTAACATCAATTCATAAGCACTTTTAGGCAGAAGTAGTCAATACTACATGCTATCTTAAAAACATAGTTTACATTAGGTCAATTCTCAACAAAACGCCTTATGAATTATGGAAAGACAAAAGGCCCAACATCTCGTACTTTCACCCCTTTGGATGTCAATGCTTTATATTGAATACTAAGGATAATCTGGGGAAGTTTGACTCCAAAAGTGATGAAGGAATCATGCTTGACTACTCAGAAACATTAAGAGCATTTAGGGTTCACAACCCCAGAACCTTGAAAATTGAAGAAGCCATTGATGTAAAATTTAATCACGAGTTTAACCTAAACACGTCAGAGTTAGAAAACTCCTTTTCTAAATTGTAGATAGACGATACACTATCCAAGGAGGTGAATGCATCGACTTCACTATATACACTCAACGGTCAAGAAGAGAGTCAACAGGAAAAGCCACTCAATGATACTTCTAAAGAAAGGAGAGAACTTAAAAGCCTACACCGCCAAGACTTCTCCATCATGATGAAAGACAAATTTGAAATAATTATGATGGGTGAGCTAAAATTCTTTCTCGGATTGGAAATCAAACAAGAAGAAGACGCGATCTATATTCATCAAACGTACGTCAAGCAACTGTTGAAAAAGTTCAAAATGGATGAAGTAAAGGAGATGAGAACTCGAATGCATCCAACAATTAGCCTAGGGCTACACAAAAGCTCAACAAAAGTGGACAACATTACTTATCGACAAATGATAGGTTCACTTTTGTATCTCACTACGTCTAAACCTGACATAATGTTCAATGTTGTCAAACGAATATTTCTCTATTTGAAAGGAACAACCAATATTGGTCTATGCTATAAAGGAAGCAAAAGCTTCAAATTAAAAGGCTATTTTGATGTTGATTATAATGGAGATAAAATAAAGCCCAAGAGCATAAGTGGAGGATGCCACTTCATCGGAAGAAATATAGTCTCGTGTGAAATACCTGAAAAACACTAAAAGGGAGGGTTGAATAGTGTTAATGGAACAATTCTTTTCGCAACCCTTCTGATATAGCATGTTTATCGAGTTTTGGATTTATCAGAATGTACACTACAGTGTTTATAAGAACTTCCTTAGTTGAATAAGAATCGTTTAATGCGGAAGTTTCTTTTATGCAGAAATAAAAATACAGTTGCAAGGTTTATAAGAAAAGCGTTTAGACAAAGGTAAGTAACAATTGCACAAATATTTTTATACTGGTTTACTTTTACTAAGCTACGTCCAATCTCCTCCACAAAGGGTTCCACTATAATCTTCAATAAGATTACAATTGAGTATTCGTACCACTCAAAGTGATTAACCTCCTGTTACCCTAGACTAAATGAGTATTTGCACCACTCCTGGTCTTCTCAGTCAACGAATAACCTCTTGTTACCCTAGACTGGATGAGTATTCAAACCACTCCTAGTACTAGACACATTTCCTTGATTTGCTTAACTCCACAAAGTTCAACAAGTGTTTTAATTCTCTTCAGAATTGCAATCAATGATTGCTTACAAATCATTTAGACTATTACTCTCGTAGAAAGGATGTGAGTACAATAGAATACAGTCTAAACACTCGTAGGTGTTTCTCTTTTCTCTTTCTCTCTTTCTTACAACAATAAACAAATATTACAATGAAGCTCGAGAGTATTGCTTGACTAATTTTCTTTTCTTCTGCTAATATGTTTTCTTTTCTTGAGCTTTTTTGTGCTTTTCTTTTGAACGCTTTTCTTAGGATGATTATTTTTGTTGTATGCTATCCTCTTGATTCTTCATCCGAATCATCTTCTATTTAAAGGCTCTTCGACAAATGTCTGTAAGACTAAGCTCTTGGCCTTAATTCTTGTGTCTTCTCTTTCTTTGTGTACAATAACCGTTGATTAAAGTCAACTTGTTAGAGCATACTTTCTTTTTCAGTACTTTACTTGAAGTAGGTTGTACTTCCTTTTAGACACCACTTCTCAAGTGAAGAAAATTTCGTGAATATTTTTTTTGTCTCTAGCGTTCACTTCTGATTTTTAAATGATGCATGTGGATGCGTGTAGAATAGATTATCTAGAAAGAATAGAGTATATTGTGCATGCATCAGATATGTCTTATCTCTTATCACTTTTGTTTTTTTTAACCTTAAGAATTTAATGTCATTTGTTGAAAGGGGTAGCATTAGACTCCAAACATATTATTTTTTTATGACGAGTGGTTGATAATGAGTAGAAAATGTTTTAATCATTCTTGCACAACCTAATTGGTAAACAATTTGTGTTAGATGTATAAATCATGAGGAGATGAATGAAATAAGCCTAAACAAGTCAAGAATATATATTTATGCTAGCACCAATCGATTACATAAGTAATCTAATATATTAAAAGAAGTCAGAACTCATAAAAAGCAAAAACAAGGTTAAACTATCTGTTATAATCGATTACATAAGTAGCATAATCGATTAAAATATAAAGTTAGGAATAATCTATTATGTAGATAATATAATATGTAGACAATATGAAAAGGAACATAATAAGGCATAATGTCATTTTAATCGATTACATTAGTTACATAATCGATTAAAATAGAAACATTGGTCTAATCAATTATGTTAACAACCTAATCTATTAGGTTAGTTAAAGGAAGTAGTATAAGGTATACCTGTCATTTTAATCAATTATATAAGTGACATAATGAATTAAAACAGAAACAAAAGAATAATCGATTACGATATTAATCTAATCGATTAAACTGCGACAAAATCTGATTTTCTATATAAATCAGATTTGACAACTAATTCATTTGTTATTACTAACATTTTCATTAAGTTTGAGTACAAGCACGTTCAAGAAGAGTTCTTGGAGATTTCAAGTTATAGTGGTGAAGAAGAAAACAAGAAATCCATCAAGAGTTAAAGGAGCTTACTTGTTCTGAATTATTTGCACTGTTTAAGTGTAATTCATTCAGGTTCTTGTTCATTACTTTGATATGTTACCTATGCAAGATAGGTTAGGTTGTTGAGAGTGACTGTATTCCTCTCTTGTATTCTTTGTATTAGATTTGAGTGTTGTGAGGATATCAATTGAGTATACCACTGTATTCTTAAACTCAATCTTGATTAGTGAATTACCCCCAACTAAGGTTGTTGAGGAAAGACTGGATGTAGGCTTCTTGTAAGAGCTGAACCAGTATAAATCTTTGTGTGTTTTAGTCTTTCTTTTACATTATTTACGTGATTGATTCAAACGCCTTTGACTAGTGATTTCAAGATTAAAGATTCTTTAAAGATTTAAAAAGCTTTTGAAATCCAATTCATCATCCTCTTGGCTTGAGATATAGGGGCTACTTTTCTAACATCATTTAATGCTTGCTTAGAACAACAAAGTGCTTTTCATTTTCTACCGTTGAGGTGGCGTTTAATAATTAAGCTTTTCTTCTAAGGATACCAAGCATTGAGTAAGAACTTCATCGTTGGACGAAGTAACAATTTTGGCTCATGGTATCGTCTAGACTTATGTAAACGCTTTTTGTGATTTTGCCTTTTTAGAGAAATAGTGTTTAGCATGTTATGTTTTCTTCTGCGTTTTAGGTTTAAGGTTTTAGAGTGTTTTTGTCAAAGACACTGTCTTGACACTTCTTTGTTTTCCCAAGAGCTCAACCAAATACCCTTTGGGTATAGTAAGCTTACACGTTTAACATAACTCTCTTAGAGGCTATGACTTATCAATCATCTGGGTGTTTTTTATTTAGGTGCTTTTATGTTTTCTAAAATCCTAAGAGTTTTCCTAAGATTTTTCTGTTATGGATTTTTGATCCTAAGTCTTATGTTTCATCCTTTGGTATTTTCATATTCTTATTTCGTTTAATGTTATTTGGTTAACCTTCAAAACATGAGAGCGTTTAACGAATAGACAATTTTGTCTTAACATCGTGAGGGAAACCTATGTAGGGAACTATATGGATATCCATTCAAGAAGCATCAACTTAAGCTAAGGATAAGATAGGGAACTAGAATAAGCACTTTCAAAAGCTCTTTCTAGTTTTTCTCTAAGCCTTAGAAGAACTTTAAGTATTAAATAATTGTATTTTTTTTGTAGGACTCAATAAAGCTAGGACATCATGGACCATCCAACCAAAAGCTTCTTTGGATAAAGGAAGCAAGAGAGCAAAGACATAGGAATCTTATGCATAGCTTTCGGATTAGGGTGCTTGGTTTCCAGATTGAAGTTGCAAAGGAAATTGGCTTGTGGATCAAGAATTTACCCAACTGAAAGCCTCTGAAGCCCAGTCGTGCGAGTGACATTTTTCATGTGTGAGCTTGGTTGTCCATGTGAGCAAGCATGGTCCATGTGCGTCACTGGCTGACCTATCCAGCTGATTTTATTTGAAATTTGGAGGGAATTTGGGTTATATTTGAGGCTCCTCTTCACCTATAAATAAGAGAGCCTATGCATTGTAAATTCTCACTTTAAAGTGTAAAGAAATGGTACAAAATTTTTTGTTTAGCTTTTTATTCTCTTTGGTCAAACTTAATTCCTTATTCTCTCACTCTCCTCTAGCTTCCTTCCCTCGTAGGAAGGCCTTCTGAGCTTTAAGGCTCTAATCACCAACAATTTCTTCATTCAAACCTTCATCAAACACCTTCTATGCAACCAGTTTTCACTGCACCTATTCTATTACGTTGGAAATATGATTTGGAACCTCTTCTTTAGTGTTAAACGCTTGTTGGAGCTTCCATCACATCGCGGCTATGCAAGAAGCAAAATATGATTGCAATATCAACAACAGAAGCTGAATATATATTTGTTGCTCATTACTGCTCATAACTACAATGAATGAAGAATTAGCTAGAGGACTACAACTACTTCGATGGTAAGATCCCTATCTTTTATGATAGTAATGCTACAATTAGTTTGTCTAAGAATCCTACATTGCATTCACACGCTAAACATATTGAAGTTAAACATCACTTCATACGTGATCATGTTAACAGGGGTACTATGGATTTACAATATGTAAACATAGAGGATCCACTAGTTGACATCTTCACTAAACCATTAGTTGAAGATAAACTTTATTGTTTAATCACCCTTATTGGTATGAGAATCGTTTAATGAATTTAACTCAATGTGTGTTAATGTACTCATATAACGTCTAGAGCCAAGCGTCAAAGACATATTGTCCAAATGGCGTTATACATAACGTCGTCTAAGATAAATCTTCTATAAGACATATACATACATGTATTAGTTTGTGTCTAAATACTAAGCCTAACTCTAGAAGTTGTCTAGGAAATTCAAGTCTGAATCCTTTCCTCGATCCTCTCATCACCTCTCCTTAATATCTCTTGCGTGTCAATTAAACCATTACTCCTAACATCAATTCTCTCTTATTTTTGTTTTCCTCGAGAAGACAAACTCTTTGACTACACCATCTTTCCAATACTTATCCATTGCAAAAGCACTTCATTCCAAAATATCTCATTCTTTGAGATATACAATATCTCTTTCCAAATCCAAGTTGTACTAAGTGCAATAAATGGACAAGACAAATCATAATTGGTTATGACTAACCTTCCACCTACTTAAGTCTACTCTCCTCTTCACATTCTCAACTCATTCACTCCTCCAAAAAACCTAACTCTTCACTCTCGCCTTCATGCTCTCTCAAGCTCCTGAGTTCACAAACTCTAAATCATCCAAACCAATGAAGTCATCATTCAATCTTGCAGACCATCATCATCATCATCATCTTCTCCGATCACCGGACCAAGATGAATAACTTACCTGCCTTAGGCAAGTAGCTCTTACACCTAACCTACACCCTTCAATGTCAAACCTTGCCTTACCCAATGTCCATATGATCCTTCTCTTCCTTCTTCCTTCTTCTTCTCCACTACCTTTTTACCACAATCACCACGATGTTATAATATCATTTGTCAGTAATGAAGTGGTCTAAGGAGTGGTCCCCTCCTATGCCAGGCCATGATGTCTTCTTTCTCTCCTTTCCTTTTGATTTTTATCAAATAAGGGGGAGAAAAGAGATAGACACATCAACATCTAGGAGCATGTACTCAAGGGGAGTATGCTAGACGATAGGATAAAATAGGATAGCACAAAATCAAGGCGAGTCTTCAGATTCTTAGAAGTTCATGCAAAACTTTGTACATATTCATGCAGTATGTTTATATGTTTAAATATCAATCTTTATTTAACTTTTGCTCTTATTTCAGTTGTTTCCTTATTTGTTTATAATGCTTTAGTTATTTTGTCTTTATTTATTTCAACTGTTCAAACCACTAACATGCATGCATAAAACAAAACAATAATAAAGATAAAAAAAAAATCAAAATATTTAAACAACTAAATACTATAAATGTATCAAATTGCACTTTTGCGCTAAAATGAGAAAAATCATATCGTTTAGATGTGTATTTGAAAAACATAAAAAAGGGGGAGATTGTTAAGACAAAATCGTCTATAAGACTTTTATGTCTAAACGCTCTCATATGTTTTAAAGTTTAACAAAATAACATTAAATGAAATGAGAAGTTGAAGATACTATAACTAAAATATAAAGATAGCAAAAACGTAAGTGTTAGGCACAAAATCCTTAATCATCTAGTAACATAGGAAAAGCTTTAGAAAAACACTTAGACCTAAAGGAGACGCAACACCGAACGATTCCCAAATCAAAGCGTCTATGAGAGTTATGCTAAACGCAAAAGCTATATTGTACCAAACGGTAATCAATTAAACTCTCAAACAAGATAAGGATGTTAAAGTTTCCAAACAATGCTTTTGGTTAAACCCTTTAAGAGTCTCAAGTAAAATTCCAAAAACATGAAGAGAGCAAACTTGCGAAACGCTATAGCTGAAGAAAGTAGAATCTCAAAAGCGTTTACAACAGACTAGACAATACCATGAGCTAAACCCTTCACTTCGTCCAATGGGTAAGTTCTTATTCAATGCTCGGTATGTTAGAGAAAAGCTTATGATAAAATGTTACCTCAATGGCAGAAAATGTAAAAAGAACTTTATTGTTCTAAACAAGCATTAAATGCTCAACGTTAAAAAACAATGAAAGTGATAAGAAAAAAGACATCCACGTGCTCTATTCGAAATATATCAGAAGTAAACGTTAGAGACAAAGAAGACATTCACAGAATGTTCTCACCATTAGGAGTCTTGCCAAAAAAATAGTATAACCTACTTCCATTAAAGTATTCAAAAAGAAAACCTACTTTGACAAGTTGACTTTAACCAACGGTTGTTTCACACGATAAGACAAAGAAGACACAAGAATCAAGGCACGAGCTCAGTCTAATGGGTATATTTTGAAGAGCCTTTAAATAGAAGGTGATTTCAAGAAAGAATCAAAAGAATAGCTTGAAATAGAGAATATCAATATCATCAAGAAAAAAAAGCACATAAGAGCTCAAGATCAAAAGAAAATACCTGAGAAGAAGATAAAAGGAAAAAGTTGAGCAATACTCTCTAGCTTCATTGTAATATTATCTTACTATTTATAAAAAGAGAGAAAGAGAGAAACATTTATCGAGTCTGTAGACTGCTTTGTATTGAACATATATCCTCTATGTGAGAGTAATCGTCTTAGTTTAATGTGTGTAATCATTTGTTTGAAAATGCATGAATTATGTGAGCATGGTATGCTCAAATCCAAGGTGAATTTGACATATAATTCTTTAGGGTATGCATTGAAGTAAGGATTCAAAAATCGAGGTTGTCTTAATACTTTAGTAACCATTTAGACTCATGTAGAGGAGAATTAGTTAAGTATTGAGAGTAGTAGGAGGTCCTAGTCTAAGAACGATTTTAGGATTCTTATGACGAGGAGAGGATTAACCTTGTGTCTGGTAGGGTAAAACTCATTGACAATGACTTTATAAAGCAGTAAAAGTTACCACAAGTGCATAACTTGCCAAAGTTTGACATCCATACATGTATGCATATGGTCAAGTTTAGAAGGAATGATTTTATGCCTTAGGATTTGGTTGATATAACTTTGTATATGTGTTAGCTTTTATAGTTTTTTATATGAATGCTCTTTTGATAAATTAGTTTATCCTTTTTTTTCTTAGTTTGTATGTTTGCTTGTTTTTCTGGTTACTATGATCACGTTAATGGTACATATGAGGATGTATCTCTTGAGTAAGTGATAAGTAGTGATGGAGTTGAGACGTAGAGTAGGATATTAGTTTCTTTGTATAATAAATATTTTGTAAAGCTCTAATATTACACTTTTAATTTTAGTGTGATAGAACTATAAGATCTTGTAGATATATTTTGGTGGTATAGTTATGTTTGGTATAATAAAATCTTATATTTTATCTTTAGTTAATCGTTCTTTATATTAAAGGTGATGATTCCTTTAATAGTTAAATATTATTAAAATAAGATGTTATATATTTTTAGTTGAATTCATTAAATAATATATTATTAGTAATTTGTTGATTTATTATATTTGGTTTGTTAGACTAGTAAATTTTTTTATCATAATAAAGGATCTTTGAGTTTTCTCAACTAGTAGATTTCTTAAAATAGGTGTTCTCAAGGAAATTAATCTAAAAATATATTAGGTTATGAGTTAAGAAGATATTATATATTTTAAAACTTAAATATTGATCATGTTGAGATAGTTGATTTTCTTAATGATATATACTTCCATTTTATTTAAATTTGTAAATAATTAAATTCATATTTTATATTTAATAACGATAAAAAAGTAAGCTTAAGATGCAAACACGAATTGTTAAGAACAGGTCAAACTCATCCCATTTCTTCATCCTTACAGCCTAAGAAAACCAGATCTGAAAGTGCAAGAAATTATAGCAGAAAATGACCTTCAACTAAAAATGCTTAAACAATTCAATTATTATAGTGATTGATGTTTACATAAAATAGATATTTATTTTCTACCATCAATAATAAACAGATATTTTTAAATACAACTTTTTTCAATAACCATCAATTAAGATAAAGATTTATCTTACTTATAATATATATACTAATAATGTAAAATAAACTTTTAATCTAAAGTTTCTTAATCAGTTAAGTATGTGTTAAAAAATAATATACTAGAAGAAACATGTAGTCCTATAATCTTAGAAATAAATAGAATTCATGGTGAACTTCACTCCCTCGTCCTCAATTTTGCATTCTATATTTCTCTGATGAATTTTTGGCTTCTGCATTTGCACTGATTTTTGTTCTTAAAAGTTTCAGACTCCGTTAGAATGCTATTGCAGTTGGGACTCTAACCATGCTCTAGCATTGTTTTCGCTGCAGTTTTTCTTCTTTTTTTTAATTACTTTAAAGTTTCCCCTTTTTTCTTTCTTTCTTTCTTTTGACTCATTAATACGGTTAGAGAATTTAGGAAAGCGAAGTGCTTGTGGGAATTCAACAATTTTTCGAGTTTTCTTTATTGATCGTGCTTTGTTGTGTGATTGAATCATTGTGGTGGCGTACAGGGTTTAAGGGGTTGAAAATGATGCTGCATTTTGTAAAACCATCAAAGCTGAAAACTAAAAAGGTATTTGATACAGGGCTTTGTATAGTTAGAAACTCTGTTATTTCCGTTTTCTTGGTTATATTTTCGTTATTAGGAACTGTTGTTAGTCACTATCTTTAAATTAGAAAATCCAAGTCTGAACCGCGCATTCGGATCAGACTCAATTGTACAGATTCTCAATTCCCTCTTAATTTAATCCAATTTATGATTTCGTTCTTTCATTGGAGTTCCTGTTTCCTGCAATTATTCAAGTAAATTTTTGTCCATGAATTGTCTATATCAGTATTTTGGACAAAAGGGCTATTGTAAAGGGTTGGAGTTTCACTTTATTTGATTTCTGGGTCAGTGATATTGGTTTTTGATTGTTTGATCAGTATGTAGTTTATTAAGTACTGGATAATTGAAAAGATGAAAGGAGAGGATTTCGTGGTATTTTTTGTCTATTAAAATTAGTGGTTTATGTCTTGTATTGGAATGATGATTTCATCATTGTTACTTAGTAGCACTAATTGTACATTTTCATGTTTTCAGATAGTGTTTGAGGATGTTTTTCCTGCCTATAATCTTGTAACACTTGAACATCTTAAGGAATTAAGCTCTAAGCGTAAAGCGATTGAAGATTCTATTAATGAGAGCAGCTTCATCACAGAAGCTATTGCAAAAGAAATGTCTGGAGGGTTGGAATCTCGCTATGAACAGGTAACGGTTTATGCTGTGCTATCTCTATCAGCTCCTTACCACCATTTTTCTGTGAACAGTATGCAAAAGTCTGTATCTTCTCTTTGTCCTTCTACTTTAATTTAGTTAAATTTTCTTTTTTCTTTTGGTAAGTGAATGTTAACATGAACCATGTGTGGAAAGGGAAGGAGAAAATAGATGTCTAGTTGTCTGAACTTTCTTTATGTATATTTTATTAGGTCAATATGAAATGACTCAGGTATTGTCCTATTACGGAACTTCTATTTTCTGATTCTCTTCTAAAAATGGGCCCAGTGTGAAATGAACTGTGAAGTGTTATTTTTGTTTGTGAGCAATTAAGGATTATACCCAGTATTTCGTAAATCATCAAATTTCAATTAATATTGACAAATTGTTCTCTTTTTCTGTCAATATTTAATTTTATCTTTTTTTGTCTGCATCAGGATATTCAAAAAATAGAGCAGTATCTTCCATTACTGGAAAATTTGATTTCCTGTGCTGCTGTAATAAGCACCTATGGTGGAATCCAAATGGCTCAATGGACAGTGGCTCTTAAGATACGCTGGAGTAGTTCCCTCAGCACATCTTCTTTCTTCAATTTCAAGGGCTCTAAATTTTTCCAAGTTGATAATCTGCAATTTGAGCTTGGTATGACCCTTTTTCTTTGTGGTGGTATCCTGCGCGAAAGGGCCTTAGAAGTTCTATCAACTGGTACGTGTTGAGAAACTCAAAATACCATTTTATATGATGAACTAGTCCAGTTCAATATGATTGTAAATGCCATCATTTTTGTTCTTCAGATTTGGTTCGATCCACCACCATTTTCAGAGAAGCTGCTGGCATTTATCATCATGTAGCGCAAGAGGTTCTCCCTCCCTTACAGCCTGAATTGCCACCGCAAAAGCCCCCGGAAGCTCTTACTGAAGTAGCCACCATTATGAGTCTCATTTGCTTAGCTGAGGCCCAGGTTGGTGATATGTACTTTTCTGTGTCGTTTCATTTTTGTCTCAAGTTGCATACTGTCATATCATAAAACTTAGCTGCATTATTTCTGACAGAAATCATATTGCATATCCCAGTTTCTTAGCTTGAAGTTCATTAAGTTCTTTGGTTGTAAATAACGAATGTGTAGCAACTGTATAGGCAGTAACTACAAGGAAGGCTGAAGAGAAAGGTACTTCGTCAAGTCTCTTGGCAAAGTTGCATCATGGTGTCACACTTTTTCTTGAAGAAGCTATTGGAATTTTTCATACCGTTGTCACACAGTACAAAGACATTTCACCGCACTTACTGGTATGCAAAGCTACCCTAAGCTTATTGCGTTCCTTTTATCTCATCAGTTGATGCAAATTCTGACCTAGAGTATGTTTGAGAGCAATCTAAAAGAGCTTTTGAGAGGTTGTCACTTGTATCCAAACAGACCTAGTATCTTTAACTATGTCAAAATAACAGGATGCAGTATGTATAATTGCTTACATGTGGTCTGTTTTCCCTTTATCTTGAATTCATTTTTAACTCTTTTTTCCCCTGATCCTTACTCAGGTCAGAAAAAATAAAAGGGGAATGTAACTAGTGAACCTTGATATTCTTGTAATGGTGACAAAGAAGAAGATTGAATATGTAGGAGTGAAATAGTAATGTTACTTGTCAAGCATAACCTATCTCATACTGTATCCAAATATTTTTGTCGATGAACAATTTCGTATTAAGGTGGCTGTTTTTCTTATTTTAATTAATCATTTTGTTTGTTTTTACATTTTGATCTTCCATTATGGTATTGAGAAACTCTCTATGTATACAGGAATTTATGTATTTCTGCAAATGTTTACATGAGTTGAAAGGTCAACAACATCTTGCAGAAAGCCTGAAGGTCTCTGGTCAAATAGGCGTTGCTATCGGTGTTCTTTATTCTGTGTTGACTAATGTTAAAAAGAAGATACCAGGAGAAGAGCCTTGGAAATCCCTTTACCAGAAGCAAATTCAAGATTCTTCTGAAGTGCTCAGAAAGTTTGAACATGAGAATGATTTTGTTTGGCATGAGAAGATCCCTTCAGGAGATGAGTTACCCTTGCCTGAGGGTAATAAAATAGTCAATTTTATAACATATAGTCCCAAAAAATGGGAAAGAAAACTTTCTCTCAAGGTAAAACTGTAGAGAGAAAAAATAAATAAAGGGAAGAGGTTCTTTTCCAATGAATGTGAAGGTGGGTTTGAACAAATGTGATGTGAAATAATTATTAGTGGAGAAAAAAATCATCTGAATCTCTCTTAATTTAGCCGTATTTTTAATCTTTTATATTTTATTATGACATATTTTTGGGATGGGGTGTCAGAGATTAGAGTTAGCAAAACAAATTTGGCCAGACGGAGAGGTCCGAAAAAGCCACAGAACAAGTCAAGACAAATTAAAAGATTATGACCTAAATCTATAAGAATCCACTTATGAATTTGCTTAATTAGTCTAAGAATTTAAGGATTCTCAACAATGCAAAAAAAAAAAAAGATCAATGTTAATTAATAATTACTGAACACGAATTTAATCTATAAAACTAAGTAACTGCGGAAATTTGCATTATGGATAGAATAAGAATGGAAAAACTCAATGAATTAAACAAGAACAAGACCATGGTGGAAATGAAAGAAAATAAGAAAAAGAAAAAGAATAATGTGTCACTTGCAAAGAGGATCACGCTCAAGTCACTAATTGATTCAAAGTATTAAGTATTTATGTGTGTGTGAAAAGTAACCCTTTACCGGGTAGTTGACTCCCTTTATATATCTTTTTACATGGATTATTGCTTGAGTGGGCATGATGATTTACACTTGATGTCTCAGGTTTAGGAATGTACTCTATATTAGGAATGTATGGATATTGCAATAAATTTCGTATCATAATGTTAGATTGATGTATTATTATTCTTAATGCTAGCCACGATGATATTGGTTAACTTAATCCAATAAGATCTTTGTGTGTGCACCATGACCTTAGTTGTATTTCGGAATGATCTAGGTTCTATAAAGTACACTGGCCCTTCAAACTCATAGTGGCATATTATGTTGCATCAAAAGTCTTATACCGAGTTGATACTTGGTCATTACATTAAAAGAAAAATAAAAAGTCCTTTCTTTCCTTAACATGTCGCTTAGTTGTGCAATAGTACAATATTATACCCTTTAATCTCGAAGAACGTAGAAAGGAAGAGATTGAGAAGTCATGATTATATAAGTGTTACATTGTCTAGGCCGCTAAACACTACTCTCTCAAATAGCCTTTGTTAAAGCACATAACGTTTTACACCAATCTTATGAATATATGTGTTGAATGCAATACCAAGCGATGCATTTATTAATGACACAAGAGATAAAATATTTTGAACATACAATATAGCCTAACGCTTATCAATGTTCAAAACATTTAATGTAGGTATGATAAAGTGTTTTCATGCTTGTATACCCTATTCTTGATATTTGTGCAGATCACTAAAGCAGAAAGATATGATCAGAATCATTGTACCTAAGAAAAAAAACGTTGTGAGATATGAAGAACATTTTGGGAATGTTTCCCTTGAAGCCTTCTACTCTATCACATCATACAAGCTCGATTTTGCTAAAGGATATGATAAAGCTCTGAACCTCTACAAAGTAGACTAAAGCTTGACTTCCCACTTAAAGGCTACCTTCTCTCCTGAAGTCAACTCCTCTATCTAATGGTCATCTATCAATAAAAGCTATATATAGACGAAAGCTTTAAGAGAAGACAAGAAGAATATAATAGTGAATGCGTGAACGCTCAAAACAAGCTTACTATGCTCATACATCGTCCAAAGTTGAATATTTTTGTAGAAGAGAAAAACCATAGCGAGTCATAGAATTCTTTGTATTGTTTATATTCTTTCTTTGAAAGTTATCATCTGTAACTTTGCTCATAACATTGTTTGTGTTGTAAATTCTAGAGAGAATTAAAACACTTAGTGTTTAGCTTAGTTGAGTTAAATAGTTTAGATGTGTTACTAGGGTTGAGACCAGAAGTGGTAAGAATACTTGTAAATTAGGAGTGGTTAAACTTGGACTAGTCGTATTGACTAGGTGAATCAAGAGTGGTCAGAATACTCATGAAGAGGTAAAACTCGTATAATCTTGTTAAAGATTAGTGGAACCCCTTAAGAGTTCTTAGGAGAGAACTGGACGTAGTTTAAGTTGAGTGAATTAGTATAAAATTTGTATTTTACTCTTTGAAATGTTTCTTTTGAAGCACTTTATAAAAACCAACATCTAAACATCTTATACAATTATATATCTTTTACAAGCTCTTAGATGTTTTGAAAAAGGATTTCAAAGACATTATTTACCGCTCTTTTAATGTTTTCTTGTCTTTTCATTATACTTTACTCGTGGCATCCTAAATTGGGGTGTTACACTCCTAGTAGACTTGGACAAAGAAGCACCTGGATTGCCACAAAGAGAGTAAACAATTAAGGATTGGAAGAACAAGACAATTTTAAGCTTTGTTTCTTTTGACTTGTATCACATAACATTTGTGTATTTTGCTTTATTGTTTTATAAAGTTTTTGTTAATTTTCTTCTTTGTTTTTGTGTCTTAGAAAAATGCCTTTGGTGCAATCCCATCTCCTTGGATAAAACATTGTAATATTTACATGCACATTAGAAGTGGAAGTGTGTCAAGGGACTCTAAGTGTCACTTGCACTTTCACATAGATGCCACCTAGTTTAGTGAAGCATTTTACATTTTTGTTATGCTTTAATTATTGTTTCCTTTTTAGGTCTCCATGGTTTATAGGGTGTTTCCTTGTTTGCAAATAGATGAACCTTTCTTTGGTTTCTAGGAAGACTCTACACACATTAATAGGAAAATTTATTTAGGAAGATTTTTACTTAGAAGCTTTGATAAAAGTAGTCTAAGAAAACTTAGTCTAGGAAGGACTTGGTTTCTAAGCTTGTCCACTTATTACTCACCTATCTTCTTGGGAGCTATTTGGAACACTTTAATCATTAGTTTCTTTCTAGAAATCCTCCACCAAAAAGGGAAATCTTTTTATGAAAATCTTTATCATTCATAGCTGTGAAAATTTTGAAAATCTTTGTGAAAAACTTTCTTTTTCACAAAAACATAAGTGTTCATTCACATTATTTTAGTTTGCATGATAGTTTTTGGAATCATAGTAGTTTGCATTATATGTATAGTGGGGATGAGTTGCATTTAAGAGCTGAGAATGATATTTCATATTGTGGATAGTGGTTGCAGTTGTAATCATTATAGTTCAATGTTGGTTGAAAAGTTAGATTTTATTATTAAAACCATCCAAAGCCTTACAAATCTGAGTGGATTAAAGATGATGGTAGAATAATAATTAAAGACCAAGTCAGTACACCAATTTCTATAGGAAATTATAATGAAAATGTTTTTTGTGACATTATTCCTATGGAAATTGAGCATATTTTACTTGGTAGGTCTTGTCAAAATGTTCATATACCTGATGGTTACAACAATAAAATAACTTTCTTTCATGAAAGATGCAAACTAATTTTTCTTAAATAAAATCATTTAGAAAATAAAAAAGGCTTTATTAATTTGTTCTTTACTTTGGATATGTTCTTACTTTAATACAAAAATTCATTTAATTTCTGTTTGATGGTTATTGTAGGTACATCTTTGATCTTGGAGAAAATATATAACCAAACTTGTGCTTCCTACATATCTTTCTGTTATGAGGACAAATCATTTTCAAGAGGGAGGTATAATGGAAACCCAACCAGGGAGCTTGATGAACATCCATCCAGGGAGCTACAACTTTAAACAGGGATAGGAGAATGGAAGAAGAAGAAGGACTTCAAAGCACTTTACTCTTGTGAAGGCAGTGTTTTAGCTTGTTTTTCCCTTATCTTAAGTCTTGTAAATATATATATATATATATATATATATATATATATATATATATATATGACTTTCCTTTAGGCCTTATATTTGGATCACGGTTACATTTCATTTGGGTTTGTATTTTGGTCAATTTTGTTGTTTAGGTACTGATTTAATCAATTAAAAAAGTTAGATTTTTAAAAAACAGTAACTTTGCTGATTTAATTGATTATGATTTTACACAATAGATTAAAATAAATAGACTGCATCATAAACTATAGTTTTGGCTTTTCAACGTGCTTCTTAAGTGGAATACAAACCAAGTGGATTTTTGGGCTTGTTTAGGCCTTAAAGAACCCTTAAGAACCTTGCTTAGAAGTAAAGAGACCTTGTACAATACATATACTCTTGAAAGAAGGTTCTTGAAACTCTTAGGTTCATTGAACTTTTCTTATTCAATGTACTTTTTTCAAATGGGTTCACTCCTCCATCCTATAAATAGGAGTGACCAAACCTTTGTACATTCAACTTGGAATAATATTAGAGAATTTTTGCCAAAATTTGGAGTCTCCTTTTTTCTAAGTTCATTAGGATAGTCATCTTCTTGAGTGCTCCTAACCTTTCCTTGATGGTTGACCCAACCTCCTTCAAGAAACACTCCAAACTCACTCTCCAAACAGCATATCCCTCATCATCTCAAGCTTTCACTTCCATCTCATTCTCTCCATGGAGTCTTCTTCAACTTGTATGAGGAAGGTTTCCATCACTACCTTTATACGAAAACTCTCCACTAAGAGTTTTACATATGGAAAGCCACTTTAGAAAAAGTTTTGACTAGGAAAATGACATATGATCAATACCTTTGTAAGAAAACTCTCCACTAAGAGTTTGTCATGTGAAAAGTCATTTTAGCAAAAGTTCCCCATTAGGAAAATGACACATGGCCACTACCTTTGTAAGAAAACTCTTCACTAAGAGCTTTGCATATGGCCACCATGTCTAATGTAGGGCACCCTTCACTAAGCTAGGGTTACAAAACTAATCACCCAAGATTAGCTTAAGCTAGGCACAAATCTTGTTCTACAACTTAAGAAAGATTGTTCAAAAACCCTACACTACTTAGCCCTTAATACTCCATGATGGCCCAAGAGAAAGAGATTTGCTTCACCTTGCATAAATGACTCTAGCTCTTCTTGAATATGCTTGTATCATGGTTAAGGTGTATGCCATCATCTCCCCCTCTTCAAAAAGATTTGACCTCAAATCTTCAAGTTGTCATGTGAACATATTTCCTACTTAGGAGATGTTTACCTTTTTTCTCTTCTACAAAAAACAATAGACAAAGTAAATGTTATTAGAATAATCATCCAAAGCATTTAGCTTCCAAGGATCACACACCTTTGATCTAATGAATAATCAAGGCATTGTAGTTTAGGAGGATTTCCCTTTAAGTTCTTGTTTGCCTTGTGTTAAATGCACGTACTTTTGGAGTGACTTTCTTTTTCAACACAAGATCTTATTTGGTCTTGTTTTAATTTTCTATTAGAGGAAGATGAAAAAGAAGACCTCTTTTGAATCTACACACAAGCCTTTAGCCCTTAATGTGAGTATTTTTTTTTGCTAAGGCAATTATTGGACTTGTGTGTCTTACTTTGACACACTGAACATTTCATTTCATTTTTGTGTGTAAGTGTCATCTCTTTCTTTTTTCTCTCTTCTTTCTCATTTGTACTTGGTCCTCTTCTAGTTGATAAGGTGTGATAAGATGAAGTACAAACTTTCTATCCTTGTAGGTGAAGGTTATCTCGTTGGTATGGCCATTTTAACACCCAAATATGGGATGTCGTGGTTACGAGTAAAATTTATAATTTTTAAAGCATAATATCATTATGAAAATCTGAATTCAATAAGTCTTTACAATTAGTCAAAAATAAACAATAATTATAATTAAGTACAAAATAAAACTTCAACTAAAATAGTTTATTCAAAATACACCCATAAATTCCCCAACTGTCTCAATCAACTTGCTACGGTATACAACATCCAAACTATCTACATGATTATCTGCTCTCGTATAAAACAATCATTGAGGGTGGAAACAACAACCACAAACACAAGGATGAGCTAACTAAGAATCAATCATAAGCAAAATAGTATAACACTCAAATGTTAAACATTGATCACAATAATAAACACAACAACAACAACATACCAAAAACTTAAACCAGTGGTCTATCCCTTGTACCCTACCAAACCACATGTTCATCAAAACCAACCAGTTTGAGTCATCCTGCCATTTCGTACCAGACAAATCCTCTTCCTACCTTCAGTTTCTTGCATCCACGACTGAAAGAGTTATCAACACTTGAACCTATCATCTTCCTACATCCACGACTGAAAGAGTCATCACTACTCGAACTCATCTTCTTCCCGCATCCTAGAATAATCATAAATAAAAGGAAATATTGAAAACCTAAATTAGACTTAAATGACTAGGTCCTTAAATATCATAATAGACTAAGGCAAAAGGAGATTAAACACGTGGTGAGACATTACGAGGAAAGAACTACGAATATGTTTTCTTAATTGACACAATTCACAGACCAAATTCGACAACTTGGATAAGTTGGGAACAAGCTACTACAATTTGGAAAAACTCAGATGACCTAACTGAACATGAAGAAGAGATAAAGACTCCGTAATTATGCCAATCACTTGTCTCGAACTCCGATCCAGTAAAGGAACAAAATCAAGTGAATGTTACCCTTGCGAACAATGCATAATTAAACATCAATTTTCAACAAATGGGTAACCATAGCAAAATCAATAAGTCCAATGTTCTAAGTAATATGATCAACATACCCCTAATTCTTAAACTAAAGTTTAACGTCTGATGTCCAAATCGCATAATTAGTATCATCTAACTTATCAATATATAAATGCATATTGACATAGTTAGTATGTTGCACACATGAGACATATTGGTGACAGAAGAGATGTTAGAAATGGAAGAAGCCATGAACAAGCAAGAGAGATACAACATTAAAAAAAATCTAAAACTCGAGCCAAACAACATAACAAGACCACAATAAGAAAGATCAGGCTGCAAGAAGTCCAACAAAGTTGGTCGACAACAGAGACGACAACACACGTACTACCACAAGTCGCTAGAAATGACAATAGAAGTGAATTGTGATCGACGTATAAGAGCACATCTAGACTCTAATGATAACAATTTAGACGACATTGTGGTCACTGGCCATGATGAGCAAAATCGTGTGGTTGTTGGTCAAAACTGATGCTCCAACAATGGTTTTAACAACGACAATGGTTGTAGTGGACAAGAGAGACAAAAATTTTAAATACACATAGAATACTTTATTTGTAATATAAAAAATGTGAATTAAACTCAAAATACAAATAAAAAATAATAATAAACTAACTGAAAAAAATAAGATATATAATAATCTATGTAACAATCTTTACCCAACATAGTTAAGTATGCATAGATTGATCTATCCACGTGTCATATTTGTGAAATTAAGCAACTAGCCCTGCTCTTGAATTTTAACATTTTGCTTGGTTGCTAAACACAATCAATCCTACACACTTACAAATCCCATTCTTTGGTTCAAAAATATTTTTTAGAAGACAATTCTACCTAACTTTAAAATTAACAAGCTCAAAATAACTTTCTAACATGCTTTTACTATTAACTATTTAACCTGAGTTTTTAATGGCTAATGGCTAAATTGCAGAAGAAATTAAATGGACATTCTAACGTTTTTCTGAGATAAGGACAAATCAGAGAGTGATAAATTATGAGCTAAGTGGATACCTGTCACAAATGTCTCATTTCATACAAATACCATACCCTTTGTGACCATGGGGAAACCTATAAAAAATTGAACTAACTAATGAATCCCCCTCCACCAATGTTTGTTGTTCCCTGGGAAGAAACTTGTCCCTGAGAAACCAGCTGTGACCGCCCAGGGCCTTGAACATAGGCTTGACCCATTCCTGCGCCAACCATCTGTTGCTGCTGAGGCTGAAGTTGCTGTATTTGTGGAAGCTGCTGCTGTTGCTGTAGTTGTGGAATTTGTTGTTGAAGTTGAGGTAGCTGTTGCTGTTGCTGGATTTGTGGAAGCTGTTGTTGTTGCAATTGAGAAAGCTGCTGCTGCTGCTGTTGGACCTGAGGCAGCTGTTGCTGCTGTTGTAGCTGAGGAAGCTGCTGCTGCTGTTGTTGCATCTGAGGAAGTTGCTGCTGCTGTTGTTGCATCTGAGGAAGTTGCTGCTGCTGGAGTTGTTGCTGCTGCTGTTGCATCTGAGGAAGTTGCTGTTGCTGCATGTGAGGAAGTGGCTGCTGCTGTTGCAACTGGGGAAGATGCTGCTGTTGTGATTGCATCTGCTGATGCTGTTGCTGCATTTGTTGCTGCTGCTGGCTGGACAATTGTGGCTTAAATACAACCATATCCTGCCAGCATTCAAGGCTTCAAGTAAATAGGCAAGATATAACAGGCTCATAATTATAATCGAGCCTCAATCAAATCAGCAACTAAATGTTACCCCGGGAAAAAGCATCCCAATCAAGCGGAAGGCTTTGTCAGAAACAGATAGAAGCAACGTCTGTGATGGTAATTGAATGACTGCACACTGAAATCAAACAACAAATTCAGAAACACAAAAAAATTCCACCTGTAAGAAATGAAACCAATGGTCTACACCCATAGGGTAATTCTTCATATACAATCATGAGATCTGATCTATGGAAATCAATCAAAATTATGTGATTTTATTTGTACATCAAATTATTTGGAATTGACATGATTAGTTTCTGTTTTATTTCCATTTTTGTTTATTTTAGACAAAGCATTTATGGGAAAGGTTATTGCCTGATATTTTAAGGCCCAGATAATAGTGTACAGAATTAATCTCCTCTTCCTATTTATACTTCCGTATTGCATCAATTTCAAAGAATTCAAAAATGTTCACTTTTCCGCATGGTATAATGCACAATCTGAACCTCAACTGTGATACTAAGTTTCTACCTATCTTGTGTGAATTTCAGGCTTTGGAATTGGAGGAGACTATTAGCATTGCTGAAGAATGTGGTGGACTACCTCATTTGGAGAAAAGAACTAACTCTATCCCGTAGCAAGTTTAGGGTAAAGACCCCAAGATGTAGCCATTCTATTCCAACCACACAGCAATGAACTGCAAAACTGGAATTCCAAAAATTTCAATCTTCTTTTTCGGTAAACCATCATAACGAAGTATCTTCCAAAGTAGAGGAACACATCTAACCATCTCCGAAGAGATTTATTTAGATTTAAAGTCTCAGATCTTTTTCAAATAGCTTAAACCTATAGGTTAATTGACCTTTGACTGGTCATTAAGTCAAATCACTACGAGACGGACATGAACGTAACGCAACATACATAATATTCCTTGAGTTACAAGTATTATTAATTCAAAATTGTTTGCCATTAAGTTGTTGAGTTAAAATGCTCATAGTACTAAACCTTTATTACATCCATCTTTCACAAGAACTTTAGAGAAGACATCGAGGGTAAGAGTTCAGGAAATAATTGAAGTTGTGACTGAGTACGAACAGCATTTAGAAAAAGGGGGATTTGCTGGACTGGGAAAAAATAGAAACACCCAAAGCTAACATACCAGCTTCTTTTCCTGCAGCTGAACAAGAAATCCATGTGGGTTCATTGCCCGAAAAACTAGGAAATCTGCCTTTCCTACATATTGTCTACAAGAAAACATTAAGGACCAATATTAATGAGTGGTTGTGTGTGTGCGTAATGGGGGATGAGTATGACAATAGTTGAAATAAGGAATTACTTGTTATTCATGTGGTCCTGAGATATAAGCCGAACTATTTGCATTACAGAGGGCCAATTTGCGGCAAGTCTGACATCAAAATCAATAACATGTCAGAAGATCAACAAATTAATGAATTTAACAGAAGATACGAAGCATTTCAATCAGATCATAACATCAAAATCAACTATTTGTTAGAATCTGTTTTAGCTGTATTATTTCTGTCAAAATCTTTGGTTTTTATTAGTTGTATTTTTTCCTTATTTAGCAGATTATAATTATTATGAATAATGGGTATATCCCTGAATCACAGGGATCCGGTTGTCTAGGAGCTATTATTATGCTTCCTAAAATAGTTTTCTAGCCTTATATATATGGATTGTATTCTCAGCATAATAAAATATATGATTCTATCCTAAATTATGAGATGACATCAGAGCTCTCAATTTCTGGGAACCATCTCTGACTGCGCATACCAAAACCCTAGACGGCAGCCTTCATTGCTGTCGCAAACGAAAACCTAGATGACAGCCTTCATTGCTAACAATTGTTTGGGTAGTCAGCCTTCATTGTTGTTGTGGTTTTGCAGTGCATCCTTCATTGTTGCTGTGGTTTTGCAGTATTATTTCTTAGTTGCAGCCGTGACAATCAAATCCCTTCTCACTGCATTACAGCTGGGTGGGCATGGCAGACCAACTTACTAAAGTGGTGAATATTGGGTCACAAAGCAATCAGGAACAACTACAGAATCTCAACACCGCCTACCATTTAGATGCGAAGAATTATTTGAAATGGGCCTAGCATGTTCGTAGAACTTTGAAAGATAAAGCGAAAGCTAACCACTTGACTGAAGATGCCCTTAAAGAAGAAGATCCCAAATTTACAAAATAGGATGAAGAGGATTCTATGATCATGGCATGGCTATGGAATTCCATGATCCCAAAAATCACAAATACTTGCATGTTTCTTAATTCTGCAAAGGATATTTGAAATGCCATGGAGCAGATATACTCCAAAGCTAAAGATGCTGCTCAAATATACGATGTGAAGGTGAAGATTGTCGCTGCAAAATAAAGCAACAAGACTATTACAGAGTACACCAATCAACTCAAATCCCTGTGGATGGAATTAGACCATTATAGGGCCATCAAAGCCAAGTGCTCAAATGATTCTACAATGCTCAAAAGATTATATTGAGCAAGATAGAGTCTATGATTTCCTGATGGGGGCTTAACTCTGATTTTGATCAAATGAGAGTCCAGATCCTTGGAAAAGAAAAAATTCAAGGAATTAATGAAGTAGTATGGTTAGAAGTGAAGAAAGTAGATGGGGAATAATTATAGAAACTCTAACCATGGAAAACTTGATCCTAGAGCCTTAAAATGTGTTTTCATAGGATATTCATCAACCAAGAAAATGTATCAAAGGCTAGTTGGTAGACAGATTTATTTTTCTCACACTAGACTTGATGTTGCATTCACTATCTAGTTAGCTAGTTCATGCACCAATCGAACGAGGTTCACTTACAAGTTGCACTAAGAATTGTGCAATATTTCAAAAGAACCGCAGACAGGGGAATTTTGTTTGAACAAAATGGGAATGTAAGTCTGGAAGCATATACAGATGCAGATGCAGACTATGCAAGGTCAAATGTGGATAAGAGGCCAACTACGGGATATTGCACTATTCTTGGAGGGAATTTTGTGACTTGGAAGAGAAAAACAAAAATGTGGTAGCAAGATCCAATGTTGAAGCATAATTCAGGGCAATGGCACAAGGGATATGTGAACTACTTTGGCTATCATCTTGGAAGACTTAAGAAAAAAATCGAATGAACCATGAGTCTTTATTGTGATAACAAATCTGCTATTAGCATAGTTCATAATCTAGTGCAGCATGATAAAACCAAACATATTGAGGTTGACAGACATTTTATCAAAGAAAAATTACACATTGGTTTGATATGCACTCCATATGTCTCCTCACAAGACAACCTTGTAGATATTCTAACGAAGGGGTTGAATAGCAACAACTTTGAGAGTATTGTTTCCAAGCTGGGAATGGAAAATACCTATTCACCAGCTTAAGAAGGAGTGTTAGAATCTGTTTTAGTTGTATTATTTTGTCAGAATCTTTGTTTTTTATTAGTTGTAATTTTTCCTTATTTAGCATATTATCATTATTGTGAATAATGGGGAAATCCCAGAATCATAGGGATTTGGTTGTCTAGGAGCTATTATTATTGCTTTCTATAATAGCTTTCTAGCCTTGTATATATGGATTATGTTAGAATCCTTTTATCTATATTATTTCTATTAAAGTCTTTGTTTTTATTAATTATATTTCTTCCTTATTTAGGAGATTATAATTATCAGGTATGATTAGGATATCCTTAAAATATAGGGATTCTTTCTTTAGGAGCTATTATTATATTTCCTAAAATAGCTTTCTAGCATTGTATATGTGGATTTGTAATCTCAGAATAATAAAATATACGTTTTACCCTAAATTATGAGAGATTATATTCTCAACATAATAAAATATACGATTCTACCCTAAATTATGAGACTATTCATAGACTATAACAAACATAATATCTAAATTGACAGTCAGGAATTGTATATACACCTTTGTTTGATGATGGCTGTCTGACAAAAATTAAAACATTCATATCTTATATACTTAAGCAGACAACTTAGAATTTCCAGAAAAAAGAAAAACAAAAAATGTTATCTTCATCATGCTCTAAACATATAGAATTCATCATATGCGTATTACAATAATGAAGCATTTTCTCTACTAGTGAAGTCTATTACAATAAAAATTGTTCTTACTCTTGCTATCTCCTATGCATGGAAATTGTTTCAACTTGATGTCAATCATGCCTTTTTTAAACGTTTCCTTGAAGAAACAGTTTATATGGCACAACCTCCTAGATTTAAAGTGAGTGACTAATCTATTGTTTGTAAATTGAATAAAGCTCTCAGTGGACTAGAAACATGCACCACAACAAAGATTTAACAGATTGCAAACTACACTTCATCAATTTGGATTCATTAGCAATAAATGTGACTCTTCTCTTATTTATAGAAAAAATCTCTCTATATATATTTTTTGGTATATGTTGATGATATTATTATCAATGGTAGCGTTGTTACTCTGATTCAACATATTACAACCAAACTTCATGCAACTTTTTTTCAAAACAACTTGGTCATCTTGATTATTTTCTTGGTCTTGAAATTAAATATTCACTTGATAAGTCTATTATTATGACTCAAAGTAAATATATTTGAGATTTGCTTCATTCACAAAACTACATTGCAGAAGCTCACACCATTTCTTCCCCTATGGTTTCTAATTGGAAGTTATCCAAGATTGGGGCTGATCTATTTTCATAACCACTTTATATAACTCAGTGGTACGTGCTTTGCAATATGTCACTCCTACCAGACCCAAAATCAGCTTTGCTGTGAACAAAGTTTGTCAATGTATGGCCAAACCACTGGATTCTCAATGGCTTCGGATAAAACGTATACTACAGTATCTTAAAGGTTCTTTGTTTCATAGACTACATCGCCAACCTGCACTTATTGTCCAACCTTTTGTGATGCTGATTGGACATCTAATATTGATGACAGACATTCTACTTCAGGATCAGTCATCTTCCTTGTGATCTCAAAAGCAACAAGTTATTGCTCGTTCTAGTAATAAGGTTAGGTATAGAAGTTTGGCTGAAACTTAGTAAATTAACATGGATTTCTACGTTGATCACTGAATTGCAAGTTTCCTTTACTACTGTTCTTTGTCACAATCAAAGTGGTGTATCTTTTGCTCACAATCCAGTATTTCATAATTGCACTAAGCACATGGAGATTGATGTTTTCTTTGTGTGGGAGACAATTATGGCAAAGCAACTCTACATCAAAGATGTTCCCACACTTGATCGCTGGGAAAAAGTGCTGACCAAGCCTCTATCTTTAGCTCAGTTTGCATTTTAGAGGCAAACTCTACGTGAAGAGTTTTTCTTAAAAATTTTCTAGAGTTTGAGAGGGGAAAGGGGAGGGGGTGTTAGACTGAATAAATAATTGTTAATTTTTAAATCTGAAAAGTATTATTCACAATAGTTTTTTCTATATGTGGTACCTATAGCTTTTTGCGGTAAGCGGTGCCCTTAAATAACTATCTAGTTATCTTATTTCAAGTATACAAAACATAAACAGTTTAGTTTGTTCCTCCCGTTCCTTTTCTTTAAGAGACTAGACCTACTTGGCTTCCCTGTAAGACATTTTCATTGCTCTTGTACATAATTTCCAGACTAAATGTTGTATTTTCTCTCAAGACTTTTGGCTGCTTTGACCATTTTCTAGGCATTGAAGTAAAATCCCAAAATGACGGCTCCCTTCTCACTCAAAGCAAGAATATATGGGATGTTGATGTGAATCCAATTAATAATGGTGACACCACATTGCTGCAGTTTTTAAGTAATTAATTTGTTTAAATAATGACTCAATTCTTTACAAAATTGATTGATCAAATTATGTTTTGGGTTAATCAATTAAATGAGTCGTATTTTTTGGTTTATTTCAAGTTGTAATAAGGGTCCAGTTGGTCACTTAGTCATCCGTCTTTTGGAGACCAAAAAGATACAAAACTGAATGCTTTTTGCTTACTTTTGGTTACCACATTAACCAAAATCTGTTTATTAGTGAAAGCTGAATCTTAGCAAACGTGGCTAACACACTTAGACTGCCTCTGTCTCTATATATACAAGGATCATCACCCTGTAATCTTTTTCATTCTTCAGAATCAATGAAACAGAGTATGTAGTTTTTCTCTAAATGTGAGATATGTAATAATCACTATTCCAAACAATTATAAAAGTTTAACAATTTATAGATACTACATAAACACAGCTGCTCAAAACAATAAAAGATTAATAAAAATTCAAGACAAATTCGTTAGTAACAAAAAAGCCATTTGTTTAGGTAAACATACAATTATATAATAATAAAAGTCAAGGGAAAAAAACGTTTCTGAAGACATCCATTATTTCAAATACAAGACATCTTAATTATTCAACAAAAAATGGCGGGTGTGCTCAGTGTAAAAAAAGAAATAGAGGCTGGAGCTTCAAAGGTAATTCAGAGTAGAGAGGATATTGAAGGGTTGGTGCCACTGGAAATAGTATTGGTTTGCACAAAATGAAAGGTAGGTGGGTGATGGTTGCACAGTCGGACAGTAGTGCTCCCCCCTATCAAAAACAAGGTTTCAAGGGTTTCTTCAAAAAATTCATGCTACAGATGCCATACTATTTCGGATGCAATTGTAGCAACTGTTTATTCGAAAACAGCTATCAGGGTATAGTTGATAGTAGTTCCAAATATTCCAAAATGTGATGTTTGTGATAATAAATTTAGTCAAGTAATTGAACTTTCAGAAGTTGATGATGGCAGACTGAGTCGGTGGAAACGTACATCTAGAACTTATTACCTAATATTTGATTCAAACCAAAATCAATTCAACCAAAAATTAGAATATTTTGGAACATTTTTAGTATAAATTTCAAGCACACAATATTTCCTATACTACTGGGAAGAGATAATACAATGTCCTGAACTTACGTTTCAGAGGCAGAAGAATTCCTGTAACCCTGCATACAAAACAAAATGAGCATCAGGATCATACAGGAAAGAGCTAACGAGTTGTTATAAAATTACATCAATCTCCATTACTAAGAATGAGACGAAAACAGCTATACAGGGATATGAAAATAGGCTGTCCAAATTAAAAACAGAAATAACAGATTAAAGTAAGATTAAAATAATTTTAGCATGCATATGAGAACATACTTCTAGCTTGGTGATAAAGACGGGCTGTCCTTGTCTTTGCCCAGACAAGCTTCCCTGCACAAATTTCAAATATTATATATACAAAAAGCTGGTATAATACAACCTCTGATGTTACTCTTACTCATTTTAACCATAAACAGTGGTTGAGAGTCAGCAAAAAGATGGTATAAATAATGATTAGTATCATTCATGCTAGGTAATTAGCTTGAACTAACAGATTTATCACTACCTTTCAACCAAGACACCTGTGTAATTCTGTTATATGCTAGGAAACACCAACATTTCTACAAAATAGAATGTCAACGTTATGTGCTAACATCCCTCAACCTCGCAAATGAAAAATGATTTTGGCAGGGTCATCTCTTCAACACATCTTAGACACTTCTTTGACACAACTTGAGCACAATTAGAGTGGGTCGACTATCTAAACACATTTTAGACACTACTATAATAGAAAGGTAAAATGAATTAAAACTCAAACTATCTTATAAGTATTGCAAGAATCAACATTTTTTTTCCATAGGAGTTAAACTAGTTATTTTAATTAATAAGATATATTGTTCTTAATATTTTACTGAAAGGATAGTTATTATATGAAAATCATAAAGCTTACCAAATTTCATTTTACAATGTGAGTTAAATAATTTTTTATTCTCAACAGAGATTTTTCATGTTGATTATATATATATGCAATGTCTTTATATCCTATATTTTGGACATTAGCATGGTCTTGGTGTCCATGGGGGTGTCATATCCGGTATCTGAATCAATGCTTCATACATTATATGACATTATGCATCGGTGTCATATTCACACAATAAACAAAAGGCTTGTTTTGTAGTGAGGATATGTTAACAAATTTACTATATCATATACATTTCAAACAAAATTACAAACAAGGCTTGTTTGGAACTAAGCATGAGAGCAGGATAAGACGGGATGAAGTATGTAATCATATCTATTGTATGGTGTACACCTAACAAAATAGATATATAGAGGATATAATATAATAATATAAATTATATACAAATGAAATATTATTTTTTGTTAAAATACATAAATTTTTCTGAAGAAATAACTTATACATTTTTGAATAATGAAAATTATAACATTATAATGTTAACTGAATTATATTTAACCTATGGGCAGTTACTTTCTTTAAATTTATAAAAAAATGAACAATACTTTTAAAACTATAACTATTAAATATTTAATTTAATTTTAAATAAGTTAACTATGCATCAAAATTATTATTATTATTATTATTATTATTATTATATATATATATATATATATATATATATGAGACAATATGATGAATACAAAATTATAACATATAAGCATATTAATATTGTTAAAAATTGGACTTTAAACCTAATTCAACTTCATAAAACCAGTTTGCAAGGTGAGGTTTGTACCCACTTATATATTCTAAATTGATCTAATCTTTAGTCAATGTAGAACTTCCAACACATCCCTCACACTGAGGTATATACATCTTGTGCGTGGAACTAGATATTAATAAGTAATCCTGTAAGGGATAGTAGTTCAGCATGTTGACTAATGTAAAATATCATCTTAAAGAAAACGCTGCAGAAAAATATTCCTCAGCATTATCACTTTTAGGATAGGAAGATCTAACATGTTTTCCTAACTGACAAGACTCACAATGTAAGACTTGAATGATTTTGACACTCGGAACCATCATCTTAAACTTGGACAACTTAGGTGGCCCAAACAATCATGCAAAAGTTTTGGGGATGAAGTTGTAAAATAGGAAACTGAAGAACTAGATTTTAAGAAATAAAGTCCTCGAGACTCATGTCTTTCTCCAATCAAATGACCCATACCATGTTCCTGTATAACAAAGGAATTAGCAGTAAAGGTTATAGAACAATTTAAGGAGCAAGTCAATTGACTTGAGGAGATTAAATTGTAAGGACAATGAGGAATATACAAAACATAATTTAAATTTAGTGAAGGAAATAAGGAAATTGTGCCAATTCCCTGAGATGCCACTTTGGATCCATTGGGAAGAGTAATAAAATGAGGAATTTTCGGAGAGGACATAGAAGAAAATGAAGGAATGTTACCAGAGATATGGTCTGAGGCACCTGAGTCAAGAATCCATGGACTATGACCTTCCACAGATTGAGATATGCAGGCAGTTGACACATTTGACATAGAGGAGGATTGGCCAAAGATTAGAAGAATTTCCAGACTTATACCTCAAAAATTCTTAGTACCCTTCATTTGAAATTCTAGATTCTAGATTATCAGATTTAGAAACATGAGCAGCTTTCTCTGGATAGCCATCTAAGGCATAACATTTCTCTTGGGTATGGCCTATTTTCTTACAATATGTGCATTAAGGATGCATACTACGACCACCATGTCCTCCTTCGTTGCTTCTGCCTCCTCTTCCTTGTAAGACTACCATAGCTGATATTTCAATACCATCAATTAAATTCTCATCCTTTACTAATATAGGTACCTGAAGAAGTCAAGTAACTAAGTTGTCCATTGATGGGACTTGATCACTAGCTAAAATTTGACAAACATGATCAAAATCTGAGTGCAGACTTTTTAGAATTAAAACCATGTAAAACTTATCAAGCTTCTTGTTGATACCTTCTAAAGAACCAACCTCAAAGAAATGCTTCAACACCTCTACAACAGCACAAGCCTTTCCTATGTGAGCGACCATATCATGATTGGCTTGTTTGAGGGAAGTCACTCTTTGAGTTGCATCAAAGAGACGTTGCACATCATTAACAAAGATATTTTGTGCCCTTTTCCACAAAGAGGAGCAAGTTTTGTAAGGTCTCAAAATTTCTAAGATCTCTTGCTTGACAGATTGTCAGTAGAAACATCTTGTTCAAGATGATCATGATATCCTTGACCAAGAAACCATAACTCCATGGAAGAAGACCAAGTTAAATAGTTTTTCCAATTGAGTTTTGCAAAGTAATGGTAGGAGTAGCAAATAGAGAAGGTGCTCCAAAAACAGAAGTCATTCCAAAGCCAAACAGATGAAGGGAAATCTAATTTTGGGATTAGAAACCCTAGATATGAGCTACTGTCAACAAAACAGCAAAACATGGACCACAACATGCTTAGGGGACTGCGGTGAAACAACCGGCAGTGGCACAGTGATGTTCTGGCACGGAGAAGGTAGCACATCAGGAACACGAGCTCGAAGCTGGCTGGAGATAGGCAGCGTGTGACGGCACGTGTGGAGGCCAATGAGGCGGCGACCACTAGGGGTGAGTCATGCTTCTCAAGGCTCATGTAACCCTTGACTTTGCCGGAGAAAGAGCAACAACGACGACGGTGGCGACAACAGACGACGGTGGCAGATAGCGACGGCGGACAATAGCAGCGACGACAAGAACTAAAAGCCCAAGCGGCTGGCTCTGATACCAACTTAAAGAGTTTAGAGAAACTAAAAATTTTATTACTCACTTCTCTAAACCCTAATACACCATACTACCCAATTTATAAGAGATACTAGTTCAGCATACAAGGAATATAAGGAAGCTCCTAAAAACCTACTAGAAATACATTACATTTCAACAGAACTAGTCATTAATGAGTAGTCCTATAGTGACTCAATAATGGGTGGAACAATATATCCAACAAAGAACAAATATCACTAAGATAGGTTCTAACAATAGCTCTGATACCATGTTAAGAAATGGACTTTAAGCCTAACTCAACCCCACAAAACCGGCTCGTAAGGTGAGGTTTGCACTCACTTATATACTCTGAATTGGCCTTATCTCTAACCAATATAGGACTTCCAACAAATATGAATAAATATATATAAATAGAATAGTCACTAATTACTATAATTATCAAATATACATTCACCGAACAACCTTTATATTTCTCCATATAGGATGCATAATTGTATATCACAAAATAAGAATGTCGAACATAGAGTTATATCAAACAAATAATGCAAAACGAAAAAGGAAGAAATCAATGTACTGCTGATAAATAAAAAAAGATGTTTAGTTTTAACTGTAAATACAACTCCGCAACTATAAAATGAATGTTGTATAATGAAAAGATGAGGAAAATGAAAGATACAGCAAGGATCAAGATACTGTAGAAGTTACTGGCAGAAAGACTGATATTCTCAACATCCAATATACTCTAAGACCATAATAGCAATAGTCAAACAAGAGATGAGATGCCAAATGTTACTACAGGGAAACCATAATAGCAAGAGAAATGCACTGAAAAATAGAAATTGCAATCTGGAAAATAGTCCAATGCTGTAAAACATAATTCTGACAAGTGAATTTCCATGGAGGAAGGGAACATACCTCCCAGACCTTGACATATTTCGATTGAGCAGACTGCATACCACCTGATGTTTGCTGTGACAAAGGCATATTAGCTGCAGCATTGTTCACAATGGGCGGCATGCCTGATTGCTGTTGAGACATTCCAGGAGTAGGAATCATTGTGCCATTCCCAGAAGAGACAACTGATGGACCAAGACCATTCATTGCATTTTGGCTCATGGGAACTCCACCTTGCACCATTTGAGGCCCTGAAAGGTTTCCTTGGCTCATACCAGATGCCTGTTGTCCCATACTAACAGCCCCTTGAAGATTACCCAATGGTTGTGAAATCCCAATGTTTGAACTTGAAGACAAATTAGAAGTATTTGAAGTTAATGAACCGAGGCCTGGGTTTTGTCCAACCTGTGCAGGAACAGAAAGAGGCCCAGAACTAGTTATTGATGTTATTCCTGACTGTCCAGATGAAAACACATTTTGAGCCGCAGGTACAGAAGATGTCATCCCACTAGATATCATGTTTGACATGTGCATGGCAACAGGAGTCTGACCCATTGATGGAAGTCCCATAGAGGTTCCACCACTTAAGGCAGCAGAGTTCATCACCTGCCGGGCTTGAGAAAGATTGTTCAATATGCTCACATTTGCTTGAGTGGGATTCACTGGACGAAGGGGCTGCAACATTGACACTGTAGGCTTTGTATCCTGTGTATTTTCATTATTTGTTATAATATCTTGAGAAACTGAAGATGGAGAAGTCGTCTGAAAGCTTGGAACTCCTTGACTAGTACTATTAGCACGAGGAACAGACGAATTATGAGGAAAGGAAGGCCCAGATACCACGGAGGTTAGAGGAACTTGCTCCTACAGATTTATTACATAGAATCAAGGATCATGTGAAAAATTGAGTCGGGAAAAAACTAAAACCAGTCCCATAGTTTAGACACGCTATTGGATAGTCTCAAGGAAATTAGGTTTACCACTTTTACAGTAGCAGGTGGAACCACATTACCAGCAGGAACTGGTTGCCGATTCGCAATAGATCCATTAACTAAAATTTCATAGAAAAATCATGTTAAATATATGACAAATCCACAACCAGAACATAGAAAAATAATAAACAACTTACGTATATGTAAAACGCTGACCGGGGACCAACCAAAAATGATAAACTGGTAACCTAAAGCAACTATCTAATTCTGAATTCTACATATTAGTACCCTAAGGCAATGTATTGTAAACATAGATCAACAATGAAGTTTCTAAAATCAAATTTGCCATGCAAAAAGTGAAGATAAACAAGAAATATAAACTAACCAAGCAAACAAGAAATATTGCAGTACGTGAAAATGCCTTGATTAAAGGAAGCATACACAGAATGTAAATATGACCTGATGGCATAGAAGTTGGGGGTGCCCCAGTAACCGGTGTTACAGGAACAACGTCTACTTTAACCGGACTTTGATTTGAAGCCAAACTAGTGATCCCAGAACGACTCAGAGCAATGCGAGCTTCCCTGAAACCTTCTGATATTAAAATAAGAAAATGAGGGGTTTTAGCCTCAAGTGGTGGATCAGCTGCTCTATTACTTCGTTGTCCCTAAAATATCAAAGGAATATGATTAATACTATAAAAACTCCGTAAAAGTACAAACTAGTTAGTCTCTCTTTGAATATTTGCAAAATATTTCATAATATAATCATTCTATCTTCAAATAGATTAGAAATTACTAATATCCCGTGCAATCTATATAATATATTGTCAAGTCCTTGACATATCTTAATGCAACCTTACAGCACAAAATTTTTTTAACTCAAAATTCAATGATGAATTCTCAATACTGAACCAAACACATTTTAGTAGAAGAGTGAGATGTCATCCTTACCGCATTGTAGATTGCTTTAATTTTGGGAAGTTGTTTTGGGCAAATAACTGACAGGGAAATAGAAAACTGCATGCACAAGATCTCATACCATTAATCAAAGTGTAAATGCTTTCACCACTGACAAAGAATTACAACTGACAGATACTAAATTCACAGCCAACAAAAACACAGTTCCATTAAAATAAATAAACAAAGAATACCTGAGGAAAAGCTTTGGCCACAGCTTCAGCATCATATAAACGGTTCCCTGAGTCAGAGTCAATGGTTTCACTCTGCTCTAGGTTCTGGGCTCGTGGAACATAAACTGGTGTCTGCAATGGATAGGGATTACTAGCTGCAATAAGGATACAATGTTTGTGCATATCCACACTCTGCTGATTAGGACTTCCACTTTGAGAACTTGGGAACATCTAAGCATTCCAACATTAGGTGTGAGGATCTAAATTAATCTTTTCAGGTCAAAGAGATGCGCAAAAAGTTTATATTATCTAAATAACAAGAAAAACCTACTACAGATTATGAATAGTGGTGTGTATCACACCAGAATTGCAGACCTTATAAACAAAAATGCATTCTAGCTATCATAAGATATCCAAAAGAAGTGTACAGAGAGCCAGTTATAAGTGCACTAGATACCTGTGTAGTAACACAAAGAAAGGCATTTAAAAAATAAATAGAACTCCTAGACACTAGACTATCCATAACCAGAAAAGAAAAACACAAATTCAAGAAAACTGTAGCCTCAAGCCCTCAACCAAAGTACTAGCCTCAAAGAACAAATCTTGCGACCTTCAGTCTAATTGGAGCTATCACTTTAGGTTGCTTGTTTTAGATTGAAATGAAGTTTTTCTTCTGTAATAGGAAAAGACATTATTGGATAGCTTTCATGCAATGTTTGGGATTAAAAACAAATTCAAGAGAAAGAAAGAAAGAGACAAGTAAAAAAGGTTGAAGGATAAGAAGTCCACAATGACAGCAAAAAGGAGGGGAAAGGATAGAGTTATCCTTTCTGGTGCATTTTTTGTTTCCGTCTTTCATTGATAAGTAATGCATCCCTCATTTCTACTCTATCTTTGCATTTTTTTTGCTATTTCCATTTTATTTTTTGTTGCAGTCTGCAGCAGGGGCAAATGTCACAGATCTCACCGAAGTAGAGGTTCAAGTGCAGGAGTCTCTTCAGTATTACACTCACAGAACCATAGTAATCGATAGTGCACTACAATGCGACAGTAGAGCAGCCTAGGCTGTGATATGATTCAAATAATGGAGCAATTTTCAATAGAAGTCACTGTGTGTGCAGAAGGGGCAAAAAGAGCAGCGCTGCACTACATGACATAGGCATCCAAGCCCATTTTTAACCTGGGACATCATTTCTCCAGGTAAAATACTGCACAAAATGTTATCTTTGTTTTGGCCCATTGATGGCACATAACAGCCTGCTCCAAAAATGCCAAAGCAACATAGGATATATGCTATTTCTAAAATAATTATTGTTTATACAGTGTATACGATATACTTTTAAATTCTCAAAAACAATAAAAAAAAGTACTCAAAATAAAATGTTACAAATTTATTGATTCTGTTAAGAAGTGAACTTTAAGTCTAACTCAACTCCACAAAATCAGCTTGTAAGGTGAGGTTTGCATTCACTTATATACTTTAAATAGGCTTTATCACTAGTCGGTATGGAACTTCCAGCACATTCTCCATGCGCCGAGGTATATACATATCGTGCGTTGGATTAGACATTAGTGGATTGTCTAATAGCGACCCAATAAAAAGTGGATTTGATATGTCCAACAAAAACAACTTCTGGTCATCCTTTCCTAAACCTATATCCACACACACACATATATAATAAATGCCACTCATCATATTACAGGAACAATTTTATACAAGCAGTAACCAGATTCTTAATGAACATTCCAACTCAGCTTGTTAATTACAAAATTGCTAGTTATTGTGAACATTCCGCTTCTTATCTCAAATAATACGAATTAAGGAGCAAATTGGCATAAATTAGCCAATATGAACCAATCAAGCCAATTTAGCTCATGAACATGTTCATTCGGTCAGCCTTATGAAATTAATTTGGTTCAAAATTGTTGTAATTAGAGAAAATATCTTCTTAATTAAAAAAGATATCTATAGAATCTTCCTAATTAGATAAAATAGATGTGTAATCTTCTAGATTATTTTGTTTCCCTATTTCTCTATTTCCCTATTTCAGAAGATTAGATTGTTACAAATAGAGCAAAGGAGAATGTAATTGATATGATTGAGAATAATAAAATCATTCTTATTTTTCAACTAAAATGGATTCATCCAACCAATAAAAGTGCACAGAAAGATCACTATCATTGTTATCAACCATTAATGTACTGAAATACATTATCTAATAGGATATCGGGTGATAGGTTATATTGGGTTTAGGATAGAAGGAAGAGGAAATGAAAGGACAGTTAGGCAGGAAGAGTTATTTGACCGTTAGTTAGTTAGTAGGAAGGGGTAGAGAAACTTTATAAATAGGGAGTGGGTTCTGTACAGGGGGATTATTGAGGTTTTGTATTCTTTGAGTAAAGACAGGACATGGCCTGTGGAGGGGGGTTAGGCTCCCGGTTACTGGCTGTACATGACATTTGTTGATGTGAATACATACATTCATTCTTTTCTTGCCATTTGGGTGCAATTGTGTGAGTGTGTGCTGTGAGACAGTTAGGTTTCATACCCAGAAACCTAACATTATCTGTGATGTTATATGCACTTATATAAGTATTATTAAACATGGGGGAATTTCCAACTACCAAAACTTTCAGTGTATCGGTCATGTATCACCCAAATGTCAACCCCCATTCAATCCTTCGCATAAGAATACTTTTATCAAAATAAATAAATCCATGACAGAGTAAGAGAGCAAAGAACACGTGTTTCTGTAGAAACAGAAAATAAATAAGTAGAGGGAAACAACAGAAAGGAATGATCCAGATCAGATATATAGACATCAAATGAACCCTGAAAGAATACAGGCAAACAAGAATCTAAATGTAGACAACATGCATACCATCAGAGCTTCAGAAAGCCCTTCAGCAATTGCTGCATCATTAAAGCCACCACCATTAAATGGTATAGAAGATAGCCACAAGAAGAAAACATCTGGGTCTTTAGTCCAACCTGTCCGTTGCACAAGGCAACCTGCATACAATGATGCTCAACAGAGTGAATATACTCAATAGACTAGTCAATTGAATCTAAATTCACCAGTGTAATATCCAGAGCTCAAGCAGCATATTTCAAGAGATTGTATTTTCAATAAAAAGTGTGTAGATAAATTTTGTCTACTTTCTAGTTTAACTTCCAATTACGAAAAAAACCAGACACAATGCAAAAAATTTATATTTAGAAACTATTTGTCCTTCCAGACACAAAATCAGCAGAAACTTTAAATTTAGAAATTATTTTACCTTTTCTGTTTTTTTAATATGTAATAAGAAGTGATTTGAAATGAAAAACTAGGTGCAAATTAAAAAGAAAATGAACTGGCAAGGGATAGATGCAACAATATTACTTTAAAAATTTTGTAAACAATCTAAGTAAACTGTTAGATATTAGGTTTTGTAACAACCAAAATGTAACATGAAAAAAGAAAACTAGCAGAACTATACCAGAATAACATCCATGAGTATTATAGGTGATTAGAGCAAACTCTACATTGGGAGTCGACGACTTCTGCTAAAAAAAAGGGGGAAATGTAAGATTAAGAGATAAAACCATATGATCATCATTCAGTAAGATATAAATAATATCACATCTACAAGTATATCATCAAATTCAGTTCTGACCTCTCTAAACAATCAATAATTCCATAACAAAACCTTTTTACTGTTTGTAAATAATATTACTAATATACATAATAGTGTTTTTGTCACATCACAAGGAACTTTAGACTTACAGCGTAGCTACTACTGCTGGCAGCCACAGGGAAAGAATAACTTAATTTTTCTCTATGTTTATGAAAATAGCCAATAAATTCAATAAATAAGATATAAGACAACTAAATCAGAAGTATGAATGACAAATTAGATACTAGTATATTCTTTTACTTTTGTCAAAGATTATGAAATTTTCCAGAAAGCAAAATGTGTATTACCTGCCCAGTTGAATCATTTACACCAAAAGACCTGTACAAATACCATAATTGGTTAAGACAGGCGATGACAGTATATAACCTTTAAAATAACCTCATGAGTAAGACAACATGAGAAAACTGAAATTTACATATAAACAAAAAATGGAAACTTTTGGCACAGTGGGCACTGCATGGTTTACCAAAGTCCAAACCAAGGCAGGTTAGCTAAGACTTCTGTTGAATTCCAGTTCAAAAAATATTGTTTACAAGTACAGGACTAATAAATATATTGTCCAACACTTCGGTACTTGATTAGACACCTTTACCTACTTACCATTGCAGAGCACTCACTTTCATTCATTAAAAAGAAATTGGATTTTTTAATTCTTGGTGAACTCAGTGTTGTAATTTGTCAGAGTTAGAGCAGGTTCTTTCAGGCCTTCAGCAGAAACAAGAAGAGGGTGACTTCGTGCCCTTACGCTACCAATTGGTGTATTTGACAGAAAGGAATGTTTGGACATTTTAAGTGTTCTACACTATCTTCAGATTTCTTGTAGGACAGGTTATTTTGAGCTTCTTTTGAAATATCTGCCCATGGCCTCTGAGGGACAAGGTCAGAGAGCACTAGAGTATTCTTATTTTGGTAAATTTGGTACAAAAAGGAATTTTATTAGTGAAATATGAAGAACAGAAAAACCCAGGTGCAGATAAGAAATCCTCCAACGGAAAAATAGACAAGACAACACAAAGACTAAAAAACTTAAGGATGTAATCAATCTTTCTAAGTCTTGGTGACAGCAACCTCCTTGGAACAACCATGACCTTAAGCAACAATAAGGAAAATAGAATCTAAACCATATAACAAGGGAAAAAAGTGAACCATAAATAAGTGACCATTCTCCTCCAAGTGAATAAGCATAAACAGCAGCTTCCTTTTACATGTTCTTTTTATGTCTCTATCTAGGAGGGTATATTGTCATCAACAAAAAGAAGAAAGGTGTTATTGGTCACCTATGGTTGAAGAGGAATTTTTCTAGTTGAGTACACCATTTTATATATTTGTGCAGCCAATATGAAAGTATTAAATTCAAACAATGAGCCTGAAAGTTCATCTTTATAAAATTCTGATAATGTTTTGGTTTATAAACTTTTAATATATATGCTTGACAAGGTTTGTTTTTATAGTATGATTAGGAACCTTAATTGGTATCCCACTTTTTTTAAATATTCCTTTGTGCAAAGAAAACTTGTAATGATTACCATTAGTTCAACTGCTAGGATCAAATAGCGTCAACAAAAGGTCATGGTGTTGGTATCATTATGGCGATCCGATAGGTTGCCTATAAGTAGGTATGTCATATAGTAAGCATGCCCTAACTTTGGAACTAGGTGACCTCCACTTTCCTCAATCTAACCCACTGCAAGCGGGAGAAGATCAACCCAAAATCAAAAAAGTATGGTTCTCCTAGAAACTAAAATGACACTCAATTAAGAAAGAAAGACGGTTCCTCAAGGACCTGCAAAGGATTATCAGTTTACCGAGTAGACATCTCGTATTCAAATAACCCAAATAAAGACATCAGTAGTTTATTGCCACTAAAGGCTAAAACATCTCCCAAACCAGAAATTCGAACCATGGTTGAAGTAAACGCTATATTACACCTTGAAAAAAAAAAAAAAAACAGTAATAATATTAAGAGCAGGGTTTCACCAAGAGCAACAACAAATGTGTTCTTCTCTCTCTAGTTCGAAATCAATTAAAACCACTTTGAGCATCGCACCATTAAAACCAAACTCAGAACCTCCACAGACACGCCAAAAGAATAAGAAAACAGAAATCCCTAATTTTTATCGAAAGGAAAGGAACAAAAATACCGAAATTAATATTAAAATTGGTGGAAAAAGAGAGGTGTGAAACGAAACCTGATCATCTTGTCGAGATAATCCATGAGAACAGTCTCCCAATAAGGTCCCATAGCAGCAGTACTTTCGACGACAACGATGAGCTGGAACTCTGCCATCTCCAAAACTCTAATTTCGATCTGGTCGCGTGGGGAAAGTTTAGGTCTCGAATCTTAACTTACTTCAGAAATTGATCATGTTACAGAATCTTAACTTACTTCAGAAATTCAATACTCTTGTCACAGAATTTTAAAGTAGAAAGGCGCCTTCAATCTTTCAAAAAATAATGAATATTCACACTATTGGCTGAGAATTTCGGGACTGGCCAGGACAGTGACCATCAAGAGAAGTCTTTGGTTGTTCGCTGTTTTTGAATCGGATTCCTTCAGATTAACTACGATGAACCAAAGATAAAAGGTACAGTCGATGTTGTTGACGCATGTCATTTGTGTTCATTGGTTGTGGTTTGTGTATGCATGTCTTTGGTAGCTTTATTTAAACATTTTTTAACCAATGCAGTAGAAATTTGTTAAGGAACATAGTGTTTCGAGTCTGATGGAGCATACAAAAGTAAATAGGAACTCCTGAGCAAACATAATCTAAATAAAAATTGAAATATGAAATATGTAGCATGAAAGACACTTTTACACCATTAAATAAATTATATTTTTAACAGGTAAGAATGGATAAATATGTTTTTTTTTTCTTTGTAGTTTTTTTAACTTAATTTTGATTCCTATATTTTAAAATTGATTAAATAATCCTCAAATTCTAACACACTTGTGTATTTACTTTTTTTTATTAATTTTATGATGGTAAAAAATTATTATTAAATATTAAATTTAATTATAAAGAATTATTAAAGATTGCAAAATGAGCATATTTGTTCCTTTTTTTTCTCATCTAGTTTTATTCATAAAAATTAATGAAGGAATGTTGTTATAATATAATTAAAAAGTAATGATTAATCTATTTTGAAAAAGAAGTTAAATCAATTTATTTTCTTTATATTGTTTTTTTTATTTTTTTAAATCTTTTTATAATTTTTTTTTATGTTTTGTTACTTCATTCTTTAATCTTTTCTTTATTTTACTTGAGAATTAAACTTTAAAATAATTATAGAGAACTTGATTGATCATTCTCATAATCTTCTATTTATAAGAATAAATTGATACAAGAGTATGTGATAATTAAGGTAACCCTAGACACAATATAATTATGATAATTAGAGTAACCATAAACACAATATAATCATGATAATTAGAGTAACCCTAGGCACAATATAATCATAATAATCAGAGTAACCCTAGACACAATATAATCATGATAATCAAAAAACCCTAGACACAATATAATCATGATAATCAGAGTAATCCTTGACACGATATAATCATGATAAATAGGATAAATATCCTAACACTACCCCTCAAGCTAGAGCATACAAATTGTATGTACCAAACTTGGAACAAATAAACTCAATCTGAGGACCCCTTAATGACTTGGTCAATACATCTGTGAGCTGATCGTTTGACCCAATAAACTCAGTACATATTTCTTTAGTCAACAACTTTTCACAAACAAAATAATCAATTTCTATATGTTTAGTCATCTCGTGAAACACTGGATTTGATGCAATGTGAGAGCAGCTTGATTGTCGTAATACATCTTCATAGTATGGATGTCACAAAATTGAAGCTCTTGAAGAATTGTTTCACCCATATAAGTTCACATGTTAGTGACGTCATTGCCCTATACTTGGCTTCAGCTATTGACCGAGCTACTACATTTTGTTTCTTACTTTTCCATGAAATAATGTTTCCTCCCAGAAAAACACAATATCTTGTAGTAGACCGTCTATCAATAGGCGAACCTGCCCTATCTGCATCACAATACCCAGAGACTTGAATGCTTCCTTTATCTTTATATAACAATCCTTGCCCGGGAGTCTTTTTGACATACCTTAGAATGCGAATATGAGCATTCCAATGGTCAACACATAAGGCCTGCATTAACTGACTAACCACTCCAACTGCAAAGGATAGATCTGGCCTTATAATAGTGAGATAACTCAGTTTTCCAACCAGTCTCCTATACCTCTCTAGATCGGAGAATAATTCACCTTCTTCTATCCTTAATTTATGGTTTGGGTCCATGGGATTGTCTACCGGTATGCAATCAATCATGCTTGTTTCTTGTAATATATCAAGAGCATACTTCCTTTGGGAGATTACAACTCCATCTTTTGATTGTGTTACTTCAATGCCTAAGAAGTATTTGAGACTTCCAAGATCCTTGGTTTGAAAATGTCTACACAAGTACTCTTTCAGTTGAGATATTCCAACAACATCATTTCCTGTAATGACAATATCATCAACACATATTATTAAGTAAACATATTTCCCAAGAGAAGAATGACAGTAAAAAAAATCGAATGGTCTGCTTCACTACGTTTTAGCCCAAATTTTTGAACAATGGAGCTAAACTTTCCAAACCAAGCACGTAGTGATTGCTTGAGGCCATATAGAGATCGATGCAGTTTGCATACCCTACCAGACTCCCCTTGAGCAACAAACCCAGGAGGTTGCTCCATATAAACTTCTTCCTCAAGATCACCATGTAGGAAGACATTCTTGATATCCAATTGATGAAATGGCCAGTGATGAATGGTTGCCATGGCAAAGAAGAGGCAAATAGTAGTAATCTTGGCTACAAGAGAGAAAGTGTCACAATAATCAAGACCATAAACCTGACTATAACCTTTTGCAACAAGCCGAACTTTGAGCCGATCAATTTCACCATCAGGGCCGACTTTAACTGCATACACCCATCGACGACCAACCGTCTCTTTGCCCGGGGAAGGGGCATCAGCTCCCAAGTATTACTATGGTCAAGAGCCTGCATTTCTACAATCATAGCTTGTCGCCAACCAGGATGGTCAAGTGCTTCTTTCATATACTTAGGTATAACAACAGAGGACACTGAGGATAAAAGAGAAAAATAGGAGGGCGACAATCCATGATAGCTAAGAAAATTATAAATGGGATAAGGGTTTCGAGTGGAACGAGTACCTTTTTGTGAGGGCAATAGGCCATGCTGAATCATTTTTACCAAAAGGCGTGGGAGGTGACAAGGGAGAAGAATCCGAAGTAGGAGATTCATTATTGTCTTGGGGAGGTGGACTATCTATTGTGGCCCTGTGTGGGATGATCTCAGTATGTGGAGAAACGGGTGCAGGAGGATGGTGATCAAAACTTGGAATGATAGAGACAGTGGAGCTATTTGACTCAATCATCAGAATAGGAAGGACTTGTTGAAGGATAGAAACATCCTGAACAGATGGAGAAAAGTAAGGAGTCTGTTCAAAGAATGTGGCATTGGCAGACATGTAATACTTCTTAGTTTCAGGATAGTAACACCGATATCCTTTTTGAAGTCGAGAATAGCCTAAGAAGACACATTTGAGAGCGCGATGGAGAGTTTTTCTAAACCTGGAAACATGTCATGAACAAAACATACACAACCAACTCGGGGAGATGTATGAAAGAGATTATCATTAGGAAACAAAATAGAGAAAAGGGACTTTATTATCAAGAGTGGAGGAGGGCATCTTATTAATAAGATAACATGTAGTTAAGATGGCATCCCCCCAGTGATGGACAGGAATATGGGCACCAAGCAAAAGGGTAACAGCAGTTTCAACTAAGTGTCTATTTTTTCGTTCTGCTATACCATTTTGTTGTGATGTATGAGGACAAGTAGATTGATGTAAGATACCATGGGAACTCAAGATGGCAGAAAAGGAGGATGAGAAATACTCTTTTGCGTTATCACTTCTTAATATTTTGATTACTTGACCAAATTGATTCTTGATTTCATTAAAAAAGATGTAAAGATAGCTAACAATTCAGAACGATTTTTCATAAGATAAACTCAAGTACATCTTGAATATTCATCAATAAAGGTAACAAAATATCTAAAATCAAAGGAGGAGATACGACTAGGTCCCCATATATCAAAATGGATGATGGAAAATCTAGAATTACATATTGATTGAGACCTTTTAGGAAAGGAAGATCTAACATGTTTTCCTAATTGACATGACTCACATTCTAAGGTTTAGAGACCACTAAATTCAGGACACATCTTTTTTAATCTGGACAAATGAGGATGGCCAAGTCGATCATGTAGCACTTTAGGATTAGGAGCAACAACACAGGACACCCTTGGACGAGATACATAATGGTATAATCTGCCAGCTTCATATCCTTCTCCAATATGTCTCCCCGAACCACACTCTTGTATAACAAAAGATTTATGATCAAAGGTTATTGAATAATTTAACATTTTGGTCAACTGGCTTAGGGAAATTAAATTAAAAGGACAATTAGGGACAAAAATGACAGAGTTGAGATTAAGGGAGGGAGACAAGGAAACATGACCGACTCATTTGGAGGAAGTTTTAGATCCATTTGCAAGGGTTATGAAATGAGGTTTTTCTCGAAAAGAAATAGATGAGAACAAAGAGGTATTACCAGAAATGTGATCAGAAGAGCAAAAGGGTTTGCACATTGTTACCCTAATTCTAAAACATGAAACAGAGAGAGATAAGGGAGAGAAGAGACGTTTTCTAGGAGAAAAGATGAAGAGCTGCAAAAAACCTTAGTGCAAGGAAAGATTTGTGGTGTTTTTGGAGTATAGATAAAGCCCTAGTATTATCCAATGTATGGGGAAGCTTATCTTTGTTTGTTTTTTGTTGTAAGTTTTATGTTCTTGATTACCTTGATTGATAATCCTTATTTTGATGCATGTGTACATGATTATGATTATGCTTATTAGTTGTTATTGTTGGGCAAGGGTTTGTGTATGCATGGGGATAGGGTTTGTGTAATGGTTGTGTTGGGTTTTCCCTATGAAAGTATGCATGGTTTTGTTGGGTTATCCCATGATAGTATGTATTGATGCTTGATGTGTGAATAAAATGTAATTGCATTCATATCTTAGTTTAGGTCATTTGCATACATAATTGCATTAATTGAATGATTTAGTCATGCATTATCTTTGTTTCGGATCATACATTGGGATTTTGTGTTTTTCTTGTAGATTGGTGAATCTAAGTGTAAAAATCACAACTTGGGATGAATTGATGTACAAGATACAGAGATGAGACCAGAGAGTTCCACAACCTAGCTGTGGACAGCCCACAACCTGTGGATTTTGCTTCAAAATGCAGATGCAAAACAAAAAGTTCAACATCTGAGCTGTGAAAGTTTCCACGACTTGTGGAGTTAGCTCGAGAAAATAGAAGACAAAACAGAAAGTTTCACAAGCGAGTTGTGGTTTTTACCACAACCTGTGGATTTACGTCAGGAATTGCAGAATTAAAGCAGAAAAGAGAACATGCAGATTGGGGATTTTTCCATGGGCTGTGAAACTTTCCAGGAGCAGTTACTAATCTCTTTTATGACTGATTTAAAGAGATTAAAATTAAATAGAAAGGGAAGGAAGTTATTGAGAGGGAGTAATCACTCTCCTAAAAAGGAGGAATTAGTGGAAAAGAAGAGGGGATTTTAAAACGTGGAGATGGAGACATAAAAGGGGAGGGACGTTCACGGACAGACAGTCTTCTTCTTCTTCTTGGTCTTTTCTTAGCTTTTCTTTTGGAGGATTTCTTTTACATTATGCAGAACTAATTTTCCTTTTTGTTAGAGAATTGATGTAGTACTTTGATTATAACTTCTAAACCTTTTCAATTGATGTTTCGTTAATTTTAATTTATCTCAGTGTTCTATTTATGTTTTGAATGTCTTTATCTATGAGCAGTTTCACAATTGGGAATTGGGGATTGTTTGTGATTGTAAACAGAGCAGATTAGAAATTGTCACAATTGGGAAATTGGGCATAGCTAATTAGTTTTCAATTGAGATGGTAATTGTTCTTCATAATTTCATTAAATTTTATAACTGGCCTAAGGGATTGGGGGTTAGAATTTGATGAATACGTTTGCCTATCTAAGGGATTAGGGGTAAACAAGCTCTTAATAAACTCAAGTAGATAATTATAATTCGCACATCAATTGGAAAGGGAAGGAATTTATATGAAAAGGTATGAAATCAATTCTCTAACATTGTTTTTATTATTCGAATTTCCATTACTTGTTTATGTTCATCATTCTACTTGATATCTTTTGTTGCTCAAAATTATACGAATTAGTAATCTAATACTCAACTATTTCAATCTCAGAGGACGATATTTTATTACTACAATAACAATTGGTACACTTGCCAAATTGATTATCAATGCTAAGGGAGGACAAAGGTTATGTTAATTGGGGTTTTCACCATGTGAATATCTGTTGTGAAGAATGGTATGATGATCATATGCAGTATATTGGGTTTGTTTGAGTTGTAATATGCACAATGATGGGTTTTGGAAGATTCAAGTGATGTAATGTATGTATTAGGATCTATTCATAAAGGTCTGCGAGGTTTGAATGCATGCATGATGGATTGGGTATGTTCCCTCTTGATTTAGGGTTGATGTATATGTGTTTTGAACACTTGAATTCTGTCCAAGATGTGTTTTAATTTGATAATAATCGATTATTTGCACATTGGTTTTGAGTGTTGTTTCTGGAATAATGAATTATTTGAGACGATAATCGATTATCCTTTCATATGTGATGAATCTGGAAATTTATTGTGTATGAACCACTGAAATAATCGATTATCTTAAGTGATGATCGATTATCAGAATGTATTTTTGTGTAAATGTGAACCTTCTAGGAATAATTGATTATCACTTACGATAATCGATTATCTTAGTGTATTTTTACTGGAAAAGTGTGTTTTGACGAATAAATGACGTGGACCAAGCTTACAGAGTTGTATAATGTAATGATAATCAAAGAATGGGATTTGTGGTTATGTTTAGGGTTAATTTTGACCGGTGGTTGAGATTGAAGCATGAGTGAGTATTGGGGGTGTACTTAAGTATGTAGTTTGTAAGCATAAGAGTGGATGATAGGTCTACTAGTTGTACTTAGCAAATCCTGGTTCTATTTGCGGATATGTGCTTCCTTTTGCCTTGTGTGCAAAGGAAGGGTTGTTCGGGTATTGAACCTTCCTTGTGTAAGGGTGATGAATTGTTCCTTGTCCTTGTGTGGCAGGATTACATGTTCCTTAACTGAATTATGGGACTACTCGAGCATATCTGTAGGGGAGCTACAGATTGGTCTATAGAAGCGGCTACAGACGGGTGAGGTCAGGTACAAGAGTGAGACTAACTCTTTCTACTATGGTATTCATGGTACGGTGATGCTCATGGTGTTATTCATGACTAGGATAATCATGATGATGATGTATCTATGATGATGATTATGGTATTGGAGATGCTCCAAGAAATGCTATGTTGATGGTGGTGTTACTATAATGGTTATAGTAAGTAGTTAACATAGGTGCTAATGAGTGGATAGACCAAGGGTCTATGTGTGAGATGTTAGTAATGACATCAAGGGTTAGAAAATCAAGGATCGAGGATCAAAGAACAAGGATTGATGATCGAGAATTGAGTAATTCATTGTGATTAAGTTGTCATGGTAGAGGATTAAAAATATTATTGTTATTACCATTAGGTATGGGGTGGTTGATATATTCAGTGTGTTTATATCTTATTATTATGATTGTTATATCGACAACTTACCCCATACGTGTTTGTGCTTGTGTGTTATGAATGAAATTATCGGCGATGATCGTATAATGTGTTATGTGAGCAGATGATGTTGCAGATGATGCTAAGGCATGATAGAATCGAGAGATGACAGGAAACAAACTTGGTAATGAAAACTATTTTATTTAAATTTAAGACAATGTAGTTGGAATTATTCTACTTCATTTGATATTTCCATTATTTGAATAATGTAATTGGACAAATCTTTTGGAATTCATATACTTTGAATAAATTATGCATGTTTAAATGTTATGGTTTTTGAAAAATACGTTTCCGCGTTATGATAGAAAGTTTCAATTTACGGTTTTTGAATAACCCGTGACACCCTGGGAATTGGGGCGTTACATCCAACATAGTCAGCATCACAATAGCCTTCTAATTTGAAGCTTTCGCTTCCTTTGTAGCATAATCGATATTGGTTGTTTTTATGAGATAGCGAAAGATACGCTTAACAACACTGAGATGAGTTTCTCTTGGATCTGACTAAAATCTCGCACATAGACAGACATTGAACATTATGTCAGGTCTAGACGTAAAAAGTGAGTCTATCATTTGACGATATATAATGTTGTCTACTTTTGTTGAACTTTCGTCTAGCCCTAAACTAGTTTTTGGATGCATTAGAGATCCCATCTCCTTTTCTTCATCCATTTTGAACTTTTTCAGCAGCTCCTTGATGTATTTAGTATAATGGATATTGATGGAGGACCATTTAAAACTAATATAGGACCTTTGACTAGACATGACAAGAAGGTTTCAAGAGGAATAAAGATTGCAAAGAACATTACTTCTATGGAAGATTAATTATTAATCATTCCTTATCTTCTTTTAAATATTTGTATTTTTTTTTTTGTTGGATACAATAAGCTAGAACACACCTTAGGCCATGGGCCATCCAGCCAAGGCTTCTTTGGACAAGAGAATCAAGTTGGCAAAGACTTGAAGAGTTTCCAGATTTAAAATGCAAAGAGAAGAGCTTGCGGATTTAGGAAACATGTGATATAGCATGGCTCTTATGACCTAGCCAACTGACCTATTAATCTAGATTTATTTGAAATTCTAGAGGAAAATTTGTGTTAAGACAAAATCATTTATACGTCTAAATGCTTTCATATTTTGAAGTTTAACCAAATAACATTAAAGGAAATAAGAATATCAAAATACTATAGGTAGAAACATAAGCATTAGATTCAAAATTCCCAAGAACACAAAAGTCTTAGGAAAACACCTAGGATCGTAGAAAACATAAAAAAACACCTAATTTAAGTACCTAGACGCAATGCTAAACGACTAATAAGTCAAAACATCTAAGAGAGTTATGTTAAATGTGTAAGCTATACTACAAAAGAGAAGGGCATTACCAACGGCCATAATCCTTCAGAAACAGGCAGAAGCCGTTGGTAAATGATCATTACCGACGACCTAGTGACAGCCAAGAAGTCGTCGGTAAAACTCTTGTCGCTACCGATTATCGACGGCCTTTGACCCTCAGTAATTACCGAAGGGCAAAGACCGTCGGTAATTATCGAAGGGCAAAAGGTAATTACCGAAGGGCTGAAGCCTTCGGTAAGATCCAAACATACATCAGGCACATTTGTATTTCTTACCCAACCAAACCACGCAAATGCAATTGATTCAATTGGCAAGAAAAAGGTATGGATGAATGGAGTTGTTGAGGTTTACAATTTCATCTTATCCACTTTCTTATATTTATTCTTCTTATTAAATTCGCTTTATTATCTAATTGTCATGTAACTTTCTTAGTCTACCCTAAACCCGATCCTTAGCGAGAAGAGCCTACCACTAGTTACTGGCTTACTATCCCTAGTCTCCCCTAATAATTAGCAGTGCAAGTACCATAGAAGCAAAATACAATTGATTGTCCTACCCCCCTATTCCTAGGTGGTATTTGTTGATCAAGAATTCCTTATCAGTTCATGACTTCCCCGTACGTCCCCGTATCGACAAAGGCAAACATCTATTTATCAAATGAGTTAAATGATAATAGCATAGAGCAAGATAAAGAACCCACAATTGATAATAATAGCATATGCAAGCATATGAATAAAATAAGAGTTTCAATATAAGAGAGTTTCAAAAGATTACATTGTTCCCCAACAACAAAGGGTTTAGTTCACCATTGACATGGTGAAACTAGATGAAATACAATGAAAGAATGGAAAAGCAAACCCTAGATTGAATAAAATGGAGCCTAAGCATCCAAGAAATCTTCTCCAAGGAGTGTAGAATAGCTCTGGACGTCCTCTTCTGCCAAAAAGAATAATATTTGAATCGCATTGGGGCTATATATAAGGCATAAAAGTAACAGAATTTAAGCCCAAGACTAGCAGACAACCGCTCGGCGTCCAACTTTACCGCTCAGCGGTTTCCCTCAAGTCGCACCACCGCTCAACGGTCAGTTTCACCGCTGAGCGGTTTGCCTCTAATCGCTCTGGACGCTCAGCGTCACCGCCTGGGCGCCAGACAACAGCTTTCCCTCGAATAATGGTGCTCAGAAGTGCATTTTGACGCTAAGCGGTGCATAGACTCTTCTTTTCTTCATTTTTCTCCTTCTTCCTTGAGTCTAAGACCTTCCTTCTTCAATTCCATTCTTAATTCTCATCATAACCCTGCAAAACAATGCAAAACAAGCATAATATCTGTAAAAACAACTTTTGACTCTCAAATGACTCAACTTAAGTGTTTTACCTGATTCTAAGCTTATTCTAAGCCATAAAGGGTGTATTTTGATCTCAATTTAAGCATGAAAATAATGGTTTTTAGACCGTTATCAGGAAGTTACCATGTCTGATTCTTTCCTGGTACATTATATTCTGTGCACTTTGCCTCACCATTATGCCCCCTTCAAAATCTCTTACAACACACATAAAGATAAATGGTCTATTAATGAATTATTGACCATGTGTGTTCAAGAAGAAGAAAGGCTATTAATAGAAGAATAGGAGAGGCTGAACTTGACTACTTCTTTTGAGAATAAGAACCAAGTTAATAAGAAGGGAAATATTCCTGCTAAGCCAGTTATTAAGAAGGAGTCCAGTTGTTTCTTTTGTAAATAGAAAGGACACATGAAGAAAGACTGGTTAAAATTTAAGAATTGACTTGATAAGAAAGGTACTCCGTTTGCTTTTGTCTGTTATGAATCTAATTTGACTAGTTTTAATCATAACACATGGTGGATTGATTCTGGTTTTACAATCCATGTTTCTAATACCTTACAGGGTATGCAAAACCTAAGGAGGCCAGTGGGAAGTGAGCAATATATCTACTCAGGGAGTAAGATGAGTTCACATGTGGACGCCATTGGAACTTGCAGTTTAGTTTTTAAGTAGTGGTTTTGTTTTAAATTTGGAAAAGACATTTTATGTTCCTTGTTTTTCTAAGAATTTGATTTATATTTGACAACTTATACCTTTGGATTTTTCATTTAATTTTTCCTATTCTGGTTTTACCTTAATGAATAAATCTAAAGTTGTTGGTTTTGGTAAATTATGTGATGGTCTTTATTCCATTATTTTGCAAAACAATATCGCTTATGATTTTATGCACGTTACTGTCAGGTTAAAAAGATGTGTTATGAATGAGAATTCTTCTGTTTTATGGCACCGTAGATTGGGACACATCTCTATTGAGAGAATTAAGCGATTAGTCAATGAAGGAGTACATAGTACTTTGGATTTTACTGATTTTGAGACTTGCGTGGATTGCATAAAGGGTAAGCAAACTAACAAGTTTAAAAGAGGTGCTAAGAGGAGTTCAAGTTTACTAGAAATTATTCATACAGATATTTATTGTCCGGATATGGACGCCAGTAGTCCGAAATACTTCATCACCTTTATAGATGACTACTCACGTTATATGTATCTCTACTTACTTCGTTCTAAGGATGAAGCTTTGGATGCCTTTAAAAGTTTTAAGGCTAAAGTTGAGATACAATGCGGAAAGCAAATCAAGATTGTGAGATCAGATAGAGGTGAAGAGTATTATGGTAGATACACAAAGAATGGACATGGTGAGAAGTATGAGGAGTGATTCAAAACTTCCTCAATTCTTGTGGACTGAAGCACTAAATACGGTTGTGTATATATTAAACTGAGTCCCAACCAAGGCTGTCCTAAGGACACCGTTTGAGTCATTCAAAGGTTGGAAACCAAGTTTGAAACATATACGCGTTTGGGGATGTCCGTCTGAAGTGAGAATTTATAATTCATAAGAGAAGAAACTAGACCCAAGGACTATTAGTGGGTATTTAATTGGATATGTTGAAAAGTATAAGGGATATAGATGTTATTGTCCATCACATAACACTAGGATTGCGGAGTCAAGAAATGCAAAATTTCTTGAGAATGACTTAGTTAGTGGGAGTGATCAATTTCCAAACATTGGGAATGAAAGGGATCACTATGAAGCTCAACCCTCTAGCTTAAGTGATAGATTGATTGTCATTCACACCCCTCAAACACAAATGGGTGTTAAACAAACAATAATTGAAGCTTTACAACTTGCTGAAAATGATCTTACAGATCAAGTTGCTAATGAGGAACAACAAGATGATGTTGAACAACCTACTGAACAGTTGCTTGAGCTACAAGTTCCTCAAGAAAATGATGAGGCAACATTAAGAAGATCTACTAGAGTTAAAAGGCCAGCAATTCCTAGTGATTATATAGTGTATTTGCAAGAAGTTGACTACAATATTGGAGTTGCAAATGATCCTAAAACGTTTTCACAAGCCGTGAGTTCTAAAGAATCAAACCTATGGCATTAGTAGCTCATTTTGATGTTGAATTACATCAAATGGATGTGAAAACAACATTCCTTAATGGTCATCTGGAAGAAGAGATTTACATGAAACAACCTGAAGGATTCTCTTCTAAAGACAATGAGCATTTAGTTTGCAAGCTTAATAAATCCATCTAAGGCTTAAAACAAGCCTCTCGTCAATGGTATCTAAAATTTCATGATGTTATCATTTCATTCGGCTTTGAAGAAAATGCCATGGATCAATGTATATACCAAAAGGTCAGTGAGAGTAAGATTTGTTTCCTTGTATTATACGTGGATGATATTTTGCTTGCAACCAACGATAAGGGTTTGCTATATGAAGTGAAACAATTTCTCTCAAAGAACTTTGACATGAAGGATATGGGAGAGGCATCTTATGTCATTGGCATTAAGATCGATAGGGAAAGATCTCAAGGCATTTTGGGTTTGTCTCAAGAGACCTATATCAACAAAGTTTTAGAGAGGTTTAACATGAAGAATTGTTCACCAAGTGTAGCTCCCATCATGAAGGGTGATAAACTCAATTTGAATCAATGTCCGAAAAATGATTTTGAGCGGGAACACATGAAGAATATTCCATATGCTTCAGCTTTTGGAAGCCTTATGTATGCACATGTTTGCACTAGACCTGACATTGCTTGTTGGAGTTTTGGGAAGATATCAGAGTAATCTAGGTGTTGACGACTGGAAAGCTGCAAAGAAGGTAATTAGATATCTTCAAGAAGGTTATTCGTTTCTTGTTTTGAGACTACCTCGCATGGTGTATGGTTGAAAAGTTTCATTTATGGGCTTAGAGTTGTGGACTCTATTTCTAGGCCATTAAGGTTGTATTGTGACAACTCTGCTGTGGTATTTATGGCTAAGAACAATAAAAGTGGATGTCGAAGTAAGCACATTGACATATAATACTTAGCCATCAGAGAACGTGTTAAGGAAAAGAAAGTGGTCATTGAGCACATAAGCACTGAGTTGATGATTGCTGATCCTTAACTAAAGGCATGCCACTAAAGAATTTTAAGGATCATGTAGTGCAAATGGGACTTGGTTCCATGGTGTAATTTCATTATCTGTACATTTGTTATTTTTCAATGAAACTCTTATTCAGTTTGATGTTCTTCTCATATGTTTTTGTGCATATTTATTCTGAGAAGATATCATTTAGTTTTGATCTAGCATAAACATATGGTTTATGCATTAAGTTGAGAGCTAATGTTGAGAGAAATATATATTGTGGTACATGGAAGATAACACTCACTATCAGAGGACCTATCGCCATGACTCATATATATTCTATCACTTGTTGTGGTTAATAATTGGATAATGGACCAAGTGGGAGAATGTTAGCATTTATTTTAATTATAGAATAAATATTATAGCATTTTAAGTTTCTATTTTTAAAGAACATAAAGTGGTCAATTAAGCCAATTATATTTATCCTTTTTAACTGCATAGAGGTTATGGAGCAGTTATTATATTGTTTAAAGGTAAAGCGCAGTCCATTATTTTTAAACCTGTGATGGCCAAACTTTATATAAAGGGAATGAGTTACTCTTAGTTTTGATCACCAAGCCTACTCCTCTATTCAGAAAAAACACACCATCGAGTTTGAGTGAGTTAAGGTTTAGAAAACAAAGTTGTCTCTGTGTTGGGATTACAAAATTGCAATGACAGGAGGTACACACATTATTGCACATTATTCCTTCATTCTTGCTTCTGTTGTTCTTGATCTGAATGTGTTACTGTGATGTTTATATAACATATTTAGATCAATTTTACTCTACTCTATTTTTATCACATAATTGCACAAAAGTTCTCATAAAAGATAAGTCAAACAATTAGAAAAGAAAAAGAAGTGTGTAGCTAAAAAAATTAAGAAAGGTTATAAAAGAATAAGGAAAATATAAAGTTGACTTAGTCATAAAAAATATATAAATTTATGTTTTATGTTTTATTTTTGTACATGCTTAGCCCAACAAACACGCTAAGTTATGTGGTCCAAATAGACCCATTCAACTTTATTGAACTAAAGTGATTGAAGATATTTTGAGATATATTTGTTGATGTAAATATTTATATATTAACAATATGTGTGACCAAATCTAGTTAGTTTCGTTATGCCATGATATTTCTTAATACTATATATTTACATAATATTTGGTATATCATATAGGTATTACATTATTGTTATTTTCTCGCTAATTATCATATATGTGATAAATTGTTATATTTGTTGATAATATTATATTTTTTTATAACAAACCTCATAAGTCAAAAACTCTATAAATATACAAGGTATTGCAATAGGAAATATATACCATTATCTCTTACTTACTCATACACTTGTATAAATCCTAAAGCTCTTTTATGACTTAACTTCCTTTTCTGAATAATGAAAGATTTGATTCCAAGTATTTTTAATATTATTTGGTATATTTTTAATTATTAAACTAAATTTATAAGTATGGTTTGGATGACGAAAATACCTATATTCATGGATATTAGGGGATAAAATTCATGATAGATAGTTGATATTTGTGGTAGTAAATATTTTAATATCTACTTATAAACGAATTGAGTGTGAGTATCATATATCTACAAGTACCAATTATACGCAAAAAATAAAATAAAATTTTAATTTATATTTTATTAAATTTAATTAAAATTAATACTTTATATACTTCATTAGATTAAATTTAATTAAAATTAAATTTTAATGTATATTTAATTTAATTTATATTATATTTTATATTTTTTATAATTTCATTTTAAAAATTTATAAAATATATTTTTAAAATATTCACATGAATATGTATAAATTTTAAAGTATTTATGATTATTTTTTAAATAGATATTTAACGAATAACAACGAAACGAAGTGAATATTTTGTTATATATCAGATAGAGATAGATATTATTTTGTTATCCTTAAGTACACGTCTCTACTCTAGTTAATTTTAGAATCAGACCAGTTTTAAAAAATATAAATATTTAAATATTTAGTTTATATGTCCTTTTTTTTTTACTCTCATGCCGTATATGAATCCGAAATAAGTAGTGATTAAGTCGACAGAAGAAAGAAAGAAGAAGCTAGAGTATGGTGTAACATGTGATACGTGGGAAACTTAGGATCATATATTATATTACACGTTTGTTTATTTAACTGTTCATATAAAAATAACTACATATTTAACTATTTATATATAATATTATTCTTCATTTTGAATTTTTTTACTTGTAGTGTTTAATAAAATTATCCTACTTTATTTTATATAGTTGAGTCCAATGGAGACTTTTATTATTTACAATAATTTTATGTATAAATACTCGTGGAGTTCAGTTACAATTACGACAAAAATTAACTCAAAATTTAACTGCTATCATTAATCTATATTATTATAAAAAAAATTCTTTTATTTGGTATTAATATACTTTTTTTAATTTACTTTTTAAGTTTACCTTTTGTTTTTTCTAATTTTACTTTTCAGGTAATCGTTCTTTTTTAAATTTGATAATTTTTTATTTAACTATTTTTTAAAATTTAATTATTCTTTTTAAATTAAATAAATAAAAATTATCTATAAAATAATAATAATTATTTATAACAAATTGTAAAATTTATTTATATTTATTTTATAATTATGATTTTATTATTAAAAAGAAAGGAAACATGAGGTGTGCTTTCACTTCTAACATTAAAAATATATTAACTCAAAATCGTTGAAAGTTTGAAAAATTGAAAATAACTATGATGACAATAATAGGAAAGAAAAAACTATGGAACCAAAAAAATAGTAACTAAATATAATTAATAACGGACAACCGTAGCCGCTGGTGGATGAGCGAAGCAACAACGGTTCAAGAATGGCAACGTTACAGTGCAACTGCAATTCTATTGCGCTCAACAAACCCTGCTACCCCACACGAAGAAGACTCTTATTACAACCCTTTTCTTCATCTACCCGCTTGGTTTCAAGAACTTCAATCTGCACTAGTTACAAGGCCTCAACTTCAAGGTAAGTTTTTTCTCCCTGATCAGTTTTCACTCCGTCTTTGTAGTTTTTGATGGGAGGAATATTCAATTAATGATGCGGTTTATTTGCAGGTGGGGTAGTGTTGTTTCTGCTGTTGTCTCAGAAGAGAACGCTGTTGGCTCTACTTTCTCTCCAGCTGATGTCTTCAAACTCACATATTTAGAGGTAACATTCTTTACTTGTGTTGGCTCAGCTAAAAAGAAAAGTAATCGCAGGAGTTTGAAAGTAATCTGTTAGTAGTTAATTCCTAATACTGGAGAACGGTCTGCAGCCGTTGGTGGTATTGATAGTGAAATAAGGTTCAATACAATAGTAACACTAAACTGGTAAAAGTAGCATAACGTAAATGACACTAACGAGCTTGCAGCCACTGCTCACTCCATTTGCTTGACATTTGAGGAGGAGTATGAAGATTAGAAACGGGTTTTCAAGAGAGGAGAGAGAGAATACTATGAGAGAGGAAAATTACAACAACTTTCCTTTCAGACAAAGTCATGTAGCCGAGTATTTGAGACTCTCCTCCTACTGCTCTTCCTTGGCTCCATGATTCCAGGATCGGTTGCCACCTGTCCTTTCCTTGTAACTAACTTTGAATTTATCTCATTGTGCACTAGACCTTCCATGTGAGCATCCCTTTCAGCATTTGCATCAGTAGCCACTTCAACAATATTTTTCTTCCTTACATAATCCTAAAAGGGTGTTTGATTTCTGTTTTAAAGACTGTTTTTAAGTTTTCAAAATGCTGCCAAGTGATGTTGTTAAGGCGGTTGGTGGAGGATGGTGCTGGGCACAGAGTAGAGTGTGGAATTGAGAGAGAAGTTTAACAAGATGGAAACATGAATCAGTTGTTTTTGTTTTTTTTTTTAAATACTTGTTTTGGAAATAATTTCACATCTTAAAAGATCTTGGATGAGAAGTGATTGTTAAGTAATGTAGAATTGTTTTAAAACCAAAAAGTTGTAAGAGAATCGAACATGCTCTACATTATTGTTTCTAGAATTTCCTGTTTAAATCTTTCAATAGAAGAAATAAATTGAAAATAATGTAGTATTTTGTAGTTATTATGATACTGCTTTGCCTTTTCAAATTTAAACAAAATTTTGGCTTGTTTTACTCTTTCCTTTCACATGGGTTAAATGCTGGATTTAGGGAAACAGTTGGCTCTGGAATGTGGGTGGGACAAACATATTGGTTGATCCAATTTTGGTTGGTAACTTGGATTTTGGAATTCCTTGGCTATATGATGCTGCTAAGAAAGTGTTAAAGCAATTCCAGGTATCTTTTGATGGATGCTAACTAGTTTCTAGTTGATTGTGTTACCTCTATGTTATGCTTGTGTGTTTGTCATGTACTTTAACTTCAGCTTGTGGAAATTTGTGATCTGGCTATAACTGTATGATTTTGTAGTGCAGCTCAGTGATCTTCCGGAAATCAGTTGCTTACTCATTACTCAAAGCCTTGATGATCACTGCCACTTGAAGACCTTAAAGCCCTTCTCTCAGAAATTCCCAAATATTAGAGTTATAGCAACCCCCAATGCCAAAGGCTTGTTGGATCCTCTTTTCAGAAATGTAAGTATATTTTCTTTTTTTTTCCTTACTTTTCTTTTCTTTGGATCATGAGAACTCCATTGTTTGTGTATTTGAATTTGAACCTTTGGTTTAATTAATTCATATTGATATATCCAATCTATGTAGTTTGATTGCTTATAGATGTTGATTAAAGGTTTTTGAATGATACAGTTATTTTATGTAGCTAATTAAATTATTATTCCGTACTGAAGTGGTTTAAATTGTTGCAAATGAGAGCCTAGACTGATGTGTCCCTGATTTATTACACTTTGGAGGACTGGTATAAGAACATTTGGTACAGAAGCTCTTTCTTAGTATTCATTATTCAATGCCAAGACAAAGTGTTGGAACCTAGACCTTCACATTTGAATGAAAAACTTTTTGTTTCAGATCTTTAATTATTTCATAACAAAACATATATACCTTGTTTGAATATTTAACCGACTTGAAAAAAAATTAAGCCTTTTTGCACCTTTTTTCTCATTTTATATATTAGACCCCAGAAAGACATTTGTATCCTTTTGTGATAGGTTGAGTATCCTAGAAAAGTGCACTCATAAGACTTATTTTCAAGTTCATGTTTATTGTATGCTCTAAGGGAAAACAAGAACAGCCAAAGGTCTTGTGAAAATTATAATCCGGTGACTGTTTAAATAGAACAAAATAAGGGACATCAAAGTTAAGAGAGGTTGTAGAAGTCTTTTAAGGAGATATAATGTTGTGGCAGAGGCAAAGTCCCAAAACTGTCTAGGCAGAGGCATGATTAAGAAGAGTTAGACCAAGTTCAACAACATGTCTATGCTTTCTTTCCACTACATTTTTTGTGATAAGTATGGGGACAAATAATTATGTAATAAATGCCATGACTGGTAAGATACGAGTTTGAAGGTCTAGCCATAGCTGTGAATTTCTGAATGTCTTATGTTTACGAAGATATATCCAGCTAAAGTTTTAGTAAGCATCTACAAATGTTATGTGATAAAGATAACCATTTGTAGAAGGTGTACATATATTTGAGGGTCTTGAAAAGTCACGAGACACCAATTCCAAAGGATGAGTATAAACAGTGTTAGACAGAGAAGAAGGAAGTCTATTAGACTTCCGAACACAACAAGCAAAAGAAAACTATTGCATTTTTATTAGAAATGGGTATATTACAGTGTTGCATAATCATTTTTAAAATATGAGGATTATGATGGCCAAGTCTAGCATGGCAGATTATTATCATTCATATCTAATACATTCTCCTTACCTCTATTTGTAACAATCTAATATTCTAAAAAAGGGAAATAAGAAAACAATATACTGAAAAATAAACTAGAAGATCCTACATATATTTTCTCTAATTAGGAAGATTATCCTCTAACTACAACACAATGTAAGATCGAGTGCTTGAATTAACTATCATAGCAATAGGTTGTGATGAATCCTAGAGGAGGTCTGGTCTTTTTTGAATTCTAGTCCAAGTATTAGGATGAAGAAAATTATTACGGTGAATAAAGCTGATAGGAGAGTTGTTCTACAAATTTTGGTTATTCTGAAAAATGTTATTGGGTAGATGGATCTTGTAAGAGTAAGAGAAGCATGAGGCTAATAATGTTAAAAAAACCGATAGTAGCAAAAAGATTTGGCATGTCTACATTTGAGACACACTTGGCACTGAAAATTAGAATAGTCCTCTGCAGCCTTAAGTACCACCTTGTTGTCCACTGCGACCAAAGCCACCACTACATCCAGAATCACTTTGTGAATTGAACCAAGACTAAATTTTCAAAGTGTTGTTGCTTAGGTCTATGGAACACGCACACACATTTGTAGATGAAAGTAATTGTGTATTTTCTCCAATACCTTGTAGGAATGAATATTGCCTAAGATACAAGAAAGAGTTGATGAAGAAAGCATCAACAGAAGCCAGGTTAGAAGCAATTGATCTTGATGTTCCAGATGGAATCTGCATGATTTTCTGTTCTGGTTGGATGATTTCTTCAGTGAGAAATCATTATGGAATCTAAAGATTCACACCGAAATGATGTTGAAGGTGTGATTTGATAACTGATTCTACTTGTTGCTTTCATAACATGAAATTGGAATCATCGAGCTTTTCCAGTATAGGGTAAGGAAATGTTTTGGGAGTGGAAGAGGTGGGAAATGGATTGGACTTAGGCATATTTGGGTCTTACTGAATACCATATTAGACATCCTTAGAAAAGACTATTCAGAAGAAAGCAAGAGAGAGAAATTGAATCTTTTTTTTCTTGATGAAAGATAGGTACAATTAAGAATTTATACAGTGGATTGGTGTTACAAACTGGTAATGACAACTGGCATATTGTAACTGTTAGTTGTCACCAATAACTATACAACTAACAAGAATAACACACTTCCAAGCGGATGCAGTTGAGATCTGCATTCCTTTAGCACTACTCTCATTCTAAAATCTATTCAGGGGTTATTGTCAAACACTTCCAATTCCAAACCTGCTGATAAGTTAGTAGTTGCTTGGTAGTTGTTAAAACAATCAACCTTTTTGAGTGTAGAAATATGAAAAATAGGGTTATTTTTGGACTGTAGGGGAAACTTCAACCAATAGACCATTGTTCCTAACATCTTCTCATCTTTGTGGGGCTTATAAAATTCAGCAGCCAATTTGGGATATTTGTGCCACACTGTTTTCTGCGGAGTCTTATACCTCAAGAGAGGCTTAATCATCCACTTCAGGATTGAAAACTCCTCTTCCTGTCTATGCATACTTCTTAACATGTCTTGTGTGTCAATGAATGTATTAACTGTGCAAAGAGGTGGTTTTTTTTCACTTTCCATCCACTACTTCTATTGTTGTTTCTACTTTTCCCCAATCCTTCATTTGGATGTTCTTTACCTGACAATCACCTACCTTAATTCTGCTCTTAACTATATCATGTTAACAAATAACATGCACTAATTTCGACTATAATTGAATAATTGGTCTACCATTTAAGTTTTCACATTGTTTTAGTTATTTTCAGGTTACGTATTTAGAACCTGGGCAGAGCTCTGATATCGAAACAAATTATGGTTCCAAGATCAATATTAAGGCTACAGTAGGACCAGTTCTTGGACCTCCTTGGCAACGTCCTGAGAATGGGTAAATAAATACTATCAAATCTTTTCTATCTAATTTTTTTATCTGCGTTTTGTTGGATAAAATTAAATTTAGGATAGTTTAGTAAGTTCGTTTTAGTCTTTGTTTTTAATTGATTTTGGGTCCAATAATGTTAGTTTGATTCTAATAGAGATAAGATAGAGATTGGTAGTTTTGATTTTCCATTATTAGACTGGGCTGCAATATTATTTTATTGTTGATATAGACAGAGATAGATTAAGTAGTAGTATTTAGATTAAGCAGTTGATATATTATCTTTTGTTTTTATTTTTTGTACTTGGCCCAAGGCCCTATGTGCGCCCATTTAAAGGATGCAATGGTTCAATGGAAAATCGCCACAGTGAGTTTCAGTGCAACTATTTCTTTGTGTATGTCATGGTTATTTTTCAACAAAGTGATATCAGAACTTTTATGCTTTGAGTACCGAGTGAGAGAGAGAAAAAAAAAGGGTGCCAGAGTGAAAAAAAAAGTGAGTGTGCTTGAGAAAAAAAGAGTGAGATGGTCAATCTTATAAACGGTATGTCCCTACCACAATTGTCGAAGAAAACCAATTATGATAATTAAAGTTTTCAAATGAAGACCCTTCTTGGATCCCAAGACGTATGAGATGTAGTGGAGTGTGGGTACCAAGTATTAGATAAACTTAAAATTAAGAAAAATTAGTTTTGTAATTTCGTAAGAGTTTTTATTTTCCAGAGTTGCAGTTTTAATTTACACTGAATCTAGGTGGTTCTTATTTTACTATAGCAGCTGGCCAGTTAGTGGTTGGTTTTTATTTTGTAGAGCTCGGTCTTGCTACTTTTGTTTTTTCTAGTTTGGTTTAAACCTTCGGATGATCCTCATATTTGTTCAGGAATCTCAATTCGGTCGTCTCGTTTAAAACAATCTCAATTTGATAGGTTCTTTTTAATCAAGAACCTATAGAAACACTCGAAACACAAACACCAGAACACTTTCTCTGAATTGTACAGCCTCACTTTATTGCAAAAGAATCAAGAATGTTGAATACAAGGGACTCAAAGAGCTTAACCTCTCCCCACAGAACTCAAAGAGTTCCAGCACAATGAATAAGACTCAAAAACTAAACTCTCCCAATGCACCCCAGCCCCTTTTATACAGACTTCTTCCTAACTGCCTTGACAGTTAGGCTGTGAAACGTTTCTCTTCTCCTATATATACAAGTAGTTTCCTAACACAATTGGATCCTAAATTTTGTAAATTAGTAACAATTAAACCTTTTAAGTTAAGTGGTAAGAAACGATGTCAAATATTGATGATGTGGTACACAATAAACGTATTGAAGTGGATGAATTTATTACTTGGAAATAGAATTTAAATTATGATATGGAATTTATTAAAGTAAAATAAAAGAAAAAAGAAAAAGCAAAAGGAAAGAGGAATAAACAACTTTGGTAATTCCAGATCTCTTACGAAACCTCTTTCTCAGGTTTCCTAGATCTGTTCAAAGTTTTCTCTGTCTCCCTATTAATTCTTCATACACCACACGAATCAATATCCTTCCGATAATTCTGTTTTTTCTTTTGTTTTAATGCTGAATTTGTTTTTAGGGTTTGATTCTCAAGGGTTTGATTTTAGGGTTTTAAAAGCAAATTTTGGGGCTTTGAAAATATTATGTTTGGATGAGATCACAGTGACGTTTTTGAGAAAAAAAATTGATCTTGATATATATGAGTAAGGAGGGAGGAAGAAAGATGATGGGGGAGATGTCTTGTGTGAATGAAGAAGACAATGGTGTGTTGGAGTCTGGTGGGTGCAGAGGCTGTTGCGTTTTTCATTTCAGCACTTTCCAGTGATGTCTTTTTTAGTGTAGTTTCAAATTTTGGGGTTTTGGAAATTCAAACTTGGGTGAGATCCAAGTGAAACGTTTTTGAGCAAAAAATTGATCTTGATATATATGAGGGAGAAGTTTTGTGTGACGAAGAAGACAATGATGGTGGTGCAGTTTTTTATGAATTAAAATGAACTTATGCTTGTAAAAGTGCTGAAATGAAAAGCGCAACAGTAACAAATTTACAGAAAGATGGTGATGGTGCTGATGTTGCCTCGATTCCTTTTTGATATTTCTTTCAAAATTTCAAATTTGCAGTTTCAAAAACTCAAATCTATATAGTAATAAGTTTCTTTTCCTATGTAATCTGTTACAATTTGCACCTAATTAAATGCCTGTCTTATTCAATGGAAGTAACACAGTGAGTTTACAGTGTAAATTATTTGTCACGTTTTATTTAACAAAGTGGTTTAAGAGCTTTATGCTCTAAGTATCGAGTGACACAAAAAAAATTGAGTGAGAGTCAAACACAGTGAGTTAACAATGTAGATTATTTGTTGGTGTCACACTTTATTTAACACATTGGTATTAGAGCTTTATACTCTGAGTAGCGAGTAAGAGAAAAGGAAAAAGAGAGCGAGAGTCAAACACCATGAGTGAAAATAGTGAGTGCTTGAGTGTCTGGGAAAGATAGAGTTAGAGAGATGACAGAAGTAATAAACGGAATGACCGTGCCACAACTAACAAAAAATATCAATTATGATTATTGGTGCATACAAATGAAGGTGCTGCTGAGATCCCAGGACGTTTGGGATATGGTGGAAGTCAAGTACGAGGAACCCGAGGAAGGAGAACACCTGATAGCGACACAGGCCACTGTGTTGAAGAGAACACACATGATAGATGGGTCAGCGTTGTACTTTTTGTACATTGTAGTGGACGAATCAGGCGACAATAAAGGAGGCCTGGGAAATTCTAAAGGTTTCATATAAAGGAGTCAACTACGTAAGGCAGATACGAGTACAAGCTCTTAGAAGGGAGTTTGAACATCTGGAGATGGATGAAAAGGAAAGGGTTGTTGAGTTCATAGCTCGGGTGCAGAAGGTGGCGAACCAATTCGGAATGAATAGAGAAGAAATGCCACCTAACCGGGTTGCAAAAAAGATATTGAGATCTTTGACGAATGACTTCTAGAGTATTGTGGCTACCATTGAAGAAACAAAGGATCATTCTTATAGTGGACGAGATAGTTGGGTCATTAAAAGCCCACGAATTGAGGAAGAAAAAGAAGAAGGACTCTCCTGACCAAGCACTACAGACACAACTTGACTTGAATGGATCTCAGAATACTTAGAGCCGAGGTCCTGGAAGCAAAGGACGAGGAGGCTAAGGACAAGGTGGACGTAGTTGTAGCTAAGATAGTGGTTGAGGAGCTTGGGAGAGCAAAGCTTGATGGAGGAGAAGAACTCGGCAAAGTGTGCAAAGAGCTTGGAACTGAGCCTGGCAGAGAGCACGAACAGTGTAGTGCAAAGCTCGGTAAGTGAAGAGAAGAGCTCGAAAACGTTGGCGATTATCATGGACAGGCTGTCCAAAACACGAAGCAACCTGGAGAAGGAAAGAGAAAGCTTGGACAGTCTATGCAAGTTCCTTGACTGCTCGATGGAGAGTTGGATTAAGAGCTTGGCACAGAGCTCAGTGGAGCATTTTGTTGAGAGCTCGGTGCAGAGCTTGATGGAGTAGAATGTCAACACGGAAGAGCATGATAACAATACGTTGGAGATCTCAGTGGATAGTCTATTGGAGAACTCGACTGGGTCTCGGAAGATCGACAGGGGAGATCGGTAGAAAGCCCGGACGACCAATGGGTGCTAGAGAGCTCGGTAGGAAGCTCAGTCAAACAGTTGGAGAGCCTAAATGATTCTGTGTGGAGACAGAGTAGCCTGATTGAACTTGAGAATAGCCCGATTAGCTTGGTGTTGCCTCTGCACAACTCAGAGTAGTATGTAAGGAGCCCAGTGGAGTATGTGACAAGCCCGACCAGATTATTAGGATCATTGGATAGCCAACAGAGCTTGGCAGAGAGCGTGGACATGAAAAGCTCGGTTGAACTATTTTTGAGCTTGGTTGAGGTCTCAGAAGAAGAAAAGACCGTGGTGGAGAGCTCGGACGACGAGCTATTGCAAAGCCTACCTAGCCCAAGAGAGCATGTGGGAAGCTTGGTTAACTCTATGTGGATCCCGGCTACCTCAATACAACATGAGGGCAGCCTAGTTAGTTTAGTTCTGCCACAACTCACCGTCTAGTAGCTCGAATAGGTCTGTGGAGCAAGTGGAGAGTTTGCACAGCCAACTTACTGAATATCCTAGAGAGTGTAGAAAGCGTGGCAGAGATGTTGAAGAGCTCGGATAGTCCCAAAAGGAACGTGCAGAGCTCAATGATGGACAAGAAGAGCTCAGTCATAGGAGCTTAAGATCAACTCAGAAGTGATGGCTGCGGAAGTGCAGAGCTCGGCAAAGTTGATAGGACGTGCAGAGCTCGGAAAAATTAGTGGAGAACACGAGTAACTCGGCAGAGTGCAAGGACAACACAACCGTGATGATGTAGAGCTTGGCAAAAATGGCTGAGGTGACTCCGAGCTCGGCAAAGATGTTGATGAGGGTGGCAGACCTGGTGAAGAAACTCGGAGAAAGAGATGAACAAATTCAGTGGATATAGAAGCTAAATTGGATACATCAAGAGCAAATTCAAATTCTCGGGATGGAGGAACTAGAGATAATCTCTCGTTCAATGTGTTTGGGTTCTTGGGAAATGGTGTGGCAAACATGGAAAATGTGATTGAGATGCCGGCCAATTTTGCTAAGAGGTCAGCCGAGGTTACTGAGAAGTCGGTCAGAGTGAAGAAGAGGTTGGCCATAATGAAACCAAAGTGGGCCAAACCATTAGAGAGGTTAGTCACGGTGAAAGCCAACACGAACAACATGAAGAATCCAACTCTTCATGGAAGAAACAAGTGTGGTGTGGGGATGATACACTTGGAAAGTCGGAGTGCAGGGATGAAAGAAAAGAAGAAATTAAGTGTATGAGAGAGTTTTGTTAGATAAACTTAACTTAAGAAAAGGTAGTTTTGTAATTTCGTAAGAGATTTTATTTTCTAGAGTCGCGGTTTTAATTTGCAGTGAACCTAGGTGGTTTTTATTTTACTGTAGCAGTCTGGCCAGTTAGAGGTTGGTTTTTATTTTGTAGAGCTTGGTCTCGCTAGTTTGTGTTTTCTAGTTTTTATTCTTCCATTAGTTGTTCGGTTTTATTTCCTATGTAATCTATTACAGTATGCACCTATTTAAAGGCTGATTTCGTTCAATGGAAGTAACACAATAAGTTAATAGTGCAGATTATTTGTGATGTCATGTTTTATTTAACACAAAGAACCCGCGGAGGACAAAGAGCCGATAGTGGTGCAAATTGCTGCAATAAAAGACACAAGTGAAAGACAAATCGACTTTGTACCTATTGTACAAAGCAGTGGACGAGTCTGACTTTGAGAAGCTAGCAACATCTTCAAAACAAGCATGGGAGGTTCTAGAAATTGCTTACAAAGGGGACAATTGTGTCAGGTAGATCCGGCTACAAACTCTCAAAGGAGAGTTTGAAAATTTGAAGATGGAAGATAGAGAACATGTGACCAAGTACATAACTCAGGTGGAGAAAGTGACAAATCAACTCGACAGGAATGGATAACCAATGCCAGCCAGTCGGGGGTTGGAGAAGAATTTGAGATCATTAACAAATGATTTCGAAAAATAGTTTGCACCACTGGGGAGTCAAAGGAATTGTCAACACTCTCAGTTGAAAAGCATGTCGGGTCGCATAAGACGCAGAAATAGTGGGGGAGGAAGAACTATCAGCCACTTGATCAAGCACTACAAGCACAACATAATGTGAAGGAATGTACTCGAAATACTAGGGGCTGAGATTTTGGAGGACGTGACAGAGGTGAGTTTGAGGATGACAGTAAAGAGCAACCCAGTAAGCAAAATTGGCGTGGCCGAGGACAATGGAAAGGTGGAGGAGGTTAGTCAGGAATGGAGTCTTTTAAGTGTGGTAAGCACCGTCACTATGCAAACGAATACATGTGGAGGAAGTGCTACAACTGTGGTAAGGTTGACCACATGCGAAGTTCTGTTGGGTTGAGAAGAAGGGGAAGAATCTTCTTACAGAGGAAGATGACGAAGAAATAATTCTGTTGATGACAAGGATCTCGACATTGTGGATGGAGAGCTCGACAAAGTTGGTGGAGAACGTGAGTAGCTTGGTAGTATGCAGGGATAGCCCTGTCAGCAAATGGTATGCATGGAAAGCTTAGCAGAGAGTATCGTTAGCCCAAAAAGGGACGTGCAAAGCTCGACAAAGATGTTGAAGGTCATGAAGATAAGGGTGATGAACCTGGAGATGGAAATTGCAAGGATAAAGCACGATAAAATATTGGAACTCGAGAAATAGCAAGTGAGGCAATAAAAAATGTTGGTAAAATTGATACAAGAGGTCATGGAGAAGAAACTCAAAGAAAAAGATAAAGAGATACCGTGTCTAGGGAAGCTCAATTGGATGCTTCGAGAAAGAGTGAAGAATCTCAGCACAGAGAACCAAATATGGAGAGTTGGTACAAATAATCTGAAAGAGGAGCTTGTAAATGTTAGCATGGAGAACCACTATCATAGTGAAGTAGCTGTTGACAAGTTGAATTTCAAAAACAACAATATTGGAGGTAGAATGATGAATGATGAGTATGAGGATAATCACGAAGAAAATCATAAAAGAGGTGAAGGTGCAGTAGATAGTGGTGGCAACAAGGTTATTGAGAAGACTGCCAGAGCAAAGAACAAATCAATAAATGTTAAAGACAAGTTGGTCAAGGTCTAGAAGAGGACAACCATAATGAAAATAAAGTCGACAAAGGTAATTGGGAAGTCAGTCAAAGCCATGGAGAAGTAGGTCATGAAGAAAATGAAGAATCCAGATTTGGTTGAAAGAAGCAAGTCTGGTGCGGGATGATCCACATGGAAAGCTGGAGTGGGATAAAGGATGAAAAATTTAAGTTTATAAGAGAGTTTTGTTGGATAAACTTAAATTTGGGGTAATTTAGTAATTTTGTTTGAGTCTTTATTTTTAATTGTTTTTGGGTCCAATAATATTAGTTTGATTATGATAGAGATAAGATAGAGATTGATAGTTTTGATTTTCCATTATTAGATTGGGGTGCAATATTACTCTATTGTTGATATAGATAGAAATAGATTAAGTAGTATTATTTAGATTAAGCAGGTGATATGATATATTATCTTTTTGTTTTTATTCTTCGTACTTTTGGCTCAAGGCCTTATGCGTACCTATTTAAAGGATGCCATGGTTTAATGGAAAATCACCAGTGAGTTTTAGCGCATCTATTTCTTTTGTGTGTCATGGTTATTTTTCTAGTTTTAGCGCATCTATTTCTTTTGTGTCATGGTTATTTTTCTACATATTTTAGGTTCTGTATCCACTTATTTGTTGATGTACTATCCTTTTTGTATTTTCAATGAAATGCAGTTTAACAGACTTTAATGGCTTTGTGCTGTTTATGTCATAGGTATCTTGTTACATCCCCCCAAGGTCAATTGTCTCTCTACTACGAACCCCACTGTGTATATAATCAAAGTTACATTGAGAAGGAAAAGGCAGATATTGTAATAACGCCAGTCATAAAACAGCTTTTGCCCAATTTTACGTTGGTTTCAGGACAAGAAGATGCAGTGAAACTTGCAAAGCTGCTTCAAGCCAAGTAAACTTTTGAATTTACAGGCAGCATCACAATAAAAAGCTCTTAATTTTATTTTGTCATTATAACAAACCCGAAACAATTCATTCACAAAATATAATGAAATGGGAAAGAAAGATTGTTAACTGTGAGAAAACGTGCAGGCAGAAGGCAGTAATGGTGGAATATTTTTCCTTGATTCCAAAGCAAAACAACACATTGTATTTAAACGAAAAACGTTGTCCTAATTTAAGGAAATAAATCTACTGAAATAAATGAAATAAAGCTCTTGAAATAAAGACTCTAGATTAGGAGCAAATCTACCAAATAAACTCCTAATCCCAAACCCCTTAATTTTGGGGATTTCGTACAACCAAAATCTGTATTTATTACACTATAAATGTACAAATTTGCTTCCATATTTTGACACCCCCTCAAGGTAAGGAATAGATATCCTCAATTTTCTGCTTGCTTGAGGTTATGGAAGCTTGAGCTATTGAGTCTTTCTGTTATCACATCAGCCACCTACAGCTGGAAAGAAATGTATGACATGCATACTAGACCTGCTATTTTTCCCTTATTGAAGTGTCCGTCTATTTCAATATGTTTTATCTTCTCTTGCTGAATGAGATTATGTGCAATGTCTATTGTGTTACCTTATTATCATAGTAGAGCTTCATGGAACCCTCCAAATTAATCTTGCCACTGCATTTTATTTTTTTTCTCCTCCATGTCACTAAGTTCCCACCTAAGAAAGTACAATATTCGGTTGTTGTTGTTGATCTTTTATCAACAAGAGAACCTGCTTAATCAAATCACTGTAGGCTTCAATATTCAGTCTTCCATTCCTTTTGAACAATATTCCCTTTCCATGGTTTCCCTCCAAGGTGCTACAAAATTCTAAAAGCAGCTCGAATTGGGTTATGACACTCATTGGAGGGGCAATGTCTGGTTAGGTGTGAGTAAGGTACATTATTTTTTCGACCAGTCTATGATACATCCACGTGTCTAGTGTTAGTTCCTCTTCAACTTTACGTAATTTTTTATTAGGATTCATCGGAGTTGGTATTGGTTTGAATCTATTTTTTCTAGTTTCTGCTAGCAAATCAGTTGTATTTTTTTGCTAGTATATGAAAATTCCTTTGCTAGAGTATGCTATTTCAATCACTGGGGAGTACTTTAGTCTTCCAAGCTTTATTAGTTCAAATTCTTGGACTAGTCTTTGTTTCAAGTATTCCTTCTCTTTTTCATAATTTCCAATCACTATAATATTGTCGACATAAACTAGAAAGACTATTACCCCTCTTTCCCTGAATGTTTAACAAACAAAATGTCTCCTTGGCTTTGTTTGAAGCCCAAACCTATCACAACTTCAGTAAACCTTCTAAATCATGCCTGTGGTGATTGTTTTTGTCCGTACAATGCCCTTTCAATTTGCAGACAGTATTGACAGCAGTTTTCACACTTTATCCAGGGAGCAATTCCATGTAAATATCCTCTTCAAGTTCCCTATGAAAAATGATATTTTTTACATCAAATTGTTGCAAGTTCCCACCACAATTAGCAAATAGAGATAATATTGCCCTGGCTGTATTCATTTTTGCAGTTGGAACAAATGTTTCCTAGTAATTCATTCCATAAGTTTGAGTGAATCCCTTGGCTACTAAACTTGCTTTGTACCTCTCAATGGATCTGTGAGGCTTGTATTTTATTCTATATACCCATTTGCATCACTTGAAAGAATTATTAAACATAAAAGAAAACTTGAAAGAATTAATATGAAAGAAAGAAGATTTTTATTCAATTGATTTATTTGAGACAGTACATCAGTCTTTATATATAGAAAACTTTAACCCTAAAGTAATAATTGCAAAGAGATCTCCAAAATCTTCTAACAACTTTTATTAGGTTCTATCAAGGTTGGGAATGTGAGATCCCACGAGTTGCTGGGATAACAGTTGTTCACGAACCAAAAAAACATTAATCTCCATATGCTTAGTCTTTGAGTGAAAAGCAAGGTTGTGGGCAATAGGCAAAAGGCAATAACTGTTGAATTATTTTCCTTGATTCCAAAGTGAAATAATACATGTGTATTTATGATGCAATAAATGTACAATATTTACATCCATATCTCCTTGATAGCTTTTAATACTAGAACTGAAATGACTACATTTACATAGAAGTATCAACATTCAAACAAAGTATTTGCATGAATAAACTTTTGCGAGCTGAGAAGCAGGAAATTCTATTCTAGGTAAAAGGTATTTCCAATTTAGGGACAATAAATCACTAATGCAAATTACATCATTTAGTATTTTCTTCTTTACCCCTTCTTGAATATCGTTACCTAGTTAAGTGGTTAATTATTCCTAAATCAAAAACATTTTTAAAAGTCATTTTGGTTACTTTCCCTATAATTTTGGTTCCTTTGGAAGAATACTTTTGAAGTTAAGCTCAATTTAGTAGTTTTGACCTTTTATATTTTCTTGTTAGAAGTGTAACAATATTTAATATTCTTCTTAACATAAATGTTCTTTCCTTGTTCGATAGGTTCATTGTGGCAATGAAAAATGGAGACCTGGATAGCAAAGGGCTTCTTGCCAGCTTAGTTAGTGGTGAAGGAACAGTCGAATCATTCAAGGTTAGCTTCTTCTTTTAGAAATAGAAAAGATATTTTATTCTTCTCAAGTATTCAGAATAATAGTAGATAGGGTATTTATGCAGAATTAAATGATTGATTATGCTACAAATATGGAAATAAATAGAAAAAAAACAAATCTCCAAAACATATATGGAACTGGTTTAATTCAAATTTTAAGCTTTAGAAAAGTTACAATGAATTGAGACAGATTCCTCTACAAAATCCGACACCTTCCTCGACTTAGTGCATATATATGTTTCATGCCAAACTTGCTCACACGAAGCTAATGCTTACGTCTAAGAATCCCTTTGGTGGGAATATCAGCCACTTACGTGCAGTTGGAATGAACGGCATATAAATAACTCTTTCATTGACCTTCTCTTTAGTGTGGTCTGAGCTAGATTTTGTGTTATGCTTATTGCTGCCTTATTGTGGCAACATAGCTTAAACAGTAGACAAATGGGGTTCATAACTCCTCAAGGATTCTCTTCAGCCACACATGATAAGACCAACTTATATTATATAAGAGGAGACAAACTTCACCTTACAAGCTGATTTTTATCAATTTGATTTAGGCATAAACTCACTAAGAAAATGTATGCCAAGTGCAGTCTTCACATTTCTTAGGATCTAATAGACAACTTCAACATGTCCTCATAGGATGAATGCATGAGTTGACTTACTAGGCTGACTGCAAATGCAATCTGTGGTTGAGTATGTGACATGTGTATTGGTTTTCCTACCAACCTTCATTAACTAGAAATGTGCATAGGTTCCCTACTTATTGGGAGATGAACACTTCGTAAATTTGGGTTTGGATTTTGAAATGAGTTGGGTGAAGTTTGAAGTATGCTGATTTACATCCAAACATACTTATTTCTTTGAGAATATCAAGAAAAATACTTTGAGAAAGGTCAATCCCTTTTTTTCAGCATGTTGTTTCCATTCCAATAACTATCTTAAGAATCCCATATCCTTTATCTCAAATTTTGGAACAAGAGCCTCTTTCAACCTATTCATTTTGGCTAAGCCATCTCCTAGGGCAATTATGTCCTCCACATATTGCCACTTCATCCCCATCAAATATCCTTACTCTACAAGACCTATTGCTCAATTTTTGTTAAAGAGGTGGCAAGTTGCATGGTATTCCATATACTATTGTTAGAGATAGAGACCTAACCTTTTTTAGCCTTATCTGGAAGGAAGCTTTTAGATCACATGGTACAATACAAAAAATGATTATTGCTTACCATTTAGAGATTGATGGGCAAGCTGAGGTGTTCTAAATGGGACGTTAGAAATGTATTTACAATGTTCCAGCTTAGAGCAACCTAAGAAATGGGTTAATATCATTCCACAAGCAAAATATTACTAGTCTATGTAACATGTAACACAGAGACACAGGATACAACATGGACATAAACACTTCCACATGTGTAGTCTAAAAAATGTAGCATACGGGGACACAAATCTATATATTAGATCATTATAAGTTATTTAATTTAGCAACCAATATTTATATACTCAAAATCATCTATAAACAAGGATAGTCAAATATAATAATTTAAACATATTGTCACCTAATATAAAAATTAATCTAATCTATCAATCTAACATCCAAAAAGTTAAAAGTAGTGATCATATAATATTTCTTCCTCATTTCTATAATCATAATAGAAACTTATGCAATAGATTTACAAGTTTATTTGTTTTTAGAAAATAATTGTATGTCTTTATTAACATTGTGTTGGAGTCTTGACAAGATTATGTGGTGGCATACCCCCTAGCCATGGCCAAACACATACAAGAAGAATAGGCTTCATCTGTGGAAGGTGGGTCCAAGCTCTCATTCTCTTGGGCCATTAGTGAGTTCTTAGTAAATTAGGTTTCTTTTGGACCTTGTATTATGGACCTAGTAATATAGGATTTTCCTTTTGGTCCTTATATAATGGGTCAAGTAGTGTAGGTTTCCATTTGAGTTTTGTATCATGAGCCATGCAGTATATGATTTTGGACCAAGGTGAGAGACCTAGATAAAGGGCGCATTTTGTGGTTGACTTTAAGTCAACATGTGCATAGGAGGCTTGCTCTCCAAGGTTGAGGACTTCTTGGCATTTCATCCTTAGGAGAGTAGTGGCGATGTGTCATGTTCCTAATAGAGAGGATTAATGGCCATGTGTCAATGGTAGGAGGAACCTGTAGAAGCAGCTATAATGGAAGACATTTCCACCTTACAAGACCAAATTCCAGAATTTAACCTTGAGGACAAAGTTGTTCAAGCAGCTGCAGATAATGATAGGTAGAGAAGTAATGAAAAGGTTTGGAAAGTGTATTATAGGTAGAAGTTTAAAAATAAAAATAGTTAGTAGGGGGGTGAGACTTTTTGATAAAGTCTTCATACTCTTATCTTGCAGGGTGTTGAGATGGGAAGGAACTTTTTATCCTAGTAATGTGCCCTTTACAACATTGATATATATACCATTTCTATAAAGTCCATAAAAAATTTATCACCTTTGGGATCTAACAATAAGCCTATTAGAGCCTGGAAAGAATGCGGACTGAGTGAACAATGATAGAGAAATTGCTTGAGCAGGAATCTGTTCTGGATTTGAGAATAGAATGAAAGTGTCACTTTTTCCATTCCTTGGATGCTGTCAAAATTACTTATTTGTGGGGATAACTTTGAAGGGACCTCATAACTTTCTAGATTTTGTTCAATCGTCTGCTAGCTTGATCATCTTTACCTTTTTCCAGCTAGCTCATTTCCCCAAGAAACAAAAAGCTTGTTTGTGAGTGATTGTTTATGGTTGTTTGGTTCTATACAAGTCCTTTGGGGGAAGCCTTAGACAACGAATCTTGTCACACTTTTCATCATTTATCTTTCTAGCTCTTCTGTTCAGTCTTCAACTGGCTTTTTCTACTTTTAGGTTTTTTCATGATGCTCTATCATTGCTAGAAACAGAAGCCAGAACGGGGGTAATTTTGATATTGAACTGGATCTATAAGAAATTTTTGGAATGAATCTCTCATCTTTGATTGTTTAGAGAGGGTGAATATGAGAAGGGTTATCTTACTAACAGGAAAATGTCATCTTTTAATACAACAGAGTGAACATGTTTATGCGCAGCTCTTTCTGACCTTTTTATGTCTGTCGTCTAACTCAAGGCTATCACAGGATCATATACATACAGCAATTCCACTGTCATTTTGCATTTAAAAAAGAAATTTAAAACATAAAGAAGATAGTGTTTCTCATATACAATCAACAATGAAATTATTGTTACTTTGAAAATAATTTGTTTGAATAAAATTGTTTTATGTAGGGAAGAAAGTAAGAAAGAAAAATAGAATACGTTTCTCAATAAGTTTATGTAAAAGTTATAGAAATGAATACTTATAGTTATATGCCAATTGATTCTATCTTTTGAACAATTATGAATGCAGGATCTTTTATCAAAAGAATTACCAGACGCAAAGGTTGTAGAACCTACTCCAGGAGTACCAGTGGAAATTTCAGCAAATTAAAGTTTTAGCAATTCTGGTCCCCATTCCCCTCTCTTCATTTTTGTATTTGGGACCAAATGGAACAACACTTTTTTCAGGCAAAGGATACATTGTTTCATCCCAGTGATTACTTCTTACCATTTGTATGTGTTACATGTTGAAGATACAATGTACTTGCTGATTTGATTGGGATATATATCCAAATGGTTTATTACTATATCTTTGAACTGCACTCCTCTTAAGACATTACCCAATGCATTAGCAAAAATCCACTGTCTTAGTTGGGTATGAAACACTGTTAATTACTTCTTAGGACTTAACCAAATGGACAAAGATTCTCGGAATCTGATAATAGATATGGAATAAATTATGCAACTTGAATGAATGACCACTCTATTGGCGATATCTTTTTCAACATAGTTTTAGATTATTTCTTTCCAAAATATAATTAAAATTAACATTGTATCACAATAAATGTTGCTAAATGCAGATATAGATATTCGTTTTCAATCTTCATCATTCCTATGTTTGGTTAAGTCAAGCAAACACAGGTATTTTAAATTAAAACATATTTAAAATACGTTTTAGTTTAAATTTTTCTATAACTCTACGGACGTTTATAAAGAAATGAGAGTCGAGGATGAAAAGACTTCGGGTGTTGCTCTCTCCACCTCCTCAATTTTTCACAATTTTTTTTATTACAAAAATAACCTTTTTCTTTATTTTTTTTAACTTTTTTATTATTTTATTTTATTTTTTAAACTCTAAATCTCTCTACACCCCTACACCTCCACGCTCCTATACCTGCACATACTGCATAAGGGAGGCACAACTGGAAATTTCAATGTGTAAACACTCACATTATCCTTCGCATACTGCACATACTAAAAAGACTCGATTTGTTGCTATTGAACATATTTACTGGAAAGACTCGATTTGTTTCTCATTTTGATCCTGTGTACTTTTAACTAGGAATATAGGCATACACCACATACACGGGCATATATGTATGTATACTTATTGGAGAACTAAGTTCAATATTACTTTATCATTTCTTCATTGTGGTCTTATTTCAGAAAATAAAAGCAATATTAAAAAGTTAACTCATATCACTATTTTTGTATCTATTCCTGATTCAAATGGATCTTTGTTATCCCTTATCTCTTGTGTATCTGCTTCTAGATCATAATTTTTTCAGGGCCTGTTTAAATCCTATTTTGATAACTATTTTCCGTTTTTAATATAAAAGAAAATATTTGATAAGGAGTAGTTTTTGAAAACTGTTTTACGAGTAGTATCAATTTTTTAGTTTCTGATATAAAAAACCAGAAGATCTCTAAATTGTTTTGGTTTTCTACTTGTAGTTTTCTATTTTTTATGTTCTTCCTTACAATGCCCCAACTCTTCCCTCATTCATATTCACTAAAAATTAGTATTTGAAAATTGTTTTATAAACTAAAAATAAATAAAAATCAAACACATTCTTCCTCTCTTGGTTTTCAATTTAAATAAAAACCAAACACATGCTACTGGTACTAAAACAGAGGGTTCTAATATGAGAAAGCGAAAAATGGTTAAATCTGGGAATACCTAATTCTTCTCCTTCCTCTTACTTAGGTTTGTTTTCACATGTTTAAGAAAACCATGAGTTGTATTTTATGAGCCTAAGAAAATAAAATAACTAAGTAACTGTAGATAGAATAAAGTTAATCCCATCCTCTGACTACCTATTTTGCAATATAAGATTGGTTTTTTTGCAATATATAGCAACAGGAAAAATATGTTCAATAACAAAACAAATCAAGTCCCAGAAACTAAACATGTGAACACCTGTACATACTGCATATACTGACCAAAGTCCACGTATTAGAACTCTAATATAATAAAGACTAACGTATCATAATTATGATAGAATAAAACTTAGCAATCATTATATGTGTGAAGAATTAAGATCTGGCTTGACGGATGTTAACATCTGTGTACCTTAACGGATATCAACATCCGTGTACTTTAACGAATGTCAACATTTGTGGACTAATATTGATATCTGTTTGTCTTTTAACAGATGTTACTATCTATTTAAGGATGTTGATAACCGTTAAAGAATCCAACGCATATTCATATCCATTTAAATATTACTTAAGGGTAAAAGAAGAATGGAAAATACAAAGAGCACTGGTGGTAGAGAAAGTAACATCGAAAGACTTCCAGTTTTTTTTCCTCTTCGGGTATAGGACCGTCAGGTTATTTATTAATGGATATTGCTTCTTGCACTCCCACAATTATTAACTACACCATCACATTAATAAAAAAATTAAAACATATTTTTTTTACTGTACCACACCACTGCTGTCGCTACTTTATAATTTTTACCATAGTCACGATGTTAGCAGTTTGAATATATATATAAATGTATTTGAATTATCATATTATTAGTAAAAGTATTAAACTAATTTAGTTAATTATATTTATAGCTAATAAGATATATGTTATGAAATATTAAATGCGTATTATATTTAATATTTTAATTTGATGATAGAGCAAATTAACAATATTGATTTTAAAAAAAAAATCTAAGATAATATGTTGTTTGAAACATCTCATTTTAATAATGTAAGACTACTAAATAAAATGTTACAAAGAAGATAATTAATAAGAAAACCTAGAGATTTTTTAAAGAGAAGGTTTACACCTGATTAACAAAACTTAATTACATCACTGCTTCACCCTCACCCTACGCTGAGTCAACTGGAAGGATATTCCTCTAAACTCAAACCATTTAAGGTGATCATTGCAAAAGAGAAAAACAAGCATACACAAACAAATAAAGACAAAAGGGTAAGATAATATCAAAAGAATAAAACATGGAATTCGTAAAACTAACATATATCATATTTCACTTTCAAACTTAAGCACAACACCTAAACACATTATAACATCTAGATTCAAACATTCGGATACATGCGTTATTGTCGATCTATAGCGGGTTGTGTACTTGTAGTGGTGGAATAGCTGGCCCACCCCAAGCTACCACACAAGTTTGGTCCGTTAAAATGTCCTTTGTCAAGGTAAAGCCCCCAGACTAGGACCTCATGCTACTCTCACCACATGACTCATCCCTCTCTACTTGAGAATGAATAAGGATAATCCCCAAGATTGAGCTCCTACAATAATACATACACTACTGGAAACAACCATCAAGAAATCCCTTAAGAACTATTTTCAAACCATACTTGACCACAAACATAACCTTAGGTAATTCAATAGATACTTTTAAACAAACCTCAAAGTCCTAATATAATTCAAAGTTATAAGAAACCAAAAGAAAGAAAGCCTTAAACATCATCTGAACAGATTGTTTAACGCCTGTCCTAGCCCAACGAAAAAACCTCTTTCGCTCAATAAGAAACTACTCGCTTTGCAAATACAGAAACAAAGAGTTCTTGTTGCCTAATGAGAACTCTCGCCCATCCACTACTACAACAAGCTTCTCCCTAAAACTACCTTGCCCCAACAAGGAACTGCACGTACACGTCCTGGGTGCTCCGGTTTTCCAATGATCGTTGTTAAAATGTCGTCCCTACCTTGGGGAGTAAATGTTCCTTGTGTCTGCTGCTCAACCAACTCATCCTGCACATTAAAAAATTACGTTACTTAAATTGCAAGATATGATAAAAATACAATCAAACAATGTCTACAATTTCAACTTACAATTCTCTGTGAGATCGCTACGGCTAAGGCAGATGTCATGTTTCCATTTGATTTCGTCCGAGCAGCCTTCCACATCTCGTACCTTGTAGGTGGAGGTGCTAGGTTCGGGGACTCAAGCCCCAACTCATCCGCTCGACTCTTTCTAAGTTTCTTCTCCAGTTTCGCATAACCACCTCATGATAACACGTGTGGTGCATCATTTAGCCTTTGCCTTTCTTGGGCGGCTAACCTTTTACCCAGTAAAACCATTTTTATGCATCACTACATAATAATAAAAACTGCTTTGAAGACGTTGTTGGTTAAGATAAATACCTTCCATTCCCCAGTCTCTCTTGATTGACGAAACTACATCCATTCTTCTTCTGTGAAGGAATAATGTTGAGATGGATTCTCATGTTGTTTGTCTCCAAATACATACAGACGTGTAAGTCTTGTCTTGAAATCCCTCCATCTCTTACATATATGCGTTAAGACTTTCTTCCTCATGTCAAGTGTGTTTGGAACATCAAATTTTACCTGTTTAAAACAAGGAACGTGTGAATGACATAATAAGATCAAAGGAATAAGTATATAACAATTTTTTTTTTAAGTAACCATACATGAACATTTTGCCATAAGAGATTTTTCTCGACCTCTGGGACGTCATCCCAAGTTGGATGAAGGATAGATACATGGGTTTTGGCTATCTTACCCATATAACTGCTAAATCTATCAGCATTTGGCCCTGATGCCACACCAGTTCTTGGGTCAATCTCAATATGTCTCCTTTGCCCAGGAACCTGTCCGGATGTCGCTTCTGGCAAACGTGTCACTCCTCGTGTACGTCTGCTCTGTCCTGATGCTGAGTCTGAGGTCGACATACCTAGAAAATATATACAAGGTTAGTATGAATTGAAATTTAAATTTTCATTAGAATAAAAGTTCATATAAAGTCTGAACAAAAAACAAGAGGTTACTTATTAAGATATTGTTTTCTCCCAAATCCCTTCATCGTGATCACTACGAATTGCATGTATGTCATCGACAACGTATATCAGGAGATTCTTCGTCATGATGTGCTACATGTTGTGTCAAGTATATTAGGAGATTCTTCGTCATGAAACTCGTGCATGTTTTTTCCTTCTAAAACCACTGACCATTTTTCATTCGCTGGATCACTGACGTAGAATATTTGCCTTGCTTGACTTGCCATAATAAATGGTTCATCAGTGAAACTCATCTTTTTAAGATCTACTAATGTGAAACCAGAGCCATCTGTGAAAATTCCAGAATTTATATCAACCCATTTACACTTGAAAACGGGGACTCTAAACCTCACATAATCCACCTCCCATATTTCTTGTATTACTCCAAAATAACTAATTGATGCAGTGATTGGATTTTTGTCTTTAGAACTACAGAAGTGCACTGACTCAACTTTTAGTGTAACCCCACTATTTTGAACTCTACTTTTATCATCTTCTTCCTTGGTCTGAAAAGAGATATTGTTAATATAGTACCCACCATATGTAATGACATTTATGTTCGGCCCCCGAGATAACCTCAATAGAGTTTCAGAAACATGTGGAGTCGCATAAATCTTTTTCTTAAACCATTGTAAGAAGGTTTTGACATGTTCATTAAGATGCCATTTTACACTTATTCTTAGGTGTGATGCCTTTATTTCATTAACGCCATTTTACGATATTGTTAATATAGTACCCACCATATGTAATGACATTTATGTTCGGCCCCCGAGATAACCTCAATAGAGTTTCAGAAACATGTGGAGTCGCATAAATCTTTTTCTTAAACCATTGTAAGAAGGTTTTGACATGTTCATTAAGATGCCATTTTACACTCATTCTTAGGTGTGATGCCTTTATTTCATTAACGTGTTCAGAAATTTAAGGAATAACATCATCAGTGTTGTTTAAGATGTACAAATGAGCTTGATCAACTTCTTTTCTACTCACTGTTTGAATCCTCACACCACGACCCTTACCTTCACATTTTCCTTCATGTATGCTCTTGGGTAACCCCACTGGTTCACAACTTGGCATGTAAGCTGAACAAAATTCAATGGCTTCTTCTACAATGTATCACTTTATGATTGAAGCTTCTGGTCTATACTGATTCTTGACATATCCCTTTAAGATTTTCATGTATCTTTCAACAGGATACATCCACCTTAGGTAAACCGACCCACATATTCGAATTTCTCGGACTAGATGAACGATCAAATGAACCATGATATCAAAAAAAGAAGGTGGAAAATACATCTCCAATTCACATAGTAGTCTTATTCCTTCATTTTCCAATTGATCTAAACATCGAGGGTCAACAACTTTCTTGCAAATGGCATTAAAGAACAAACACAGACGTGTCAGAATACCCCTAAAAGAAGGAGGTAATATGCCTCGAATAACAACTGGTAACAATTGTTGCATCAATATATGACAATCATGAGACTTTAAACCAACTAACTTTAGCTCTTGCATAGAAACAAGGTTACTAATATTAGAAGAATAACCTTGTGGAACCTTCACACTTCTTAAAGACTTACAAAAACTTTGTTTCTCTTTTTTAGAAAGAGTATGACAGGCTGGGGGCAAATAGGTGCGTCTACCTATTGTCTGTGGATGTAACTCTGTTCGAATTCCCATTTCAACCAAATCTTGTCTTGCTTTTATTCCATCTTTGGTCTTCCCTTTCACGTTTAATAAAGTTCTGATGACACTGTCACAAACATTTTTTTCTACGTGCATCACATCAATACAATGTCTTACATCAAGTTTAGACCAATAAGGAAGATTAAAAAATATGGATCGTTTCTTCCAAAAAAAAATTTCATATGTACTTTTACGATGTTTTCCGAATACAATGTCAATGTTTTTGACTTCGTTGTACACCTCTTCACCATTCTAGGGTCTGCACACAACCTCATCCTCGGCACTTCCATTGAATGCTTTTTTCAATCTACGATATGGGTGATTGCGAGGAAGGAATTTCCGATGTCTTGTATAAACCGTCTTCTGACCATGCTTCAATTGAAGGTAACTAGTGTTTTCTTCACAAAACGGACATGCAAAATGTCCTTTAACACTATAACCGCTCAAGTTTCCATAGGCTGGGAAATCATTTATAGTGCAAAACAACATTGCACGCAAACGAAAATTCTCTTCAACATCTGAATCAAACACTTCGACACCTTCTTCCCACAACAATTTCAAATCATCAATTAAAGGTTTCAAGTAAACATCAATGTCATTGCCAGGTTGTTTAGGACCAGATATCATGATTGACAACATGACATATTTTCTCTTCATGCACAACAAAGGAGAAAGATTGTATATCATCAACATAACTGGCCATGAACTGTGTTTGCTACTTAAGTTCCCGTACGGATTCATACCATCATTTGCAAGTGCAAGTCTTAAGTTTCTTGGATCTGCACCAAATTCTGGAAATGTTTCATCGATCTTCTTCCACTGTGGTGAATCTGCTGGGTGTCGAAGAAGATTATCGCACTTTCTTCCTAAAACGTGTCATTTAAGGTTCTTTGCATCCTCCTTAATAGAGAACATACGTTTAAACCTAGGTATTATAGGCAAATACCACATGACCTTACCAGGTGCACCATCATTACCTTCTTCACCAATGTTTTTGTCAGATTTCTTTTTAAAACGGCTTAAACCACATGTTGGATAGTACTTTAGTGAAGAAAACTTCTTGATGTACAAAACACAATCATTGGGACAAGCATGTATCTTCTGATATTCAAGACCCATTGGACATAAAACTTTTTGGCCTCGTAATTTCGAAAAGGAAGAGTATTATTTTCTGGAAGCATCTCCTTCAGCAACTCCAACAACTCCGTGAAACTTTTATCGGTTCATTCGTTCCTTGCTTTTAAACTGAACAACTTCAAAGTTGCAGACAAACGTGTAAAGTTCGTGCAGCCTGGATACAACGGTTGCTTTGAATCATTGATAAGAGAATCATACAAATTAGCTCTTCTAAAGTTATCTTCACCAACATCACGTATCATGTCCTCTAAATGATCACTCATTCATTCTTCCACATAATTTGTTCCTTGTGACGTCATAGGCTGGTCTAGTACTTCTCCATGCCAAGTCTAAACGGTATACATTTTCGTCATGCCGAACATGAATAGATGATCATGCAAATTGCCTAAGTCTTGTCGTATTTGATTAAGACAACGAACACAAGGACAAAAATATGTCTCATTCACAGACTTTGCATTTTCTTTAACATATTACAAGAACACCGAAACACCCTTCTCATATTCTTCAGAGATGCGACGTGCATTCATCCAACTTTGATCCATACTATGTTCGTAACATAATTCATCAGTATAAAATTCTTAACTCTATCAAGGTTAGGCCCTACCCATTCAGGAAAAATATTTTTCATCAATTGCTAAGACATGTGCAAAGAAGTCTACATCATAAATTTGATAAAATTTTGGCAGCATTTCGCATTGGTCTCCGAAATACACGAAATGAGAGTAGTCACAACAATGACCACAATCAAATATGCATCCAGAGAACAACACAAATAATGAACCAAAATTTCATCAGTCTTATGCATAAACTCCAACGTACATGTTATAGCAAACTTATGAAAATTAATTTTCCCAAACTGTCCAATTGGACAATTCAAAATTTAATACAAGCGATTAAAAGATTAATCGTTTGTGTTAAATTTCAAACGGGAACTAAGTTTCACTCAGTGCCATGATACTTATAATCTAACATGCCAATTATAATAACACAGCTAAAATTTATCACATGCATTATTCAAAAGCCGATAACACATGCATACCTAAAAGCCAAAAACATGCAAACGCAAAAGCCAAAACATGCATACACAAAAGAGAATAACACACATACAATAAAAGTTTTCAACAAAGAAGCTAACCTTTTTAGCAAATTAAAAAAGCAATGGAGGGAAATGGAGGACTGCACGCCCAAAAATATAGCCCAAAAACGGTAAAAAACGTCGCCCAAGAACACGCCAGAAACTGCATGAAAACGCAACGAAGACGAATTTTAATCGGTTGAAATGGAAGATATTTCATCAAAGACTAACTTAATTGGAGTAAAACTTAATTTAAACGGTGCAAAAGAGAGAAAATCAACCTAGAAAGCAATGCCGCAACAGAAAGCGCGAGGAAGAAGACAATCAATAGTGGTAACTGCTCGCGGGTTCGTGTTCTGCAGTATAATGTACTATAGACGTCGGTGGAGGAACGTAACCGACGTCTAGAATGCTACAGACGTCGGTGCTCTAACTAATTCGACGTCTTTATAATTTAAATATAATTAATGACGCGGATTTTAGGCGTCCCTTGCATAGTTGACTGACGTCTTCTTAAGTTATAGACGTCACCCACTGTCTAACCGCCGTCTATATCGCGGAACAATTATTACAGTGCAGCTGACTGTCAGGATGTAGACGTCTGTTCTTAAGGGGCACCGACGTCTATAGGCACGAACATTAATTGCATGCAACAACCTGTCAGGACACAGACGTCAGCACTCAGCACACCGACGTCTAAGTGGAGACTATTGACCTTCCTGGCAGAGTTAGAGACGTCTCTTGCTTCTAGGAGACGTCTCAAGACGAGTGTAGACGTCGGGGTGGTTGCATGAGACGTCCATATGGTGACTATTCACCTTCCTGCAGACCTTTTAGACGTCCTTGTGCAGTGTGCCCAACGTCTGTATTGTTTGAGACATCGGTTACACGTGTAGCCAACGTCTACGAGTTTCAGTTATTTAAGGATTTGTCATCGGTCATCATATTACGTTGGTGAACCTCTAACTGACGTCTATGGGGAGACGTTAAATAGTATTTTTCCACTAGTATATATATATATATATATATCATATGCACTACTTTATTGTTTGTAGTTTCTACTAGCTCATAATGCAAGGGATAAATTATTGGAGCTGACAGTGCAACTAATGAGAAACAGTTTAATATGATGTTGTGAGGAGTTATAGCTGCAGTACATTCACAAAAATAATGGGTTTCAACTTTCATGATTGAACTTGAATGTTGACAAAAAATACATCATATTATAATTATTGATCTTGATCACCAATGTCAAGTTTCCATGACGACAAATCCATCATGTGCTTAATTCTGAGTGTAATAACACGAAAAGGTCGTAAGCTAGTTTTGATTGTGACAACCCAACAACAAACGTTTGATTATTGATTGTTAGGTTCTAAATCTGTGTTGATAGAACATTACCAAGCCCTAACATTTTCTCTTCCATACACTAAGTAGTTATGATTTGGTTAAATTTCGGACATCTGAAAAGACATTCCCCCAATCCTCCACCTAATATATCAAACACATGAAGGATGATATATACCTCAGATACGATAACGATATTTTTTTATAACATTTTTTTTATAATATTTTAATATTATTTACATATTATTGATTGATCTAAAATTATTTTACAATCAATAATAATAATTATAAATACTAACATAAATCAATTACAGAATAACACGTAAATAGTATTAAAATATTGTCAGATATAACATATGCATTACTTTTAGTCAAGATTTTAATTTTGATATGCCATGTTTAAGTAATAAAGCAACATTTGTTAGAAGATTTTTAATTTTTCCAATGTTGAAAAATATCTTTCTAGATTTTGTTTACTTAACTTTTTGAAAAATAGCTTTTAGTAAATTTTATTAGAAAAAATAATATTAGATTACTCTTAAAAAATCGTGATAAAAAAATAAATATTTTATTGAAAAATAATACCTTACGTACACTTTTTAATGATTTAGTAGTATTTTCAATTTTTATATTTTTAGCAATTATTTAATAGTTTTATTCTATCTTTTTTATTCAAGATAGTCTCCATATTTTTCTAAAAAAGAATGAATGTGATTTTTAACAAAAATATAATTCTCACAAATATAGAAACAAAAAATGTTATTAAACATTTATTAATTAATTATTTAAGAAAATTTATGTAAACATTCATAATAATATTTTTTTATCAATCCTTTTGTTATTTTTAAGTATTAATTGTTAGGATTAATTCTTATCAATCCGTGTATTTTCATTTGTACTCAAACTCTGTTAATATTTTTTCATTAAAACTTGTTATGTAATAAGAAGTTGATAGTTAAAGTCTATAATATTGCAATTAAAGTATTTCATAGAAAAATTTATCAGTAAGAAAAATAAATTATAATGAAGTGTGCAAAGAAAAAAAAATAGAGAATTGACAAACATATAATAAGAATGGATGAATAATTAAAACAATAGTGAATAATCAATAATTGAGTATAGAAATGGAACAATCACATCCCCAGACATATATGAAACAGAGGTTTCCGTATAGAAGGATGAAGATGCATCTATCTCCATTGCATAATGAGTTGTCAACATGCATATAAAAACCTATAATTTCAAGAATTCTGGAATTACTTGTTATGGAATATTAATTATTTTCCATCATTAAATGTATATAATTTTCGGGAAATAAACGTTCAATTATTTGTATACTTCTCATGCAATATAGTTTGTTTCTTTTTTTTTTTCGAAGAAGACACTAGTTAAAATATTTCATATATAAGAAAATTATTGATTGAAAATTTTCAGTTAATTTCTTATGATAAATTAAAGTGTAGGATGGGAGTTAATTAAGGATTTATTTTTGAATTATTTTTATTTTATTTTTAATTACAATGATAACAAATCATTTTTATTTTCACCTGTTCGAGAGTTTAAATAAAAGCATTGAAAATAATAATTTTTGTATGATTATTTCAAAATAGAATATAAAAGGGATTTTTTAATTTTAAAGTTAAAAACATTAAAATAAAATACTTTCCGAAATCAAATAATTCAAGTAAAATACCAATACATGTTAGTACTCATAGAAAGGAAAGTATTCAATGTTTTATTAGTTTTCTAAATTGATATATATTCTGAAACAGACTAAAATTAATAAAGAATAATTTAATCTTAACACCAATAATTGTGAAAATATTTAAAAAATCTCAAGAGTGCTTTTGTACTATATTATGATTTAAACGTTATGATAACTTGTCCAAAATAATCAAAGTTTATATTTTTCTGAAATTATTCTAATGTCAAATCAAAATTTCATATAAATACCTAATTGAAATAATAATGATCAGAACAAAATGGGCATTTAATTAAGGTGCATCAACTCCAAGGGTGTTGCTCCTCCACCTCCCCACTATTTTCATTTATTTCAAAATATTTTACACTTCTTCATTATTTTTTTTATTTCAAAAATATCCTACACCTCCCAACTATCCTTAACAAAACTTCAATATTAGTGTTTCTACCACTTCCATTTTATATTAATAGTAAATAATAATAATAATATATTATTATTATATACTAACTTTATAATGACAAAAAAACTAAATAAATTCCAAATTTTTAACAAATAACTTTTTTTTTATATTTTAAGTATTTAATAATATTTTTATATTATTTATCTAATAAATTAAATATTTTATTCAAGTTATTTGAGTTGAACATGTCAGTAAGTTAATACATAATATAATGTTAAAAATTATAGATATTAAATATAAAAAAAAACACACACATATATAAACATTTTTCTAGAAATTTAGAACAAAATTTTATCATTTATTAAGTAATTTGAAGAAAAAAAATATATTTAACAACAAAAATAAGATTGAATCAAACTTATTTAAGGGAATATATCACAAGTTCAAATCTGAGTCATTAATGAGCCATATAAATGCTCCATTAATGCAGAGAGAAAGAAAGATTGTTAATGATAGTGAGGAGGTGTAGGGTATTTTTGGAATAAAAAAAAATAGTAGGAAAGTATAGAATATTTTTGAAATAAATGAAAATAATGGAAAGGTGGAGAAGCATTTGGGGAGGTGGAGGGAGCAACACCCCAACTCCAAACACTGTAAACATCTAGAGTAGCAAGCTCTATGAACAATGTATATGATGGTGTGATCCATTTCAAATTTTGCTAGTATATATATATATATATATATATATATATATATATATATATATATATATATATATATATATATATATATATATTCTCAACTAGTATTATTAAAGGTAAGAAAATATATAACTAATTTATAAGGTAAAAATGAATCTAATAAACTATACAAGTTTAAATTAATTTATCTATGCATCTCAATTTTTTAAAGTGTCTTCTTCTAATGTATCCATATAAACACATATAAATAAAAAAGTTCATTCACAATTATTGTCCTAAAATATTTTTAAAATAGGCCTATACAAAGGAAAAGACTCTTATACATGAATTACAAATTATTTTAACCTATAATTGGTAGTTAGGTCAATAACTTTATATTTGAAGTATTATTCGATTAAGAGTTTAAAATCATTTCATAGTTTTATATTTTAAAAACACTACTAAAAGACAAAGTAATTAAATTATTCTTACTAACTATATAAAATTATTAGATATTACGAAAACAAACTAATTTTATTAAAAAAAATATTCTTTTAACAATTATTTTATAATACATACATGATAGTTTGTGATGGATCGATTTCAAATAAACATACTAATAAAATAATCACACGTAATCTATTATTAAAAAATTATTAATATATCATAATCCTCTTATTACATCCAATTTTACTTGGATTATGGGTGATTAACTTTCGGTATTACATTTTTTAACTTTTCTTTTCTTATTTGATAATTGAGACACCTCAGTAATAACATAACATCTGGCCATTGAATCCACAATAAAAGGAAAACTACAAGATGTTGTCCATGTGATCCAACTTAGTTGTCACACACATAAATATGTGGTGATATTATATTTCCCACAACTTTTTAACCTGATACATATTACAAATATTTTTAGGTAGAACTAATTTCATTCAACGATACTATTATAAAAAAATGACTGAAACATGATTATTTCTTCATTTATTTAACTTTTATTGTGTCTTAATGTTTTTTTAAATGATTGAATAAAATGTTCAAAGCATGCCCTATTATTAATTTAAAAGTTTCTTACATTTTAGGTGTTGATAATAAATTGAACTTCTTTTTTATTTGATTCGATAAAAAAAACACCAATGTTGTTTATAAATTGTTTTAATCTTTCATAACGATTGTTTTTTTTATAACACTAATATGTGCTAAAGTTTCATATTAATAACTAACATGATTTATTAGTGAATTACTATTGTGGTCATCCTCAACTTTCGATATGGAATACCTCTTACCTTTTTTTATTTTTTATTTTATGGAACATAAACTAAGATTGACTTTGACTACTAAAGCCAAATAAAAGGCTACAAAAGCATGTGTGGAAATGACTTTCTCAAGCATAAGAGTGTGTGACTTTCGATACGTAACAAGTTAATAATCTTTTGTCTTCTGTCAGCACCATATTCTTCCAGCTACCATTCTTTGACTGGAAAATGGATTTCAAACTCAACAACTGTAATATAAAATCACTCGCAACTATGCATCCATTGAAGGAACAAATTCTTATATATATGTTAGTATTGTATATTCTTTATAGCATTATAATATGAACACTACTATATAATTCTACGCGTATGTAGAATGAATATGAAACACTTCTTACTAAAATGATTGACTTCAATAATATTTCTCTGATTTTCTTGAAAGGAAATCTTTGGGTTCATGTATTGTATATTAGATAATGAATATTGAAAAAAACGAAGTCAATTTCTCTAATATCTTACAAGTTTTAATTAATTTATATACAATCAACTTTAAGAATAAGAATGTTAAATATAGGTTCAACTAAACCTATTTCACTTCCTAAACTCACGGATTAAGTTAGACTATATTTAAATTTTTAACATGAATATATAACCAAATAATTAATGAGTGAGTTTTTTAACATCCTAATATATATACATAGCATTAAGCTATAAAAGAGTTATTATATAACTGATAAAAATAGAACAGTTGACAAAATGAGAAATAAGAGTTTTCATCATAGTTATATAAAACATGATTATAAATTAAATTTTGTACAGTCCAACTTAGAACACAACTAAAAACATGAATCTAGTTCATAGAAGATTAAAAGTCGGTTGCCTGACCGTTTAAAGCTTGCTCCATCGACATGTCATCACCCTATGATTCCACCTACTAGATGATCATAGCCAAAATCACAAAAACACAAGAACATACAACCAAACCACAAACAAAAGCAAGTGTAATCTAGTGCAAATAAAAAACATCATGTAATATTTAAAATTTCAATATAAATAAAATTCCAAGCCATGTAAACAAACGTTCTATAAACATATCATAATCATAGACTTGACTCATCCAGATATTGTATGAATATCAAACTATGACGGTTTCTGCACTTGTAATGGTAATTCTGCTAGCTCAATCCAAGCTACCATATAAGATTAGTCCTCGTGCACTTGTAATGGTAATACTGTTGGCTCAATCTAAGCTACCATGCAAGGTTAATCCTCATGTCGTGCAATGGTAATATTATTGACTCAATCCAAGCTACCATACAAGGATCTCCTGCTACTCTCCACCACATAACCATCTATCTTTACATGAGATTGAGGTTATTGAGAGCATCAGAATAAACTCCAATACAAAGTTCCATACATTCATACACACAACACTTGGTAACCATCAATAAGAAGTCCTTCTTTGGAACTCTTTTCCACACTTTCCATTCATAGATGCATATATCACCACACAATATATTACAACTCATAAGATAAAAGGCCTATCACAGTACCAACTAGAAGGACATATCAAATCCTTTATCCATATCTCAAGAATAATTTACTCATACACAAACTTTGCATATTATCACATAAAACCTCATATTATACATTAAAGAACCAAAAACACCCTTACAAGTCATTAGAAATCACATAATCACACAATTTTATTTATAGCATCTTAATACTCACATTAGATAAGTCAAACATCTTGTAAACTCTCGTCAACAGCTCTGGAAGGGTCCAAAACTCCCAAAACGACCTAAAAACATCCAAACCTGATATCCAGAACCTTGAAAACCTCTCAAAACTGGTGTAGTGGCTCACAGGGCCGCCCATGGGGCGCTCGGGGGCGCCCAACACCAACCCCACTGGAAGAAGGAACGCTCAGCTCTAGGTAGTTGGCGCTCACCGCTGGCGGCTCTGGTCCAGGGGCTCTCAGGCACGCCCAAGGGTGCTCGAGCCCCATACCAGTTGACAAGACAGTTCAAAATTGTGTTTTGATGCACTTGAAACTTGTTCTATTGATCAAAGGGGTTCTTTAAACATTGAAATTGATGGGAAAACACATTTATAAGTAGAAGTAAACATCCATTTGATCATTAGACTCAAGACTAGTGCATCAAACCATTTTTGGCACTTCAAAGTACCTAAACTCATATTTTCACCTTCTACACCAAATTTCTGCAACCTAACCATTTGAACAAGTCCTAATAGACTCATAACATATTATCAATCCATCACCTATAGCCAAAAACATCTATTTCAAAATATCATTTATCAAAACCCCTAAAACTAGCCCAAATCAAGTCAAATTATTTAGAGCAATTCTCCTATGTAATTAAATACAAGAAAGGTAAAACAAAAATTGTGTTGATGCTTTATCAAGAAGAAATAATCCTTTAGCCACTTTGGCAGCCCAAATTCTTGGATTTAATAACATACATGAGTTATCACTAGTGGAAAAACGCTGTTTAACGTCAGTTATTTTGGGCTTTTAACGTCTTCTTCACAACAAACGTCAATTAGTGCAATGTCCGACGTCACTAAACGTCGGTGCAGGCGTGTAAACCGACGGCTAAAGGCAATATATAGACGTCAGAGCAAGCAATAACTGACGTCTAAGAGCACATAAAGACATCGAACATGTCACTAACCGCCGTCTAATGTCACTATAGACGTCGGTGTATGCATTAACCGACGTCTAATATAGTCGTTGTGTTTTAGTGCAGTTTTGTTCCTGTCTTTGGATAGCCCAGTAGCACACTCTTTCTTTGCTAGTTTCCCCCGGAAAAAAGCTTGCGTCTTTTGAATTTCTCATGACATTTCAACCCAAAACCGAACCTGGGTTCTTGCTTAGTTCCATTTTCAACCGCAAGAGGGAAAAATTACGGTGAAACGATAACTAGGCAACAACCCAGGGTCATTTTTGGGTCGAAACGCCACGAGAAATCCAAAAGACGCCGCTTTTTCTGGGAAGGAGCTAGCAAAGGAAGAATGTGGTACTGCGTTACCCCAAGAGAGGAACAAAACTGCAGTAAAACACAACACAAGGAAAACAAATTTTAATCAGTTGAACCAGAAGACTAATATAATCGGTCTAAACAAAGTTTAAACGGTTTAAATAAGAAAACACGCACCTGGAATGCAATGCCGCAAGAGAGAAAAAGGAGAGGAGGAAGACGATGATGTTATTAGAAACTAGAATGCAATGGCGCAAGAGAGAAAAATGAGAAGAGGAAGACGATTAAATGAGGCAAGTCTGCAAGGCAAAACTGCAATGTCGTGAAACTCCTCTGAGTTTGCGATTTATTTAACATGAAATTAGGCGTCGGTTGCTACAGAAACTAACGTCTATAGTCAATAGACGTCGGTTATATTACTAATGTGACGTCGAATAAAAATTTTAATCTGCCTATTAGACGTCGGACACAAAGGGCGCCGACGTCTACGGCGCTGATCGGATTGACGTTTCATTTCTTGTCAGGGAAGTAGACGACAGTTGTCCTGGGGCGCCGACGTCTATAACATTTTAGACATCGGTGCCCCTTTATCGGATGTCAAATTGCCTGCGAGTTTGGTGAATAGAATTAATTACAGTCACATAGACGTCACATCCTCATAAGTCTGACGTCTATGTTGCAAAAATTGACTGTTTTCCTGCCTTTCGGACATTATAGATGTCGGTTTTTGACTACGTGACGTCTAAGTGCCTGGGAATCAGGTGAAGAGCATTAATTGCAGCCAGGTAGACGTCAGCCCCCCGTCACAACCACGTCAATGGGGGCAGGAAAAATTGTCTTCTCGCCTACCTCAGGCCCTTGGACGTCAGTTTCGGGCAGAGCACACGTCGAATATATCATAGACGTCGTTTGCTATAAAAACCGACGTTCAGTTTACCAACTTATTTATGGTAATGCCACCGTCCGCTAGTATATGTCGGGCTACCGCCCAACCGAAGTCTTATGGGTGACATTAAACATCGTTTTTCCACTAGTGTATACTATCAAGATTTTCAATTCTCCACCATTTATGAAGAGTGTTTACATAAGTCTCAAGGAGAGTTCTATGTGAATGATGGGTATATTTTCAAAGATAGTAAAATTTTTATTCCCCAAAGTTCACATACAAAACTCCTTATCAAAGAAATGCATGAGGTTGGGATCATGGGGCACATTGGGGTTGATAAAATCCTAAGAATGCTTAAAGAAAAATTCTTTTGGCTCCATGTGAGGAAAAATGTCCAAAGACACTACTATAGATGTATCACATGCTTACAAGTCTATAGCAATGCCACATGGACTATACGCTCATTTTCCTATTACTTCAACCCCTTCGGAATGTATTAGTATGGACTTTGTCTTGGGACTTCGAAGAACTACCAAGGATTTTGATTCTTTTTTTTTTGTGGTGGATCATTTTAGTAAAATGACTCATTTCATACACTGCCACAAAGTAGATGATGCAAGTAATATAGCAAAGATGTTCTTTAGAGATGTGGTTAAACTTCATGGTTTGCCTCGTACAATAATTTTCGATAGGGATCCAAAATTTCTTACTTTGAAAGACCTTTTGGTCTAGATTAGGGACTAGGTTATCTTTTTCTACTAGTCATCCACAAACAGATGGACAGAAAGAAGTAGATAATAGAACATTATCTACTTTGTTGAAGGTAATCCTGAAAGGAAATCACAAATCTTAGGACGAGTATTCTCCCCATATTGAATTTTCTTATAATAGAGTAGTTCATAGAACTACTAAATTATCTCCTTTTGAGGTTGTATATTAATTTAATCCACTCACACCTTTGGATTTAATACCTCTTCCTACTTCTTTTGATTTTGTTCATAAAGAAGGATTATCTAAATTACAATTTATCAAAGATCTTCATGAGAGGGTTAAAACAAAAATTCAACAACAAACTACAATATAAAAAAAGTATCGTAATAAGGGGAGAAAAGAATTGATCTTAAAAGAAAAGAACTTAGTTTGGCTTCATCTTAGAAAAGAAACATTTCCCAAACAAAAGAAGTCCAAACTTAGTCCTTTTGGTGATGGTCCATTCCAAATTCTTAGAAAGGTCAACAACAATTCTTATTAGTTAGATCTTTCCAAGGAATATGCAGTACATACTACTTCTAATGACATTTTGTAAAGGATGTTGATTCTGAAAAAGATCCTACAAATTTGAGGACAAAACCTTCTCAAGAAGGAGGAGATGATGACTTGGATCCAACCAATGGATCAATTACAAGGTGTATGATTTAGAGGATGCAAGAGGGATTAGAGGATGAGACACCAAAGGAAAGTGGAATATGGCAAACCAAGCTCTCTTGGAAGGCAGCGGATTGCCCAACGCGTGTTTAGGAGAGCCTAGAAAGGCAACTGCTTAATGGCTTTTGTGCAAGCTTAGGACTAATGTTCAACAATTGGGGCTCACATTTTTCTTTGTTTTTCCACATGTATGAAATAAGTTAAGTTTGCTTTTCGAGTTGGCATTTGATCCAAGTATCATGATTGATGATCATTCATGTATTGTAGGCACAAATCACTAGTGGAAAAACGCTGTTTAACGTCGGTTATTTTGGACTTTTAACGTCTACTAAACAACTGACGTCATTGCCGGTGACGTCAATGCGACGTCGAACATGAATATAACCAACGTCTATAATGACGTCAGTCAATGCCATGTCCGACGTCACTAAACGTCAGAACTGGACATCTAAAGACATTATATAGACGTCGATCTGAGCAATAACCGACGTCGAAGAGGCACTAAAGACTTCGAAAATGACACTGACAGACATCTAAAAGGTACTATAGACGTCGGTGTATACATTAACCGACGTCTAATACAGTGGTTGTGTTTTAGTGCAGTTTTGTTCCCGTCTTTGGATAGCCTAGTAGCACAATCTCCTTTTGCTAGTTTTCCCCGAAAAAAAGCTTGCGTATTTTGAATTTCTTATGGCATTTCAACCCAAAACCGAACCTGGGTTGTTGCTTAGTTCCATTTTCATCCGCAAAGGGAAAAATCACGGTGAAACGATAACTAGGCAACGACCCAGGGTCGTTTTTGGGTTGAAACGACCAAAAGAAATTCACAAGACGCCGTTTTTTCTGGGAGACAGCTAGAAAATGGAGAATGTGTTACTACGTTACCCCAAGAAAGGAACAAAACTGCACTAAAACACAACACAAAGAAAGCAAATTTTAATCAGTTGAACCAGAAGATAATCGATGAAAGACTAAACAAAGTTTAAACGGTAAGCATAAAAAAAAACCACCTGGGATGCAATGTCGGAAGAGAGAAAAAGAAGAGGAGGAGGACGATAAAGATATCAGAAACAATAATGCAATGCCACAAGAGAGAAACAAGAGAAAAAAGAGAAGAGAGGAAGATGATATCAGAAACTGAATGTCGTGAAGAGTCTGCGGTTTATTTAAAATGAAATTGAGCGTCGGTTGCTTGCGAAACCGACGTCTATAGGAATCTAGACGTCGGTTGTCTAACTAATTCGACGACCAAGTTAACATTTAAACTGACTTTTTGAATGCCCATTAGACGTCAGTTGTGAAGGGGCACCAACGTCTAGGGCGCTGAACCGATTGACGTTTCACTTCCTGTCAGGGACGTAGACGACAGTTGTGAAGGGGCGCCGACGTCTATAATAATATAGACGTCGGTTTTCTGCTGTCGGACGTGGAAGTGCCTCGGAGTTTGATGCACATAATTAATTACAGGCACATAGACGTCGCGCACCCAAAAATGCGACGTCTATTTTGCAGAAAATGTTTGTCTTCCCACCTTCCGGACAGGCCATAAACGTCGGTTTTTGACAACCTGACGTCTAATAGCCTGGGAATCAAGTGACCAGCATTAACTGCACCCAATTAGACATCGGCCTCCCATCACAACCGACGTCAAAGGCGCAGGAGAAGTCTGTCTTCTCGCCTACCTCATTACATTGGACGTCGGCTTACGGCAGAGATGACGTTTACTTCTTAATAGACGTCGTATTACCTTGAAACCGACGTCTAGGTTACCATCTTATTTACGGTAATGCCACCGGTCATCATATGACGTCGGTGGAGCTCTAACAGCGTTTATAAACTGACGTTAAACATCGTTTTTCCACTAGTGAATAAAAGGTTGAGTTCCTTATTAAATGAGCATCCTATACCATGTATGAGACACTTTTGAGGGAAATTAAATATTACTGTGTTGAGATAACTCCATAGCACACTTCTCCCTTGAGAGTCATGGTTAGAGAGTCCAATGTATCATCCTCTAACCACCTCCCAGTCATCAATAATCACCTTCTCCAAATCTTCCTTGCATCCATGCCTAAATCACACAAATCCATTTTGCATTCTATTTTTCGTTCCCTACAACTTTCTATTTTACATTCCATTTAACTGGTGGTCATCAACAATAGGACTTCATTGATCACAATAGTTTTGCGAAGAGTTTGACTCAAAGTAATTTTCATAAAAAAAAGGGAATTAGTGACAAAAATGAGAGTACTCAAAAGAGAGATGGTATACCAAAAAAAGGAAAATGAGAAGTCTTATAAAAAAGAACTTGTTGATTTTTATTTTTATTTTTTTGTAAAGAAGAACTAAAATAGGTTTTATTCGAAATAGAAAAAAAAATTATGAGAGAAATATAAAATTTTACTAATTAATAATTTTATTCTTATTATTGATCACCATAACTATAAGGACAACCCTCGTTAATTAGTTAACAGTGATGTATTAAACATATCTTATTAACATTAAGAGAGGTAATTATAATAAAAACCATTAAGAAACCTCTTTTGAAAAACAAAAATTTGAGTAATTTTGTATACTATTACTTATTTCTTATTCGTTTCACTAAACAACTACAATTATACATTAAATAATTTCAATTTATGATTCTAATTATTTTTTTTTATTATTAAAAGAATCCAAAAGACCTGAAACCTAATTTTGATTAAAATAATAAAAACTTCAAACATATTTATCTTTCTAAAATTAATAATCCAGCTAGAAAAGAAATTATAATCTTTAAGATATATAAATCTTTGGTTTGATAGAAGAAAAATAAGAGGAAAAAAGAGTAAAAAATAGAAAAAAAAATTAAATAAATAGGAATGTTTTGGTATTCTAAAAATAGATTGAATTCCACATCCTTTTTTATTTTCTCTTTTTATCTATTTTTATCCATTATTTCACTTCTTATTTTTCTATTTTCTTCCCTCCAACACCTTTCACTTTTATTTGTTATTTACTTTGATTCACTTTTTTTATTTCCCCCTCTACCAAAGAATGATCACACACAAATTTCCACAAGTTACGGCCATTACATAAATCAGAAAAAGAAAACAGACTACACATGCAACATATATATATATATATATATATATATATATATATATATATATATATATATATCATATTTCAAATAATTTGTGCTTACTTTTTTTTTGTTGAGATCAGCTAATTCCTTCATAATTTCTTCTCTAAAGTTGTTCGGATACTTATGTTTTTGTTTTGTCTTCATCTTCACTTTAACTGGAGGGGTATCTGTCAAAGATTCTTCGATGCTTAAGTCAGCAAGTGATCCGTATAACAGTAAAAGTAATAATATTAAATGCATAGTACATGTAATCACCTATCTCTTACCTCTAACCTTTATTTATAACTTTTGAGATGAGTTTGAGATTAGTGAAACCTTAATCTCGACCTATTGTCCTTAATGAATACTTATCTTAATCTTCGACCTGGGAGGGATGATTGTCAAATTAAACCGACTGGTCTTGATCAATCAAAAACTGAGACACTTTGCATATTCCGGAACCGTCTGACCCTACGGTATACTTTTTTTTTTTTCAACTTGAGTTGCAAAATATACTTAAATTATTGTTGCTTTGAACTTCATATATGTTATAAAATCGTACATCGACATGAAATTACTATAAAATATATTTGTGGAATTTTAAGAGAGGTAATAAATAATCATAACCAGTACCCGACACACGCATCCATACTTGACGTTGTATTCGTGCTCATGTTAAATCTAAACATAGTAACTTGCTTTTCTTCATTGATCTACCTAAAACAGTTTGTAAGAGTAAGACTCCATCCAATCATTTACCTAATGTTACTTTAACTTTATACGATAAAGAATCTCGCAACACCAAAACACGAAATTAATAATAGACTAATTAATGATTTTAAATTTAAATAATTGAGTGAATAATATATGTAGGATATAAAAGCAGAAAATACGTCATAATACACTAAACCTATGATATAATTTTCTGTTATCTCATAAAATATATATACATATTATGATGTGAGACCACTAGTTATAATAGATATTTTTTATCAATCATAAAAGATGATTTTTTCACTAGTGATATATAATGGGAGAATATTGTTTTAATTAATGTTAGATAGAAATTAGATATTAAATAGGTACCATTCAGCAGTCTACTGCTTCTGAAGAAAACATAAAGCACTATTGTGATTAACTAGAACAAAGGTACGTAACTAATAACACTAGTGATTTTCAAACTAGGGTTTTAGTCATATATTGCAACGGTAACTATCTGATTCAATACCAGGATTTCTTAGAAGGTTACAAAGTTAGGCAGTGATACATATCTTAGCCGAAAACTACGTAACTTTCAAAAGCAATTTGCCAATTTTATAAGCTATATTCCTTCCTACACTAGCCTAACTATATTATCTTATATGAAAAATCCAAAAAAAAAAATCAAAAAATAAACAAATTGAATGGCCAATCACCAAGTTGCTTCTCGTTTGAAAATTGTGTTGACCGTTGACTTTAACTTTAAGCAGTCTAAGTTGATGTTATTAGTTGACCACTTTAATTTAGGTTGGGGTTGATCATGTAGTTGATTTTTTCTAAATTATTATCAACCAAATGTTTCTTTATTTTCCCCATATTTCTCTTAAATTTAAATTATATTTTAACTATGCTAAATAACTGTTTTTCATATTTTAATTAGTATTTTTATCTAAAATCTTGCGTAAAAAACATTCGAAGATAAGTAATATTTAGAAATCATATTGGAAGAATTTAACCTTAAGAGTCATCATGTAATATAAGTTGGATATTTTCATCTAATTAGAGAAGAACTAATCCATAAAATTAGAAAACTCCCACGAAATCCTGATATTTACTAAATAAATTTTTCAAGTTTGGTAATTAATATTGAGAGAAACTTGGTTAACATGATGAATTTAGTGATAACATTTATTCAGCTCAATATGATATCGTACTCTTTGTAGTATATAATAGTATAATGGTCTTAAAGTATAATAAATATTCATTGTCAATCCTTATTTTGTTCTTGTTCTATCTTAATTTATTTGTATTTGTACCTAGTTGATTGTGATACATGAAGTATCCATATACGGACTTTTCATAACGTAGAAATTACAAAGTTGGTACTGCACTTCTAGAGCATGATAGGCAAATTCGTAATAGATATTTGAATAAGATATAGGCATCAAACTTGCCACATAATGTCAAAGTTATTTATAAATATTCTCATAAGCTTATATTTATCTATTTTCTTATTTAAAAAAGAAATAGGTGAAAAATTATCACCAAAAATTGAAATGTATAAATTAATAATAAGTTAACATAAACTTATTTGAAAAACCCTTCACACCTGATTAAGTATCTTCATATTACATTGAAAAATATAAACTACTTTTATTCTAGATATAATATGCTAAAGAATAATTGTTTTCTGTACTTTTTTCTCTTTATTTTTCCAAAGAATACCGTTATGTTTTTTAAAGAGAAATTAACTAGAAAAAATATATGAATAAATAAAGGATTTATTTTATTTATAGAAGTAAAAATGAAGAAAAGTACAACAGAATTGGAATATTTTTTACTTTATCTTTGAATCTTATAAAACTCATAATGTTTCTATCTTTCGCTTTCTTTCATGCAATAATCCACAGCATTGATCTTGTTCTGTTTTTGCTTGCATTTGTCATGTCAATTTATTACACATTGAAAAAAAGAAAAGTGCTGAATAAGAGAATTATTGCTAAAGAATTGCTTCATTTTCCTTTTACTGAAAGGACATAATTATTACTATAGATTTAAAAATGAAAAATAAAATAAAATAATGTCGATTATGTCATAGGTGACGTCATAGACAATCCACTGTCCCTGTCCTATAAACAAACAAATAATGAGGACTATTGTGGAACAAACTTCCAAACCGCCAAATGTTGTATTAGAAAGAAAATAACATTCTAAAATAATTTTATGTTTCTCTTTTGACTTTATGAATGGTGGAGTTTGATTTAATGAAACTATTGGGACTTATGAAAATGGCATATTTTCATAGAGGATTTCAGAAATTTTAAAATTTTACAACATTTTTAGTTTTTATAATTTGAGAGAAAGAAAATGGGTTAAATGTGTCTAAGATTTTTGTATGTTTTATTGTCAAAATGATAAGTGAATCTTAGTTTTCAAGTAAGTCTTGTTCACTTGGGTAGATTTGAGGAAAAGTAATTGAGAGAATTTGAAAGTAATTTTTATTGTTGTTTTCTTGAATAGATTTAAAAGGCAAGATTTGAAAGTAAAATTTGTGAGAATTAGTATAGGATTTAATTTATGTGACAGATTAAAAAAATTTACTTCCAAATTCAATCTCACTTACCTTTAAATCTATTCAAAAAATTTATCATCAAATCATCTCAAATCCTCTTAATTACTCTTCTCCAAATTCACTCAAATGAATAAGACCCTCGTAAAAAATGAAGAAAAATAGAAACAACAAAACTATGCTAATCAACCTTTTAATTATCATTATTCCCTTCAATTATAAAGAGCACATGGACATTTCTCTAGTCTTGTTTATGACAACAAATGCCATCAAATGTGCTGGCTTTTAGTGTTAGTTGGTTAATTAGTATTCTATGTTATATTTAGATTATCAAAACTGAAAATAGAAAAACCATGAGAGAGAATACAAATAAAATATAGTATGTAATAGACAATTTTAACTTTTAATAATTTATATTATTTGGTATAATTTTTATTATTTTATTTCCTTTTCTGTAGAGTTAAAAGCTTTATATCTTTTAATGAATAAAAAAGTTTCATTTAATAAAACATGTGCTACAAAGTTTCTCTTTCCAAATTACGTAATTTCTCCACATAAAATCAACAACATATTTTAAAATCCTTTTTTTTAATTGCATTATTCAAATTAAAAACTTTAGATGTGATTCCAAAATTTAGACAAAAAAAAATGAAGAACTTTTTTATGCTAAGTTATTGTATTCTAATCAAAAGGGAATTTAACTTTTTTTTATGTTAGTTTTATTAACATAAAATCATTTATAATGTTTTTAACTATCCATAACATAACAATATACAATGGATTTTTTTTATTTTGAAGTATATATTACATATTTTTTTTATTTTTAATTATATTTTAAAATTGTAAAGAAAATAAAGATAAAATTATTCCTATATAATCCAACCCGGCAAGGCTGTTTAATGAATAAAAAGACACACACATGAGAAATACTACACTTATTTATCTCCATCAATGGGACAAAGGTGTTGACTTAGTTGACCTCGATTTCTAAGCCGACCAAAAGGTCTTCCACGACTAAAACCAAACACAAATTCCGCTGAATTCGAAAATATCAAGGATTTATTCAATTTTCTTATAATAGTGGTTGGAGACAGCCTTCAGTACGTGGATGGATATATATTAGGATAATGATACTTAGACAACATTTTTTTTTTTGACAACATTTTAACATCATTTACTTGTCATTATGTGATTGGTCCAAAATTATTCCATAATTAATAATAATAATAATCATAAACATTACCATGAACCAATCACATAATGACACGTAAATAATGTTCAAATGTTATTAAAAAAATGTTATCTAAGTATCATTATCCTATATATTAACTAATAATTAGGATCCGTCTATTATGTTTGTGAACTTTGCAGTTTTCCAGTTTTCGAGATTATGTATATGAAATATATGTTAACATAATAGAGTTAATTCACACATATATCTTAATATCGAAGAGTTGTAAACTCTTTCAAGGCGAGATCCGGGGTAATAATAAAGTATTAATCGAGTTTAATATATAAAAAATCAGCTAACTTTTTAGTAAGATTGTAAAATAATAAAAGAAAAATTAATGTTTCTTTTAACTAATTCATGTATTTATAATTTTTTTATTAATTTATATGAAATTAAGAAATGCATTCACAAGAAACATATTTCTTTTTCTTATATTTAGTTTTATAATTTTATACATTTCTCTCTAAACATTCAATAATCTGAAAAAAAAAATAAAATAAGTTGTAACTCGTGAGTTAATTCGACTCATAACTTTGAATTCAAGTTTGTTTAAAAGTTTATATTTTTGTTGATTATGAGTCAAAACAAACATGATTCACTTCATCTATGAGTTATATAGGTTTGAGTTGGGTTAGAATGAGCTGATACAACTCATTTATATTCCAAAAATAGAAAATAATTCTCTTTTTTCTAACTCTAAACCCTAAGGTTTATATGCTTCCTCCATATTTCTCCCTCTACCATTCCTTCATCTATACATTCTTCTACTGTTCATAGGTGACTACCTTTGAATGATTAGCAGTAAGCATCACACTTTCCACAACGGCAACTAGATTGTCGACTCCATAAGAATTCCAAAAACATTTGTTTTTCTCTCACACAACACTCCTCCCTTTGAACTTGTCTCAATTCAACATCCATGAGCAAGCCACAACGACTCATTCACTCTTTGACTCTATGGCGATCGTTTCCATCTACCTAGAATAACCCTTCTATGATCTTTGCTCCATTAGATTCCATCCTTCACTACTTCTCTGTGTTCCTTCACCGTTAGTCCACGTTCTTCTACGATTCTCTACTTTCCTCCAATGCTTCTCCATTTTTCTTTTATAAGGCTTCATAATGTCATAACAATTTCTTCTACCCCACACTAATTCAAAAAGGTGACTTAACTTTGCCTAGTTCGCTTCGGTTTCAAATAAAAAAAATGAAACTTTTAAAAACACGGTTGCATTTCTTAAAATATTTGCACAAGTATAGGCTTCAATTCTAAAATAACTCAAGCCTATACCTTGACTGCATGAGTATAAGCTTTGGTTATTTGCAGAACCAAAGCCTATACTCAATAAGTCAAGGTATAAGCTTCACTTATTTTAGAATCCAACGCTATAGTTGTTCAAATATTTTCAAAAATGTCATCATGTTTATGAAAGCCTTACCCTGGGTGTCAAAGTATAGACTTTAGTTCAAGATTAAACCGAAGTTTGTATCCTGGCTACATGAGCATAGGCTTCGGTTGTTTAAGAGAACCGAAGCCTATACTCATGCAGTCAGGGTATAAGCTTTGGTTTTACTCAGAGCTGAAGCATATAGTCATTTGCAAACAGTAAATATGTGAATTTTTACAACCTGTGAAAGCTCCTATTGCATATCATTGCTGCATTCTTTCCTTCCGCCACTACAAACTCATGTTTTCCTCCTTATTTCCTTGGTTAAGAATTGTTCTTGTTTATTTTCTTTCGCATTTCTCTTGTTATCAATAAGATGGATTGAAGCCTTGAGAGATTTTGATGATGATGCACTTAATGACTTGAAGAACAAATTACCTGACTAAAAGAATTTATGTTAAAGCTTTTTATTGTAGATTTTATTGTAATAGGTTTAGTACAGAATGCTAATCGGAAATAATCGATTATCATTTAGGATAATCGATTATCAATTAGGATAATCGATTATCAAAAGAAAACTAAGAAAACACTTTGATTCAGCAATAATCAATTAACACTCAAGATAATCGATTATCACTAAAAGCATGAATTACTAAGGTTCGCAGATAATCAATTATCATTTGGAATAATAAATTATCCTTAAAATGAAACTCTTTTTAACGGCTTGAAATAATCAATTATCACTTTGGATAATCGATTATCACTGGTATTTAGAAGTTGTTTGTCAAGCTTTTGACCTAGCTAGAATCTTGGGTTATAAATATTGTGTTTCATAGTTCACTAGAGGTAACTTCAACTTTTGCAAAGCATAGTGAATTGTCTGAAATACTCTGAGTGTTTAAGCTAGCTTGTGATTTTGGTGCTTGAAGAAGGAAAAACTATTACTTAGTGTGTCTAAGTTGGAGGTGTTTTTCTACTAAGCAGAATCAAGTTGTTCATTCCTTTGTGGGTCAAAGGAAGGTGTTGGTCATCTCTTATCTATGAAGAGAGGTGTTTTCTAATCCCATTCTTATTATCATCTTGTAAATTGTTTTACATTTTAGTGGAAAAGTTAATCACTCTTTTAGAGATATTAACAATTGAACGTAGAATCTTTTGATTTGAACCAGTATAAAAATTACTTATGTAATTCTTATTCTCCTTACTCTACTTTACTTATTTGCTTTTGAACAACATGACTTTTCAGTTTTATCAAAGAAACTTTTAAAAGCAAAAATATGTTCAACGTAAAGCGTTTTTCAACTTGAACCAATTCACTCCCCTTTTGGTTTTGTCCTACACATTAAACATTTTGCTGCACATTTTCTACGTCTCGTTTATCTTTTCCATTTGTTCTTGTTTATCTTTGTTTTTCCTTCTTCCTCCATTAATGTTTTGATTCTTTTAATTTTGGTGTTATTGCTAGATTTTAGTGGTCGTCGTTGTTAAATATAGTGAAAAGTATGTATGAGATTAATCTTTATTGTGTTGAATATACACATAGGATCCTCTATTTATAATAGAAGAAATATGGGTTAAGCCCAAAATACAAATAAAAAATAATAACAAACTAACTAAAGATAAAAGATAAAGATATGAAAAAAATAATATATCTAACACTCCCCCTTAAGCTAGTGCATATAAATGATATGTACAAAGCTTATTACTCATATAATCAATAAAAAATTAGTGAAAAATATGCTACTACACTCAAGTGACAACAAATTTTTAATGATTGTGAAGATGATATAAAAGACGAAATATCATCCTAAAAGACTACTCTTGAGCAACAAATCTAAGATGTTGCTCCATATAAATCTCTTCTTGCAAATCATTGTTGAGAAATACATTATTGACATTTAGTGGATAAAGAGGTCATTATTGAAGAGTCACCACGATTATAAAATAAACTAACAAAAACCATCTTCGCCATGGGAGGAAAAACATATATGAACGCGTCAAACGCAGTGGTGACAGAAAGGAGGTTAGAAGAGACAACAGCGGAAAAAGTCATGGTTGAACAAGAGAGAGAAACCTTAAAAATCCAAGATTCTCTAACCAAGGCACCTAAAATGGAAAAAGAGAAATCCTGATGCATTGAATAGCTGCCTGACAGAAGACGGGACACGCAACAACACATGACAAACCTGAAAGAGGAAAAAGAGCGAACTCAACGCTTTAAAATTTTTCCTAAGAGGAGAGAAGACGTGTCACCATGCGCAATGAAAAAAAGGTGCAGATCCATAACTTCAAAAGGCGACGAGAGCACGTAGGATCTCAAACAAAGGCATCCTTGAAGACATGGTGGTCGGCTGGCCAAGACGATCAAAATCGTGTGATCGTCGGTCGAAACTGAAACTCCAGTAGTGGCAGCGGTAGACGACGACGGTAGATAATTGCGCCTCCAGCAACAGTAGATGGCGTAGTGGCATGTGTCATAAAGGCAACAAAAAAAAATTCTCCAAAGAACCTTAGGCTCTAGATACGATGTTGAATATAGTGAAAACTATGTATGAGATTAATCTTTAATAAGTTACATTGAGTGCTAGAGCCTAAAATACAAATAAGAAATAATAACAAACTAACTAAAGATAAAAGATAAAGATAATATATCTAACAGTCGTCAACTTTTTGCATTTGAGTGCTAGAGCATTGCAGGTCTTGATCTTGGTCATCTTTTTTGCAACATTTTATTGGTTGGGTCTTGTTCTCTTGCGTTTTAGGGCATGTTGTCGCAACATTGCTTTTCTCTTAGTTGTTGATTCATGTTTGGATGTTGATCTTGGTTGCTCTTACTCTTGCCCGTCAATCCTTTTCTCGCACTTTCCCGTTCCCAAGTTCATTTCTCATGCGAGAATAGAATTCAACTAATACCACAACCAAAGCCTATAGTAAATAATAAACTTCAATTATTACCAAAAATGAAGCCTATTCCCTCTTCAGGTTTTAAGCAATTCTAAATTATTTTAAATAATTGCAAAGTATAGGCTTCAACTGCCCAATGAACCGAAGCATATAGTGAAATAGGCTTCAATTCCTAGTAGAACCAAAGCATATTATCCTCTTTAGGTTTTAATTAAATTTGTATTATTTTTTAAATTAAAAAGGAATAAGCTTCGGTTGAGACCAAGAACCAAAGCCTATTATTTTAACTTTTTATTTTAAATCCTTTTTTAATTATATTAGGCTTTAGTTTTGAAGACCATCGAAGCCTATTGAGGAAGTATAAGCTTCGATTCCCAACCGAAACCAAAAGGCTCACCTTTTTTACCTCGTCTAGATATGCTTCAGTTGCAAAACCAGAGTACAAATTCGAAAAGAATCAGTGCCAAAACTGTAATATCCTATTTAATAGTATAAACTACTAAACAAAACATATATTACGATAATTCATAGTAGATAGATAAGAAGCATACAAATTATTGATACAGTTATCTGAGTAATAACTATACAAACATAATATATGTACAAGGCCTCAGAAAACTAAAAGGTCTCTCAAAAGATAGAAACTACTATACAATAAGAATTATATTCTAATACTTGAGGATTTTACTAAGAAGTGATTGAGTGTTAAAAAATACTAGGAATGGTTAATTGAAAGCAATTATACCATTTGAAAAAAAAATTATACAAGGTTAGTTAAAAGTGACTATGATATAAAGAATACTTGTTTATATTTTACATGGGTGAAATTTCACTATTTGGGCAATAACAATATGTATTATGTACTATCAAACAAACTAGTATAAAAATACTAAATAACCATTCTTCACTTATTGATATTGCATGTTATTGAATTAGAACTAATTGAAGAATGAGAAGTTTACAAATTATGTTTTTCGAAGGTCTTTGATATCATATCATATGTAAATTTATGATCTTACAATGTATCATTAGACAATATATAGAAAGGAAACACTAAGCATAAACAAATCCTCCATTAGTTATGGGAGTTATTTAAAATTGTTGTCTTCAACACTTGTATTTCAGTTTAAGGGTTTGAGGTTAATTCTACTTCTCCAAACGACATCTAAACTCTAAGCTCAGGTCAAGGTACTTTCTTCCCTCCACACTAGATGTCGCTCAGTCAGACTAAGGTGCTACCTACAGAAAGCACTCTGATGCTTAAGTTAGTGTATGTCCAATAATGCTATCAATAAATGTGGAATCAATGTTGCCAACCTCCTGATTACCACAAACTTGTATTTATAGATTCCGAGGTGGGCTTCTGATTAGTGCTGACCTAGTTACGACCCAAATGGTAATGGTATGACTTAGTATTAATGTAATTACCTTTAATGTTAATATCTACTCTTAGGCTGACCATCCGGCTTCCTAACCGGTCGTAATTGGAATGTAGGCTAGTGGACTAGTCGGTCCTTGGGTTGACCGGATGGCCATACTATATAAAGCCCTCCCAAGCCCGAGCATGTTTTCTAATCGTGAGATATGAAAGTGTTTGTCTAAGCTTAGGATTTGGTTGTCCATTTTGTGAGGGAGTGGATTCTAGACAATCGGTCAGCCTGGGGTCGTTACTTTCGTGGGCAGTTACTGTAGCGGTTACAGGAAAATATAACTGATGTGAGTGTAACACGTTGCTTTTCAGGATTCATGTGCCCGTTGAAACAAAAGCTTGCATCCTTGTTAAGACAAGCTTATCTAATATCTTAGTTTAAGACAAGCTCGTCTAATATCTTAGGTTGAAGTTTAACTAAACAACATGAAATGAAGAAGTCTTTGTGTATAGAGAGCTAACTCTAAATTAGAAAAACACTAAGCAAAACTGCTACGTCAGAAAAAACACTAGGTAAGACCAACCTTGAACTAGTAAAACACTAAAGAAGAATGCCATGTTAAAAAAACACTAGGCAAGAGCTAATAAATATCACAACCTCACCAAAAGAGACAAATAGAAAAAAGTGTCTAAAATGCCAAGACAAAAACTCTAAGATAGAAAGCACATATTCATAAAAAAGAAAAGGTGTCAACAATCATCTATGAAAATTCATAGAAAGGTCAAACTAGGCTAAGGAACTTAGGAGAAAAGTGGGATAAGACGAACTCAAAGCACTAAATAAAGACAGAAAACTCAAGACCCTACAAAATAGGAAAACAACATAAGTAGAAAACCGACACAAAACTTAGAACCTGAATCTCCAATGAAGGAAACCTTAGGAAAACACCTAGGTTCTTAGAAAACAGAAAAACATCTAGGTTAAAATACCTAGACACTATGCTAAATGGTTGTTATGCCTAAAGCGTCTAAGAGAGTTAAAGCTAAATGCTTAAAGGTTATCATACTCAAAAGGTATTCAATTTAGCTCTCGAAAACAAACGATGTCAAGACGAGTCTCTAACAACACACTAAAAGATTAAAAGCCTAAAATACAAAAGAAAACATAAATAAGTTAAATGTTATCTATCTAAAGAAGAGATAAAGATCAAGGAAGTGTTTACTTGTCTAAACGATAACATGAGCTAAAACAATACTTCGTCCAACGATGAAGTTTTACCTAACGTTTGGTATCTTTAAAAGAAAAGCTCAATTGTCAAATGTTATCTTAATAGTAGGAAATAAAAAAAACACATTTTGTTATTCCGAGCAAGTATTAAATGACATTAAATGCTTAACATTTAAAAACAAAAAAAAATGATATCTGGTGGGTGGATTGTAATTCAATCAGATCAGTAGTAGGTAACAAGAAAGACATTCATGGAATGTTTCTCCTTTAAAAAAATAGTGACACATTAACTATGTCAAAACAAATCAAGAAATCAATATATATGTTGACAGAAGATTGAGAGCTTGACTGATCTAATTTGCACTACTGAAGGTGTATTAGTTGTGATCATAAAGGAATTTTGCACTCGTTGATTGTGTTGTTCCCTGTTTGTGTGCAACAGGAAGAAGAGTGAGGAGCTCTTGGACTTTGAGAGAGGATTCTCAAAGGGGATTCTGCAGCAAGAACGCGTGGTTCTATGTGTGTAGGTGTATTCGTTTCTATATTTGATTGTTTGAGTGGGAAAGGTGTTTACATTGTGAGAGTGTGTTCACTATAAAACCTTTGGTGTAATTCTCCAATCATTATAGTGAAATATCCTTCAATCAGTGGTTGATTGGAATGGTGACTAGATGTAGGCATTGAGGCCGAATCAAGATAAAAACTGTGTTTGATCTTCTCTCCTTATCTCTTTACATTTTCATTGCATATACATACTTTGCTTACTGTGCAAGAAAGATTTCAAGATCATTCTATTTCTGCAAAAAGACTTAAAAGTGCATGTTTTTATACAATACCAATTCACTCCCTCCCTATTGATGTTGAGAAACAAGCTTCATTATTTCTAACAATATAAAAGACCAACCAAGAAGTCTCTTACAGACTAAACGATATCAACTATACAACAAACAAGGTAAGTTTTCCCGTACCTTTTATGCAATGCTTCTTCTTGTCAACATTCCTTGGAATTGATTTCTTATTGATCTGAGAAAGGGTATATGGTCGTCCAACTTGAAATGTGAGTTGGTCGACCGTGCGATACCATACAACTTGTTTTATATAAAAGTATTTCAAGGTATTTTATGTAATATATATTATTTATCCAAGTTATTTTTTGGCATATATATTATAAAAAAAAGGTAAATTTGGAAGAAATAATTAGCGAACAATTTGGTAAATAAAAGGTATTTGGGCCGTTATAAACGTGGAGTTGAGACATGAGGGCATTAAAGAGGAGTGTAAGAAATATAATATGGCAAGTTGAAGAACAAGTAGATGAGATGAAGACGTGGACGTTTGAGAGAGAAATATCAGCAGTGCTTAGAAACGCAATGCTTATCTGCAAGCAGTACCAAACAAAGAAAAGAGAAAATAAAAACAAACAAACAAACAAACGAGGTGGTATTAAGGTAACTACTAATAATGTGAATCCATTATATACGACTAAATGTTCTGTTTCTCTCTCTCTCTCTCTCTCTCTCTCCTTAATGGCCACAGCTTCATAACCAGTTACGACACCCTCCACTTGGCCAAATATTATTTGACTTTCCAACACGTTTATGCGTGCCATGTCGGCAACATAACTTCAGGTCTTTGCTTCCACTAAATTATTACTTTTTTCCCTTTCTTTTTCATCAGAATATCTTAAATATTATAGCCTGTGATTAAGCATGGTCCCACTATCTTCTGTCTCTAGAATAATCAACTTGCACGTACAAATCATAACAACACAGTGAACGGATGGTTCAGATTAGATAACTATAATTTCTTCCTCTTTTTCAATACCCAAAAAAAAATACTAGTTCTTTTTTATCCATTTTATTACAAAGTTTCTTTCTTTTGTTCAATTTTATGTGTTTTAAATCCTTACATTTATGATTTTTAGCTACTTAGCTTAATTTCACGAAAAATCCCTTTGATAAAGTCAAACACAGTGAGACCCGATGATGAGATATGCAATCTGTGGATCTAAAGTCCAAAACCACGAACAACAACCAAAAGCTGTTTGTGTGGTTTGACATAATTCAAAGAAAAATAAACCCAATTTTTTATTTTATTTTATTTTTTTCAAATTAATTTTAAAAAATATCTATATAAAAAAAAAAAACCATGGGACACTCTTGTAGTCAAGTCTTCTCTTGGCAGTTCCCACAGCTTTTGTTTTTCTCCTGAATTTGTTATTATGAGTGAAGAAAATGAAGATGAAAATGAAGCATCTTTCTTATCTTCTCACTGCAGAAAAAGGCTTTATCTGACACAGCCCTCTCAAAAAATGTTGAAATGGCTATGTGGCACACAGGGTACAGTGGAATAATAAATGAGAAAAAAATAAATAAAAAAATAGGATGGTGTGCACATCTTACTTAGTCAACAAAAGCAACTTAGGGTTTATTGAGAGAGAGATAGGCTATAGTAGCACTAGCTTCCTACTTGCCATCCTAAGCCAATCATATGCTTTCATCAACAAGTGGCTCTGTCACTCTTCTCATTGGCTGTCACTTTTCTTCTCATTGCCTTTCTCTAACAGGAATCGAATGGAAACAGAATCTTCCTATTTTATCTAAGGGAACCTTCTCACTTCCATTACCTTTTTTTCTTATTTTACATTAAATATCTTCCAATTTATAATATATAAATCAATTTTATAAAATTAAATTACATTTCAAGTTTATTTTTTAATCAATTTTCTATTTTCTTTTACTCTTCAAAACAAATAACAACATATTACTCTAATTCTTCCGTGACTTCAAACTATATCTATATAAGATATCAATCTTCTTCTTCTCAACTAATAATATAATTATTTTCAATATTGTTATTGAATTATAGTTTTTCTCTCTTTTCATTTCCATTATATAATGTTGACCTTTTTTTTTCTATTTTAATTTCCAGTTCAGAGAATTCACAATTTTTTATTTTATTTTTTATGTTTAGTTAATTAAATTTCCTTTTTATGATAGCTTAAATAAATAAATTATTTTTGTAATTGAATTGAATCAGAATAAAAGAAAAGATACCTAAAATTAAGGATTGAATCAAAATTATAATTTTTTAAAATTTACATATTTCGTCCTGAGAAAATAGAAGAGCAAAATTTTATATACAAATTAAAAGGGGTCGGGATTTTAATTTATTCTAAATAAAATTTAAATGTGTTTTATTGAATAGGAAACAAAGTCTCACATGGTTTACTAAACTTCGAATAAATTGAACTTGATAATTAAAATATGTTATAATTTCATTCCATTATTGAAGCCTTAAAGAAAATGGTGTCCCTATGGTACAGTATTAGAGCTAAACTCCACCATGTGAAGCTTTGTGGACATGGTTTTGGTGAAATTTATTAATATTTGTGATACTACATTTTGAGGAAACAAAAAAACAAATTTAATTAATACGCAAATAAATTTCTTTTTTTTTTCCTACAACATTGTCAAAAATTAATTTTATTTCAGTTAGGAATATACCATGATAGGGCATAGCTTTCTTAACGAAAAATAATATTTTATACACAAAAGCTTCAACCTATACTTTTATTTAGAGAAAAAAAAAAGTATGTATATGTTATTTAAACTAAATATCGGGTAAATTATATACACAAATTAAAATTCTAATGTACGTAATATCGTCTTTTTGTTTTGTTTGTATGTTCAAACGTATTTTTTTATATTACTTCAATATATGTACAGGGTAAGTATATTAACATATTTAACATAAACTCGCGTATAAAATATCATTTATAAACTAAAAAGAATCTTTCATGCATAACTGATAACATTATGCTTTTTTTATTTAATAATAATTAATTGTAAGTACTTTTAAATATACACTGCAGTAATTTCAAATAATGAATTTAATTTGAACTATCCATTTTATTTTATTTTATTAATTTACAAATAAAAACTAACTAATTATTAAGTAAACCTTTGACCAAGGCTGAACAAACTGATTTCAATAGTTAAAAATTGTCTATGAACTAAAGTTAAATGTTTTTGAGACACTATTTGTCCCGAGTTACCAGGTTTTAATTATCGAGCTACAATTAAAAAAAATGATACTTCGACAAACATAATTTTTTTATATTTATTTGAAACTATTTTATTTTTTACTTTTTATTTTTTTTTTGAAAAAAATAATAATTTTTTGACACACTTAAAATTTTTAAATTTATCTGATAGTATTTTTTCTTACTTTTTACTTTATTTTTTCTTAAAAAAATACAAAAGTTTATATTTTTATGACTATTTTATCCTTGTAGTATGTATTAAATGAATGTAAAAGTGTATTATTGTACTATTACATTTTAAAAAATTACAAAAGTTCACTCTTTTAAGACTATTTTACCCTTATTAAATGTGTTAAATAAATATTAATGTATGTCATGATACCCTTATTCTATGGTTAAAGATTTAGGCCTTGTTCACTTTAGTGGATTTGAGAGAGTAATTGAGTGAATTTGAGAGGATTTGAAGATAATTTTTGTTATTGTTTATTTGGGTGAATTTGGAAGTAAACAAGGGTGGATTTAGAAATAAAGTTTGTGAGAATTAGTGTAGTATTTAATTTATGTGAGAGATTAAAAAAATTTACTTACAAATCTACTCTCAATTACTTCCAAATTCACTCGAAATAAACAAAAAAAAATTATCTTCAAATTCACTCAATTACTCTCTCTCAAACTTTAAACTGTGTGATCAGAAAAATATTGAATCCTCTCCTTGAATGTTCAACTAATTGATGGGGGCCATGAAAGTTACCCCGAAAATAGTCATAAATGGTGATGATCGAAATGAATTATAGTATTTTGAAAATCTTAAACTTATGTATGACGATGTAAAGTAGTTTACGTTTGTAGAGTATAGACCTACAGTTGCCCACATGATTATGTATGTCATTGGATGATCGGAATCAGTTAATTAATCAACATCAACAATGGTTTAATTAATCACACATGCGAATATTTAATGTTATAGGATAACCATCAAACTGCCCAGTGAGTTGTACAGTTTATACTATCACGTGCTTTGACCACAAAAGATGGCCTATTTTCCACGTCGGTAAGGAATCAAGCAACCGTCAAAGATATAATAAGCACATCATATTCATATATAGCATCTATTTTTTTATTTTTTATTTTTTCTTTTTTTAAAATAAAAACAATTGGTGTATTAATTAATTAATATAGTACCTCTTTTATGGAGCTTTCTGGCGTCGTATGAATGGGCAGAAGAAAAAACACAGTTGGAAGAAAAACAGAAACAATTGAATCCAACAAATGCGTGTAGTTGACGCATAAGAAAGTTCTATACTAGAAATTTCATTTTCTTTTTACCAGTTTTTTTAATTTATGATATATATAAATAATAATTAGAGAAAAATGTAATAAACTTCGAATTTTCAAATAATGTTGGTGGAGATTTAGAATATTGTAAAGTATTAAGAGTAAATGAAAATTTAGATTAAGAAAAATATGAATAGATAAGGATAAGAGTACCCTCAAGATTATATTGGCCTTTCCAAGCACCACTAATAGGCATGCATATGAGCTATAGCTGATAACAATTAACCAATGTTTAATATTATATTTAGCACTAATTATGGTTCTACTCAATGGGTACAAAAATTAACTGCAAAGAGTTACTACATTTTTGGATTAAAAAAAAAAAGTATCCGACGGAATCCAAAGAAATACGAAGTAAGTTTTAACATATAATTGGATTGAATTATATACGTGGGTAATTTTAAATAAATAAAAATGAGTAAAATAAATAATTACCATCGAGTTTGGATAATGAATTAGGAATATGGATATCCAACTCAATCCAAATTTATATTTTAATACTTATAAAAGTATTTCAAGGATATTGTTCTCTTCATCACTCCAAGTATTTTTACACCTCTCCATTATTTTCTTTTATTTCAAAAATATCCTATATTTTTTCACTATCATCAACAATCTCTCTCTTTCTCTCCCTATATTGATGGAGCATTCATATGGCAACACTCTGCAAGGAATGGCAGAGTGATGACAATGCTCACTAAAGTCACAACAGTAAGCAGATGATTTTACATAAGAAATTATGATGGTTGAACAGACAAAAAATCAAAAACTCAAATTGCGAAAAATAAACACTGAGAATAACATCGTTGAAATTGGCTGTTTATGTTGGGTAAAAGGCAATTATTGATTTAAATCCATTAGACTCTCCATTTCCCACTTGCCACGCTGATTCAACCATAAGAACACAAGGAGTATATAATTCAAGAAACTGAAGTTGAGTTGTGTTGAGTGTATGGCTTTAACTTTCACTTCAAAGCTTGCAATTCAAACTAGTACAAAAACAGCGTATAACGTCGAATATTTTTTGTCTTTCACGTCGAATTCGAGAACCACATCAAATCAGGAGACGTTAAATTGACGTCGAATTTAAAAAATTCGACGTTAATTTAATGTCGAATTTTGTCAATATACGACGTTAATAAATTTTTATTATTTTTTTTAATTAATTGTGATCCTTTTTTACACCTCTACGAGACCTGAAAAGAAGAAAAAACAACAATTTTCAGTTTTTGTTATTTTATAAAACATGAACTATGAAGAGTAATATAGGATCAATCAAAGAACAATAACAAACAACAAAGAAGTTTAATCAAATAACAAACAAGTTCAATCAAACAATAACAACGAACAAGTTCAACCAAACAACAACAACAACAAACAAGTTCAAAAAAAAAATAACAAACAAGTTATCAACAAATAAGTTCTTCAAAAGGAAAACGAAAACTAACCTGGGTTCATTGGAATAAAGTGTTGCCACCAGTGAGAGAAAAAGCAGAATGAGCCTATGAAGGATAAGAACAGGAAAATAATCGGTGAAAACAAACAAAAATCATACCTAAAGTAGTTAATTAACATGAATTTGTATCAAATGAAAGAAAGATTACATGTGATGGTCGTCAAACTTCGTTCGAAAAAAGTTTGAGCAGAGAAAATGGTCTCGCGTTAAGATATAGTGAATGAATTTTCAATCTTCCGCTCAATTTTTTTTTTATTTCACTAACCTTTTAATGTCTAACGCTCGGGCATTCGACATTTTATATTCTTTTACGTCAAATTAGTATTCTAAACGACGTTTAATAATTGCATTTATTTACAAAAATATCACCGGTCATTTTTAACGTTGGCTATTAAGTGGTTCGACGATAAACGCGTGACGTTATACACTGTTTTTGCACTAGTGTCAATTCAAATTCCCCTTAGGGAATCTCAATCTTGAACTTGTTCTCATCGTCAGTGTACACACGAACATCCTCAAACACATCTAAGACTCACAAAATCAACATTATACGATGCATATAGCTAATTGATCAATAAAACATACACACAGTTCCATAAATGTTTTTAGAAATGCTTTCAATCAGAATTGAAGATTGGTTTTTATAATTAATAAGACATAGATTATGCAGTTGAAACTTCAATTCATAATTGAAAAATAGCACTAAAATATCTATGAAACCGGATCCAACACACATAATTTATTTTTAAACTAATTAAAAAGAAAATGAGAAAATCACCATTGAGTGTCAATGCATTGGGGACTGCAAACGCAGGAACTGCTACTATGGTGTGAAGAAGAAGTTGCCTTCTATTAACCCCACGTCCTTCTTCGATGGAAGAACTCAAAGAACAAACACAGATATGAAGACCATGTTGTGTGTGCATGAAACATTGGGATTTGAGAAGCAAAAAGGTAATACTTCAATTCTTATAGTGAACATAGTTTGATGATGTTCCAAGGATGCGAGAAGCGATGGACCTGAACAAAAAAAAATACTGAGCGAAATGATAAGTGATATTGAAAAACATGAAAATTGAGTTAATGGGTATGGAAATGTTGGACCTTTATCTGCCTGAGAAGGTGTGAAGTTGCAGAGTGTGGGTTGCACGTGCACACAACAGAACCAGGAAATGGAAGCCATTCCATAGAACTAGGAAATGGTTTTGTGGAATTGCCATGTGAATGCTCCATCAATGGAGAGAGAGAGAAAGAAAGATTGTTGAGGATAGTAGGAAGGTGTAGGGTATTTTTGGAATAAAAGGAAATAGTAGGGAAGTGCAAAGCACTTTGGGTGGTGGAGGGAGCAACATCCTTAATCTCCTTGTATTATACCCTATTATAATCCTTCGCAATTGAGCAACACCCAAAATCCAAATAAAATAATAACAAATTAACTAAAGATAAAGATAATATATCTAACAGGTTTCATTGGTCTAATACCAGTATAGCGAAGGAATACGACAACAATTATTTTCGACAATTGGAAGTGGTTTGAGAACCGATGCATATTCAAATGAGGTAAAAAAAAAATAGTTTTTAGCCTCGGTTAAGAACCGAAGCAAAAAAAGTTTAAGATTTTGATCGGGTTAAAACAAACCGAAGTAGTAAATCGAAAAAACACTACAAGAAAAAACATTATTACATACGTACAAAATCCTTATGTAAGGTCCAAAATTCGTATGTAATGCAGTGTTATCTATGAATTATATACGGACAAAAATCCATATGCAAAATAGTCGTAGGTAACATTACATAGGATTTTTTCGTATGCAATTACATACAGATTCCGTATGTAATTACATACAAATTTCGTATGTAATTACATAAGAAAAAATCTGTATATAAAATTTGTATGTAATTATATACGAAAAAATTCGTATGTAAAATCTGTATGTAATTATATATGGAAAAATCCATATGTAATTATATACGGAAAAATTCATATGTAACGTTATTGTTAGTTTTAAAAAGTTGTTTCATTCAACACTATACCAAGCAATTCACATTTAAAATAGAGATATTACATAAAAAAAAACTTAACAAAATATACTCAAACCTATTAATGAAAAGTATAAAATAAAACTTATAAAGTACTAGAACTTCTCTACCTCACCAAGTCAGTGAAGGACAAGTTCATATGTGAACCTCTACCAACCTCGCCAAACCGGTGAAGGACAAGTTTATCTGAACCCTTGTCACTCAGCCCAAAGAATGAACGAGAGAGGTTGGTTTAGGAAGAGTTCATTTGTGAACCCTTAGCAACCTCACCAAGTTGATGAAGGACGAGTTCATCTGTGAACCCCTGCCAATCTCATCGAGCTGATGAAGGACGAGTTCATTCCTTGATCCTTGATTCCTTTATCCTTGATGTCATCACCGGCATGATGAGTTCATCCGTGAACCCCTGCCAATCTCACCGAGCTGATGAAGGACGAGTTCATTCCTTAATCCTTGATTCCTGTATCATTGATGTCATCACTGGCATCTCTCACATAGACATTTGTCTATCCACTCACTAGCAGCTACACTAACTACATACTATATCCATTATAGTAACACCACTATCAACAGAGCATCTTTCATACCATGATGATCATCATAGATACACCACCATCATGACTATCACAATCATGAACAACACCATGAGCATCACCAAACCATGAACTCCATGACAAGACTTAGTCACACTCATGTACCTTACCTCACTAACTATAGTCGCTCCTATAGCCCAATCTGTAGATTCCCCATACAAATATACTTGAGTCATCCTTCTTCTGGCTTCAGACATGTTCCCCTATCACACAAGGCAGAACATTTATCTCCCTCATCAAAGAAGATTCACCACTCGAATACCGTTCTCTTTTCGACAACTATTTTCCAAATAAAACACCACTCTTTTTTCAACAACCAATGTCAAAGAGAATCATTTCCTTTTTCAACCACCAATACCAAAGGAAGTACCTATTTGTAGATAAAATCATGATTTATTAGGTACACATTTATGTGTGTGTGGTTGTGTTGTAATTTATAGTGCAGGATTACATATTAATGACACAACTCCAAAGAGTAAAAAGAGTGCAGTATTACAAATTGATGACACAATTCCAAGTGGTTAAAGGGATATAGAGAAATAGATCCTTCTATCTTCTTCAAGCCAATCAAACCAAAAAGGAAATCCCATTTGAAAAAATAAAAGTAATTGATTATGCGATCATCACAGTGAGATAATCAAGTCATCATTATTAAACATACTATATCAAGCACGTTACGAACAAAAAATGTTAATATATTAATACGTGTGTGACATCGTTATCTCAATTGCGAGAATATGTGCTTGTAAGATTATGTTAAAAGCACCTCATTAAAGATTTCACGAACGATGATGATTTCAACACAAAACGTGTATGTAGGAATCGACCCTTTTGTTTAGAAACAAACGTGTAGTGTTTTGTTTTTTAGTAATTTGTTGTCATGGCATGCCACCTTTATTTTTAATTTTTTTTTTCTTGGGTGACGTGGCAGCATAATCTCTGGTTATAAATCTAAGTCATTTCTAACTAGAAAACAACCTTAGGTAAGTGAGAAGAGAAAGCATGAATAAGGGAAATACGTTGAAGATTGATATTAATTAGAAATAAAATGAATTTATAATATAAAAGTTATTATAGATTTAAAAGTAATTTCAAAAAGAATAAAAACAAAAAGAATATGTTAAAAAAATTTATATTAATTAAAAATAAGATAAATATAAAATATATAAGTGAGTGTAAATTGTATTTTATAAATTAATTTTATAAAATTAAAATAAACTAAAATTTATTTTTTAAAATTATATCACAATTAATTTTTTTTAAAAATATCCTTACAAGCTTTATTATTTATTAGATTTATGATACTGAAATATAATTTGAAGTCATAAATCTTAGTCATCATCAATTTGAAAGCAACCTTAGGTAAGGGAGAAGGGGAAGTGGAAACTAGTGAGGCACTTAAATGAAATTAATTATAATTACTTGAATAGTAAATAAAATTAGGTATATTTTGCTTTTGGATGAAGAAGGGAAAAAAATATATATATATTAAAGTAAAACATAGGGGTGAAAGACGTGGAAAATAATGGGATTCCTCACCTCAGCTCACTCACTTACTCACTCAGCCCTTATTATTATTCTTGTTGTTATTCTTCCATTGAAGAAGCTTTGTCGGAATTTGTTTGGTTGATTTGTGATAAGGTTGTTCTGACGTATGGGAAGAAATGAAATGGCACCCAATATCCTTCAGATTACCTTTGGGATTCTTTATTATTAAAAGTGAGAAAGATACTTTTGCGCTGGTTATCTAAGATCAAAAGGTGACTTGCGTTCATATTGTGAAAGAAAATTAACAACATCAACCACCTTCAAAAAGTGGATCAGATTGGTATATGTTAGAGCCAATTAAACATATTAATTATTCATCAACTAGTTAGTACATTCAATTATATTGGTTGATTACACTTTTTTTTTTTCGATTTTTATATTTAAACTCTTCCGAACACTTTTATTTGTAAGTTTTCATTTTATTGATTGAGTTACGCAAGTATATCAAGTGTTAGAAGTTTCACATCGATTACAGATAAGACTAATTTATAATATATACATATATATGTACATAAAAGTGGGAATGTAAATTTCATCTTTCAAATCGGTTTTGTGGAATTGAATTAGACTTAAAAATTTCTTTTTAATATCAAGTGTATAATTTTAATATTAATTAGGTTTTAATTGTTGTAAATTGAATATCAAATAACATGATTGTGGGATTTAGTTTCTTCTTTAGCTCAAATATGTTGATTGTAAATGATGTTATGACACATTTAAAAAGTCTGAAAAGTTTGAAATGAAGTAAAATTGAAATATGTTAAGGATTTAGTTGCTAAAATTATATTTTAGGAGACTAAATTTTTTAATCAAAATTTAAGAATTAATCTCTAGTTTAAATATGGAGATATAATTAAGAATACCATTATATTTCAAAAACGGATTGATCTTGTGGGAGGAAAACTATACTTTCTAAGTACAGGGGAAAAATACCTCATTTATAAGATTAAATCATAATTTTTAAGTCTAATTCAACTTTATAAAACTGATTTATAAAGTAAAGTTTACCTATTTATATATTATAAATTGGTTTTATTTCTGGTGGATCGACGTGAAACTTTAAAAATTGCATTTAACATATGTGTGAGTTAAAGCTTGATTTCCACTTAAAAGTATTTATTTCACTGGCTTATCTTATATAATTTCACCTATTGGATAAAATAATAATAATAATAATAATAATAAAAAAAAAACTCTATTCCAAAAATCCATTATAAAAGGTTGTGGGAAAGAATATGATTATAGAAAGGAAAGGGTAGTGGTTGTGCTTAAGTTCTGTGCATGGGATTAGTTAAAAGTGGTTTACGACATGATTAGTTTGGTGAATTAACCACACCTTGGTGCAGTCTAAATTCGGTTTTGAAAGTGATTAGACCCACAAAACATAAACAACATTGTTTGAAGGATTATTATTGAAAACAAGTGAAGAAAAGAAAAGGAAAACAAAATATAGTATTTATTTATTTATGATTAATTAATTTAATATACTTGTGTGGTGCGTAAAAGGCCATAGTATCTAAAAGTACTACATATTTGATGCAACCATAATTTTATGAGATTTGGTGGACTTTGACGTTTATATTATTTTATTCAGCAGCCCTAAAAGTGCAAACCGACAATTGACCTATTTGATATGATAAACAACAATCTAATTATATATCCACAGGGGCATGGGGGAGAAGATGGTCACAAAAAATATTATATTCATTTTTTTAAATAAAAATATTTTTTAATTGTTTGGTTTTTAATTTTAATCATTGTTGAATGATGTTACAAAAAGGAAATAACATTTCAATAGCCTTCTGAAAAATACGGAATAAAGTTGAAAACCCTTATACTTTAATTTGTTGAGTTTCTTTTTTTTTTTTTTCATTGCAATTTATTTATGTTTCAGTCCTTTGATCTCGTGAATTTTTATAATAAAATGGAAGTAATTTTCACATGGAATACAATATTGAATTAATAATATAACAAAATGTTTCGTAAACATCATGAAAACATTATTCTTGGAAAGGATTGCACATAGGTTGTTACATTGGAAAAATAATAATCAATTTTTTTTTATCAGAAAAAAAGGAATATTATCTTTTAATGAACATAAGAAATAGTGAATATGAGATTGAAAGAACATTACAAACAAAAATCTCAAGAATCTTACACAAGAATAAGATCATATCTGAAAGAGATTTAAAATGCAACAAAGATTGAAACACTTGTCTCTGAAGATAATTCCAATGAATTGAATAACCGTCCTAATCTTTTTCAGATAAACCTTAAGAATATCTCATTCTTAGGGAAATTTAAATACCATTAATTGTATAGATTCCAAAACATCTTTGGTAATTAGCTCTGAAAAAAATTAATGATGCACATGTCGAGTTGTTTACGACAGCAAAATGATGCATTTTAATACTATTGATTCCCTTAATTTTTGAGAAGAAAGGTTTCAAAAATATTGATTAATACTATACTTTATACACATAATAAATTCATATAAATATTTAGATATAATTAGCATAAAAATGAAGTGCAAACCAATTTTCACTTCCCTTGTCTGGAAGTCTGGTCTAATCATTGGTCAAGCTCAAACCTCAATTTTCAGGATGCATGCAAAATTTCATTATCAAATTAAAATGCTAAACCAAAAGTAACATTTAAATACAATTTTAGCATAATTGTGAATACAGTATTATATCAAACGTATCAAATAAAATTTATACATGGAAATAAATAAACTCAAATCTCTCTCTCACACACATATATAGGTGAATTTTGTCAACAAAAACATAATTTGATAAATATTTGAAAATAAAAAACTTAATTTGATAAATATTTGAGAAAAATGATAGGTACTTTTCTTGAAGCCGCGTTATCCTTTAGTATATATTCTTTACCTTAGGTATAATTATTAATAAATTAAACGTAAATGTTCACAAACATCTCTATAAAATAATACATTTTTATTTGATCAATATATATACTAAAAAGTGTATTTCAACAAGTTTCATTATGTCTTTTCATTTCAAAATTGTCCAAAATACATCTATTAAAGAAATATTTATATATCATAACTAATTTCATTAATTTAATACCATTTTGTTATTATTATCTATTTGAGGTAAGTATTATTTCAATCATAACGGTCCATATTAATCATGTAAATATAATTAGTATTTTTCATGGAATAACCAATCAATCACTTGTTTCTGTTAATGGGATCGAGGATCAGACTCCTTGCTTGATTGTCTAATTCTTCCAAGTATTGTTCTCCATAGTTCATTACTGCTCTAGAGTCGTTCGGTTCGTCCGAGCGGTTACCTGCAAAAAGCACTCCTCAAGTAAGCTATTTTTTTAATGAATCCGATAAAACCTGGGTTATGAAAAATGTGTCTTTACTTCAATGTCAAACCTATTTTTATTAATGATCTTCTGATAAAAAGAAACCAATTAAATGTCTATTAATAACTGTTATTATTCTCATTAACTGCAAATCAATGACTTTTATCGTTTCAATTAATTATCCCTTAATTATCTTAATTATTACGCTTGCCGATTGGTTGCTGGGTTATTGGTATTCGTCCAGTGTATTGACCGAACGTGCGATCATATAGTACATCACTCAGTCTCATACTCAGATCCTAAACTCTCTTACTGATTTGAGAGTAATCCTAAGAAAAATATAAGTTGAGATTTTGTTAAGAACAAAATATATTCTTCAAAACAAGATTTATAAACAATAAATAGACAAAATATATAAATTAATTGAAAACAAAAATAAAAAAAATAGACAAAATGCATAAATTAAATGGTACAAATGAGTAAAAGAAAACAATAAAACTATGCAAAATAAATTATTAAAACAAATAAATTGGAAAAAAATTAAATACTTGAATATAAATAATTGAAATGCAGTTATTGAAAACATCATCTTAACTCGTCATATAATTTAATGATTTATCTGGATATATAATTTCCAACAACACTCATTACGTGATAATTGAAGCGTTTATAAAACTCTAATTCTAACTATTCATAATTTCCTTGTCTTACGCATTTAATCTTTATTAATAATAGTTTTGATGCATGACATATACCATTAATAACAATTTGGTCTTCATTCTTTAAAAAAAAATCTAATATTGATCAAATTACGTGGATTATCCAAATGAACAAAATATTCATTTTTATTGAAGAAACATTCCATAATTCTTTTTGAAACATAACATTCTATATTCAATTCATAAACCATCTTTTCTTCACATTAAAATATTATGTTGGAAAAAATGCTTGAGTTTGGAAGAGAACGTAGAAAAGGTTGTACAAATAAATAGTAATAACTAAAATAGTTTATTAAAAGAATGTTAAAAAAATGTTAGAAATCAGGTTAATTTGGAAGAATGGCACGTGCGACAGAGTGACTTAATCGGAAAGAGAGAAGAATCCAATAAACACGTTAACGGAGCGTAATATGACCAAATCATTGGCCACTATAATAATAATAATAATAATAATAATAATTATTATTATTATTAGTTTTTAAATTTTATCCTCTCTGTGTGGCACCACAAACTTTTGTCACACGCACGTTCCCACTTGGTAGGAAAATAGGAAACGGACATTATACAACGTGGACAACTTTTCCGTATGTACGTGTTTCTTTTGTTCCTTCTACAACAACAACAACAACGTATGTCTACTTTTCTCTCTCTCAAATACCATTTATTTTAATTTGAACAATATTACTATAATACACTTTTACATTTATTTTTATACAAAATATAAAAATAAAATAATCATAAAAATATAAAATTTATATTTTTTCAAAAAAATAAAATAAAAAAAAAGATAATATCAAATTAATATAAAAAAATTAGATATTTTCATCATTGAGGTAAAATCTTAGAAAAATATTTCTTTTATTTATTGATTATCATTATTATTATTGCATTCCTTACTCAAAACAAATACTAAAATTATATAAATCTAATATATCTTATCAGAATAAACCTAATAATTTATTATATTTAAGAATTAAATTAGAAATACAAATTTATTTTAAATTATTTTTTTGCATTAAATTTATTTTAAAAATTTGAATATCAACATATTTATAAAGATCTCCCATTAACTAAACAATTTTTTCGATAAAATATTTTTATTTTTAATATATAAACAAATATAAATCTCATATTAAAATCAATTTAATATGATTGAATTAAATTAAAAGTCAATATTTTAAAGTTTAATCTAACAAAAAATTATTGTGTTTGATCCAAAGAGATCTATTAAAGATCTTACAACGACTAAAATCACTCTCAAATAAAAATAATTTTTCCAATAATTACCTTATGTTCATTTAAAACACAGAAAAAAAAACAATGCTTTCGTTTATGCTTGTCGGAGTACAAATATGTAGTCAATGCATCTGTACCAAGCGAAGACTGAGTATAATAATATAAAAGGTGAATCCAATTCACAATGGTAGATCCCAGAGGATGATTTGTACCTATAAAATTAAAAGTAAAAATTGTAATAATTTTTTTACTATGAATTGAGTTTATTTTTTTACATTAAGGATACAATTTTTTAAATATTTATTAACATGTTGACTATATTTAAAAATATAAAAATGATAAATCACATTTCAAAACACTATCTAAAATAAAAAAATATTTAAAAACAAAAATTTATAATTATTTTTTATTTCAAATGAAAAATCCCATTCACTTTTAAAATTTTATATTTTTTAATTCAAATTTTATGTATGGACAGTTATTAGAGTTTTATGTGTATTGATATTAAATGCTTCCTCTTGTTGATATTGGATTTGGCTATTTGGGTAGAAAATTTCCTGCTTTTCTTTATTGATAATTTTTTCATGAAAAAAAATCCTAAATAATATATATGTTAAATTATTAACAAATTTAATTTTATTGAAGAATTTTAAGATTTGTAATTATTAAAATATTTTAAAAGTTGAAAAAATTTATTCATAAATAAATTATATATTATTGGATAAATTGATAAAATTCGCCCATAATTCATATTTAATAACAAGTTTATTTTTGTTTTTAAATTTTATTGATACTTTTAAAAAATTTAGTAGTGATGTTAACATCACTTCCAAAAAAACAACTAAGTTTTGTTAACATCAAATTTGCATAAGTGTTTAAAAAAAATCATTAAAACTAACGAGGATAATTACTTACATATTCTGTATAATTATTCCTGAATAATTACATAAAAATAATTTTATGAGTAAATTATTTATGTATTTATTTATGAATTTATTTATAAGTAATTCTATTGATAAATCTATAAGTAACGTTAACTAGCATGATTTGTAAATAAAACTTTCTTATTTACAAATTTTGTAAGTTATTTACGAATTTTGTAATTGAAATAAATTTTTATTTCTTATAATATAAGAATTACTATAACTTTTACATCTAAAAATTACATATATACTTTATTTGTTTTTTTAGTGCAAATCCTCAACTCATCACGTCTTATATAATTTATATAGCATATTATAATAGTTCTTTTTGAAATATTAAGATAAAATTTAAATCGAAAAGGGTGATAACTATTTATTTTAATTATTATATATTTTAAATATTACATTCTTTTACACTATTTATTTTAATTTCTAATAAATCATTATTTGTAAATAAAAAGATTAGTTAGAATTTAACTGATAAATTATAAATTATAAATTATAATTACCTTTTTTTTTTTGCTACATATTAAAAAAAAGAGCGTTTTTCAGTGTTCACACTAATTTATTCGCTTTTAGCATGTTTGTTTGACTTATTTATTTTTCTCAACAAATTTCATTATTTCTTGAAAGATGGATGTGTGTTCAAATTTCTTTATCATTTTCATCATCAATATCGATCGAATTTTAGTTCAAATAATATCATTAAGTTCAATTATTATATTTGAATTTATAATGTTTTAGGCTTCAATTAAAAAAAAATAATAATAATTAACTTTAGTAATATTATTTTAAGGATCTTGAAGTTAAAACATTAATATTAATTGTGAAAATAAAAATAAATTTTTAAATAAAAATTTTCATTTCTAAGAGAATTGAAATTCTCATTTTCTTTAGATTTGTTACATGCACTAAATAATCTTAAATCTCTTAAATTTCTTAAAAGTCTACACTAACAACAATTTAAATATGTTTTATTTTCTCAATACTTCTAAACGTTCTTTTAAAATAAAATCGTGTTAAAATTTCGAGTTTCAAATCAAACAATCTTCCAAGATGAAATAATTGACTATATCAATAATGATGATGTATGAATAAAATCTAAATGGTTTAAATAGGAGTTTTTATTGATTATAATATTTTATTTAACTTCAACAAGATTATATTTTATATAAACTGTACCTTGTAAAGAGTATAAAATAAAATATTTTAGAAAAATAAAAAATATGTAAATATAAAGTATTTAATGATTTTATCAATAATTAATCTTGTTAGAAAATCAATCTTGCTACCTTTACTACTTTTTTTTTTCCAATTATATTTTTAATTGAAAAAAACTGAAACTGATACTTAAAAGAATCTAAACTTAACAGATTGAAAAACTTTTAACATAGAAGATGCAAACTTTAAACAAAAGCGTTTCTTAGCAATACTTCTTTGACTTTTGTAGAAAAATGTGCTCTGTTTCTCTTTCATGAATTCTATGTTAGAATGCAATATACACACTCAGTTATCTAGAAAGTAATCAAGTCCAGATTTGATTTGATGACGTGACTGAACTTAATTAAAATTAAGATGATATATTTAATTAAATAATGAGTTGCGACGACAACTGAATTAATTAGGTTTAGTCATTCTTAACCCTATTAATCTGAGTAAATTCATTTAGTGTAAAACATTTGAAAAAAGGGTATTTTAATACAAATATATATTGTTTTCATTATATTTATAACCTACAAAATAATTTTTCCATAGAAAAACAAATTTATTTACAAGTAAGAAATATTTTAGAAACTTAATATGAAAAAATATTTCTACTACTTTGTTTATAAACGAATTTCAATTCTAGAAATGTTATGAAATAATTTACCAAACATACAATATTTACTAACTTTTTTAGCAAGATGTTTTTAGGATTTAAAACCTCTTTCAATATGATAATCTTATTGAAAGACACAAACATAACTAATAAGTCTTATTAATAAAAGTTGGCTGTTTTTATTGCTCCGACAATTAAATTGAGTCAACATTAATTTTTTTTTTTTTTAATTTTTACTACTTTCTCTGTTTCATTTGTAAAATATACTAATTTCAATATATTTTAAAAACACAACACTAAACACCAAAAATTCAACATATAATTCAATTTCATATAAATCATAGGGTTATAAAATATTGTTTTAGGCTAAGATTACCCAAAGTAATTACTTAGAGTAGCAACTAAATACAAATGGGCGAGAGAAGTGAACCATATTTCCCATTAATTCACCATTTAAACAGTACGTACCATCTTTGCAAACAAGGAAAAGACATTATGATAAACATATATATATATATATATATATATATATATATATATATATATATTATTTAAGTAGAAATTTATGATATGGTATTATTAAAAAATTTGGTGAGATTATTATTATTATTATTTTATGATGTAGAATTGAGGGCCCACGGTCTGTAGCAGCATGGTTTCATCAAAGTATTCCGTGTGAGTCCCTGTAAAGAGGAAGGACTTGTCCGTACATAATATTATTATTATGAAATCCAAATTGTTTACGAGGGCGCATTCGATTATGAGTAACCGTTTTCAGAAAAGATAATGAAAATTTCATAATATTTTTTTTATAATATTTTACGGGTCGTATTTATAATTATTATTATTAAAACGTCAATAATATTAAAATAATAAAATATATTATTGTATGGGTGTGGGTCCAACAGAGTTTGTGAAGATGAATAAATGGGTTATATAATGCAGCACAAGGGTTGTCTGAATCTGTAGCGTGAAGGGTTCGAAGTCATTCTAAGAAGTTTCATTTTGGAGAATGAATGCAGAGAAGAAACAAAGAGAGATTTTTGTGTTTCTTATTTTGTGGTGAACCTGGCTAATAAGACAAAGTGGAAGGAATGAGATGAAGGGAATGCCTATCCATGCCTCCAATAAAACTCAAACCCCACCACATAACACCACCCATTCATTCACCTCTTTTTTAACTTTCCATATTTTCACTACCTATATATTAAGTTTGTTTAACAAGAAAGAAATAAATAAAAGAGTTGTGCAGGGGGGATGAACTTCACTAAATCAAGGTCCACCCTCCTCCTCCTCATGTGAACCCCATCAACTTGATAATAAAGTAGGACCCACCTCACATACAAAGCCCACAACTAAAACATAACACTCAGTCATAACATTATGTGTAAAAGACCCACCCACCACCACCACCACCACCACCCTTTCTTTCTTCTTCTTCTTCTCTTTTTTACCCTCTCCTTCCCATTCCTTACAGTCCCCACTTTCACACCATGAATCTTCCTAGTCCCTCACCCATTCCATTCCAGTTGACCCACACCCCACACTCATACACTCTCTCTCTCTTTTCCATTTACAACATTATTATCCAACTAGTTATTAATATCACACCTCATCATTAATAAATTCTCCCAACTAAGCATATTTCCTTTTCCACTTAGGATAATATTAAAATAATACATTTACTAGGGACACCTTCCTTCTCTATATATTACCCCCTCAAACAACCCCTATTCCCACCCAAACACATCTCTCCTGCTACCTCTTAGTCAAACCATCCTCTTCTTCTCTTCTCTCCTTTCTCTCTTTCTCTCACCAAAATTATTTACTAAAAATGGACTGCATGGATGAGAGTACCACAACTGAATCACTCTCCATCACCCTTTCCCCCACCGTCTCATCTGAGGACAAGCTCCTTCTGCCTTCGCCGATGCTTTCCTCCAACAATTCTTCTCCTCCGCCGCCCTCCACCACCCTGTGTCGTGTCGGCAGCGGTGCCAGCGCAATCGTAGATCCTGACGGCGGCGGAAACACTGAGGCCGAGTCCAGGAAGCTTCCCTCGTCAAAGTACAAAGGCGTTGTGCCACAGCCCAACGGCCGCTGGGGCGCCCAGATTTACGAGAAGCACCAGCGCGTCTGGCTGGGAACCTTCAACGAGGAAGACGAGGCGGCCAGGGCATACGACATCGCCGCGCAGCGCTTCCGCGGAAAGGACGCGGTCACCAACTTCAAGCCGGTATCCGGCGGCGCCGGAGAGGGCGACGACGAGGACGGCGAGGCCGACTTTCTCAACTCGCATTCCAAGTCGGAAATCGTCGACATGCTCAGGAAACACACCTACAATGACGAGCTTGAGCAGAGCAAGCGCAGCCGCGGAGTCGTACGGCGGCGCGGCGGAGCCGCCGCAGCCGGAACCGGTAATTCGATCGCTGGGGCGTGTTTTGTAAAGGCGCGGGAACAGCTGTTCGAGAAGGCGGTTACGCCGAGCGACGTGGGGAAGCTGAATCGGTTGGTGATCCCGAAGCAACACGCGGAGAAGCACTTCCCGTTGCAGAGCGTTAACGGCGTTAGCGCGACGGCGGCGAAGGGCGTTTTGTTGAACTTCGAAGACGTTGCGGGGAAAGTGTGGCGATTCCGCTACTCGTATTGGAATAGTAGCCAGAGCTACGTTTTGACCAAAGGTTGGAGCCGGTTCGTTAAAGAAAAGAATCTGAAAGCCGGTGACACGGTTTGCTTTCACCGGTCCACTGGACCGGACAAGCAGCTCTATATCGATTGGAAGGCGCGGAATAATAATGTTAACGAGGTTGGGTTGTTCGGTCCGGTCGGGCCGGTTGTTGAACCGATTCAGATGGTTCGGCTCTTCGGCGTTAACATTTTGAAACTACCCGGTTCGGAGCCCAATGGTAACAATAATGCAAGCGGAACTATTCCCGGGTTCTGCAATGGCAAAAGAAGAGAAATGGAGCTGTTCTCGTTGGAGTGTAGCAAGAAACCTAAGATTATTGGTGCTTTGTAACATTACGTTAGAAACTTCGTTTTTGTTTTGTTTTTGTTTTTTTTTTTTTTTTTCTTTTTGTGACTGATGAAAGGAAGAAGGTACAAGAACGGCGGTGCAGAGGCAAGTTGCAAAAGGTGGATTGTATATTACTTAATTAGACGCAGAAATTAGGTGTAATGTGACCAAACTGTACAAGGGAAAAAGAGGGAGAAGTAAAAAAAAAAAAGAAAAGAAAAGATAACTGTTTAATTGTACATGTTGAATCGTTTGAATGATGATTATGTTGATGGCATCTGATGTTTCTTTTTAAAGTGTTGTGGGGGGTGAGGGAAATATGGGACATAGGTTTCTCAAAATATCAGTGTTGACATACAAAAAACAAGTTTTTTGTTGGCGAATGAAAAGTATGATGGTTAGAGGGGGTTGTGATTGAGGAAACTAATTAATTTTGCTGGTGTGTATTTTGGGTAATCATCATAATGAGGTGTTTTGGCAGGTTGTGAGAATTGCTCATGAATAAAAAAAAAAAAAACTTTTTAATATTTTGGTGGCATGAAGAAGAGGGGGACCCTTAGCTAAGAAAGTGTGAACAAGTTGATAATGAGACATTTGTCCAATAAAGAAAGAGGCTTGTTGGCAAGTGGGCATGGTGATTGTGTTGTGTACACTGTACATACCCTCATTGCTTCTAATCTTATAAACCCTTCCCAGTACGTCGCTTTTGGAACGGTCAACTTTTCATGAAGCTTTGTTCGTGGCATAATTCGGCACTACTGCAGAATCTGGAACTCAGATTTTGCTTGAGACATGTTATTGCGAATACCAATATCATTTTGAAAACCACGATTCTTCGCATATGCTCCATATCATCCTCACCATATTCATATCACTTCCACGTTGCTTCAAATTCTTATATTATTTTTTTAACGATTAAAAACAAAATCAATTCATAGATAATATATAAATAGATAAAATCTCACCGATTTGTGAATTTGATTTAAATTTAAAACTCACTTCTAACATTTTAGAACGAAGCGGTATGTTATAAATCTCACAAGTTGACTTCTAACATTAGCCAAACCTTCATTATACTTATCCTCTTCATTACTACTAACCATTTTTACATTAACCTTTAATGTTCTTATCCCCTCGTCAAATTTCGGAAAGAATAATGTTGACAGGTATCAGATAACTTATCCGTATTCCTTTAATACACAACATATTCTTCTGTTTTCTTCTTCTTTATATTCTCTTCACCAGTTCAGACAATGTGCTTTTGGAATCAATCAACTTTTAGTACAGTTTTTTCTCTTTGATGTTGCCATATTGCTTACAGGATTATATCTAAATTTTTACACTACACTATTCTAAAATTGTTAATGTCGTAAACTTCGTTTCAGCTGCATAACTACAACAATAATCATCCATTTGTTATTTTTGAAAAACTCTACTTTAAATATGCATGATTGTGTCGTTGTAGAGATTACTTAATATACATATGTTAGTAATAGTTCATTGTCCCTTGCTTCTTTTAAGAAAATTTCAAAGCATCTCAATGGTCAAATCACTATCTACAACTTGTTATATATATCGAATCGAAAGGGACCAAATTAATTTTCCACATTATTCTTTTCGTAAACTACTACATATATATGTTGATTCATCATATGCATAAAGTTCTATGTTATACAAATATAGTTTTCATAGTAGCATACCAGCTACCTATACCTCCTGTTCAGATTCAGTTAATTATTTCTTTTAAAAATAATCACTTAATTAGCATAATATTAAATTATATTAAAGATATCACATTAGTCACATATAAGATGAATTTTTAATATATAAACGAGTCCAAATTTTATATAATTTATTTAAATTTAAAATTTATTTTTTTAAATAATATTATAATTTTTAAAAATATGATAAAAATTTTAAATCAATTAAAAATAAAATAAAGTTAAAGCACACATTAATTTTATATACTTATTTTAAAGAATTAAATTAAACTTAAAAGTTAATCTCTTAAAAAAATTGAATTTAAATTATTTTTTAAATCATGGTAATAGCTGAACTTGTACCGTTTACCACGAAACTTCAACGCACTTATAGTTGAAAGCAGGGAATAAATCATAACATGATACAAAATATATTAATTGTTTTGGATGCCTTAACGTAATTGGTCTTTATGCTGTGTGAAACTAAGAACACTATAAAATGTTTGAGTAAATGCACCTAACAAAAACAATTTCAGATGCCATTGCAACTAGATTATACCATCATTACTCTGAGATAATTCCTTAGGTTGGAAGTCTCACATCGATTAAAAGTCAATTTATAATATATAAGTAGAGTACAAATCTTATTTTACAAGTCGATTTTATGAAGTTGAGTTAGGTTTAAACTCCATTTCCTAATATGGTATTAAGCCTATTCTAGTGATATTTCTTGTTTCTTATGTATTTTTATTCTATCTGTTGTCGGACCACTATCAGACCACCTATTAATTCTACTCTTTCGTTAGAGATGTCTATACCTCGACAATATATAAGTGTGTACAAATCTCACTTTACAAATCGATTTTATGGAATTGAGTTAAGCTTAAAATTCATTATTCTAACCAAAATTTTACTAATATTTTGGCTAGTTTATAAGCATTGTTGTGTTTATCTCACACTACAATAATGTTTTTGCAGTTGACTATATATATGATCAGTTAGGACCCAACTATCTTGCTAGTTAGCAACGTTGACAATGGTTTTTTTTGCCTAAAATTTCCGTTGACGAGGTTTTTGTCAAACCCTTTATTATGAATAAGCACCTACGTCATTTTTTAAAGTTGACAATGTTCCAACATTTATATTTTATTTCTTAAAGTGAAAGTTTTGTTAATATTAGCTAGTATATAAGTATATATTATAATACAGAAAATGTTACAAGCTGAAATTTATTTTAAATTGTTACTAATTCTAAATAAAATTTGCCAGCACCTTCCTTACAGTTTCCACGCAAGCAGTTCACGGGAACCTTATAACAAATGTCCTCTTGTTTCTATTGACATTTTTAATGACTTAATTCTGCAGCTTATGTCCTTCCACATGTTGCACAACATCATGCTACGAAAATTGTTGATTTGAAATGGTTGCTTTGAATTGGGTAGCACAACACATGATTAATTAATTAAACAATTCTCAACTACCTTCAATAACAGCACATATATTAATAAAGAAATCTAATATAAAAATAAATCCATCTCAGTTACACACATACATATATATATATTTAACATCCGACTATTATAACTTTTAATATATATAAAACGTTGAGGAGTGAAAATTTTTAGTTTACAAAGTCTTTATTTAATTGTTTACTTAAATGTCAGAACTGATTGGCAAGTTAAATAGGCTAGTAGTACACATTCGGAGAAAATAAATTATGAAAGTATAAAAAAACGCTCTTTTAACGTTGGTTATTTTGGGTTTTTGACGTCATTTATTGAACCGAAGTCTATTCTGGTGACGTTAACTTTACATCAGTCAGGATATGACAGACATCTACGTAGACGTCGGATGTGTATACCGATAACGTGGAAATAGACGTCAGGCGTAGCCACAATAGACGTCACCTTAGACGTCAGTGGTCAACAAAGGAGACGTCTATACTCTCTAGAACGTTTTGTCCACTGTAACTTATTGGACGTCGGTTTGTGCATTAACCGACGTCTACTGGGTATTTTTTTTTTAATAAATATTTTATTTTTCGAATAAAACCACACCTGAAATTCAGAAAATATTCCCAAAACAATTGTTTATAATAAATATTTTTTGTTTGAGCTATAAATAGACATAATTCAATCAAAGATCAAAAAAATGAAATTATAAACTTAAACTAAACCTAAGTAATTGAAAACAACAAAAATAAGTCTTGCTAGTTCCACTTTTGCAGAAGATAAGTTGTCCACTCCTGCCTTAGCTGCTTTATTGTGCCTTCGGGTAAAGGAGATGAATTGTTGAAGCGCTGCACAATTAAGAAATATTGATTATGGTTTGATATATGTTCAAAAGTATTAATTGATTTTTGATGTTTTCAAAGTAAGCCTTATTACCTCATTCCAGTTATCTGTAATGTCAGCTCGAATGGTGGTCTTAATCCAAGACATCACAAAGTACCCACATTCCCATGAATCTAGTTGTCTGTTACACTAAAATGACAAACTAAATATAGTCAAGAATTAAGATCATTGAATAACATAGTAAATGAATTAAAACTATAAATGCACCAAACCTTGGGATACAAGACGTGATTTAGCTGACCTCGAGATTTACCCATTACTCTATTTACATTAAAATAGAAAGTAATATGAATATAAGTATGAAATCATAAAAAATTAAGGTCGACATGAATTTAAAAGTCATTTTTAGCGAAACACTTACCCTTGAAGCATGGTTTTGAAGTCATTTTTCATCTTCCTTTGCAGCGAACAGAAGAAGACAACTGTACTTTGTTTAGGAATGAGGACCACCAGCTGCCAGTGAGCCCTGTTTGGAACATCATAAATAGTTAGTAAACTAATTAAGTAAACTTTAATTACCTTTTACATAAAACAACACATACCTATCAATGTATGGCACAAGGTATATGTCTCTATTTGACTCAGCCATCCATGTTTGCAAATAATTTTGTTTGATTTCAGCTGTGTTACCATAACGTTGAACGGTCTGTGGTTCAACAAATCCGTAAACGGAAGACCGACCTTGGTCTACAATGACTGTGTCCATGTACCTATAACAACAAAGTTAACTTGTTACAAAGTAGGCATCTAAATTAAAATATTATGGTAGACAAAATTAACTATCTTACATGCACCAGAGTTGAATAATGGAAATATTCAACATCTTGTCTCCCGCAATGATCTCCGATACATCATTGAATGTGATATATACTGGCATATGGGGGGATACCAAATACTCGTAAATCCCAGTATATTTGTATTGATCCTTTGTTGAACTTGGGAATGTTTGACAATAGTTTTGCTATGGGATCATCCTCCGCTTCATGCATGTCATCACCATCATCACCATCATCATATTCAGGTATTGGTGCCTCATGCATCGGTTGCTTTTGAGGATGTGTGAACTAAAGATAAAATTTTCAAAGTTATGAACAAATATTTTTAAATGATAATATAAAATTAGTAATGATAAAAATATTATACCTGTTGTGTACCAATGTGTGTGATAACCAATGCTCTAGGCTAGGCTAAAAAACTTCCTATCGCCTCCCCCACAAATTGAACTTCATGAGTGGGTACAGGCACCTGGGCCTGTGGATCCCGAACCTCGTCAACCATGACACGCACATGCTGGGGTGATATGGGAACACCATGAATAGTCTGGCCTCCCTCAACTACTCGTCCGATAGCCACAATGCGTGCGGGATCCCTATCAACCAACAGGTCATACTGACCAATGTAGTCAGTAGGTTCAACAGCAGAGCAGGATCCTTTGGTGCTGGCAGGAGGTGGTGTGGGAGTTTCAGCGGGCACACCCAGGGTGCCCTGCATCATGGATTGCAACTTCTCTTCAAGCGCTCTTTGTATTTGTTTTTGTTCTTGTAGCTGCTCATTGAATCGTTGCTCCATTTCACGAATTCTTTGTTCCCACTGAAGATCCATCTGCCTCAGTGCCTCCTAATTCGTAGATTGAGTTGTTTTTTGTACAGGGCCAAAGTAGTCACGAAGACCAATCGCGCCAGGAACTGCACGTACACATCCTGGGTGCTCCGGTTTTCCAATGGCCGTTGTTAAAATGTCGTCCCTACCTTGGGGAGTAAATGTTCCCTGTGTTTGCTGCTCAACCAACTCATCCTGCACATTAAAAAATTACGTTACTTAAATTGCAAGATATGATAAAAATACAATCAAACAATGTCTACAATTTCAACTTACAATTCTCTGTGAGATCGTTACGGCTGAGGCAAATGTCATGTTCCCATCTGATTTCGTCCGAGCAGCCTTCCACATCTCGTACCTTGTAGGTGGAGGTGCTAGGTCCGGGGACTCAAGCCCCAACTCATCCGCTAAACTCTTTCTAAGTTTTCTCTCCAGTTTCGCATAACCACCTCGTGATAACACGTGTGGTGTATCATTTAGCCTTTGCCTTTATTGGGCGGCTAACCTTTTACCCTGTAAAACCATTTTTATGCATCACTACATAATAATAAAAACTGCTTTGAAGACGTTGTTGGTTAAGATAAATACCTTCCATTCCTCAAAACTGCATCCATTCTTCTTTTGTGAAGGAATAATGCTGAGATGGATTCTCATGTTGTCTGTCTCCAAATACATACAGACATGTAAGCTGAACAAAATTCAATGGCTTCTTCTGCAATGTATTGCTTTATGATTGAAGCTTCTAGTCTATACTAATTCTTGACATATCCCTTTAAGATTTTCATGTATCTTTCAACAGGATACATCCACCTTAGGTAAACCGGCCCACATATTCGAATTTCTCGGACTATATGAACGATCAAATGAACCATGATATCAAAAAAAGAAGGTGGAAAATACACTCCAATTCACATAGTAGTTTTATTCCTTCATTTTCCAATTGATCTAAACATCAAGGGTCAACAACTTTCTTGCAAATGGCATTAAAGAACAAACATAGACGTGTCAGAATACCCCTAAAAGAAGGAGGTAATATGGCTCGAATAACAACTAGTAACAATTGTTGCATCAATATATGACAATCATGCGACTTTAAACCAACTAACTTTAGCTCTTGCATAGAAACAAGGTTACTAATATTAGAAAAATAACCTTGTGGAACCTTCACACTTCTTAAAGACTTACAAAAACTTTGTTTTTCTTTTTTAGAAAGAGTATGACAGGCTGGGGGCAAATAGGTGCGTCTACCTATTGTCTGTGGATGTAACTCTGTTCAGATTCCCATTTCAGCCAAATCTTGTCTTGCTTTTATTCCATCTTTGGTCTTCCCTTTCACGTTTAATAAAGTTCCGATGACACTGTCACAAACATTTTTTTCTACGTGCATCACATCAATACAATGTCTTACATCAAGTTTAGACCAATAAGGAAGATTAAAAGATATGGATTGTTTCTTCCAAACATTTTTTTCATATGTACTTTTACGATGTTTTCCGAATACAATGTCAATGTTTTTGACTTCGTTGTACACCTCTTCACCATTCCGGGGCCTGCACACAACCTCATCCTCGGCACTTCCATTGAATGCTTTTTTCAATCTACGATAAGGGTGATTGCGAGGAAGGAATTTCCGATGTCTTGTATAAACCATCTTCTGACCATGCTTCAATTGAAGGTAACTAGTGTTTTCTTCACAAATCGGACATGCAAAATGTCCTTTAACACTATAACCGCTCAAGTTTCCATAGGCTGGGAAATCATTTATAGTGCAAAACAACATTGCACGCAAACGGAAATTCTCTTCAACATCTGAATCAAACACTTCGACACCTTCATCCCACAACAATTTCAAATCATCAATTAAAGGTTTCAAGTAAACATCAATGTCATTGCCAGGTTGTTTAGGACCAGATATCATCATTGACAACATGACATATATTCTCTTCATGCACAACAAGGGAGAAAGATTGTATATCATCAACATAACTGGCCATGAACTGTGTTTGCTACTTAAGTTCCCGTACGGATTCATACAATCAATTGCAAGTGCAAGTCTTAAGTTTCTTGGATCTGCACCAAATTATGGAAATGTTTCATCGATCTTCTTCCACTTTGGTGAATCTGTTGGGTGTCGAAGAAGATTATTGCACTTTCTTCCTAAAATGTGTCATTTAAGGTTCTTTGCATCCTCCTTAACAGAGAACATACGTTTAAACCTAGGTATTATAGGCAAATACCACATGACCTTACTAGGTGCACCATCATTACCTTCTTCACCAGTGTTTTTGTCAAATTTCTTTTTAAAACGGCTTAAACCACATGTTGGACAGTACTTTAGTGAAGCAAACTCCTTGATGTACAAAACACAATCATTGAGACAAACATGTATCTTCTGATATTCAAGACCCATTGGACATAAAACTTTTTTGGCCTCGTAATTTTGAAAAGGAAGAGTATTATTTTCTGGAAGCATCTCCTTCAGCAACTCCAACAACTCCGTGAAACTTTTATCGGTCCATCTGTTCCTTGCTTTTAAACTGAACAACTTCAAAATTGCAAAAAAACGTATAAAGTTCGTGCAGCCTGGGTACAACGGTTGCTCTGAATCATTGATAATAGAATCGTACAAATTAGCTCTTCTAAAGTTATCTTCACCAACATCATGTATCATGTCCTCTAAATGATCACTCATCCATTCTTCAGCATAATTTGTTCCTCGTGACGTCATAGGCTGGTCCAGTACTTCTCCATGCCATGTCCAAACGATATACGTTTTCGTCATGCCGAACATGAATAGATGATCATGCAAATTGCCTAAGTCTTGTCGTATTTGATTAAGACAACGAACACAAGGACGAAAATATGTTCGGTTTAAACCCTTTAATCGTCCCTATTTTTGGGGCGCTTTCCCAATTTCATCCCCTTTTTATTAAAACTCTTAATTGAGTCCTCAAAAGAGTCAATTTCAATCAAATTGGCCCTTTCCGTTAAAAAAAATTAACGCCATGAAGTTTTTGTATAGCAGGATGGATGAGGTGTTAATTTATGTAAACATGGGCTTTGTAGTGTTGAAACGTGGCAAGGAAGTGATGAAACGTGGCATTTGACAAAAATTAAAATTTAAAATAGATTCTGAAATCTGATTTAGGGGTTTAGGGTTAAATTAAATTGAATTTGGGATTCAATTTCGAGTGAAAATTTGAGAGGACAGTGCATCAACTGGTCCACAAGAACCAAAGCTACCATTGCCCGTCGTGGCAGGGCCGTCCGTGAGACTGCCGACAGAGTCCTCGCTGCTGCGCCCGCTGGAGGACCCGCTTCATATTCTTCAGAATGGTACCTCTTCTGGCTCTAAAACGGGCACCAATGGTTCTTGCAAATCTGAGTTTACGGGAAACAGATTACACGGAGCATATTGTGCCATCAACTGGTCCACAAGAACCAAAGTTACCACTGCCTCTACCATGGGTACAGCTGCAAGCTCAATCCAACAAAATTTTCAGAGATTTTATTTTCTAGTCATTAAAATTCAAGCAAGAGTTAAAAACTTGAAATGTTGTCATGGTTGAAAATCATGCGCACACATAATACTCAATCGTCCTTTCTTTCTAACATTAAATTTAGATATTTTTAAAGGAAAAGTTGTCATGTAACAAATTATCTTGCCCCTCAGTTCAATGTTAATGTCCTCTCAGTAACTGAGATGAATTATATTTGAGATTACGTTACCAAAATGAATTAAAGATGATACAAACAACATTCTAACTAAAAAAGCAGGGTTATCAACCTCTTGGGACAATACAAGGATCATGGTGACCACGAGCTATCAGCTCTGTTTCCTTTTTATCCTGAGTCACAGTATGTTGCTTCTTCTGCAAAAGTGTAACACCACCAAGAAACCCCGCTTCAGCGTCCTCCATCTCAAGGGAAAAACCCTTCCCTCCGTTCAGCGCAAAGTTAGAGTCCTCGGCGGGTGGGTTCCCGGTTGCAGAAAAGAACCCCTTCTGCTCATTCTCGAAGAAGCCATCGATTACATACCAGTGGAATCCAGTGAAAAATACCTGAACGACACTTCTTTCTCCAACGCCGAGAACCTTTAATTGGACGAAGCTAATGAAGCTTGGACCACCCACATTAACATTTTACGAATCTTGATCTCCTACTGGTTCACCCTAAAGTTGTTTCAGTGGTTTTGGTTTCTACCTTCTCTAAGGGTTTCAATTTGAATTGGAATTGGTTATATGGAGATTTGAAAGTCTCTGTTTTATGTTTAGCATGATTTAGGGTTCGTGGCTAATTTGGGGGTTTTCAGATTTGTGATTCTATTTTCTCTTTACAGGTTTCAAATTGTTTAATGGAGAAGAAAATAGATTATGATAGTTCAGTTGCACGCGAAGAACTTGAGCACTGGTTATGTTGGCCATGGTGGCAATTTGCCTTCGTGGTCCTGGATGGAAGGAGATGAATTAAAGTGAACAAGGCAGAGGAAGATGATGGTGGATCTGAGGCGCGATTGGGTTCTCTGATGGTTCTGTATGGTGCTTGACTATAATGGAGACTTTTTTTTAATCAAAATGTTAAAATGTTTTTAAATTCCACATAAGAGTTGTGAATGCCATGTTTAAAACCTTGTCACATCAACTTCCTATCTGTGCAAACATTTAACTCCGTTAAGCCAAATTCAACGGTAAGGGCTCAATTGAATCAAATTAGCACTATTTAGGACTCAATTGGGAATTTTAAAAGAACAGGGATCGAAGTGGGAAAACCCTACATAAATAGGGACAACTAAAGGGTTTAAACCAAATATGTCCCTTTCACAAACTTTGCATTTTCTTTAACATATTGCAAGAACATCGAAACACCCTTCTCATATTCTTCAGAGATGCGACGTGCATTCATCCAGCTTCGATCCATACTATGTTCATAACATAGTTCATCAGTATAAAATTCTTAACTCTATCAAGGTTAGGCCCTACCCATTCAGGAAAAATATTTTTCATCAATTGCTAAGACATGTGCAAAGAAGTCTACATCATAAATTTGATAAAATTTCGGTAGCATTTCGCATTGGTCTCTGAAATACACGAAATGAGAGTAGTCACAACAATGACCACAATCAAATATGCATCCGGAGAACAACACAAATAATGAACCGAATTTTCATCAGTCTTATGCATAAACTCCAACGTACATGTTATAGCAAACTTATGAAAAATAATTTTCCCAAACTGTCAAATTGGACAATTCAAAATTTAATACAAATGATTAAAAGATTAATCGTTTGTGTTAAATTTCAAACGGGAACTAAGTTTCACTGAGTGCCATGATACTTATAATCTAACATGCCAATTATAATAACACAGCTAAAATTTATCACATGCATTATTCAAAAGCCGATAACACATGCATACCTAAAAGCCAAAAACATGCAAACGCAAAAACCAAAACATGCATACACAAAAGACAATAACACACATACAATAAAAGTTTTCAACAAAGAAGCTAACCTTTTTAGCAGATTAAAACAACAATGGAGGGAAATGGAGGACTGCACGCCCAAAAATATAGCCCAAAAATGGTAAAAAATGTCGCCCAAGAACACGCCAGAAACTGCATGAAAACGCAACGAAGACGAATTTTAATGGTTGAAATGGAAGATATTTCATCAAAGACTAACTTAATCGGAGTAAAACTTAATTTAAACGGTGCAAAAGAGAGAAAATCAACCTGGAAAGCAATGCCACAACAGAAAGCGCGAGGAAGAAGACGATCAATATGGTAACTGCTCACGGGTTCGCGTTCTGCAGTATAATGTACTATAGACGTCGGTGGAGGAACGTAACCGACGTCTAGAATGCTACAGACGTCGGTGCTCGAACTAATTCGACGTCTTTATAATTTAAATATAATTAATGGCGCGGATTTTAAGCGTCCCTTGCATGGCTGACTGACGTCTTCTTAAGTTATAGACGTCACCCACTGTCTGACCGCCGTCTATATCGCGGAACAATTATTACAGTGCAGCTGACTGTCAGGCTGTAGACGTCTGTTCTTAAGGGGCACCGACGTCTATAGGCACGAACATTAATTGCATGCAACAACCTGTCAAGACACAGATGTCAGCGCTCAGTACACCGACGTCTAAGTGGAGACTATTGACCTTCCTGACAGAGTTAGATACGTCTCTTGCTTCCAGGGGACGTCTCAAGACGAGTGTAGACGTCAGGGTGGTTGCATGAGACGTCCATATGGCGATTATTCACCTTCCTGCAGACCTTTTAGGCGTCCCTGTGCAGTGTGCCTGACGTCTGTATTGTTTGAGACATCGGTTACACGTGTAGCCGACGTCTACGAGTTTCAGTTATTTACGGATTTGCCACCAGTCATCATATTACGTCGATGAACCTCTAACTGACGTCTATGAGGAGACGTTTAACAACGTTTTTCCACTAGTATATACACTTATCTAATTATACATGGTTTTTTACTAATTTCTATAATTTTTACAAGATCGAATAGAAGAAAAGAAAGCAAGTGATTAAAAAGAATAAAAAAATTGAGTCTAAAAATTAAATTTTGAAGCCAAAAGGAGTAATATCACGACTTGTTACATAAGCAAGTCACACCTTCCATGCTTGTAGACACATAAGTATTGATCCTAGTTATCACACCAAATTAGGATTAATGCGTTTCCTCTTCTCAAGTCTAACTTTTTCTAGGTTCAAAACCCATCAAGGTTAAAAAAAAATCCTATATTATTGGGTCTAGAATATAAAGCCCAAATTTAAAATCCTAATCTAATATTTACAAATATAGAGTTCAATTTAGGTCTTTACATCCTCCTTAGTCCACGTCAACTTTAGTTTGGGTTTGTCATGCTCAGAGGAGGTCCATTCTTCTTGTATCCTCCTAACTATAACTTTGATTGTAGGTTGCTTAGCTAGAGGTATGTCATCACATTAGTGTAAAAACCACTTTTTATACCAGTTATAATTCATTAAGTATAAAACATGGCGTGGTGGCATAATAGTAAATATTGTAAGACTTTCTATCATGGTTCTAGCTCAAACCGGTATAGAAAGGGGCACGTTGGCAAAACTGTAATAAATTACAAAGGTTTTCTATACTAGTTAGACCTAGAACCGATATACAAAGTGACATTTTTTATATCGTTAGTCACTATAACCAGTATAAAATATTTAATTTTCTTCTTCCCAGAATTTGTCCTTCACCTCATTTGTCTTTGCACGCAGTGATTGGGAACTCTCCTTCTCCCTTCTCTGTTATGAACTCTATATCGTTTAGTGCTTATCAACCATGGGTTAGACGCTCTTAGTTGGCGCTCTAGTATCGTTTAGGCACTTAAAGAGATTAATGTTTAGCGCTTCTAACATATTGGCCTAGACGATTAAGCATTATTTCGTTTTAGATGTTAAGTTAAACTTAAAAACAAGGTTTGCTTAAACGATTTTATATTAACACAACTATCTCCCAATTATTTTAGACACTGAGAAAACGCCTACATCTTGAGATTTCAATTGTCATTTTCGACAACTTTTGTCAACTAGGATAGAGTCATAATATTTGCTTGTAAAGTTGGTCATCTCACTCAAACCTCTCAAAAGAACACTCAAACTCTCTAAATGTGATGCCAATTTGTAGACAACAAATTTACTTTGTGATAATTAAACTTGTTTACTTATGTTGTATTATTTATACAATCAACAATACAAGTTATAGATTCACACATTGATGTATTCAAAACTGACAAAAAATACTAATACATTAACTATGTATTCGACTCCAACATCTAATATATATTAACTAACTCAGTTCCAAACCCAACAATTATATGGTGTGTCACAACCAACATCAGGAGCAAACGTCGTGTGAAGAGCTAAAACTTGATTTCACTGGGAAGAGTGACTCATAATATCCTTTTCAACATCATCCTACCATGCACAATTTAGGGGTCACGTCTCCTAAAAGAGTCGATTCGTGTTTTTTCCATCCAGTAGTGGAGCAAGACTTCTATTGCATACTGTATCCTATTCACTAGGATCACGCGTCCGGTTGGCATATACACATAAGAGCTACCAACCAATGAAGATATTAAAGGAAAATCCTAGCTTCGTAGCTGCCCATAATGGTCATTAACCCCTTCATTCAGTTTGAGAAGAAGGAAGCTGCCAAGGCACAACGTTAAGCAAACATTGAATAAATGCAGTTGGATATGACTCTAAGGTTGAGTCTAGCAGACAATGATCTTCAACAATACATGATAGACGTTGTTCAGTTATCAATAGAGATATGACTGATTGAGGACACATTTGGAACCATCCTTTCAGAGATCTCTAATCTCAAAAAAATCCAATCTTCAATTTTTGTACTAGCATGGCATGAGACGATTGACATGGTCATTGATGCAACGCCTCGATCCATGGTGTCCTCTTGTGATGCAAATATATATTGAGAGATGATTGATGCTTAAATGATGATCGTTCTATCCAATGCAATGCAGATGTAGATTTTTCTTTGCTAGAATATGCTTCTAAGGATGGTCATGGTGATGATTCTCTACAAACAAGTGGCTTCCCAGATTCAATGATCTCGACAAGCTAGTCCATGAATTACTATGGCTCACAATGTACTATTTACTATTTACTAAAATTGCTGTCTTATACACACACACACAGATATCAATTTTTTATTTTTTGTAGTTTGCATATTATTATCTCGTTAATACTAATTTAAGAGGGAGAGTCACTCTAAAAGATAAGTTAGATAAAAGACTATGTGTGATATATATCACATGAGATACAATTCTTATTAAGAAAGCTACTGAGGGTTTACTTGTTCTTTAAAAAACCATCTTCCGAATCATCATGATATAACATTTACAAGAAAAATCTTATAAAAGTATTAAAATATAATTCAACTTTTTTTTTTATGTTTTTTTTCTTAATTTCCACAATGATTTTAAAAAAATACATATGCTATAGTTCTCAACAAAAGGTGAATATCATTGATGGATGTTTATTGTTTATAACATTAATTTTTCTTCAAATTAACATACATTGCAATTAATAAATACCAAATACCAATTAATAAAATTTTATATCAAAATTATTATTTTTTTATCATATTAAAAAACAAAATATATTAATACTTGTTATATTAAGAAACAAAATCAACAGTCTGCTGTTCTAAAAATTTTATAAAAATAAAAATAAAACTTTATTAAAAGAAAAAGAAAAATATAAAAGATTATTAAAAACCTCTACTTTTTTTTATAGATACCATATTCATAAATATAAACCATAAAGATCAAAATTAAGATTAACAAAATTTACAAATTTACATTAAATAAAAATTATTTAGCCGGGACAAAAACATTCTAAAACCTCAAAATCCCCCGAAGATTCGAATTCCGTTATCCTCTAAGCAAGACTACACATACTCTCCTCTGCTTCCAATATGGCGCTCACTGCTCCTCTAGTTCACAACGCATTTCCAAAAATCCCAATAATACCCTTTCATGGCGAAGCTTTACCGTCTTCGTCATCCTTTATTAGCTCTCCGATTACACTCTCGCGTTCTTCTTCCCTTTTTGGTTCGTCAATTGCAACTCTATTCATCCTTATTTCCTCAGAACAAAAAATAAATAAACTATTAAATGAAAAATAGCTCTTATTCGAATGCTTTTGCGGTGTGTTGCAGGGAACCATTCGCTCTCGAGAAAACAGTTCGTGGTTTTCGCGAGGAAGGTTTCGGGTCTGGAGGAGGCAATGAATATCAGAAGGTAACAATATTCTATACCGTGGTGGATTTATGCTATTGTTTTTATAGTATTTTAGTGGATTGAATTTGGAAGTTTCAGTTCAAAAGGTAAGGTAATGATCTGGATTTCGAGAGCATGAGAGGGTTCAAAATTTTAGTTTTTGTTCGGTGTTGTAGGTTTTAAATTGTTGTTGCGGTAGTGTCTGGCTGATATAATCCACACTTGCAGCCTGACGTTATGGCGCTGGTCGCCACGACTGAAAATTCCAAAATGTATATTTAAAATTTGATTGGCTATGTGCATGTTTGACTGTTGGCTTAATAGGGGTCAGCAAAGTGAGTCTATCTAATTGATTAATTATATTCTATTTATTACAAATGAAATTGAAAACCCTTTTGAAAGCTGGAGAGCTAAAATAGACATAACAAGAGTTGTTATTATGTGGAGTATACCATATTTGGGTAGTTAAATTCTTGAAATAGAACTTCTCCTGTATGGAGGTATTTGATGTTAGAATAAAGAGTTCAAGAGGGGATGAATAGAACTATCATAGATTTTTCTAAAGCTTTAGAATGAAACTTTATTAGTCCAATTAATTTTAAGATTTAGTTACTTTTACTAAACTTTTTTAGAACCACAAACACTCAATAACAAGTATAATTCGCAAAAACATCAATAAAGAGAGAGGGAAAAACAAATGCAAGGTTTTTGTAGTAGTTCACTCCATGCATGAGCTACATTTAGTTGTCCAGCCACACCAGCCAAGCTCACACTATGACAATATTGGAAACACATGGCCAATACAAACAGTACAAGAAATCAACTCTTGAACCCCACAAGATTGAATTTCTAACCTAGTAGCAGACTCCCTATTCCTGTATTGTGACTTGGAAACCCTATCTAGAAACAACAACACAAGACGAAAACAAAAATATACAATGAAACAAATTCACTTGAAACACAACAAGCATAACAGTAGAAGAAAATCATGGTGAAATGCTATGTTTCTCTCTTACAATGAGAGAATGATCTTGAAAATCACTTGAAGTGATGACTTGGGCCCAAGCCCATTAAATAATCAAGGGAAAGTCAAGGGAAGAAGACTAAAGGGGTCAAATGGTCAAAGTTGCCTTTTCCCATGTGTGAAAAACCATTTAGAATAGCTTTCACATTTTGCACGTGTATTTGGTGCTAAAAGTGTATTTCCGCACATTCACCACACCTAGCCAGTGGCTACAGATCCATAATTCTTGGATCTCAATCTGCACCGTGCAAGGCCAAGGGATGCTTCTATAAATCCCATTTCTTGCTTCCATGTCACTTTTGAAATTGAGAGAAATGATATGCTGATGTATTCTTCCAGCCTTTTCTCCATCGAAAGTCACCACCTAGTGCTTCCCCTAAATTCCCTCTAGCTTCCTTCCAATAGATGAAGGCCGCCTGAGCTAGAGCCACATCCACACAACACCTCATCCAGATTTCTACTTCATTTAACTTCCGCTGTCATTAAATCTTCTAAATTTCTGCCTCCGCTGCTGCATTCCTCCTCCAAGCTCACGGATCTGTTGAATAGCTCAAGGATGGAGCTATCATTTTGGTATCAGAACCTGGCTCTGATACCACTTGATAGCACCATCCTTGGTGCTAATCATCAGATCCGTGAGCTCTAGAACAGAAAATGCAGTGCGGAAGCTGAAACTCAGAAGAAACAATGGCAGCGGAAGTTCAATGAGGTAGTAATCTGGATGAGGTGCTGTGTGGATGTGGCTCTAGCTCAGGCGGCCTTCATCTATTGGAAGGAAGCTAGAGGGAATTTAGGGGAAGCACTAGGTGGTGACTTTCGATGGAGAAAAGGCTGGAAGAATACATCAACATATCATTTCTCTCAATTTCAAAAGTGTTGTACATGGAAGCAAGAAATGGGATTTATAGAAGCATCCCTTGGCCTTGCACGGTGCAAGATTGAGATCCAAGAATTATGGATCTGTAGCCACGTGGCTAGGTGTGGTGAATGTGTGGAAATACACTTTTAGCACCAAATACACGTGCAAAATGTGAAAGCTATTCTAAATGGTTTTTTAGCACATGAGAAAAGGCAACTTTGACCATTTGACCCCTTTAGTCTTCTTCCCTTGACTTTCCCTTGATTATTTAATGGGCTTGGGCCCAAGTCATCATCCCCTCCCCCTTGGAAAGGATTTGTCCTCAAATCTGGTGGGTCCTCTTTATTATGAGGACTTATTTTTGTTGACTTCACAAGAACTCCTCCTGGATCAAATATACATCTGCAATAAGCATTAAACATATAGCTAATTAGATTTATTTGACCCATGAAAATAATATGCGTAGAAGAAGAAGGTTTCCTAGTTTTTGGATTTTCAAATTTAATACAACAACGAAACCTTGCTTCTTTTGAAATTTTGTTTTTGCCTTGAGTTAGTGGTATCCATAAAGGTGACCCTAATTCAAGTTGTGAGTTGCCATGTGTTGAAAGTTGTAAATCTTGAAAATATGAAATGGTAATTTCTTTGAAAGACAAATTAAAATTTGAAAACTCAAAGATAGATGGAGAGAAGTTAAAAGATGGAAAACCTCCCCTTAAGAGTTTGGGTTCTATTAAGATCATTGGAGGAGGTGGTGCTTTCTCTTTTCCTAGTTCTTTTGTCTCTTGCTCTTTTCTTTCTTCCTCTTCTCTGCTCTCTTGCTTTCTTCTCTCTTCCTCTTCTCTGCTCTTTTGCTTTCCTTTCTTTTCCTCTTCTATTCTCTCTTGCTCCCTTCTTTTCTCTTCCTCCTTTCTCTCTTGCTCTCTTTTCTCTTCTGCTTCTCTTTCCTCTTGCTCTCTTTTCTCTTCTGCTTCTCTTTCCTCTTGCTCTCGTTTTCTTTTCTCAATTTCTATTCTTCTTTTCTCTTCTTCTTTCTCTCTTCGCTCTTTTTCTCTTCTTCTCTCTTCTTTTCTTCTCTCTTGCCTTTCTCTTCTTTCTTGTAATTCCCTATTTTCTCTCTGAATTCTTCTTTTACTTCCCTCATTCAAGAACGTCATAAGTTTTACTCTAAACTCTCTTTCCTGACGAGAAAATCCACTTAAATTTTGAATGAATGACTTACCCTTTTGAATGAGTTCTCTATAAGTTCTAAATTTCTTAGAGTCTCGGGAGGCACAAACTTTCTTCTCATGCAAGCTCTTAATTCATACCAATCATGAATGAGGGATTTTCTACCTTGTCTAACACTAATTTTCCTTTGATCCCACCACTTTCTTGCATGTTTTTCTAACTTAGAGAGATACAAACTAAGAACACGAGATTCACACTCTCTAGAAAGAACAATGGAACTATAGGATTCAATTTCACTTTGTTTAACAAGGAATGGATGCCTTTGATTAATTTCCTTTTCCCAAACTAGGTATGTTAATGCATCTATATCTTTACCAAAGAATGGTAGTGTACTAGCTTGAGTATACAAATCATCCTTAGTATATGAAGTATAAGATGCATTATGAATCCTAGAGGACCCATATGAACTAGAATATGACATCTTTGATTTTAAAAGTTTTTCTAGTAAAAAAGGTATACAAAATTCACACTTAGACAAGTCCTAGGTAAGAGAGGTGAGTCAAAAAGACTGTTTAAGTACCAAGTCTTACCTTGTCAGAAATGTCTTAGAGGTTACTAAGAAGTTACCTCTTAAACTAAAATTACCTTGAAAATCAAAAGATACAGACGCATAATCAAATATGAAGAGAAGAACTAAACTCTAAGACTTTTCCAAGAGCTTAAAAGAATTGGAAGAAGTAAGGTCTCCTAGGTGAGGCTTGGAACTTTGGATCCAAGACACACTCACCGTCTACCAATTTTAATGAAAAAATTAAAACAAGGTTTGCAAATGATGGAAGAACACTTGAAAGTTCTTTCCAAGCACTCGCGTAATGGCCCTTTACAACAAATGGAAAAAATTGAAAACAATTACAACTTGTAAAGAAAAAGGAGGGGGTTTGGACAATTGCAACTTTGGCTTCTCTCAATGAGTTCTGCGTGATTTTGGTGCAGTCAAACAAGGCTCACAGTTGCTGAAAATGAAGCTTTTAATTTTGGCTGCATGGAATGGTCTTAAGCAAGCTGCTGTTGCAGCAAATTATGCAGTCCAGCATCACAACTTCTGCAGCACCGAGAGTCACCACTCCTTGTGATTTTCTCCAAATTCTCCACTTCCTAGGAGGCTACCAATAATGGAGGACCGCTGATCAGACCAATCCCATTCAAATAAACCTCAAACAGATCACAAATCAATTGAGAAATTAGTGGAATCAATGAATCGGCTGCACAGAATTGCTTCAGAAAAATACTGCACTACAACACCTTTTATCAAACATGTGGTAGGCAAGAGAGCCAACAACTAAAATAAAGCAATAAAACGTATTGCAAACACGGTGGCACAACAAAATGATCCTAAGAAATGCTCTAGATTAGATTTAGAAAGCAAGAAAACAGTTACAAGTTGTATAAGATCTAATTCAAGTTCAAATGGCAATTAGGCAAAACTGTTCGTTAAAATGCCTGAATGATTTTGACTGAAACTGGTACATCAACTAAACCAGAACTGGCACGGTTTTGATTCAGCTTTTTGTTACTGCTTATTACTTTCTTTTTACTGTTGAACAGATCTTATATTGCAATTAAACCAAGCTTTTGCTGCCAATTCTCATTCAATTAAAGATACACAGAATCAGCAATCACATATGCCTTAACAAAGGAAAAAAACTTGTATCAGAAAGAAAATTTAAGTGCTGAAATTGATGGATTGGAAGGGGAATCTGCACCAGATTAGTAAACACTCAAATTTTGCAACACGAGCAAGTCCAGATGAGTGATATAACTTGTATGTGCTGCCAATTGAGGCCAATTATCAGTATTTCAAAAATTCACTGGTTGAGTTCCCTTTTTAACACTAATTCAAGCAACTACACCAGACAATTTCAAGCACACTGAATCAAATGGAATCTAAGCACTGAATTAGACTCCAAAACAGCAATTCAAACTTGATGAAGACACTAGAAATGGAATTAGAACATTCAGCACCGAATTCTAAGCTGAATCAGATTTGAAAACAGAAAAACTCAAAGTAATATGATGCAGCTCGGCCAATCTGCTAGATTATGTTTTCTGGACATTGTGAGATGATGCATCCAACTCATTCAGTGAAGCAACACACTGTTGATTTGGTATGCACAGTTTACAAAATCCACAAAGACAATCCAGAATTCAATCAGACTTAAAAATCACACGGTGCAGTTCACAAGTTTCGATCAGATTCAAATTCTGCACACTGGTACTGCACTGTGATGGAATTCAAGATGCGTTGAGCTCTTTCATCATTGCTCTTTTGATGTGCATCTATTGAAAATGCAATCCAATTTAACAGATGTATCCAGACACCAAAACTACTCAGGATTTTTGACAAAATTCAAGCAAATCACATGACTGGTCAATACATTTCAGATTTCAAAATTAAAATACTCAAAGCAAATGGTTGGACCGATTAAAATGATGAAATGAAAGCAAAATGAAGCTGGCACAGAACAAACGACTCAAACAGAACCTACTACAACCAGAAAAATGAATGGAACAGTAAACATGAAGCAAAGACAGTACAAGAATGTGTTGACAGTATGGATTTAAAAGAAGAACACTTAGCTCACGGTAGCATCAGAAACCTGGCTCGGATTACCAAAATGATAGCTCCATCCTTGAGCTATTCAACAGATCCGTGAGCTTGGTGGAGGAATGCAGCGGTGGAGGCAGAAATTTGAAGATGTAATGGCAGCGTAAGTTAAATGAAGTAGAAATCTGGATGAGGTGTTGTGTGGATGTGGCTCTAGCTCAGGCGGCCTTCATCTATTGGAAGGAAGCTAGAGGGAATTTAGGGAAAGCACTAGGTGGTGACTTTTGATGGAGAAAAGGCTAGAAGAATACATCAGCATATCATTTCTCTCAATTTCAAAAGTGCCGTACATGGAAGCAAGAAATGGGATTTATAGAAGCATCCCTTTGCCTTGCACGGTGCAGATTGAGATCCAAGAATTATGGATCTGTAACCACGTGGCTAGGTGTGGTGAATGTGCGGAAATACACTTTTAGCACCAAATACACGTGCAAAATGTGAAAGCTATTCTAAATGGTTTTTCAGCACATGGGAAAAGGCAACTTTGACCATTTGAACCCTTTAGTCTTCTTCCCTTGACTTTCCCTTGATTATTTAATGAGCTTGGGCCCAAGTCATCACGAAGAAAGCCCCAAGAAACGTGTATCAGCTCAATAATAACTCTCTCAACAGTAGAAATGTAAGTTCAAAAGTCGTGTCAAAAAGTTTCAGAATAAGAGAGTTACATAGATTTTAAACTAGCAATTTTAATATATTAAAATTGCATTTTAATATGTTAATTTCACTTACTAACATATTGGAATAGAATAGCTCAAATTCATTTGAAAGCACCAACAAGACTAATCTATTAAAAACTTGTTTTAATATATTAAAAAAAGTCCCACACAATTACTTATGGCTTTGAGTAATCTTAAGCGATTAAAACAAAATCTAATCAATTAAAATGCTCTTCATTCAATCCAGACTCCAATAAGACCATTTTAATAGATTAAAAATATCTTTTAATAAATTAAAAGCTTCCTATCTCCAAGATAAGTTCTAAACTGATATAAAATAGCTTTCTTGTAATTTGTAAGATCAAGCTACTCAAAGAGAAACTTAATACAGTCGTGTTAAGAAGTGAATTTTAAGCCTAACTCAACCGCACAAAACCGGCTTGTAAGATGAGGTTTGCATCCAATTATATACTTTAAATTGGCTTTATCTTTAATCGATGTGGGACACCCCCCTCACGCCGAGGTATATACATCTCGAGCGTAAGACTAGACATTAATGAATGGTCCGATAGGAGGTGGAACAATATGTCCACACAAATCTCACTAGGATAGACTCTAATCAGGCTGTGATAGCATGTTAAGAAGTGGACTTTAAGCCTAACTTAACCCCACAAAACCGACTTGTAAGGTGAGATTTACACCCACTTATATACTCTAAATTGGCCTTGTCTCTAGTCGATGTGAGACTTCCAACACAAGTTCTAATCAACAAAACACATTCCCTAAACACATATGTTAGAAGTGGACTTTAAGCCTAACTCAACCCCACAAAACCGGCTTGTAAGGTGAGGTTTCCACCCTCTTATATACTATGAATTGACCTTATCTCTAGTCGATGTGGGACTTCCAACACACCCCTTCACGCCGAGGTATATACATCTCAAGCGTGGGACTAGACATTAATGGGTGGTCCAATAGCGACCCAATACGTGAGACTAGACATTAATGGGTGGTCCGATAGCGACCCGATAGCGGGTGGAACAATATGCCCAACAAACGACAAATATCGTTAGGATAGGCTTTTAACGGTGGCTCTGATACATGTTAGAAGTGAACTTTAAGCCTAATTCAACCCCACAAAACCGGCTTGTAAGGTAAGGTTTGCACCCACTTATATACTATGAATTGGTCTTATCTCTAGTCAATGTGGGACTTCCAACAACATCTAAGTCTTCAATCTTCAAGGAAAGTTGGATTCATCAAATCTTGCTCAGGACCAACATTTGATAGTCCTAAATTGTATTTTATATATTGTATGTTGAATTGTAATTGCGTGGTATACTGCAAATGAGAAATAAAATTGTTTAGATCTCTTTCTTTTATGAAAAAAAATTGAGAGATATCAATGTTGTACATTTCTTTCGTTTGTTCTTTCTCATAACTGCTTTGTGTCTAGTCAGTGTTCTATCATTCAGGTCTTAGAATACAAGGAATTGATATCAAACAATCTATTTATTCTTTCCTCCCTTTCTTCTTTGATAAGCAATATAAAAGTGTTTTGTTTTGAAAAAAGATTTTGAACTTTATTCTTGCATTTGCTTTCTGATTTCCGAAAATAGGGTTTATTTCTATTTAGAAGTAGAAAAAAGTTGATGCAACTTTACTATAGATTCTTACTTCTTGTTTGGTCTATGAAGAGAGCGTGAACTTCGAGTTGTGACAAAGTTCAAGAAAAGGCCTCCATTAAAGCGGGGCCGAGTGTCTCCAGCTCTCCCTGTCCCTGATCACATACTAAGGCCTCCTTATGTTGGTACAAATATACTTCCAGAAATTGCAAGTGAGCATCAAATTCATGATTCTGAAGGCATAGCTAAAATGAGGGCTGCATGTGAGCTTGCAGCACGTGTCTTAAACCATGCAGGAACTTTGGTTAGGGTAAAGTTTCGTCCTTTAAGCATACTTCCTCCATCATTTATTTATCTGTTGGGTGCTTTCTCTTGCAGGATAGTGGTCATTGTTAATTTTTTAATTATTCTCTTTCATTTGAGCTTTTCTAGACAAATTTCTTAGTATAGTGCCTTTACCATGTGTTGGTGTTTGATTTTATTAGATTTGATATGAGGGGCATTGGCTGTGGTTTCTTCTTAAACTTAGACTAATAGGTTTGATACAGTTTACAAAAAGAAGGAAAAAATAGGGTAGTTAGTACAATTGTAATTACATAACTGTAACAGTGTTACGTAGCTGAGTAGGAGACATAACGAGATCAACCTCTCACACACTCAAAACAAGCAAAAGAATAATGAAAGAATGGAATTGAACGAATGAATCTCTTTTATTGATGGTAATATCTGAATAAACAAAAGTAAACAATAATTGAGAGCATAACCTCCGTCAATTATTTCTAATAATTGGGAGCATAACCTCCGTCAATTCCTGGAACATAACCTCCTTTACAAAACTCACAAATAAAAAACATATCCTTAACCCTAGACTCTAACTTTATTTATAATAATTATTTCCCTTCCATCTCTTACTAAATATTTCCCTAGAATATATTTGCATTTAATATAAATATCACTATATATAAATATCTCCCCATATATTATCGTAGCATATATCCTTAATTATAAATATCTTATATTGAATATTTCCCTAGAACATATATTTATTTATTCTAATTAACTTATACTATATTTATTTACTCTAATTAACTTATACTGAATATCTTATATTGAATATTTTCCTGGAATATATATTTATTTACACTAATTAGCTTATATTATATTTATTTACTCTAATTAACTTACACTGAATATCCTCCCACCGTATACCTTAACAAACAGACTATAATAAATAGTCTTTTTAGGAGGTGAGTAGGGAGTTTCTGGAGTGTTTTGAAAAGGGGAAAAGTTAGGACAGACAGGTCCACATTGGTAGAACTGTTCTGTTTCTAATAAGACATCCAAGAATCTGTCTTGGAATTCTCTAGTAAATTCTGGATACCTATCATAGACACTGGTGCTGATCATCAAAAGTACTTTTTTCTCCCTATGTCGGAATTAATGACCAATTATTAATGACTTTTGGTTAATAGAGATAGTTGTCTAGTTAGCGTGAAAGACCGGTGGGCGAATTTGGTGTTATATGTTTTGCTTATCTTGATGGTAGGTCATGGGTGAAAATGGTAACTAGCAATTTGGAGACGATGGAAGTTTTAATGGTGGTCACTGCAGAATGACTGCTATTTTTGCAAATTTAACCTGCTTTTGGCAAGTGAATCATTCACAATGAAAATTAGTTTTCAGGGATCTCTTCAAGGGTTATTATGTAAACCAGTTGCTTCTTGCAAACTGATTAGTTTTAATCCACATTTTGTTTATTTTTCTATTGACAGTGGAATGAAGAAGTTTTGAAACTTCAGATTGAGCTAGTCAAAATTGAGTGTTTGGTTGGGATTATGAGGGCTTACAAAATCATAAATTGTGGGACTGTAATACAGAACATACATCCTACTGCTACATAAATATGACATGTACTTCTCACAATTTAGGGTAGAATCTCATATAGTATGTTACGTGACTGAGTAAGAGACGTAATGAAATCACCCTCTGACACACTCAAAACAAGCAAAAGAATAATGAAAGATGGGAGCATAACCTCCGTCAATTATTTCTAATAATTGGGAATAGGATCTCCGTCAGTTACCTGAGACTGAGAGCTTAACCTCTCTTACAAAACTCACAAATCAAAAACATACCCTTAACCCTAGACTCTACCTTTATTTATACTAATTATTTCCCGTCCATCTCTTACTAAATATTTCCCTAGAATATATCTGCATTTAATACAAATATCCCTATATTTAATATAAATATCCCCCCGTATATTATCCTAGCATATATCCTTAATTATAAATATCTTATATTGAATATTTCCCTAGGATATATATTTATTTACTCTAATTAACTTATACTGAATATTCTCCTCAAATATAATCTTTACTGTAATTAGTTTCCGTCCATCCCAAACGCTGGCAGCTAGGCTGGTGATCCTTCAACCGTTCGGCTCAGGTCCTTCCCTGTTTCCCACCGTTCGGCCTGGTTGCTCCCCTTTGTCTACCGTTCGGTCTAACCATTCCCCTTTTTGTCCACCGTTCGGCCTAACCTCTCCATGCCTTCCACCATTCGGCCTTTACGGTCAATACCATTCAGCCTCTTTTCCCTTCTACCTTTCTTCTCCTTCTTATTACCTCCCACCTTATACCCTAACATATTATTATGTTGAGAATACAATCCATATATACAAGGCTAGGAAGCTATTTTAGGAACCATAATAATAACTCCTAGACAACCAGATCCCTATGATTCAGGGATATCCCCATTATTCACAATAATTATAATTTGTTAAACAAGGAAAAAAATATAACTAATAAAAAACAATGATTCTGATAGAAATAAAACAGATTCTAACACTCCCTCTCTGGTGAATAAGTATTTTCCAACACTTAAACCTAACTCAACCTCACAAAACCGGCTTGTAAGGTGAGGTTTGCACTCACTTTTATATTATAGATTGACTTTATCTTTAGTCGATGTGAGACTTCCAACACACCCCCTCACGCCGAGGTATAGACATCATCTCGAGCGTGAGACTAGACATTAATGGGTGGTTTGATAGCGGCCCGATAGGGAGTGGAACAACATGCCCGACAAACAACAAATATCGCTAGGATAGGCTCTAACCATAGCTCTGATACCATGTTAAGAAGTGGAATTTAAGCCTAACTCAACCCCACAAAACCGACTTGTAAGGTGAGGTTTGCACCCACTTATATGTTATAAATTGGCCTTATGTCTAGTTGATGTGGGACTTCCAACAGTACTCATATGAATACTATAAATAATTGAAAAGATTAAGGGACAGGTCACACTTTAGAAGACTTAGTCAAACTTAAATGCAACATAGACCATAGGAAAGAAAGCTTGTCAATCTAGTCATAACACATGAGTGATAAACAAAACTTAAATACCTATTTACATATGTCTAAGTAGCCTAAACAAAATACAAAATTATCGAATACCAACTATCAAGTTCAAGACAAGGAGCACCTTAATAGCTCAATCTTCCAAAATCACATAAGAAAGCTGAGAATATGACAGATATCTATCCCTCTGCTTGAGGGGATGTGTCAGAATATGTGTATATATTTATTGTACAATAAATATAGAGATTATGTTAGGAGGTTAATAGTATATGAGAGAAGAAAGAAGTATTAATTGCCTAACTGCTTTGATAGTTAGGAAAGGCGGGAATAGACTTTGTATAAATAGTTTTGAAAACATTTTTAGAGTACTTTTGATTGTTTGTAGTTTCTAACGGGAGTTGTTATCCTGTGGGGGAGAGGTTAAGCTCTCTGTTTTGCTCTGTACATTGTACTCTTGATGTTGATAATAAAAGAAGAGGTTATTCACTAGTTTTGGTGTGTGAGTTCTGTGTGTTAGTAGTGGAATTTCTAGAATTAAGGGATTGGGATAAGGAGTTATTTGGTAGATTTGCTCCTGATTTAGGATCTTTATTTCAGGACATTTATTTCCTTAATTAGGATTTTTTTCCTTCTTAAGTACCTATGTATTATTCTTCAAATAATCAAGGAAAATTATTACCCAATTTTTGTTCTCTGCCTACCTCATTTTGTAACACAGGACTCCCTTATCAGTAAGATGCACCAACCATAAGCAATGTTAAAAGTTTGGTCAATTAAAGGATGTTTTTTGGCAATGAATGTTTATAGCTTATTTAAAACTGTAATGGGCTTTTTGTCCACAGCATTCATTAAATTTTATTTATAACCGAATGTTTTATGTTTTGGGTTTGGTAATTGGTATGATAATCTACTTTGAGCTGATATTTTAATATAACTTAATCTCACTTTAAACTGTCAGCCTTCTATAACAACTAATGAGATTGATAAAGAAGTACACCAGATGATAATTGATGCTGGTGCTTATCCCTCTCCCCTTGGCTATGGTGGATTTCCGAAAAGTGTGTGCACATCAGTTAATGAGTGCATGTGCCATGGAATACCTGATTCTCGACAGTTACAGGTTTGTCAAGCCTATATTATTATTATGATTACTATTTCTGACATTCCCTTTTGCATTCATTCTTTTCATAACTACTCATAATTGTCACTTTTTGCAGAATGGTGATATTGTTAACATTGACGTGACAGTCTACCTGGATGTATGCTTCTCTCTTTCTAAAATTTTATTTAGGTGTAAGTATAGGTGTTATGATATCTGTTATTTATACAACTATTTGGAGTTTTATTATAAATTACATTTTCATCCTCCTATAATTCTCTTTCATCCTTTTCCTCTGTCTTTATATTATTATTGGTGCATGCAGCTACAATGTTTAGTTATTAGGGTTGCTCTTGTACTTGAAGTTGGTTTTAGCTTATTTATATTAATTTCTTCCCATGTAGACATCCTTTGATGGGAAGGAAAATATTTCTTGATTATGGATAAACATGCATTGGTAGTGGTGATTAAAGCTAAAATAAGCATGTTATCGATAGTGATTATTGTTAGAGATCCCACGCTAGGCACCACTCTTGGTAGCAGCATATGGATGGCCTCTGACTCAATGTTGACCTTCAACCTTCTTTAACAGCTTCAGGTCAACCATGCAGATAGGCATGAAAGCAACCCGATAGCTTGACAACATGACAGCTCGGTAGCATGGCAACTCGGGAGCATGCTAGCTCGAAAGCATGGATACTTGACAATATAGCAGCCCGACAGCCCGAAAGTACCAAGTCAAAGCACAATTTGGTAGCTTGGCAACTTAGAGATGGAGCAACTGATATTAAAGAAGGTCAAGGCATGGAAGGGTTTGTTGACTTATTGGAACACAACCTCTTCATGCCTCTTCTCTTGGTTAAGCTCTCATTGTGAGGTCCTAGCCATGCTTCCATCATTCCCTTAGGGTTGGAGAAAATTGACTTCGAATTTTGGCACTTTATTAACTACAAACATATAGACGAACATAAGTGTTGAAAGTACTCAAAATTAAAATAGACTAAAAACAAAATGCTATCTATATTGAGATTTGGATCCTGAAGAGGTCAATGTCTTATTATCAAAGGTTTGGAGATCCGCCTTCAGGTCAAACACCCACCTGCAAAACACATTAAACAATTTTAAAGCAAAGATCCTATTCACAAAGGAAGACAAGATAATATTGTCCAAACAAATAGCCAAACTAAAAGAATGACTTTGACTATCCAAAGTAATTGACAAACACGCTAATAGATTATTAAACACAAGTTCGTCTAGTTCCAAGCTTGTGTCTTCTTTTTCTGTCATCCTTTCTTCTTCCCATTTTTATGCCATTTATCCTTATAATCAAATCTTCCCCTGGCAACAAAACAAGAAGAGATGAGTTAGTATGTTTTTCCAATGAGAAGTCAAAATGTTGTTCTTTATTTTCTACTTCTTTTTTCTCTTGTCCTCTCCCTCCTTTTTTCATATTCCTCTTTTTCTCTCTTTTCTTTTTCCTCTCTTTTTTTCTGCTTCTTTTTCTCTCTTTTCCCCCACCTCTCTCTCTTTTCTTGTTCCTCTCTTTCTCTCTTTTCCTTATCCTCTCTCTCTTTTCTTATTCTTCTTTCTCTCTTTTCCTTCTCCTTTCTCTCTTTTGTAGTTCTTTTTCCATTTTTCTCTTGTTTTAGTGCTTTCTTCTATTGTTTTCTCTTTAGCCTTTCCTCTTGTCTTTCTTTTTCCAACCCTTCTAGCTTTTGCAATGTCCTCCTTTCCTCCACTTTCAGATATAGACTATAGTTCTTGAGGTCTTCATTAGTCCTACAACTTTCATTCCAATTAGGACATTGATGAGTTTCATGCCCATAGCCTTCATATTTGGAGCATCTAATAGCACTTGCTTTGACCCCTGGCACTGATTTGCTGTCATGTTGGTGCTTTCTTCTAAGTTCACATGTTCTGCTAGTTAGATGTATTATGCGTGACACAATGGCATTGACATTTTCCACTAAAGCCAAATCAATACTAGGTGCATCTCTTCATTCCACTCTCTTGGTTCTTTCAAGTTCGTTAACCAATGGAGCCCTGTGAGCAATAGGTAAAACCACGTCTTGAAGATGGCCTCTGTTGGAACATGTTGAATTGCTTAATTAAAACAAATTACTACACTTAGATGTTGCCACCGAGAGCAGCAGAAAATGGCTGCTGCATTGGCTGTGTTGGTGGCTGGATTATTTCTGCTATCACTGCCTAAGCCAAGTGTGGCTGCTGGAAATTGCTGCTGCTGTGTTGAATTTTGGTTGCTGCCACAGAGAGTTCTATAAGAGGCGTTGGCTGCAGCAGTTGGTTCGTTTGGAATGCTGTCACAGCTGTTTGATGATGCCAGCAGTAGATATTGTAGTTATTACAAGTGTGTTACTTGAATATACTAGAAATCATTGTAATCTTTATCTAGGGGTAGAGTTCTTTGTATATATCCTCTGGAATTGATTTACGTTGAATCAGTTCAATAAAGATCTTTTTCCAATGATAGCTAACCCTTTTCAAGTGTGGATATTTGGAGCAAAGAGATTCCTCTCTTGCCAGGGAGAGCTCTGCTATCTGGAAACTTGGCTTCCTTTCTCTCAATTCTTTTATTTTCATTCTGTGATTGCAGGTACCTCTATTGTATATTGTATCATTGTTGGTTTTATTTTACACTTTTGTTTATAACGTGGTTAAAAAGCTAGGGAGTAGGAATTTCTTACCATGTTCCTGTAAAAAAGTATGTTCATGTTATTCGTGGTTGTAATTTCTCATGATAATTTAGGCTCATTAAATTTTATTTTGCGAATTTATTTTATGTTCGGTATGGTAGTTTACGTTGTTTTGTCAAACAGAATAGCTGTGTGGTCTAGTTTATTGGATTTTGGATGTGGGTTACCTATATTCTTTAATTTCTCATGATAATTTAGGCTCATTAAATTTTATTTTGTGAATTTATTTTACGTTCAGTATGGTAGTTTACTTAGTTTTGTCAAACAGAATAGCTGTCTGGTCTAGTTTATTGGATTTTGGATGTGGGTTACCTATATTCTTTCTATGATGTTTACTGCTTTTAGTGTTAATGATTAATGTGATGAAAGCCCTTCTATGATTATATGAAATTAATACCCTTCTGTATGCTATAGGGGTATCATGGAGACACATCAAAAACATATTTTTGTGGGGAAGTCAGCGATGAACTGAAAAATTTTGTCAAGGTAAACTAATTATCCGTTTACTATGGAAGAAAATAAACTTTGTTGTATTACTGATTTGACTGTGATAGTATGGGCAAACTATTATTGACCAAATATCACTTTCTTTATCTCTTTGTTTTTTTCTCATCAACAGAATTATATTTCATTTATTTAAATTTTTCGTTGAGTAGATGCTTTATGTGTTGGAAGGTAACTGAAGAGTGTTTGGAAAAGGGAATAGCTGCGTGCAGGGATGGTGCTCTTTTTAGGAAAATTGGAAAGAAAATCAGGTAAATTATTTATCATACTGGAAAAAACACCTACATGCATGATAATCAAAATCATGAGTCAACATGCAAACTCAAACGAGTTTCCATTCTTCACCATTGAAACTGGTTAACTCATTTTTCAGTAAGCTTGGGCAAACTCGTCTAAAATCATGAGTCTACTATATAGCTTTGAGCTTGAAGCATATGGTTTGGAGATGTAGAAAAGCAATGGTTCCCTTAAAATCGAAGACTGAATTCAAGAGGGGACTCAATTGAACTATCACAAATTTTTCAAATAGGATGTCAACTTTTTAATTAATTGATTGATTTCATATAATGTGGATAAACTTTTGGCAAAAATTAGAGAATAGTTTGAATATTTCTTAAGAGGCATAATGTATGTTGAGTGATAGGCGAAATGGCAAGTGTATCGAGAGAGAGAGAGATACACCAAGATTTATATTGGTTCACTCTTAAAGAGAGTTATATCAAACTAAGCCAATCCAATAATCTTTCAAGATTTTCCAGTCACTAGAAATCAAGAAAAACACTTAAGGACTTAGATCTTAAACCCTACAAGACTTTAGGTCGACCTGTTTGTGAAACCCTATCACAAGATCAGCTGGGAAGCCCTATTCAAGCAGACAATGAGATGAAAACATGCAATACAAGAACAAGATCACCTGAAAAAAGATTGAGCACAATATAGAAGAAAGATTAAGGTGATCGCACAAAATGTCCTTTTTGAATCATCATAGACTTTAATCACAAGAAGAAAGCAAGACAACTTCAAGAAGTGTTGCTAACCTCAAGTCAAGGTCTCTTTCGAATGTAAAGTTTTTTCTAAGTAAATGAAATTGGTTTGGTTAATTTTGTTAAGAAAGGAGATATATATGAAAACTTGATGGTTTTAATTGATTAAAACCAGTTTAATAGATTAAAATTGAACTTATATTCAAGATGTATGGGTTTTAATTTGTTAAAATAAAATTTTAATATGTTAAAATCACTGAAGCATTAGTTTTAAATGATTTGATTGCATTAAACTTATTTTAATCAATTATAATAGAGCCAAGTAAACAAAAATTTTCTTTTTAAGTGATTTTAATCTATTAAAATATTCTTCTTTATTTTTTCTAGTAAATCTAAGAACATTTTAATAGATTAAAACACGTTTTAATCTATTAAAATGTAACTAAACCACAAAGTTCTCATAACATAACCAATGGCTTTCTAACTTATCTAATGATTAGATCAAGATAGAAGGACTTGGAAGAAATTAAAATCTTAAAAAACACTATGCAAACCATCTCAAATTTAGCCAGAGTAATATATTTATTCTATATGTCAACAATAAGGCCATTATAACTTTAAAAACATTTGCCTACTAGTTATTTTAGAAATTAGAGAGCTGATTCTAAGGAAACAAAATCTCCATAACTATGGGGTCATTTTTAAATACATAATCATATTATTAATAGCAAGATACACCTGTAATAAATAATGAAATCATAACAAGGATAAAATAAAAAACCTCCTAAGCAACATACTTTTGACACTATCCCTCAAGCTGGTAAGTGTTCTTCATTTCTCTATTTCATATAATTCTTTCAAAGTTAATGCATTACAACCTTTTGGGGAGTATGTTTGCAAGTTGAGTTTTAGTGGACTCATATGGCATGCAAATCAAACCATTATCTAGCTTTTCCTTTATAGAAATGTATATCTGCTGAATGTATTGTGTCTAATGCAAACCACACAATATGTATTTTATACTAATTTTCAGAATCAATTATAATAAATTCCCCTTAATAATTAGGAATTAATCATCCTAATTTTCTAGAATATGTAACTGTTAATTTCCTACAAATTTGTAACAGTTGATAACATAACACTCTCCCTCAAGTTGGAACATATATGTCATATGCACCAAGTTATTACAAATGTACTCAACTCAAGGGTCTCTAAGGAACTTGGTGAACATATCAGTTAGTTGATCGCTAGAGTTAACAAAATCAGTAGCGATTTCTCCATAGAGCATCTTTTCTATAACAAAGTGACAATAAATCTCAATGTGTTTGGTTCTTTCATGAAAGACCGGATTTGATGCAATGTGAAGTGTACTTTGATTGTCACAAGTGGATGTCCCTTATTTTTAGCTGTAGTAGTAGTTGCCTAAGCCACATAAGCTCACAAGTGGGAAAGTCTTATTGCTAATGGTAAAATTTACACACTTTTGTTTAGCAAAATCACACACCTCACAATGGACTCTTCACCTTTAAATTCTTAAGCAAAAAAGGAAAACTCAAATTTACAACTTGAAATGATGTCCTAGCTGACAATTCTATATAGTTGAGCTTTCTCTTTGTGGGTCATGGTGGATTATGATATAAGGTAGTGACTTGATAGGTTGATTAGGGTTCTCCATGTAGTGAATACCATTCCATTCTCTAGCATGTCCAATCATCGCCTGAGTTCTTGTCTTGTAAAATACAAGAGTTGCTATGAAAAACCACTTTAAATGAAAGATCTTTTGTGTGTTTTTGTATAGACATAAAATTAGCGGACAATTTAGGGACATGCGAGACACTTATGGAGGTTATGATGGGCTTATTTGTAGCTTTCTTGGTCCTGCTGCTATTGTCAGATTCATATCTCCTATGAAAATTTTCTTGTTTAGGGTTTAAGATTTAGGGTATAGTATCCAATAATGGGTAAAAAAGTGGAATTGAAGCATTAATCCCATATATACTTTTTCACTATAGAGGACCCTATGTGTATATTCAACACAAGGGAGAGTAATTCCATACATACTTTTTCACTATATTCAACTAATCCTATTGGTTTTAATTTTGTATATTGGTTGTATCTTGGTTTTATTACTAGCATATCATCCAATAATCTCAGTGATTTGTTTGTGCTGGTTTCCTAAATTATCCAATCAATGTATGTGTGTGTGTATCAGATGTATGTAATGATACCGAATAAGAGAGAAATTATTTTCTTCTAATTTTGAGAAGAAGTGGAGAGTTATCTTATAGAAAAAATCCAATATAAGAGATTGGTTGAAAAATTTATTTATTTATCACACAAGACACTAGACATTGTTTATGAAATTAGTCCAATAAGTCAATTTATGCATGATTTGAGAGAAAGACACATGGAAGCAGTTGAGAAAATTCTTTGGTATTTAAAATTGTTGGATGTCTCACATAGGCTAGAGATAAGACGAGTTTATAGTATATACGTGGATCCAAATCTCACCTTACTAATTGATTTTCTGGGGTTGAGTTAGGCTTAAAGTCCACTTCTTAACATGGGATCAGAGCCATGGGTTAGAGTCTACCTATCCTAGCGAAATTTGTTGTTTGTTGAGTCTATCGTTCCACCCGTTATCGGGTCACTATTAGACCATCCATTAATGTCTAGTCTCTTGCACGAGATGTATATATTTCGGTGTGAGAGGGTGTGTTGGAAATCCCACATTGACTAGAGATAAGGTGAGTTTATAATATATATATATATATATATATATATATATATATATATATATAAGTGGGTGTAAACCTCATCTTACAAGCCACTTTTGTGGAGTTGAGTTAGGTTAACTTCTTCATAGAAATCAAACACATGGAAGTCCATAATAATTGAATACTTCTAAATGTATAAATTATGATTTAGATTTAGGAGAAATAATAAATAGTTTATAGTGTTGTTTAAATAGAGATTATATTTTAAAAAAATTTGACCAGTGTTATTGCTTAATAATATCTGGTAAAAGTTCTTTCGTTTAGGATAATCATTCTAGTTCCAACACACACATATATATGCCTTTGGATTTTCTACTTTCATTTGAAGTTAAAGTTGTCAATTATGCATTTCCTATTTGTAATTTCTTAATACAATAATTGTGTATGTTAATTGATGATACAATCTGTAATTGATGGCTTATATATATTTTAAGCATTTTCTTTTCTTTGAAAAATGATCTCAGTGAGCATGCTGAAAAATATGGCTATGGTGTAGTGGAGCGTTTTGTTGGACATGGTGTGGGAAGAGTGTTCCATTCAGAACCAATTATTTTACACAATCGTAAGTGACCAGTTAACTTGCTTAATTTCTTCATCGTTTTGATTTCAATCATAACATAACTGTCTAAAATTGCTCTACATTAAACTGCAATGTTTATTTCATGCTTGGCTAAAATATGTTTTTAACTCCTCAAAATTTTTGGTCACTTTTTCTTTAATACTCCAAATATAAAATTCCTTTTTATATTCCTTAAATTTCTGAAAATGCTTTTTATAGGTCATTATATTTTAGTCCCCCAAATGTAAAAATTTGTTTAGTCCCCAAAATTGAAACATAAAATGAATTAACAGTTCTAGTTCTATATTGAATGTGAAACCTTTCATTCGAATCCATTAGGTAAAACATTAACGGATAGAAAATTAGAAAAAGAAATCAATCCATTACATCTATGTCAAACTTTTAATGTTGTATGAATATGTTTAAGTAACTAACAATATGTTTTCTAACCGTTTGTATAAATTGTTGTTGTAAATAGCATATTATTAGAATAAAAATATTCTCAATATCTCCATAGTAATTAGGAAATATTCATTTTAACATATTTTTATTTCTTTACTTAAAAGTATTAGGATATGAACTTTAAGCATAACCCAACTTTACAAAATATGCTTGTAAGGTGAAGTTTTTACCGACAACAAGTGAATGCTGGTGTAATATAAAAACCATTTATTACACTGTTCTCTCTTATTTTCCTTGGTACTATTTTCCTAACAGGTTTTTAATTTTGTACCATTTCTTTACAGGAAATGAAAAGCCAGGTCGCATGGTTGAAGGTCAAACATTTACTATTGGTAAGTGAATTGTTAATTGTACCAAGAATATGAGGTGATAACTAATAACTATTTTAGTAGTTTGTCAAGTAATTATAACCAATTTAGTCAGTTGATAACAACTAACTAGTAGTTAATTAACTCTAATTACATTTTATTTTAATTAGGAAACGTAGACTTTTGATATTGTTTGATATTGGTAGATATTGTTGATATTATTTTTAACAGTATCTTCTATTTACCATATTTATGTTTAGTTGTCATATATACTTGCATAATTCTGCATTATAAATATTATCTGTTTTTTAGACACAAGGAAGATTAGCCTCATACATAGCTTTTCGTTATATTTAACAATATATATATATATATATATATATATATATATATATATATATATATATCTTAGCATAAGGAAGTGTTTTGCAAGTCTTACATCGACTATTGATAACAACAAAAATGTGAAAATTTTCGACTAACTCATTCCTGTTTTCTGTCAACCTGTGGGTGGTATAGTATTTTCTCGAGATTCATCAACATTTCTACATGAAATAAAAATTGTTACATAGTTTAGAATTAAAATTGTCCTTGTTGCAAAATTTTGTGATACCTTTATAGTTCATATCCACCTGTTTCCATTTCAGAATGTATCAGAATGTGAAATTCTGTTATTAAACTAAGCCAATGCAGATGCCATGACAATTGTGTTTGTGCTACGCTTCCTCATTAGCCGTGTCCTTCTCATCCGTAGATCTTGTGTTAAAATGAAAATGACAATCTAAATCATTTGCCATTATTTTCATGCTGATTCTGAATTTCTGTGGTTTGCTCTGCATTTTTTTTTTATTGTTAGTATGTTAGTTTTTGTTAGTGGTGGAATTCACCTAGAATCGATCCCTCCTTCCCTTCATTCACCTATACCATTAAACCAACCTGATATCTCCCCTTTGCTCTTTATTGATCAAGCTGGGTGTTTAGTCTTTATTGATCAAGCTGGGTGTTAAGTCATTCACTTATGAACTCTACTTAAATTTCAGAGCCGATTCTTTCTATGGGAAGCATTAATTCTATTACATGGCCAGACAACTGGACAACGTTAACAGCTGATGGTAGTCCAGCTGCACAGTTTGAGCATACAATTTTGATAACCAAGACTGGAGCCGAAATTTTGACTGCATGTTGATATGGTAATTGTTCTTTTAATTTGCATTCACCATGTTATGAATTATGAGTAGAGTATGTGTCTAAATTGTAAATATGTGCCTTAAAATCAATTTGGTTTTGGAAGACTATGCTCAGGCAACTAAAGACCGTCTTCCGGAGCTACAATACCGAATTCTCTAGTGCATAAAATTTCATATATGATGGCAGCAGTTTAGAGACATATACTAAGAACTACATATTTCTATCAGAAAATACGAAGGTATGACAGTGCATTCAGAGTCCTCTGCTCAGATAACTAGTCGCTACCAATTGTTTAATTTTATGTTAGGAAGTTAATGGGAAAAAAAACTTAAACTGAGTTTTCATATAAGACATCAGCCATGGAACTACTTGAGTTTTAAGCTTAGTTTTTTCATAATAGGATTCTTCAATATTTAGATTTATATATGCTTTTTGGAAAGTTGTTTCATCTGATCTATACGTGGATTTGGTTTGATTTCCCATCTTTTGTTTATCTGTTATTTTTTTTAATAAATTTTCATATGATAAATTATAAATATATTTTTATATGTTAATGCAACTGAGATGTTAAAAGTACGTAATAATGTATAACACGAGTTTTATAAAAAAAAAAATTGAAAAACCTCGAATTAAATTTCATATTGATACAGAGAAAATTAGAATTAGAAAAAGCTTAATCGATAAAAAAATCGATGTGCGGCTTGCCATTCAGTAATAATCCCCCGAGTCTCAATCTTAAGTAATATAAATGCTCCAATAAAGTATGGTACTTTTTCAGCTTAGGTTGCATTTTCCTGCACTTCTATAATTACTTCTTGCATCTTCAAACACTTTAAAATTTCAATTTTACCCTTTTGTTTTGAATTTCAAGATGCACGATCTAAACATATTTTGAAATACATAATAATCTAGAAAACGAAATTATCTTTTAGATTTACATTTTCTATTACAAAGTTTATATTCTGGAATACATAACTCTAAAATTTAAATTTATATTTTGGATTGTGTATTTTAAAATACTAAACAAAAAATTACATCTCAAATACACAATTTAGAATACAAAATTTATGTTTTGGATGGTATATTTTAAATAATTTGTATTTTGAAATGAGTAATTCAAAATACAATTTTTGTATTTTGAATTGTATAATTTGAAATAGAAAATAAAAGTATATTTTAAATTACATAATTGAAAATGCATATTTATGAACAAAATGGATGTTCATTGTGGAAGAATGTATGTAGGCAAAGAGGAGATTGTCATGTTGCTGTTGTTGAAGTGGTGTAAGGGCAATTACTTCCTGAACCCCTATATTACTAAATGCAACCCCACAATACTGGGAAAAGACACGCAATTACTCTTCACTGTTACACCAAACCACATCATCACGTTTCAAATATTTTGTTCCAAAAATTGTTTTAAAAATGTTCCGGAGAGCTTCCGAAATATGAAATCCGAAAGTCACTTTTTTTATAGCTAAAATATTTATTTTTAAAATTTAAAATGTGCACGAAAAAGTTGTGGGGTGCAGGAAGTAAAAAGCCGTTACATGTATGTTATCGAATCCACGCTATTACATGGTTTTACACATTAAATTAACGGATAATGATATTTAAACAACATTTGAACATTGTTTATGTGTTATTATGTGATTAGTCCAAAATTACTCCATAATTAATAATTATAATTATAAATATTATTATGGATCAATCACAAAATGACACGTATATAATATTCATATATTATAAAAAAAATATTGTCTAAGTATCATTATCCTAAATTAACAGCAACAGTAACTAAGGTGTACATCATGAAACCTAGTTTATTGACATTTAGTGATATTTATGCGTATGGAATTATATATATATATTATATTAAAATATAAAATAGCAGCCAAACATGTTAAATGTCTAAAATTTTATTTTATATTAAGATTTAATGTTTTGATAAGTCTCTATTTTTATTAAAAATTTCAAATAAGTCAATTTCTACATCATAATTTAAACTTTCAAATAATTTTAAAATAACTTAAATCTAATCATTGTTAAAAAGATAGTTTATTGTGTCACATTAAATATACATTAATGTTGTTAAATCCAATTTAATGATAACAATTTAATTAATGCAATTTTTACAAAATAAAAACTCAATTAAAATAAAAAAAAAAGACTTATTTGATATTGTAGAAGAAAATAAAGACATACGGAAACATTAAATCTTAACTAGAAAATACTTTTCCCCGAGTCTTGACCTCAACGTCCGTACACAGGAAAAGCCATGTTTTTTTTACTCTAAAGAAAATTCATGAAGATGGTAAAAGGAAAACTCCTAATATGGGAAAAGAAAATGCACTAGTGGGCCTCTTTTTTTAACCTTACCGTTCATTTTCTTTTCACAGGTCCCAAAATACATCATCCACGTTTCGAAAGGTAAAGCAATAATATTCTAAGTTTTCCATTTATAAAGCTCCTTTGACGAGACATTCATCACCATCAATGGCTTCCATGAGCTCTCTGAAAATGATTTCTTCCCTCAAACTCTCCCATTCAATCTCTCCTCTTCAAAGCCAAAAGAAAGTAGGTTCTAGTCTCTTTCAATCCCTCCCAACAAAAACATTAAAATTCTCACCTACTCTTGTCTCCACCTCTAGAAGAAGTACCAACCACATCACAACCACCGCATTCTTCTTCAATAACCAAAAGCAGCATCAAGATTCTCAAAAGCCAGGTAATTGTTTTTCCGATCCCTTGTTAGAGAACTAGTTTCCTCTTAGCAATAGCATTTTTTTAACATTAGTTGTCGAGAACTAGCTAGCACTCCTCACAAACAAATTTGTTCCTTTATCTAGCCAAAGTTCAAGAACTCTTTGTCTATGAGATCAATGAAAGGGACAGAGGCAGCCCCGCATTTCTGAAACTAAGCCAGAAGGAAGTGAATTCTTTAGGAGATTTAGTGCCTTTCAGCAACAAATTATACTCTGGAAACCTGGAAAAGAGATTAGGGATAACTGCAGGCTTATGTGTGCTCATACAGCATGTTCCTGAGAAAAAGGGTGACAGATATGAGGCCATTTACAGCTTCTATTTCGGAGACTATGGCCATATATCAGTTCAAGGAGCTTATCTCACATACCAAGACACATACCTTGCTGTTACAGGAGGTTCTGGAATCTTTGAAGGTGTCTATGGACAAGTCAAACTTCAACAACTTGTGTTCCCTTTCAAGTTGTTCTACACCTTTTACTTGAAGGGTATTCCTGATTTGCCTGCTGAACTCCTTGGGGACCCTGTTCAACCTTCACCAACAGTTGAGCCATCTCCAGCTGCTAAGGCTACTGAGCCTCACGCTTGCATCACAAACTTCACCGATTGATGATCCATCTGAGCCCTTTTTCTTCTTTCAGAAAGTTTTAATTTTTCTTTGGTCCCAGAATAAAGTCTTGGTGTTCAATATTTTCTATATCATTGAATCTTCTTTTGGCTATGTTGGACTAGATTTAGTAGATGTTCTAGGTTAAACATCATTGGAGTTTCGTTTGTGCTCATAACTGGGGGAGGCTATTCTTGAAACAACAGTGCGATCATGAGTTTAAATTTGAAATCGTTCTCTTTCTACATGTGTAAGGATATTGCACACAATGATCCTGCTAAATACTTTCAAATAGGGATGAATCTTTTGACAGCTATTATTTTTAGTTTTCTTTTTCTGAAGTTGGTAAGAGTAGAGAGAAGCATACTATAGGAAGCACTGTTTGAACACAACATTGATTGATTGATATTTGAAGGCTGTTTGTCATTAAATTAATGAAAGGTTTCATCTATCTTCATGTGACCCCTTATGGAATGAAATTAGTCGTACATATTATTGGACTTAAAATATTTAGTGCAAAAGCTAGAAAAATGTTAGTCGAGTGAAGAAACGTGGTAGGGCACACTTTTAGATGTGCAAGTGACATGTGGGTTGTGGCTCTGAAAAACAACTTCCACCAAAGGAGAAAAAGGAAAATGACATTGAAGATGACGACACATAATAACTATCATATTTTAATAATTTTTTTAACAATTTTTTCACAATATATAATATCTTATTATTTTATTGATATATTTGAATTTATTTTTGGATTATAATATTTTAACAACATTTTTTTTAATAATTTTTTAACAATAAATTATGTATTATTATTTTATTAATTTGTATATTTAAAATGAATCAATCATTATAAAAAATTTGAAAAAAAAAAGTTGTTAAAATATATTTTTTTTTTTTTTAAAACAAACTAATCATAAGCTATTACCTATGTTAAAAAATTGTAAAAAAAAAAAGTTGTTAGTTTTCTAATAACTCATTTGCATAATGGCGGTTAGATTTATAAATAGTTCAAAGTTGACTATTTTATGTGGAGAATTCCATCATGCTATAAATTTTATTTAAATGGGATCCAATGTATGGTCTACAAATCTTAAATTTTATTTAATATGTAAGACTGGGCAAGTGGTTCATATTATCATCTTTATTAATTGGAATCTTCTTTTGTCCTTTGTGGTGTGTTTGGTAGAATAGTGAGAGTAAAAATAGAAATGATACAAACAAATAGGTTTATTTTTGTATCTTATTGATAATTTTTTTATTCTATTTTTCATCCATTTTTACTATTTGTTTCTATACTTCTTTTGTTTTATTTTCTGTTTGTTTTCTACTAAAGAAAAATATAAGCTTTTCGTGTAAGTTCGAGTTAATCTTATTGTTTTACTTTTTTTCGAAAGCTTCTTCATGAACTCTTTCCGTTTGAAGTCGTTTTCCTTTTAAAACTTTTAAAAATATATAAGTTTGAAATCAATTTTCTCAAGCAATTTTCCCTTCCTAACAAAGATTGCATTTGCTTTCTATTAAAAGACGAGACGTTGAAGTCTTGATTATTGCCTTTGTTTTATTTTTTAACCTCAATTCCTTTTATATGAACAATTAATTCTAAAATGCCCCAAATCCAAAAAAAAAAAAAAACTTTTATAGTATTCATTTGTAGTTCATATTTCTTATTCTTCAAAGAATAATTCATGTTTTTTTTTTTCAAATGATAACATTTAGATATATAAACAAAGAGAAAAACAAGTATGGTACTACATCCTTCTCTCACACTACCAATTTTCAAAGCAAAGTGCACGAAATTTCGTGTCGTGTCATTTCTAACTAAAACTGCAGTTTCAACAATTGCCACAGAAACTATCCTGTTTGGGCTATTTCTTTGTGCACCCCATCAACTCTTACTGCACTCCACATATTTTTAATTCCATTCCTACCCTTCTGGATTTTATTTGAAGTTGTCTTGGTGGAGACCTTCCCATGCGCAGCTTACATGTGTTGTGGTATGGGGTCTTTGAAAACTATGGTGAATGTGTTGCTTAGCCGTTGGTGAGGTATTTGGGAAGGTGGTGACGATTTGCACAACTGAGGATCGTTTTGAGATCCTGGAATGCAGTATGGTTCTCATTTTCATGGTGCATTCTTGGTTACCGGAAAACTTGATCCAGAATAGGCTTGGGAGGGGTAAATTGGTTTTCGGATGATTTCAGAGTAATAGTATATGGTTCTGGAAAATTGATTCCATATCAGTTGAGTTGATTGTAGTTCGTGTTAGTATTATGGACCTTCTTTTAATACTATAAAATATTTCTTAGTGTAGTTGGAGATGTAGGCATAAATATTGTATACTCAACCACGTTAAATTCTTGGATCATTTATTAATTTTCTTCTTTTGTCTTGTTCCTAACTATTGGTATCAAGAATCAATTTCTTAGTATGCTTTGTGGTTGCAGTTTTGTCCAATTTTCCACATTAGAAAAGATTTGGTTTTTTTTCTTGGCAATCTGATTTCGAGAAATAATGCGAGCTTTCAAAAGTAGCATAGCAATGGCATGGGAAGAGGGGAAGGGGAAGATTAGAAGTTCAATGGTAGTGACTTCTAATTCTGGAAGATAAAGATAAAGGATTACCTATATATAAAAAAGTTGTATCTATCCTTAACTGGGTAGAAGCCAGATGACATGGAACAGTGAGATTGAGAGTTGTTAGATCGGCAAACACTCGATGTAATCTAGTTGACATTAGTCAAGAATGTTGCGTTCAACATTATGAATTAGAAAATAACGGTAGATTTGATGTAGATGGTCTCAAATATGTTTAAGGAGTCATTTGTAGTCAATAAATGTATTTGATTCGCAGGCTAGTCAATCTAAAAAAGGGTAAATGTATCTCGATTACTCTTCATATTAGTGAATTTAATACAATTATTGCATAATTGACATCATTGCAAATAACTTTTGATGATAACGTGAAAGCGTTAGTTCTATTATCATCTCTTCTGGATAGTTGGGGTGCAACTATTACTACAGTTAATAATTGTGCGAGTAATAGGAAGTTGAAGTTTGATCTTAAGCGAAGATGTTTGCATGAAAATATTAATGGAATCTTCTACTTCTTATTATAGTTTAGCATTGCGTACTGAAATTAGAGGAAGAAGTAGCTAGAAAGGTTATAATCAAGGCTGAGGTAAATCAAAGTCTAGAGGGAGATCATAAGCAAAAGTCCAAAATGATATCACTTGTTGGAATTTTTTAGAAAAATGGTCACTTTACAAATCAATGTTAAGCTTCAAGGAAGAACAACAACAAAAGAAGCAAGATAATGATCAATTAGAAAATGCAATAACTGATGAAATTGTACATACACCGATATGTAGTTTAGATAGTTCCATTGATTTATGGATTATAGACTCAGGTGCATCATTTCATACTCTACCTTCCTTAAAACTACTATTTCACTACGTTTTAGGAAAGTTTGGAAAAGTCTACCTTACATATGGAATATCTTTTGATATTATGAGAATAGGTGATATTAACTTCAGAAACTCTAATGGAAGCTTGTGGACTTTGAATAATGTCAGATATATTCCTGCCTTAAAGAAACAATTAATATCTATAAGGTAGTTGGATGATGAGGGACATTACACTGCTTTTGGAGAAGAATATTGGAAGGTAATGAAAAGTAATCTTGTTGTTACTTGTGAAAAGAAACAAAGATCTCTTTACATGATTGTAAATGAGGATATGATATCAGTTATAAAAGTTGGTTATAGGTTCTTTTTCTGACATCATTTAATTGGGCATATGAGTAACGTAACATCCTAATATAGGGTGTCATGAGTCATAATTAAACCAAAATATTTTAACATTCGTATAACACAAAACCATTTATAAAACCTCAACATTTAAAATGTGCGAAAATAAATCAAATCATATTAGTTCCAAAAGCATTTTCCAATTACATAGTTCTGAAATTAATGAAAATAACCAAGAAAATAATAATCCAATTACATTTGAAACATCTGCAACATTCTCTGCTCACGTATAAACCATTATACCATCATCACAACAGTCACAAACAACAACAACAAATAAATACGAGGTAAGCTACCATTAAAATAAACCATAACAATACAATATCTGAATATCAAATAAACACTACATACTAAAAAACATGCAAACTCCATCCTTATCGTTATTAACCTTTCGATCGTTAATCCTCTAATCACGTCAAAGTCATCATCATAAATTTCTCAACCCTTATTGTCATCATCAACATTCCCACGCAATCCATCAATCTATCGCCTCATTGATCGTATCACTATCATCACCATTATTTTCATAATCAAGAACACCATAACAACATCACCATCATCATTAACCTCATTATGAGCATTACTAGCATCATTGTCAAAACGATGTAGCAGAATGTTTAGTGTGAACAATAAACCAAGAAGGGGTGAATTGGTTTCTTATCGCAAATGTGTGCCTTTAATAATTTTCTCTTATTTTTAATTCTTTAGCAGATAATTTAAAACAATAATAAGAGTAAGGAAGAGAGAAATATGCATAGAGAATTATATACTGGCTCATATCACAAGGATCCTATGTTCAGTTGCTAATCCCAAACAGAAATTAATGTTTCACTAGCACAAAACCAATAAACTATTACAATCATACATAAAGATGAGTTTAAGGTTTAGAAAACGCCTTTCTTGTTACCACAAGAGATGAAACAAAATTCTCTTGAAGGCCACAAGGGATGAACACTTCCTCTGAATGTTTCACGAAGGATGAACACTTCCTTTGAATCTTCACAAAGGATGACAGACTTCACTCAACAACAACAAAAGCACTCAATCACAATCTTAGTGAAAGTTCTCGCTCTATGCCAACACCAGGTTCTCAAAGCCACAACACAAGGGTTACACAAACCCTAGAACACACTTATCACTAAACAAAATACTCATATATGTTTTTCGTGTTTTAGAATGAGAGTCTAAAACCAATATATAAAAATCTCACTCAAGGACACCTCCAAAAATCCGTTGTCAGCTTTTTCTCGCATGATAATTGATTATCCACTTATGGTAATCGATTATGCATTTAATAAATGCACAACGACCAAAAACATGCCAAAAAACTCCAACGACAAGTCATCATAATTGATTATGATAAGTCTTAATCGATTATGGATAATTAATTATCATAAGGTGGTAATGGATTATTCCAAAGACAAAAACATGAGTTTTTAGCAACCTTTGAAATCTCTTAGTGATAATCGATTATCTTAAGTTATAATCGATTATTGCAGAGTTTATGTGACTCTAAAACGAATTTTAAAGAATACAATACATGGAATCAACAACAAATAAAGTCCTATACATAAATCTACTCAATACAAAAGCTTTAATAGATAAAACAAGTCTTTATGAAGGTCTTCTTGTAACTTGAGCACTTGAGACTTGATTTGGACATCATCAAAACTTCTAACTTCAAGATTTTGCTAACAATCATCACTAGGAACATCATCATGAAAGACATCAGTCACACTCCTGTAACCAACCTTACACATCTGTTATACCGAACAGGCCCATCTGAGTCGTCCCACCCTCGCGGCTAAAGGACCTGTTTCCCTGTTCTGCAAGGGCTTACGAGTAAAAGCATCAGCGCATCACACACCGAAAGTATACTCAACAAACAAGCTGGAGTCTAAGCAAAACATCATTCCCTTATTCCTGTATCGCACGACCGAAGAAGGTGCAACACTCAAACACCATTCTCTTCCCGCATCCACAACCAAAGAGAGCCTTTTTATCCCGCATCGCACGATCAATATCACCAAACTTAGGATATACTAGGCACAACAAGTAGACATGTCCGTCACCTCAGCATGCATGTCCCTCAACAACATAACTTGATACCAACCAATAACCTTGTTTAGAAATTCACTCTCTTATAAAAAAGCATTTGCAAACAATTCCTTGAAGTATCTGAAAAACACAAGAAAACGGGGGGAAGGGGAGTTGAATAATGTTTATGGAAAACTTTCACAACCCTTCTGATATAACAAATTATCAAGCTCTTGAAATCTTCTTTTGAATAATTGTAAGCTCGACATAATATAATTTTATAATAATAACTTTTAGCGTGCTATTCAAAAAATAGATACTATAGCGTTTTGTTAAGAATTTCCTTTATGAAATAAATCGTTTAGCTTGGAAGATTCTTGTGTTTGAAAATAAAGCACAAGGTTTTCACAAGAGGATCATTTAACTAAGAGAAGAAATAATTGCACAAGAGATTTTATATTGGTTCGCTCCAATTGAGCTACGTCTAGTTTCCTCCGTAAAGGGTTCCATTATAATCTTCACACGATTGCAAGCACTACAAAAGATTGTATCGTTGAATGATACTTCCAGTAGTTCTTTAACGAGATCATGGTGTTGCACCTTTGAGATTAATCTCATGCTTGCGTGTCCACAATTATTAAGCCATGCTACTGCCTCATCTTTCATGGATACTTGAAATGAAACACTTTGAGACTGCAATTCATCTAGGTTTATTTTATACAAATCACTTTGAGAAATGAGAAATTTTGTTCAAAGAAAAGGAAAATAACACTATTTCTAAAAGGATTAATAAAAAAAGGGAATAATATATAAATTGGTAAATCAATCATCACTGCATTCAACAATGCACCATAACCTCTCAATAAATAAATATGTCTACACTTCAAGATATGAACTTGGATTTAAACTTATTCATAATATATGTTTATGGTGGGTATTAGAAGTTGAGATTTCTCTTTATGCTAAGATATGAGTTAGAATACTTTTGTTTCCGTACATAAATCATTTATAAATATATGTTTCCAACTTAATGACATGAGTACATTGGCCATTTTTAAATGAGTTAAATTTATATATGTGCGATTAGAGGAGTGGTGAAACTTGATAAGTGTACTATGAATAGTGTTGTTAAAATGAGCTATTTGATTTAGTCTAACTCGGTGTATTACGAGTTGGTCACTTAATAAGTTAATCCAACCCGACTCACCTATTAATGTCTACAAATTTTGCATTCGGTCTGACACACCATGAGTTGATGGTTTAAAATTGACTCATTTAATTATAAGTTTTTTTTTTCTTCAATCCTAAAAAATAATTTTTTTCTAATTAAATGCAAATAAAATCAAATTCTAATGATGTTAATAATATACCATAACAATAACAAATTGGGTGGATTGGTTAGCGAATCTAACTCACCTTAGGTTGGTAATCCAAAAAGATAACAAATTTTGTAATATAATAATATAACTTAAAAAAATTGAATGGGTTGGTGAGTCAACTCGACTCACCATGAGTCTAACCCAATTGAACCAGGTTATCAGTGGGTTGGGTTTAAAATTAACTAATTAAAATTTCATTTTTTTAAAACTCAATCTGACCTAAACTCGTGATGAGTCAAGTTAGTTCACGAATTCTAACTTATTTTGACAACACTAAATATGTGAGATTGTTGTGTTTAGACATGTTCCGATAGAATTGATATTACCAAAAAGTTTAATAAAAAGAAAAAACCTACAATATAAAAAGAATACGGTCTATAAGCAAATAGATATTGTTGTGTGAATACATTTTCTAATTTATTTATTAATATTTTATAAACATTGATTTTTTTTTTAATTTAATCATTGGTTTAAGAGGTTAACTAAATAATCAATACCAAAATTCACATGGTTTAGATATGAATTGGCCTTTTCCTTATCTGATATTTGAATATAACTTTACTTAGTTTAATATTTGAATTTTGAATTTATTCATAAACATTAATAAGATTAATAAAGAATAAAAATTTAATGTTAGAAAGTTATATGCAAAACAATGGTCTTTGAAATGCTACATTGAAAGTAGGAATTATATATGACAATTTAACAGAACTAAAAAAAAACGTGAAACTAAAAAAAATGTGAAAAATGAATGTTCAAATTTTAACAAGAAATATAAAAGCTAAGTTAATAACATATCTGACATAACATGTATACAAAATGTAGGTGAAAAATAAAGAGTATTGTTATAACAAATATATTAATTGGTTATTAATTGTTTATATTTTGAAGTAATTATTTATATGCACTATAATTTGGTTGAAAGTTTAACTGGTGATAATAGATTATATAGGGTGATAATATATTATAAATTCATATAATCAATCCTTTTCACATATTAATAAAATAGTATTTATTCATTATGCATGAAAACATAACTTAATTAACAAAATAATCTTTTTGTGAAAAAAATTCTAATATATATATATATATATATATATATATATATATATATATATATTATAAGAAATTCTTGGTAAAAGAAAAAAAAAATGTCAACAGTCCACTAATAAAAAATATTAAAAAATATGGTATTTAGAATACCAAGGATGTCTGATGTTTAGTTAATCAATAAAAAGTAAATAAACACCATAACAGTAAAATTGCCTACTTAACAGGGAACTAGACCATTTAAACGTTAAAGTAGTTGTTACTCTGAATTGAATCTTTTGCCTCGGATCTGAAGCTTATGTCTCTAATGTTACTTCTCTATCATCCTACACTGAACTCTTTTGCTTAAAATGCTTTTGAGAATTGTTTTTCCCCAATAACCAGACAAACATTATTTAATGATTCAGGTTACTTGGATCCATGTAGCAAAACTAAAAGCAAAAGCAAAGAGTTTTTTTCCCTTGAAAGATCCAAGCATGCATGCACAGTATTAAAATTTATTCCCTTTTGTTTTTTCAATCTTTCCATTTTCTTCTGCTTTCAATCTGCTTTTCATGCTACAAAAGAAGAAAGAGGGAGCCAAAAGCATAAAAGGGGGCAAGATATATATATAAGTACAAGCACAAAGATAAAGCCTCGAGCAAAGAACAAAGATCAGAAATGACCATGTACATGCATTATTATTTCATGAATGATTGCTTCTGATCACTATTATAGCATGATGATGAATAATTGACACTGTTGCAAAATTATTACTGACTAAAACTTTCATAATCTTTAACATTAACTACTAATTAAACAGTCAAATAACTGTTTTTGAAGCCAAAACTTAAAATAACAGGAACACATGTTGGAAGTACTACACTGCAATAATGCTATACCTGGTAACAAGCAACAAAGGATGGATGGATGAATTAAGGTGGAGGTTGTACAAAGTTACAACAGTGTCAGATACTAATTAATGATTAATTAATTAATTCCCATAGTAGTGGGGAAGGGTTAAAAAAGTGGGTGAAGGGGGGTAATAATAAGAACAAAAGTGCTGAAGATGTTTTGTAGTATCTGTTTGTAGATGGTCTGAAAAGGCAAAAGGCAGCCCTTTGGGTGAAACCCCAAAAACAGCAACACATAGCAGTGCTCCATCTATCGTTACCCACACACACTGACAGTATCAATCCATCAAAGGTGTGTCACCAGTGCAGTGCTAGTCCATGCTCAGTAAGTATCACTGACCACTCAAACAAAATTGATGCTCTCTCTTACCATTTTTTTATATAACAAAAATTATATTTTTCTTAATCACACAAACATTTAGATATATAATGTATCTATAAGATTTGTTCTGTGATAAAAAGTAAAAAAGAGAGGTAAAGAAGTTGTCATTGAACTCTTTTTACTCAAAATTATAAAATTACTTTGAAAATTTTGAAATAAAGAATAAGAAAAATATTAAGATGAATTGAAATGATTAAAGATGGTTAACCATGTTCTTTAACAAAAGATTAGTTATGAATATCTATCAATTTTTCAAACAATATCAGTCTCTCTTTCTACTGATATGTGTTTCCCTCTTTCTTTTTCTCTGCGTGATATCTATGGCTATGCAAATGCAAAGTTTTGAACAGTAGAATCTGTGACTGCCCCTGTCTGCATGTCTGTCTTTCATCTGCAGTCACTGAATACTCTTGACTAGCTCTTGGTGACTCTCTCTCTCATTATCACAGGAAAAAGTAGCATGAAAAAGAAAACGTCCTTTAATTAGATAAGACTGTCACTTCTGCCATTAAATGCAAGAACCTTAGCTTTCATTTCACTGTTTGTCTCCATCTTCTCGCACCCTTCTCTCTCTCAAAGAGACAACAGACAAAGGTTCAGTGTCTAATTCATTCATCCAAATCTTAGTTACAACGAAAATCTAACAAAGTAAATAACTACCAATGACTTGTCTCACCTCAATTTTTAACAAATTTTGTTTCTGCACATTTCTTAATATTAGACTTGTGAGGTCTGTCTCTAAAACTGAGAAGTGATAGAAAAATATTCCATAACACATCTTTCATACATAGGTTTGATCATTTTGTTTTATCATTGAGTAAATTTTGATAATCTTATAGCTTCTAAAAACAAGTTAAAAAATATATTGAAGAATGACTAACCTACTAAATAGTATTAGTAGAGAAAGATTCATATCATACTAATAGTATAATGGGTTGGTTAAAAAAGTTGTATAAATAAACAGTTGCTTAGCTCATGTCTCTTTGTGTATCTTCTAAAAACCACTACTAAGAAAAAAAAAACACCAATGGTATATTGTTTGCTAGATACTTTCTGTGTAATACTAATATAGTTAAAAAGACATTTTTCTTAGTTTTTTCTACATTTTATTAAAAGGTTTAACCATTAACATAGAAAAATATTTTGAAATACAGACCTAGAATGGTATTGTTTATAATTGTAAGAAATAAATCAGTAATTAAACCTGGTAAAGTAGAGAGAAAATGGATGAGAAGAGGTAATTTCAATCCATATTAGAGAATCCACTCTACACTTTATTGTTTGTTATTATTAATTAAAACCAAAAACCACTTCATTACTGTTATAACCTTCATCATCATCTTCTAAATCTAACTCCTCTTCATCTTCGTCACCGAACAAGTCATCCTCCCCAATCTGATCACAACTCTCGACAGTGTGTGGAGCGTGGCCATCACCAAAGGCACGAACATGGTCTTTGAGGGACCTCTTGTGCTTGAAATCAGAGCCGCAGATGCAAAACCAAAGCTTACCACAGTTTTTCTCGTGTGTCCTCCAATCCCCTCTCACAGCAAAAGGCTTACCACACTTTCTGCACCCAAAAGGCTTTGTTCCGTGCTTCCTCTTGTAATGAGTCTGAAGAGTCCTGAAGTCCTTCAATGGCCTTGACCTTGGATGGTCTATGTTGTTTTTGCAACCCTCAGCACAACAATAGCAGGGAAGCCTCAGCATTGAAGAAGCTGGTTTTGCTCCTCTCAGTGATTCAGGTCCTTTCCTATATTGTGAGCCGTGTCCCCACATGTGCATCTACTTTGTTACAATGCATTAGGGAAATTTGTATCACATACTATTGATTAATTCACCACTCGACCATGAAAGAAAAGCAATAAACTGCAAAAGCAAATGAAAATATATTCGTGCTCACAAAAATGTTTTTTGTCATGTATTTTGGTAAGAGGGCTAACAAAGGTACACAAAAAATGGGGTGGATTGAGGTTAAAATATAGGGAAGATAAGATGAGAAGAGAAAAACAATAGATATTTGATCATGAATAATGTTCAACATTCTTTTGGGTTGTGAAAGGGTTAATTAAATCACAAACTCGTGATTAAAGGTGATGGAAAGGGAAGAGCTAGAGATGACAAAAGAGTAGTGATTTTGAAACAAATCTCAGCTATTTTCTGTAAGAAAGAAAGCAGAAGCATTCAAAGAAGGATCAGTAATGGTGTCAAACTCAAACGTTATCTCTGATAAAAAAGAGGTGGTGTTTTTTCTTTTACATACTTTCGTTCAAATCCTTTTAACCTAGGTTTTAAAATTGATCATGAAATTATGATGGAGTTGATAGCTACACATTTTTTACTGATTTTTTGTTTTTTTTTTTCAGATGTGGTTGATTAATCACCTGCATGTTGTTGAAACGGTTGAACATTTTGTTGCAGACAGTGCAAGAGAACTGGGTGGGTCCGATGAGGATTTGAGCCGGAGAAGGGATCCAGTACTGGCCCTGAGTGGGAGCAGAAGTCAAATGAAGATCAGGCTTGGTGGTGGTGGTGGTGGTAGGACTGTTGGGTGAAGTGGCGGGATTGGGAAGGCCAATGTGAAGGGCCACAGTTACGCCTCTCTGGTCATCAGAGGTAGGGTTATGGTGATGATGGTGCAGAGTGGAAGGGAGGTTTGAGGAGGAGGAGGAGGAGGAGGAAGTGCCTTTGGGGTGGTGGTGCAGTTGGCCAGGAGGGCCAAGAGAGAGGGAAATGGAAGCTTCATCCACAGCCTCTTGATGATGATGATGGTGATGATGAGGTTCCAAGAAGGCAGTACTTCCAGGACAGGAAGATATGTAGGAGAAAGGGTGAGTTTGCATGGTTTGATCTTTGAGAAATGGTTGATGGAGTGTCTTAATGTTATTGTATGATATGGTGAGAGAAGGTGGTGGTTAGGTAGGAGAGAGTAGAATAGTGAGGGAGAGAGGGTTTTGTGAGTGTTGTGTTGTGTGAGAATGTAAGTGGGGACGAGAGAGGCAATAAATAAACAAATCTCGAGGATGTTAACTTTGGCTTCTTGCATTTTCAACATTGAAAAACAGTTATCTCATCAAGAAAACAGCTTATAATATATACCAAGTTTTATAATGTTCATGTGAAAAGCTGCAGATAAAACGTGGTCATGCAGTAATCACAGACATCCTTAAAAGCTTTGACACTGTAATTAAAATAGATATCACAGACTTTTTCCTAAAACATTGCAATGTACACATCTAAAATCAACATCAACACTAACCAATCCAGCTGGTTTTGAACTTTTTTTTTTCTGAGTTGCTTTAAAAATGATCAGAGTGTTTTTTTTTTTTGTATAAAAGTTAATTAATTATGAATAAAAGTTTGTATAAAACTGTGTTGGAGTGGCATGAGTGTGTATGCGTACGTGGAATGAAGGAAAAATGTTGATATGATGCATTTTGGCGTGTTTGGGAATAGAGGAGACACAGCACCGGCAAAGGAGGAAAGTGTGAGAGGAGCAATGAGGCAAAGGAGGATGCAATGCATAGAATATCGCACCAATATACGACACTATAGTAGCAGCACTGCCATAACCTCTTCCTTTCTCTCTCTCTGTCTCATATATATTAGTGTTTCATGCTACCATCAACATTATATTCTCAAAAGCCTATGTACAACTCTCTAAAATCTTCTTATTACTCTTTTTTCCTTGTGCTTCTTTTTAACTAAAACAGTACCACTTTCTTTTATCTTCTTAAACATTTCCATGGAAAATCAATATGAAAGAACTTCTCATAAAAAAAAAAACATCACACACGTTACTTTAGTTCTTAAGTCAAAAAACATTAATATATGTTTTGGCTGCATGTGAAACATTTCTAAAGTTCTTTTGTTTGAACAAAAATCATGGGAGTAATATCAAAATGAGTTCATTTTAATATACAAAACAATAATTTATATCGTATATCCATCTTTTCTTCCTTTTTATTTCCACTCCATTTCCTTCTGATTTCATTCTCTATACCATAATTTGCCATATATATTTTTAGTTTTTCTCAGTTCCTTTATTCACTTTCCATTATCTACATTTACTTCATCCTATACACGGAACCAATTTTAACTTTTTCCTTAATAATAAGTTACTGCATGAAAATTTTACTTCATCCTATGCATTATTTCTAGTTGATCTAATATATTCTTATCTTTATTGAATAAGAAATCCTTAAAACACTCTCTCGTGCAAAAGTGTATACATAGCGAATGTGATATATGTGGGTGATTTGATACTAAATGGAAAACCTAACTAATAAAAAACTTTATTAAAATAGATTTTACATAATTCTAATATCATTTTAAAAGTAAAGTTTTAAATTTAACCCTATAAAATTAATTTATAATAAGATAAAATTTGTATTAATCTTATTTATCTTCAATATATTTTATACTTGTTGAAATCATTAAAAAGTTTAAAATAACTGCAGAAATGGGTTATGTCCGACATATATTTACAAATGGACAGTGATACATTGACATGTCTATGTGGTGAGAACACTCAAATGATACGTTAGTGTTCAGTTTTTCTTTCTAAAATTATTCTATCATCCTTAATAAATATTAAAAAAAAGTGAGATCCAGCGTATCATATGAATATTATTTTAAGATACCATGTCAAAGTAACTTCTATATGCATTAAAAACACAATTATAGTAAAATTTGTGTGTTTTAATGAAAAGAAAAAAACATACACATATATAGTGACTTTTTCCCCTAAGTTGTATTGTTTTTGAATTGTATTGTCTGTGTTTTATGATCATGTTGCTTTCTATTTCTGATATTTTGGAGCCTAAAATGGAGTCCTTTTTGATAGCCCTAGACTGTGCAGGAAAGCAAAGGGTGAAGTTGAATAATTGTGAGGCCCTTATATTAATATTAAGAATAATGTTGATGTATGGGTGTTGTGCCCACATTTACTCTGTCTAAAAAGTTGAGAGTGAGTGGGCGATGGCACAGTCCCTTTCCGTTTCAGAGAGACTGAGAAAAATCACGAAAAATGGAAAAGTGAGAGGGTATAAGAAGAACACAGGGAGTAGACATGGAGAACTGTAGAAGGTGGAGGCGTGTGTGTGTGTCTCTCTCTCCCCCACTTTGTTATTACCAGAAAGGATACTGAGAGCGACCCTGATGTTGATGCTGATAGTGATGCTAATGCAACGGAAGTGATAGTTGCACTGTGTAATTACAACGTAAACCAACACCTTTCTGTCTCCACCACCATCCAGTCACAGATTGTAGAAAGGGGAAACATCTTTTTTAATAATGTCTTCTCTCTCACACCATGTGAAACGGGGTTTTCTCACAAACATACACCAAACAATAATCTATCACTCATGACATGCAAAAAATACATACAAACAGACAAATATAGTCTGTCAAATCAACCAATACCACAGTTTCACCCACCCAAAGCCTTTATTAACCTTTATTTTACCCTAATAACATACTAAATCATATGCTTCTTCTAAACTTTAAGGCTTTGTTTATTTGGAAGAGATGATTATTATACTGTCATTCTCTCCAAATCTCTTCATTTTCGTGGATGATGAAAAATTTATACATCCTGCAAATCGCATCAGTTCCTTCCTCACATTTCGTTTGAAGTGAACATGAAAATCATCGTATTTCGATCAAAAGAAAATATAACTCATACTTTCATCATTGAAAATCCGACCAATAATTCATTATTTTATTTTCTTCTTTGTTCACTTACTTATTTTAACCTTTTTTTAAGAAAAAAAAAAAACAAAATCTTTAGTAAACATACCGTCAATGCTCAACCATGTCTTGAACAGAATTTCCTCAAACACATGGGGAAATCATCAAATGAAATCATTAAAAGAATCTTCCTGATTATGGACGCGAGAATCTGTATGTATTCACTAAAAACCATAAAAAATATGTAGATTGGTAAAACTTTTACAAGGCTTTAGTTAAAAGTCCAATCATAAACATTAAAATAATAATAGTTAGGGGAATGAAGTTATACTATTATGACAGTATTTTATTATAGTGATAGGGTATAAAATATGGAGATGTCAAATATCAACATTCATGTAATAAGGGAAATGATGAAAATTTGTGGACACAAAAATCGTATGAAAAAGGTGGCAAAGAGAACTTTAGAAAAAAAAATTATGAAATAAGTTTTCAAAAATTGTTTTGTGAGTCATTTCTATTTTTTCAAATAATATTAATAATGAAAATTTGTGTAAGAATCTTTTCTAATTGATTATCTTTATGCTTTTGGTAGAAAAACTAAACTTGTATTATGGACAAAATCTATATATAATATTAGAAAATGAATTTGAATACTATAAACAAGAAATATCATTAAGATAGACTTTTAATCATGACTCTGATATCATGTTAAGAAGTAAAGTTAAAACCTAACTTAGTCTCACAAAATCAATTTGTAAAATAAAATTTGCACTTCATATATTATAATTTGGTCTTGTATCTAGTCATTTGAGACTTTCAGAAGAAATTTTGGTTAGAACATGTATTTGAAAAAAAAAAGGAACATGTGTTAGACAATTCCAAGTTTTGAAGAGCAACATTGTTAATTGCGGTAGGGCAAATTTATTAGACAAGACTGACATATTGATATAAATTTACATAAAGTTAAAGTAAAAAACGGGTGATCTGGCGAGGTATTATTAGAACAGTAGAAGGTGTGTTGGATTTTGTAAAAAGAGAAGAAGAAAAAATGTGGAATAGTTCACGTGTTGGCACGCCCACATAGTAAATTTTTGGGTAACCCTAGTTTGGATATTAGTTATTGTAATGTTTTGGCACCACTGAGAATCTTTTGCATAAGTACCATCACGGGATACAAATGGAGAAATTCTCAATGTTGGACAAAAAGTCAGAGAAATATGGGATGATTCTTTGTCTTGCCTACTCAATCCATTAATGCGAGCAGGGTACGTGAACAGTTTGCAACTTTTGATGATAATAAAAAGGAAAGAAGAAAGTAAAAATTAAGAAAAATGAAGGGGACAACATTAATGGGCCGAAGCAAATGGTTGGTGTGGGCCATGTGTTGATTGGACATAGCCCAAAACATAAATAAAACCTTTGATTGACTGTCACACCCATCCCATCAGCAAGCATCTTTCTCTAAGCTTTCATTGAGAGAGTCCACCAAAAGGGCTAGTAAAAGGTGAGGTACAACTTCTACTTTCAGAACTTCATCTAAGCTAGGTTCATTATGCCTAGCTTCTTGTAGGGCTCTACCCTATTTTTATCTATGGCTCATATTCAGTTTCCACTCTCCTACACTTTCTAGTTGTTTAATAATAAGAAGAAACTACATATAGCATAATATTTACCAAACACATAACTATTTAAACAATGGAATGAATTAATGGCCGTGAATCTTGGACTCCCCACTTATCACTGATGTCTTTCCCTTTTTGCTTCAAGCTGATTTGATGTTACTCTGATTTTTCCACTCACCACTGTTCTCACTTGTTTAATGTCCATTGCAAACACCAATTCAGTCAAACTAAATCACAATCAAATTAAATGACCCGCTTCACCTTTCCAAACTATTCCCAATCTGTATCTTTAGATACATAACTTTTCTTTTTCTACTTTAGATCTCACCCCTTTTAATAATTTAGGTTGTAGGTTGTTATACACGTATATTTTCATCTCGATAAGATATTATTTGTTTTAGACTAAATTTTTAGTAAGATTTATTTTCTATATCATTTTAAAAAATTTCTTACTAATGGAAGTATTTTATATGTATATAAATTTATGTCCATCTCTTATTTTATTTGATGTGAAACTTTATTTATACTCAACAAATTTGACACTAAATTTTTAGTAAGATTTTTTTTTATCATTTTAAAAAACCTCTTATTAATAGAGGTATATGTATATAAACTCATGTCTATCTCTTATTTTATCTAATATGAAATTTTGTTTATATTCAACAAATTTAACACTAAAAAATGTACAATTTTAATGTGTTTTCTGTATATAAAAATATGTTGTTTTCTAAATTTATCGAATATACTTCAAATTATAATTTATACAAGAAATTGCTTAACAAGTTATGCATAATTTATAACAAAGCCTTTGTTAAATAACATTCCTTAATAAAAAGTTACTGTATCTTTATCTGTATCGCAGTTGTTTCAATTTAATATGCTGAATGCATGTACAACAGTTACTAATGGTTATTGTTTGTTTCAGGAACTGGAAAAATGATGGCAAAAGCATTATTGAGTTGAACTAGGTCAAAATATAATTGTGACAGCTATTGCTGTACATGTTAGCTCTTCCCAACATAATTTAGATTAGTGTTAATTCTATGTATGTTTTTTCATGGAAAGGTAGGAATATACTTTTTCATTGTTGATATTCACTAAATTATCAGTGAGAGTGAAATCCATATTATGGTATACACTTTATAATTAAATAATTGTATAGAAGAATATCCCTATAATGAATTCTTATTAAATTTTTATGGAAGTATACCAAACTGTGTTATTAATGAAAAAAAAAATGTTGCTTTTGTTATTAATGAATTAATTTGGACAAAGTTAACCAGCAAGATTATCTAGCACTATATGTGAAAATTTATACCAACCTTATTTATGACTCAAGTTCCAAACAAAAGTGTCCAGTATTCACATGGAGGACATTATTACAGAGACTCTGAACCGTGCTAAACACAGTGACAGCATAACTGGCCTTAATGAGCTTGTCCTTACATAACCAGCAGAGGAAATAACATTTTCCCAGACAACATCAAACCGTCAACTCAACAGTTGAAAGAGGAACATCCTCTGGAATCAAAATCAACACTGTCAAAACACTCATGTCATTTCAGATTAACTTAATTGCTGTATATGTTGATACGGAATTAGGGTTTAGGAATTATTAGGACACACCTTTGTGAAAAGAAGAAAGAAAGTGCAACACACATGCATGCATGTTGTTTGTCACCAAATGAAAAAGATGATATTTCTCTTCAAACCCCACGTGACCAAAAGGGGTCCAAACTTGGATAAGGGCAAATTTTTCTTTCTGGTGCATATTAGGTTATTAAGAAAAGCGACATTTTTTTAGGGTAAGTTACTGAGATGAGATGAGCCCCACTGAAAAGCCATATGGGTTCAATGGCTTGGCTACTACTGCAAAGGCAAAGTCTTAAACTAGTCCAGATTTTGAAAGAGGGTTGATGAAAAGGAAGAGAGAGAAGAAATAAAGCTTTGGATTCTATGACATTGATTGAATGAGATGGGCCAAACAAGTACAGAGAAGAACTGTTGGTCATGCATGTTGAGAAGGGTTTGTGAAATTGGTATAAGAGGGACTTTGAACGAAGGAAAGAGAAAAATAAGTATTCCAAATTGTTGTTCTTGTACGAGAAAGGAAACTCGGACAAAACCAACAGTGGCATCTGAGACTCTCATAGCCGCCCCATCATTGATACGTCACTGCCTCATTTCACAGGTTCTGTTATCCTATTCTCAGCTACCCATTATTCAATGTTCTTAGATCTCTCTTACAGACACTACTTTCTAACTGGTCATAGACTACATCTTTGACTCCAATTTAATTGCTCATTTGTTTATGCAGATTTTGATTTACCGATTTTTTTTTTAGGATGTAAAGTTGATGATGGTATTTGTTCTTAGTTGTAGATATGCTCCGTCTCATAAGTTAATAGTTCACTGTAAACAATTCATTACATTCATTAGTTACCTATTGTATAACCGTCTAGTGAGATAGAACAATATGGTCCAATAAGTTAAAAATATTTCGTAGACCGGTCGATCAGACAACATGGACTGAGCAGTCACTCTTAAACAACAAATAAGATTGATGATTATTAGCTTAAAGTTAAAACACGATTATTACCGGTTGGGCCGTAATTAGGCCGACACTAATCCGAAATTCATTCTAAAATCTATAAATACAGATTTGAGGTAGTGCGGTAGGTTGGTTACATTCTACCGATTTTTTGTTGATTTTGGCATCATAGGACCTTCTACAGGTAAACTCCTAATGTCATCGAACAAAGTGAAAGACGAACAATGACTAGGACAAGCGGTTGAAGGAATGGAACTTAGAAGACTTATAACCTCGACCCCACAAACTGAAACAATTGTAAAAACAGATTTGTTAGAATTATTATATCTCAATATCTATGTAATAATTTAAAAATATCTTTGGAACTTTAACAAATTTTATTTACTATTTTAAGAAAATGAAACTATAACTAGAGCAAAAACTATTTTTTATAGAGACTTTTATATCATTTATAATTATCTGATATAAAAAGTGGCACACTGCTATAATTATAAATATTTTAAGACTTTCTACATCGATTCTAGCTCCAATCGGTATAAAAAGTAGTATGATAACAAAATTGTAATAAATTACAAACCTTTTGTACTACAAGAAATATTGCTATTATATACGGATATTTATATGCAGATTGTAATCCTTATGTAATACATGTATTACATACATATTTTGAAAAAGGAACTACATACGAATATTATTACATACGAATTTTTACTTACTAAAAATCTATATGTAAAGTTGGCGCGTGGTGGCGGGAAAACTAGCTAAGGATAAGATCCGTATGTAATTGCTAGAATCTATATGTAACTAGAAAATTGTGTTAGCTATCGGTGTTGGAGTTCGTCGTTCAGTTGACGAAGTTTTTTGTCACTGTTGGTTAGGGTGACGCTGAGAGAGTACCTTCTTTTGGTAAGTAAACCCTAATGCTTAGAAATCCATAAAATCGTAAAATGGTGAAGAATGCGAACTCTAATCTCGATTTTTTATTTTTTATTTGGCACATTTGTGGTTCAGCCCGCAAGACGTAATTGGATTGTTAGCACGCATCAATTGAGGCGACTGTGTTGCGGTTTAACAAGATTCAAAGTGGTATTAAGGACTAGGACATATACCACTTCGAGTTAATGACTATAATCGGTATAGAATGTTTAATTTTCTTCTTTCTAGCTTTTGTGTTTCACCTCATTCACCTTTCATGCAGTGACTGAAACTCTCTTTCTCCCTTCTCGTGAGCAGTTTTGGTCTTCATCTTAGTTTTTCCTTCCATTCCAATCACTCTCCTCCTTCCATTTCATCTCGTTCTTGACTTGAAGCTCTCCTTCTTCGATCTTGTTAGTCGCACTACTATCTCGCCAACATCAAGACCTCCTTCCATTCCATTTGTTATCCCCACGTTCGTCTACTCATTCCCACATTCGTGTCTCCTCCAACTTTAAGAACTTATGCATTCACAAATGTTTGAGCATTCTTCTTAGCAGTATTCACGAAGGTGGTTGGGCGTGGTGTTGTGGTGTTGCCTTTGTGTGGTGTGGTGTTTCCTTCGCCATCCATCTCCTCTGCATTTTCATCATTAAAACAGGTTAGCATATAAACCTAATATTTTCATTATTTTACCGTTGATGTCTTTATATTATTTTGAATTTAAAAGCCATGAATGTTGTATGTTGGGTTCGTGCATATTAAATGTTAGAAAAAGAAGGAGACAGTTATAAGTAGCATTAAGAAGAGAGAATATGGGTTGTGAGAAGCTCAAGCAATGCACAAGTTGGCCAACTTGAATGGTAATGGGGATGAGTTCTGATTTTTGATGCAGTGATGCAAAATAAAGATGGAGTTTTTTAGTATTTGTCAAGTTTGTATTTACATTTACATTTAGCATTTACTAGACCATCATGTTATTGTTGGAGAAATTATTGCATATTTAAGATTCATTTGGTTATGGTTGGAGAAATTATTGCATGATATACAAGACCAGCATGTTATTAAATCTTTTTAATTTATTGTGGTTTGGGAGGAAGAAGTGTTGAAATGCTTGATGCACCATTTATGTATGTTTAAGCCTTTAGATAAAAACCATGGTTATTTAGTATCTTTTATGGGATTTGGTTTTTAAAAGAATAATGAAAATATAAGTAACTATTACTTTTTAAATTGTGATAACCATCCGTTAATTAATTTATGTGTAGTTTTTGTGCATTAATTCCACTCCAAAAAAATTTCATAAATGATCAATAAAAGCAACGTCTTTTTAGAAAAGATTTAGCATTTGTTTGTGCGTATAATTTTTTAAAATTGTAAAATTTAAAGAAAATTTCCCACGGCAATTATCCTTCGAGTATTCTGATGGGTGTTGTCTTGAACAAAAAATTGTTGCTTTATGTGCATATTCAAGTGTTTATTCTGTGTGTGGTCTAAGCTCTAAAAATTCCAATGCAATATGTAGGATAAAGCCTAAAACAATGCTTTCCCTTTGTTTTCTTTCTCTTTTTCAATCTCATATCATCATTGTAAATGAACTGGACCTTTCCATTTCTGCAGAATAAAGGGGAGATTGACTGCGAAGAGAATCCTACCTTATCAAAGTTACAGGTACCTGGCAGAACAAAAATGTTCCAGTTGAAGCACTTCACTAAAATGACCATGTAGAAGAGGTTTATAGACAGATGTATCATACAAGTTGCAATAAGAAATTGCAGAAAACAAAAGTATTGTGTGTCCTTTTACTAGTAATATTGTTGTTTAGCAATTATTTGTGACTAACCTTCTGAAATGTTATATGCAGTACTACAAATATGTGCTTGAAACTCCATATGCTCTAACTGGCACACACAATCTTGCCAAAGCAACAGCAAAGGGAAACACTATTGTTCTTTCTAGTTGTTTATACAAAAATACTCAGCAATGCATTGGTCACCATTTCAAATTTTGTGTTTGGAGGTTGAATCATGTTTAAATGCTTTAACTTCATATCAGTATGACCTTTTTCTTCTTTTGCATATACCTCATTGAATAAATTCTTAATGTTTTCATCTTTGTAACCAAAACCTAGAATTAAGAAAGTAGATAAATAACAACTAGAAGAAGAGAATAAAGATGTTCAATGTAGTAGCCGATTCATTGACTTCATTATCAATGGTTTTCCACAAGTATACCAGAAAGTAACATGAAGAGTCTTAATGGCTATAAGATCTTAATTTTGCTAGAATTTGTATTAAAGCTACACTAAATATTTTAGTTCATTACATTTTGGAAGCCTTGGTTTTTATTCTAACTTTTTTATTTTCATTTTGTTGCTTCAGGTTTTTATTTACATTGCATTGATTCTTTGTGATGGACTTCTTTTTATCTTCTTTTTATATTATTCTTTGTGATTGACTTTTATACTATTTTACAATCTCTTGAAGAGTATTTGTAAAAATTGTAAATGTGATATGCATGCTTATGTATATACAATGTAATGTTTTGAATATTGTAATTTAATGTATGAATTGATTTACTTGTATTGTTTGGTTTGATGAATTTTAAGATTTATAAGTAAATTGAATGGACAAGATAATAAAAAAATATTGTAAAAAAATTTTAGTTTTTTTATGATGAAATTTATACTATGTGTCATAATAGCTTTTTATACATATTATGATTGGTAAATGAAACTCTATCATAGTAAGATTATTATGACAGATAGTCGAAAGTACATCATAGTAGTAGGATATAATATAAGAGGTAATCAAAAGTATATCATATTAAGTTAAATGTATTAGGACATATAATCAAAAGTATGTCATATTAAATTAAATGTATTATGACAAATAATCATTAAGTTAAATGTATTATGACACATAATCAAAAGTATATCATAGTAAAGTAATTTCTTTATGACAAATAATAAAAAATACGTCATAATAAGTTGGACTGAAAAATTTTTAATTATCATATTATAAAAAATGTAAATTTTTTATGACGTCAAAACATCTATAAAAATATAAAGACTATTTCACCTGTCATAGAATGTCTTATTTACTATCAACCCTAACTCATTTCTCTATTATTTTTCAACTACTTATTTTTTTTTTCAAACATTTATAAATAATGGAAGGAACAATTATTACATACCAAAACTATACTATCTTAATAAAAACAAACTCAAATAAAATCATAAGATCAACCCAGACCATATTTTATATTGCATATATTATATAATATAATATAATATAAATAATGAATGATACGCAGCATATTATCAAATATATTTTTTGGTTTTCATTTAAGGACAGTTTGACAATTATCTAAGACATTTTTGTTAACCGATATGAAAACATTAATCTATCTTGTTGAGAGATCATTTCCTTCTATTAGACTAAACTTTAGATGTAATTATAACTATGATATCATATGCTTAATGGAATTGTCTGAAACATGGGAATGGGGTTGCCGAAGGGTATGTGTTTCGGTGTAGATTTATAAGACTGAGAGACTAATCTGGATGTCGTGGTTTTACTGCTTTCCGATACTTGAACTGGGTTCTCTGATTATCTTCTTTCCGCTTAGGCCGCTCGATCGCCTACAATCTTGGCTGTTCGGTGATCTTCAAGCTTTGACCGCTCGGCCACCTTTCCGGTGGAGAGGGGGATGTACCTACAAAAGGCATTCTGACGCCCAAGTCAGGCGTGTATTGAAGAACCTCGGCTCTTGATTGAATATTTAGTGAAGGGTTTTCACTATTTGAGTATTTGAGAATATTAGTTGATTGTGAGTAAACTCTGAATGGAAAGTGATTAGAAGTACCTGGCTGGTGGCCCTGACCTTGTATTTATAAGTTGTCTCATGGATCTTAAACTGGCATAAGCCCAATAAAATATAAACAGAATAAAATATAAACAATCTTACCTGAAAATCTGGTTAATTGCTAAATATCTTTAAGTAGATATTCTTGATTATCCTTTGATTATTTTATCTTCTGCTTATCAATATCTTTAATAAGATATTCTTTAATAAGATATATCGTAACCAGTCGGCCTTGATATCATACTGTACATTATGCCCCCATGTTCGAGTTAAGCATTCGGCTTTAGCCGAAGTTAACTATAGGACTTATGAGTTCGAGGGAGGTTGTTCTCGTTGTGTTGTAAGGCTGGATGACCAAATACCTGAGGCCAAATACCTGAACACTTGCAATCATGGAAGGCTGAGCAGTTGAGGCCGAGTGGCCGAATACCTGTAAGGTCGAACGGCCGTGTACCTGAATACCTAAGGCCATGGAAGGCCGAGCAGTAGAGGCCAAATGGTTGAATGCTTGTGAGTGAGTGTTTATCGGGGAAATGCCTTTACCATTCGGTTGATAGTTCATGAGGGATTGTCTTTGATTTATAGTCCATCGGGGACTGTCTTTGATTTATAGTCCATGGGGGACTGTCTTTGATTTATAGTCAATGGGGGACTGTCTTTGATTTATAGTCATGGGGGACTGTCTTTTGCCCTGTAGGGCCGATTGGCCGAATACATATGGGGTTGAATGATTGAATACATGTGAGGCCGAATAGCCGAGCACCTGTGAGGCCAAATGGCCGAGTAGCTATGAAGCCGAATGGCTGAATGCCTGTGAGGCCGACTGGCCGAGTACCTGTGAGGCTGAATGGCCGAGTACCTGTGAGGCTGAATGGTTGAGTACCTGTGAGGTCGAATGGCTGAGTACCTGTGAGGCCGAAGGGCCGAGTACCTGTGAGGCCGATTGGCCGAGTACTTGTGAGGCCGAATGGCCGAGTACCTGTGAGGCTGAATGGCCGAATACATGGAAGGCCGAATAGCAGACTGCATGAAATAAAAGTTATAATAAAATCATAAGTATTTACCCCAACAAAAGAATTCAAATAACAGAAGTTTGTGCCTTAAGAAGTTGAAATAAATATGATAGTAATGTTCAACTAAAGTAAGTTTTGAGATTTGTCTCATTCCCCTGTTAGGAAGAAATTTGTATCATATCTGTTAGTCGATACGTCCCCGAACTAAGTGGTAAGGGCTATGACTACGGCTACGACTTCGTCTATGTTCGGCCTTTTGATATGACCAGTCAGTTTCTCTACGCTGAGACTTTTCTCTGGTAGGACTCTTTGTTCGGGTCCTTTCTTCTACGAATTTCTGCAGATGGCCTCCTCGGATGAGCCTTTCTATCTCATCTTTCAGCGTAAAGCATTCCTCTGTTGTATGTCCATGGTTCTGATGGAACTGACAACTTTTCCTTTCGTCAGCGTCCTTTGGAGAAGACTTTTTTCGAATTGTAAGAAGTTCAGTATTCAGAGCTTCCTCAAGAACTTTTACCCTGGGTGCGTTGAGGGCAGTGTAATAATTATACCTGGGTGTTCGGACGAAATCCTTATGAAACGTACCTCCACTTTTGTCACTTCTGTTGAACAGCTGTTTGCCCTCCTTTTGGCTTTCGCTTGTAGAGACTTCTTGTTGCTTCTTTCTTTGTGAGATTCGCATATCCTCCATACAGATGAATTCAGCTACTCTTTCTTGGAGTTTTTCCATAGTTTTTGGTGGTCGTGCATACAATTTTTCGGCAAAATATCCTAGTCTTAGACATGAAGGTAAATTATTGATAATAAAAGAGTGATTTACCTCTTTAATTCGTCGTGCGGTTTCAATATACCTTTTCATAAAGGCCTTCAAAGTTTCCCCTTTCTCTTGTTTAGTATTTACCAATTCAGCAGCTGTCAGCTCTTGTACACGGCTAGATGCATATTGCCTTCCAAAGAGGGTTTGTACAGTGGCAAAACAATCCACTGTATTTGGAGGAAGAGTGTTGTACCATGACAATGTCTCTCCTTTGAGTATAGTGAAAAGGCTCTGCACAGGACTGGGTCACTGTTGAAGTAAAATGCCATTGTATTGGCGAATGCTCTCATGTGATCATCTGGATCGGTTGAGCTATCATATTTGTCAAATGTAGGAGGAGCTTTCTACGACATGGGTGCCTGCATGATTGCTGTTTGAAGGGCAGTAGATCGATCGGTCTTATAGTCTGCAAATGTGTTGGCCCTCTTCTTCCTCAGTTGTCGTTTGGATTACCATTCGGATTGGTGTTGTCGTTGGTATTATCGGTCAGGTTGGCATTACCATTGGCATTACCGTTCGGGTTGGTGTTACCATTGGTATTACTATTCAGGTTGGTATTGCCATTGGTGTTACCGTTTGGGTTGGTGTGGTGAGATGGCTCTTAGTCACGGCGGGTTCCACTGTTACCAGTATGATCTTGTTGGGCTGACGACGCCGAGTGTTGCTCGGATCGAGCCCGTTCGTTTCATAGCATTGCAATCTCTTCTTCATGTTTTCTTTGCATATCTTGTTGAATTTGCGCCTGTGCTTGCAGTTGCTCCTGCATGGTTCGTGCTTGTGCTTGCATCTGTTCTTGCATTTGTGCTATCAACTCTCTGGCGGTCTGTTGTTCGTCCATGCTCCTTGTGGTCACCATTTGGGCTTCTTCTATCTACTCTCGGCCCCACGGTGGGCGCCAAAATGTTTCGGTGTAGATTTATAGGACCGGGAGACTAACCTGGATGTTGTGGCTTTACTGCTTTCTGATGCTTGAACTGGGTTCTCTGATTATCTTCTTTCCTCTTGGGCCGCTCGATCGCCTACAATCTTGGTCGTTCGGTGATCTTCAAGCTTTGACCGCTCGGCCACCTTCCCGGTGGAGAGGGGGAGGTACCTGCAAAAGGCACTCTAACGCCCAAGTCAGGCGTGTATTGAAGAGCATCAGCTCTTGATTGAATATTTAGTGAATGATTTTCACTATTTGAGTATTTGAGAATATGAGTTGAATGTGAGTAAACTCTGAATGGAGAGTGATTAGAAGTACCTGGTTGGTGGCCCTGACCTTGTATTTATAAGTTGTTTCATGGATCTTAAACTAGCATAAGCCCAATAAAATATAAACAAAATAAAATATAAACAGTCTTACCTGAAAATCTAGTTAGTTGCTAAATATCTTTAAGTAGATATTCTTGATTATCCTTTGATTATTTTATCTTCTACTTATCAATATCTTAAATAAAATATTCTTTAATAAAATATATCGTAATCTCTCGGTCCTGATAGCATAATGTACATTATGTAAGATTTATTTTATTATATACAAACCAAAATATAACATAACTAACGTATATCGGTAAAAAGTAGCAATTTCCATAAAAAAAGTATTAATTAAGATTACTTCCAAGTCTTAAAGTTGAAGAATTGTCTATTTTAATCATGTGCTGTTATTCTCTGAAGTCCGAAAATAATCAATTGAAAACCAAACTAAATATTAGTCTTTAGTCACTATTTTCCATTATGTGTTATAACTTAAAAATGTATTTATTAAAAATAAAGAACGTTAGCGTAATTTTTCAGCCACGAACAATATTTTGGTTCTAATGATTTTTGTCTTGATAATTAATTTTAAAATATGAAAGAACTGTTCAAAAAACACAATACAAGCTTTGACTATATAATCATCCGGGAATAATGGATAGTGTGTATTTACTATATGTTCGAGCTAGAAAAACTTGTCTTTGTTACTAGTTAAGTATTTTGAAAATTTTTCTAATCACTTTTTTATATAGGCAGATGTTTATGAATATCTACAAATATTTTTATATTTTATTTTTATAAATTTTAAGTTAAATTATTTAAAAATAAAATAAAATATAAATTTAGATAAAAAAATGTAATTTTTAAATATAAGTTAAATCAAATTATTCAATAAAATAAGTTTAATTAAAAAAAATAATGTTTTACAAAATAACTTTAATTTCATAAATCTAAATAAAAAATAGAAATATAAGAAATCAATTTCTAAAACTATTTTATGATTAATATTTTTTTTCTAATAATTTTTGTTTTGAAGAATTAAATTTGAAAAAATACTCAAATAATAATTATTAACGAATATAAGATTCTATAAGTAAACGATTTGTTAAATAACCATCTTCATTATTCACAAATATCTATTTAATATCCATGTGTATTCATTGGTATGTTTTAAAAGAAAATCAATAATACTGTATAACATTTTTATATTTACAGGGAAAATAAATGTGAGAAGAGATTCTGATTTTGATGAAAAAAAAAACCATGATGATGGATAAGAATGTCAGATGAAGTAGTTGAGTTGTGAGAGAATTGAAAACGTGGTTGTGGTTTGGCCATCAGAGCCTCGAAACGGCAACTTTTTCTTTATGACGATAGAACATATACGGAAGAAAAATCGAACCGAATCTCAAATAGCCTGCAACGAGCTCTTTCCAGATTCCTTTCACTTTGAAACTCCCGAGGAATATTCTCGGCATATTTCACACATGTCAACAAATTTCAATATAAAATTATTCAGGTTTAATATTCTTTTCCGCTATAGAAATAATTTTTTTTTCTCTTATTATTTTTAATATGTTCAATTAAATTAAATTTTCAAATTCAAGATGCTTTGTAAGAGCCTAGAAATTTAAGTGTTAGAGTGGACACATGAATCAAAATAATGGGATCGAGTTTTTTATGTTAAAATAAATTGAGTATATAAATAGAAATTTCAAAAAAAAAAAACTCGTCTCATTGTTTTATACTTTGTAATTCTTTAAAACATAATTCTCTACTCTTTCTCTCCCTTCTCTCTAAAATTACTCATTCTTGGTTTATCTGATCGGTGATCAGAATCTTTCTAGGCGATCTTGAGATCAAGGGCTTTTGTTTCCATCGATCAACTTCGTATTTAGAGCGGGTAAGTTTCGTTCTTTAAATTCTCGTGCATTTATACAATTTATATTAGGTTTAATCATTTCGAACATCCCTATTTGTGGAGGTTTTTATCAGTTAGGTCCTCATATTTTAAAAGTTCTCAATCAAGTCCCTAAATATGAAAATTTGAATCAATTTAGACCTCGACGTTAATTAGATTAAACGACGTTAAAAATTTTGATGCGTGACTTGGTGACTCATCATATTTTATTGACGTGGCAAACTTTGATAAATCCAATGTTTTATTTAGGAAAAACTCATTAAAAGTTAAGGATTTTAACGAAAATCAGACTTTTAATCAAACTCATCCCGCCATCTCATCTCTCCTTCACCGCATCAAATCCCTCTAGTCCTTTCTCAATCATTACACTCGCCACTCCCAACGTCACACTACGGCCACGATCATCCAAACCCATTTTCACTCCTTCCTTATTCGTAGATCAAGAACCCTAACCCAGCTTAGATTAAAACATAACTGAAACTACAAAATTTAAAACTTTATTGCACTTTGTTTTCCCATCAGATCCACTAGTCTTTCCCAAATTATAAAACAAAATCTGCAGTATATTATTCATGAGGAGAATTTCACACTTCAGATAAAATTTCAATTTGTGTATTTGGATTGAACATAACAAATTAACAATTTACATATATAAATTATGAGTTGAAAGTGTCCTGTTCTGAGAGTGCCACCAAACACAACGTTTTAATTAGGAAAAAGTGATTAAAAGTTAGGGATTTCTGGTTTTGTTGCTGAGTGCGTGCGAAATTGGAAAAAATTGGAAAAATAATTGGGATTTCAATAAATTCCTAAATTGGAAGATTGAAATCCCTAATTTAAAAAAGGTGTTTGAGGATCTTGATGGGTTTTTCTGGATCTTGATGGGGATACATGTCACTGCTACAAAACGTGGAAGAGAGATGAATGCGTGTCGGAGAAGAGAGGTCCCTTGTCGAAAGCTAAGAGCAAGAGTTTGAAGTTTTCTAGCCAGGCAATAAAGAACCATGTGGTGCCACAAAAGTGCCCAGAAGAAAGACTCAGAGGAAGCACAGTGAATAAGAAGACAATCGGAAGAAAAAGGAAGAGTTGTATTGTTCCTCAAGAACAAGCTTTCGGATCAGTAGCATAAAGAGACAATAGCTAAGAGTCACACCTTCATGAGATTTATAATCTCACCCTCCATAACTGCAAGTAAAATGAAGAAACTAGATTCTGCTATTATCTTCTCCAAAACCCGAACTCTGAAATGAAAGAGAGCAAATGCTATTAGGGATTTCAATAATTTATTAAAATCCCAATTATTTCCCTGATTAAAACGGTGTGTTTTCATTTAATTAAAGTTATTTAATAATAAAAATCATAAAATTCCACGTCAGGTGATTAAAGTTTGCCACGTCAATAAAATATGCTGAGTCACCAAGTCACACATCAAAATTTTTAACGCTGTCTAGTCTAATTAACGGCGAGGTCTAAATTGATTCAAATTTTCACATTCAGGGACCTAATTGAGAATTTTTAAAATACGAGGACCTAATTTAGAAAAACCTCCACAAATAGGGATGTTCGAAATGATTAAACCTTTATATTACATGCAAACACTGTTCGGTTTGCATGTGTTCATTAGCTTCCTCTTCCCATTTCTGATCACATTCTTGGTCCTTTGGTTAATCCCTTCTCACCAATCAGTGAGCTTTAGGTGTTTACAGGATTTCTGGAGTTGTGCACAAATTTCTGAAGTTGTAGAGTTGTTCGGTTCGGTTAAGAGGTAAGAGAAGCTAGTTAATTTAATTATGATTTTTTGTGTATGAGATTGTTGTTTGGATGGTTACATGTGTGAATTTGCATGATTGATTGTTCTGTATTGATCTTATGTTTGCTGAAATCTGTGAACTGGTTGGGAGTTTTCTGATGAGTATTCTGTCATTGTTCGGTTCTGATTTTAAGGAAGTGGAGAGGTGAAAATGAGAATTTGGGGACGAGAGAGAGATTGGTCAGTGGGAAAAGTCTAGGCAAGTTTCTTTACACCTGTTAGAACTATTAAGTCTCTCTAAAATGTGTCAAAAGTGGGAAATTGAATTTTTGGTCATTGAGTGGTGATTCTGCAGAATTTGGGATTTAATCTGATACGAAATTTTTAGAATGATGTTAGAAAGATTTAGACATCATTGGTGAAGTGTAAACTGATATGTAATTCAAGTATGGAGGATTAGAAGTTCGGAAAAATGTTTAGTTTTGGTAAAATCTAGCATGTTCATAATTTTGAGAAGTTCTGCAGAATTATGCAAAAAGTTGAGCGTTCGCTGTTGACCGCTCGACCATGTTCATGTACTCGGTTATAACTGGGTTCAGTCTCTTTAGAGTCTTGCTCGTTCATGACCGTTCGGTTTTAGTAGTGCTCGATCTTGTACTAGCACTCGGTCTCTTAGCAGTGCTCAGTCTTGTACTAGCACTCGGTCTTTTAGTAATGCTCGGTCTTGCATTAGTATTCAGTCTAGTATAAGTTCTCAGTCTTACACTAGTACTCGGTTTGTATTGGTGTTCGGTCTTAACCGTGTTCAGTCTCTTATGGGCCTTACCTATTAATGATCGTTTGGTCATGCTTTAGTGATCGGTCCTACCTGAGTATTCGGTATAAGTTCATAGTATTCGGTCTAAGCCATACGTGTTCTATCTAAGTTATTAGTTTTCGGTCTAAGTTAAATAGTATTCGGTTGGTCTAGTGTTCGACCCTCAGACTGTATTCAAATCATGTTTGAGCCTTGCTCTTTGAATGACCGTTCGGTCATATTTACATGTTATGAGTATTATCTGTTTGGTCTTGTTCATAGGATAGGTTGATCCTTTCTGTTCGGTCGTGTTCATAGGTAGTGGTAGTTTTATTGTTTGGTTTGACCTTACTATGAAGTATTCGGTCTCTCCTAGTGGTCGGTCCTTAACAGTGTTCGGCCATTCTTTCCAGCCTTACCTATTATGGACCATTCGGTCCTGTTCTTTGGGTAGTGAGAAACTGTTCGGTCTCCAACGTTCCCAGTGTGTTCGGTCTTGCATGTTGTTACCATTATGGTTTGATAACTTGTTTAATCTAGTTATATTAATATGACATGTATGAATAATGGAGTGGATGTTTTCATAAAGTATTATATTACAAGTAGTATGAAAAAGAATTCCAAGGAGGAATGTCTCAGTGATTGGTTATCAATGTGGTGGTAAAGTATGAATATGGACAGCGAAATCCACGGCGTTCATCCTGAAATTCTAATGATTACCAATTTTCAAGTAGAGATGGGTAAGTCATGTCATGAGAATAGTAGGAGGTCCTAGCCTATAGGGTATCTTAGGTGAGTTATAATGGACTAACCCCGAGTGACAACTGAGGGTATCCAGTTACTACATCACCCGGGTGCAAGAACGACCTCAAGCTACATATTCATACAATCCAGATGGTCGAGTCAAGTGGTCGGTCATTGCATGATTTTAAGTGCTTGGTTGTTACATGCTTATGTACTTGTTTTATTTGTATGACTAGTATGATTAATTAAATTACACTAGCTTACCCTTCTTTTCTGTCTTGTCATGTTTGTCCATTCGGTTTTTCCTTTGCGATGATCATCCTGTGGATGTGAGCAGAGGGAGAGGAGTTTCTTTTTGGAGCAAGCACTGGAAGGAGATGATCTATCTATTTAGTATAAGACCGTTCAGTCTTGTACATAGGTTCGTACTAGCATAGGAATTTTGTAAAGTTTTTAATTTTCTGGTTATTTTAGGTTAACTGTAAGTTAACATTATAGTAACTGTTTTACCTTATTATTATGTGATGTCTCATTAATATAGTTTCATACTATATTTTTGGGATGTTACAAGGTTTCTCTCAACAATCAATATATTATTCATGATTCTTATTATTATAATGCCTTATTATCTGTTTAATAGTAAAAATTATATTAACTAATTATTTTTATGAAAATGCAATCAATCTGAGGATGTTTGAAATACAGGGAAGAAATTAAAATCATTACAATCATAATGATAATACAAATATTACTAAGCCTTGTAGATTATTTGGATTTTACTAATATTACAAAAATGAATTGGTGTATTGTATGGTCGTACAATTATATCTATAGGTTAGACTGAACAGTCATTACTTGATTAATCGAATTGTTTGTTTTTTGATAGACATCAAAGAAGAGAAACAAAGATAAAGGAGAAATACATTTTTTGGGAGAGAGACAAAAGATTTGTAGAAAACCTTAGTGCAAAGGAAGATTTGTGGTGGTTTGGTTGTAGATAAAGCCCTATTATTGGTCAAGGTGTAGGAAAGCTTACCTTTATTTATTTTCTTGTTGTTTGTATGATGAACAGGGTTTATTATTGATTATCTTGAAAGGTAATGTTGTTTTGATGCATGTGTATGTATGAGAATATGTTCTGCATGATAATAAGGTTTATATCATGATGGTGGTACACATGTTGATGTTCGTAATGGCGATGATGCTCTAGAGGAATGATGTGATGATAGAGATGGTATCATGTGGTGTACTAAACATATAGAGATTAGACATCAATTTCTTAGAGACCATATCCAAGAGGGGGATTGTGAGATAAAGTATATTGATATCAAGCACTAATTAGTAGACATTTTCTTAGAGACCATATCCAAAAGGGGGATTGTAAGATAGAGTATGTTGATACCAAGCACCAATTAGCAGACATTTTCACTAGAGCATTGTCCAAGGATAGATTTTATGAGCTTAGAAGGGATTTAGGAATCCTAGAAATTGCCTAAGGGTTTTCTTTGTTGCATTTTTCATATTTTCGAAAATACTCGTGCAATAGTTGATTATCCCCTGTTGATAATCGATTATCCCTCCCTTAGAGTTGTCATAGGTTCGGAAATAATCAATTATCAGGAAGCCATAATTGATTATCTCTTTTTTGGGCTTCTGGTTTTGAAACAATAATAGATTATTTCGAGTAATAATCGATTATTAGGCGAACATGACTGTTGGAACTCGAATTCAAGCCGTTGTAACGGTTATAAAAAGACTCCTTTTTGCATTTTTGTTGCATTCTTCGTCCATACACTATAAATAAGGGTCCATAATCGATTATTTTCCCATCATTTGTATGTTCTATGCATTTGTGAAGCATTTTGTGCCATCTTGCTCTTTTCTTGTGCATCTTTAGTTCCAACCCCTTAGTTTTCCTAACTTCAACCTTCTTCATCGCTGACTGAAGGGAACTTCCAACTAGAAGGAGCTCTCACCCATCTACCTCTACCAATCGAAGGCCTCGAGGAAATAATCTTAACGGGTGGATTTTAGATGAGGAGAAACATTGTGAGTTCATTGCTTTTTGGAAGGAGAGGAAGCTTATCTGCGAAGTTTGTTGATCTTAACTGGTTTCGCATCTATGGATTCCAGTTCCCACCTTTTCTCTTCCATCAGGGTATTGTGTGACTACTCGAAATGCAAGGTAAATTTTATCTTAATCTTGTTAGAGTATTTTATTTCAATTTGAAATATAGAGATGAGATATACTCTACAAGAGTCAAATGAGTATACATTGTTTTGGATGAAGATATTTGGTCCACCGTAGCTCAACTCCAACTCGATGAAGATGCGGGGATGCTGACCCAGGGGTTAGAAGGCTTTAACGAGATCATGACCTTTCGTTCATTCCTGAAGAACCCTAAGGTACAGGTAAATATGAAGTAGTTGCTTATGGGTGACCTTAAGAGTAATGAAAGACTTATCCATTATCTGATTGTGTGGTTGCTTTGTCCCCGTGTTTCCAACTATGCTCAGTGCTTCAAAGCAGACTTGATGATAATTTATGGGATAGTCAATGAGATCAAGATTCATTTGCCAAGCCTCATGTGTGACACTACGATGAAGGCTAAGAGGTACACCCATTGTCCTTTTCCCTATGCTTTGTTGGTTTCAAGGATTTGTGTATACAAGGGACTAGATGTCTCAACTAAGGCATTCCACAACACTCATCCCAAGAATAAGATAGGAAGTTCTGCTCTCCGTTAGATGGGGTTCATCTTGCAAGGAAATACCTACCTCCATCTTGATGATGTGAGGAACCCAAAAGAAGAAGATGAAGATCAGGCGATGGATGTCATTCAGGATGAAGCGGGACCATCTGCACTAGCATCAACCAATCATTCTTATTCCTTAGAGAGTCTGTCTAGGCAATTGTCCGATATGTCTCTTCTTAAAGCCTTTAGGCATGAGGAAGTATGCTCTCTTCTTAGAGGATTAGATGATAGGGTCCATGCTCTAATGGATTTAGTTCAACCTCTAGATGCCGATGATAGTGATGAATCTTAGTCATCCCTCATGCATTTCATTTGCATATTGTATCTCTTTCCTAATATGTTATGTTATGTTATGTTTTGTTTTCTTTAATAACATAATTTGCCTTATTGTTTATTTTGTCTTATTTTATTTATGGCTTATATCAAGGGAAGTTCTCTAATTTAGGTGGAGTTGGGAGAGGCCCTTGGAGGCTATTTGGGGTGTTGGGAAGCTCTCCCACTCCTCCTTGGGTCTTCAAGCTTCATCAATGGTGATTTTGCCCCTTTTGGGTTAAGGAAGAAGATGGGTCACAAATTGGACATGGAGTTGGAAGGGGAGGCACACATAGAGCATGGAGCAGTTGCCAAGAACCTTGGGAAAGGCTTTGCATCTTCTCTTTGGTTCTAATTTCTTTCCTATCTCTTCAATTTTGTGAACCCTAAGTTCTCCACCATGGAGAGTTTTTCCTATTTCTTGAGATTAGATGTAATAAACTGAATCTTGTGTATTTTGTGATGTTAATACATATGCTTTTCCATTTCAATGTTAGTATTTGATTTCTATGCTTAATGCTTGCTTTGGATTGATCACTCATGCATGAATTATGGTTCTTGATGTATTGGAAAATATGACTTGAACTTAGAACTGAAATTGAACACCTAATTGATGGAATTGAGTTGTTTGTAAATGCATGAGAATGAAGCGGATGAACTCTAGTCTTGACAAATTATAAATACACTATGTTAAATTTCTTGCACACCAACTGTTTGATAAAATACCAAAAAGAGTTTCTTGTGTTGTTTTGTACACTTTGATGTCTAATTGAGTTATAAAAGGAATAATTGTCATCTGTTGCACAAGTCCCTTGGGAGAGAACGATATTTATCACTTGTTACGCTGCGACCGGTGCACTTGGTGTTGGTTTTGCAACCAACAACTTCCCTAAGAGAACCTTAGCAAAGAACAATGCACTCACTGATATTGTATTGGTTATATAAAATCTAATCAGTAAAATGACATTTGCTTGTAAAACTTCATATGAAAAAAAAATACTAAATAACACAACGTTGACATAAATTTTTCCTTCTTTAACTAGTTCTTCATAGAGGAGATAAACCATAAATGTATGATATCCAACACAAAAATTTCTCTGTTAACCATACAAAAACATAAAAAAGGTTGAAGTTCTAATGCAATAATCTTACCACCATTCCTAAATCTAACATTGTATATTATCTTCGTAGGACCTAATTGGACACTATAATTTGTGTTTCCAATGCACGTGATGTGGTAATCTACAAGATCAAATTGTTAGTATGTAGTTTCAAGAAGATAAACAAGTAGGCTTTACAAAGATCAAATAGAGCCAACAAGACACTCAAACAAAATGTGGTTTGTTCTAGTTCTACCTAATGATCGATTTGTTTCAAAAGAATGTTTATGAAAACTATAAACCTCTAACAATGCTGTCAGTTTGTCTAAATGAAAAATTTGTTCTAGAATATCATACCACATTAGTTTTTTACTATCCAACGATCATGCAAACTTCAAATTAGATATTATGTACAACATTTTCTTCTAAAATTAATGGGAACATACACAAGATATCTATACACTACATCTTTAATTCAATTATTTAAATGCATAACATTCTTATCCATCCTTTTATGATAATTTTTATTATCAAATAAGAAAAAAAAAGATAAAGAATTCTTTGACTTGACCTGGCTTCTTATATTTACTAAAAATTACTAAATACATTTGGAGGTTAGGTAGAAGGTAACTGTGGTAGTATTGGTAATGTAAATCTTTGCATGGTAACCAAAGAAACCAGCTAACAACATCCCAATGATTACAAGGAAAACCATAAGTATTTGAGTGTTGTAAAAGTCCAACAAATGCAGTGTACCTTAGTAGAAAAAATCTTGTGATTTGCTTCAACCATTCCTTTTGATATGTCACCCACTTTGTTTTGGATAGATAATAGGAGGAACTTCAAAAAAGCTAGATCTTTCAACATAATCTTCAATTGATGGAATTGACAACTCAAAATTTTTAGTATCATAATCAACAATAACTGAGTTTACAGCCATATCTGCAACTTTGTGAATATTTGCAACCTAAAGAAGCCATTATACGACTAAAATGGTAGTATTATCATATCAAGCTCCAAAGAAATGAAAAATTCGCTCATACATTATTAGATCACAACAAGGATTAAGAACTTACACTAAAGGCAAGGTGTTCACCAACACATTTGGCTTCTTCCTTCTTCCTCTACAAAATGGAGACTCAATCACAAATATAGTCTTATATATCTAATGTTTTCCCCACCATTGGGAATGTCTTTACTTGAAATGATATCCCTTACTCTATCCAATTGTAACTCAGGGGTGAGTTTTGTACTCCTTACCTTTGTTAAAGGTTTATCACTATAAATGTATGCTCCATGTAAGCAATTTGATAGTGATGGAATGTCATCCATGAACCCAACCTCACCTATATTTCATTATTCACAAGTACTTGTACGAAACATAAATTTAAATAACTAAACATGAAATTCATAATTCACAAGCATCAAACAACATAAAACAAGATACGTAGTTTGTGATACACAATTCATCAGAACCAAGACCATGGAGAAAAATTATTTTTTTTAACTTAGTGATTTTGATAGTCTTATCCCTTTATAGGACCTAGAGAGGCTCAAATGTATACAAATTGACCATCATAAGCAAAAAGGTTGTTTCCAAGAAAAAACTTCATCACTAGGGTCGCTACTAAGATTAATGGCCAATAAGCAATGTTTAGCTTATGAACTCATCAAAACGTCTAGGTTGATGAACTCACCAGAACCCTAGTCATAGTTGAACCCTATCCGGCCACCACTGATGAACTGAGAATGATGATGAACTCATATACGAACTTAGAACGCTCAATTGTGACTGCAACTACCGATGATGGAGAACGACGAATCTAGAATGGAATATTTGGGGATAAACGAAGAACGCTTCATTTAGGGATGAACGTAAAACGCTTAGGGACGAATGTAAAACACTTTATTTGGCGACGAAATTAGAAACATGAAAATAAAATGCATAATGCTTGGTATGAAAAAGGTTGCTCGAAGTCAGAAACCCTTCATTTGGAAATATGAGGGAAAATTGGAAAACTTTTTAGTGTTAGGAGGGAAGGTTTGGAGGAAATTTGAGTATAGGAGGGAAATTAGAATAGTGAAAAATTAATAGTAACTTATGGAGGTCATAAACTTCTTTAAAAAACAATTAAAACCCTTACTACTATCAACTTTCAGACAACTCATTATAACCATCTTAAATAATGTTAATTTGTGGAGAATTTTTATAACCTCCATAAAATAACTTTCACTACTTTTTTTAAAGTGATGAGTTATTGCATTAATGGGTTAGGATTTGTTTTTTTCATTCCACTAAAAAAGAATATGACTATTATCTTTGAAAAAAAATCATATTTAGCGTATCGTACGGTCCACCACACCAATGTGTACCGTACAGTCTACCTTGGTACCAAGCACCGCCCAAGTCGTCCTCCTAGGGCCATCCACCCAAGGTTGTCTTCTTAGGCCGTCGTCCCAGGTCGTCCTCCTAGGTCATCCACCCAGGTCGTCCTCCCAAGGTCGTCCTCCCAAGCCGTCCACCGTTCTCTCAGGTCGTCCTCTCAGGCTGGCCAACCAGACCGTCCTCCTAGGTCATCCACCCAGGTCGTCCACCAGGGTTGTCCACCCAGGTCGTCCTTCCAAGCCCGTCCAACCAGGGTTCCTCCTAGGCCGCCCACCTAGGTTGTGTCCAGTGATAATGACTCATTAAGCTCCTAATACAGATTAAGGTGTGATTGGACTGCCATTAGACTAGCGAAAGGTAAAGACTCATCACAACTAGTATAAATAAAGGTCCAGGTATGACTTTAGGATCACTATGCACGTTGTATGCATCACTTGCTCAGTTAACCGATTGGTTATATTACTAACTTGAGCATCAGAGTGTCTTTGACAGGTATCCACCTGTACGGTTTCGACAAGAAGGTAGGAGAGCGAACAACGTAACTTAAAGGATTACTAGGGAGCCCATCCAGTCATCAGGATACCTTGAAATGCTTTGAGTAAAAAACCTCAACATATACCCGAAACATTTAGAATTATAATTATAAGAACTAAGTTAATTTGTCCAAGAGTAAAAATGATTAAAATGAGATCCTGAATATTTTATTATTTAAGTTAACAAGTTTATAAATAGAAAAGTTAGTAATTCAAAGTTTATTTTATAAAAAATTGTCCTCCTTTTAAAATAGTTTTCCTCTGTTTCTAAATTAATAATTCATCTTTTTAGAGTTGAACTATAACAGTAAAATTATTCGAGAATAGAAGATATTTATCTGATCAGATATGTGTATCTCCATGCTATGCACTTGCATGTGTAGTTCGATAGTCAAAGATAAATGTGATAATTTAGGATCGTAATGGTATATATTCAGTTTCATGACTAAAGTTTGATGTGGTTTGAGCTTCTGATGTTAAAGTTTTGTTAGATTTTTAAGTAAAGGAAGTTAGTTTACTTTGTTTTATTTTAATTGAATTTGTAAAATGTTGATATAAGTTTGAATTTTATATAATATGCACTGTTAGATTAGAAGTTTGGAAATGTATCACTTGTGTTGTTATGATTGTATTATATACAATGAATAGATATAGGTGTAGATTTGAAAATTATACTTAAAACAACACACACACAACACAATTAATAAATTTAAATACTTTTTTATTAAATTTATATTATCAATGGATTTTATCGTTAATGAGATGTTGTGATTGGTATTTTCGTTTTTTGTTTGCTAACTCGCCGTTAACTAACTATTTTCTTTTCTTCTCAATCCTAGAGAGAAAAACAATAACTTGATTACTGTTGACGACAAAATCTATAAAGTATTTAGGAGAATAAAATATTTTAAATAATTAATAAAATAATTTTTTTAATAGAAAACTAAAAATAAAATATTATTTTGACGTTTTCAACTTCTTCAATTTAATTCATAACTAGTGATTTTATTTTAAGTAATTTTAATTAGAAAAAATGTTTTGGTTATATGGTAAGAATCTCGAAGTTTTAATTTTTTTTTTTTAAATTCTATTGTTTTACGTCATTTTCTAAATCTTTTATAACTCATATTCTGATATTAAATTCAAATTTTAATTAATATTTTATTCAAAATTTATATTATGTAATATACTCATATAAAAATATTATAATAAGACACAATTCTTAAAATCAGCAAAGATGATAATGGAGATCACATGCATTCCGTGCATCTTGACCTAAATTTCTCAACATTGATTACTTGAAAGATGAAGGAATTTTTCAAAATCACTAAACCCTAAAAACATAAAAAGAAATAAATAAAAAGAATTGGGATGGATAAGGAAAGAGAATATAAGAGAAAGCAGGATAGTCTTGTTTTCTTCTTATCCTATGAATAAAATGTGAGAGAGAAGAACGCTGACGCATTTGCCAGCCCACAGTGAACTCAAAAGGGAATATTCATAATTATACTCTCTTTTCCCTTTCATTATTTTCTTCCATGTTTTTTTAAAGGTTAAAACCATATTTTTTGTTAAGTATTTTTAATTTAGTTTTTTTTTTTTTAAGTTTTTCAATTGAGTCTTTATAAGTGTTAATTTAAAATAATTTAACTTCTATTGTTAAAAATCGTTAACTGTGTTAAAATTGTGCACAGGTGAAACCATGACGTATTAAATTATTTAACCATGGCATTGTTGGAGATGAAACATGACATGCCGCTGTTGACCAGCTTTGACCAGAGAGGTCGCGCCCAATGACATGTTGCCACGTGGCAACCCTCTTTTTCACCCAATTAGGGCTTTCTGATGTGTAGAGAGGAGAAAGGCTTGTGCTTTTGCGCCGTGAAGGGATTTTTGGTGATGAAGACTGGAATCTTGTGAGAACCTGGTGGCGCAATTGGACTTAGTTTTTTGGCCCTTTCTGGTTTCAAATTGCAGGTGGCTTTTCACGGCGGCTCGGTGGTGGTCTGATGTTAGTGAGGGATTTGCGTTGACTGTACGCGAGGAAGAAGATAGGGGTTCGCTATTTGGATTCGGCTTGGAGGAGATGAATGATGGTGCATTGGCTTGCTGAGGATGATGGCGCAACGTCAGAGACGACGAACTGGGTTCTCTAACCTTTTGATTTTGCAGGTGAATGTGGATTCGAATGGAGGTTTGGGTTGATGAAGACGAAGGAGAAGGTGGCGGTGCGATGTGGTCGAGGCGAGACCGTGGTGGTGGCACGATTTCTGTAGAGATGCAAAGGGAGAGTCGCGACTTGCTTGCACGAGGAAGATGGTGATGTGCATTGATGGAGAAGTGACCGCCATGGCTGAGGCGCTACGGTGGCTGCTGCGCGACCTTGATGGCTAGTGATGGTGGCGACATTGGTAGGGTTTTGTGTTTTTATTAGATTTGATTATTTTTTTTACAGTGGGAGGGTTCTTGAATCCCTTTTTTCGTGCTCGTCATGTTTCTACCAATCAACTTTCTCTGACCCTGTTTCTTAAATGGATTTTAAAACCCTAATTCAACGAGGACAGTGTAATCACCGGCGGGATCGTCGAAAGGGACTGAAATTCTGGGTCTGCGCAAAATCCTAATATCCCCACTAAGGGATGAATAAATTCCTCTGTTTTATGGTCTTGAATTTGGTTATGAATAATTTAAACAAGTGTTTTAACAAGACACATGAGGGCAACAAATTTGTAAAGCGAGTAGGCAGTAGTAGATGATAAGAATGGATATTGATTTTGTTGTTGGATTGTTGATGATAGAGAGAAGACAAATGTGAAAGTGGATGGAATTGGAAGTTGAAGAAGGTGGCGGTGAAGCGAAGGTGGTGACGACGAGACTGAAGGCTTCACAGCAACGCGGCAACGCTAGGGTTTGCTCACGGCGGCGGCTGGGGTTTCACTAGAAATTATGTTTGTGTCATTGAGAAAGATGATTCTGACGTAGCAGAAGTGATATGGCAAAAATTGGTCACGTCATCTAACCACTTGTGCACAAATTTAACACCGTTAACGATTTTTAACAACAGAGGCTAAATTGTTTAACAAATTAGGACTTATAAGGACTCAATTGAGAAACTTTAAAAAAAGAAGACCAAATTGGGAATACCTAACAAAAATAGAGACGCCTAAATGATTTTAACTTTTTCTAAAACCAAAACTAGACTTTGTAGTTAAAAATATATTTAATAACAACTTTTTCACAATCGTTACGTGATAACTCGTAATTAATTCGTTTCAAATATACAAATTAATAAAACAATAATACATATAATCTATTAGTAAAAAAATGTTAAAATATCATAATCCTTAAATAAAACTCAATTAAATATGTGAAAATCCAACAAAGTCAATTTTTTTTTCTAACCTAAAATAAATAAAGTATATTATATATATATTATATTTAATTTTATAAATATTCATATATTAACCATGTATAACTATATCATATTTCATCAAAAATAAATTATCTGGTATTAAGTCTTTTTTACTTAAAAAAATTTAACCGTTGTTTGGAATTTCAAAAAGTTCTTTTTATGGATAAATATTTACCTGACCAAAAGTTTACATAACATTTTTAAACTTTTTCAGATCTTATGATTTATCTAAAATATTATGCTTAAAATTTCAATAAAAATAAAATAGTTTAATTAAAAATATAAAATAAATTTATAATGTCGTAATTTATTTCTCGTTTTCATTTCTAACACTTAACAGCAAACCTTGAGAAAAAACCACATCATATCTTAAGTCCATTAATTCATTTTAAGGCATTAAACATTGAAAGAAAATCTTAAAACCTTTATTAAACTAGATAAAACTTTTTTCTAAAATTTATAGTTCTAAAATTTATAGCATTCTTGTTCACACTTTTTTTTTTCTTTTCATAGACCAATAAAGAAAATACATAAATGACAAAACAATGAGAGAGTGCAACATAGTGAAAAAAAAAAAAAACACAAGAGAGTGGAATATGCAAGAATATAATAAAACGCATCAAATATTCGTTTTTGTACGCGACGGCCCGACCTCGATGTTCACCTCAGTTCATCTCGACCGTCCAATCACTTTCTCTCTCTAACTTCCTATGTCTTCTCTCTCTTCAAAGTTTATTCCAAATTTTGATTCTGCTCAGATTAGATCCCATTATTACAAATTTTCTCATTGTTGGATCCGTTTTCTTTCCACGCTTTGACAAAACACCATTCCCTATATATTCCTCCTCATCCTCTTCCTCAAACTGTTTTTCTCTCACACCAACAAAACTCAAACCCACCAACGCATAAACAATCATCTGAGAGAAAAAGAGCAGAAGTTTCGAATTTTTGAGAAAAATGCTTTCCCGGAAAATGGGGTTCCGTTAGTACATCGAAGCATTGGAGGAAGAAAGGAGAAAAATTCAAGTTTTCCCCAAAGAGCTTCCTCTGTCGTTGGAGCTTGTCACGCAAGGTAAAACCTTGAAAAAAAGCCATAATCGGATACCCTTTTGTGATGTGAACTTGAAGTTTCTGGCTTCTGGTTTTTGGGTGTGTTAATTCCAGTTTTTCCATTTTTTGGACACGAGTTTTGATTTTGTTTGTTTATTTGTGTGTGTGAATTTGATGCAGCAATTGAGGGGTGCAGGCAGCAATTGTTTGGAACGGTTACGGAGTACAATTTGAATGGCCAATCGGAGTGTTCGGAGCAGACATCAACGGATGAAGGACCTGTTTTTGAGGAGTTCATTCCTATTAAGAAAGGAGCATCTCAAGATTCTGTTGCAGATGAGGAAGAAGAAGAAAATGAAAATGAAGATGAGCAACATTCTCATCAGCACAGGAAAACCACTTCTGATAAAAAGAAATCAGATTGGCTTAGATCTGTTCAGTTGTGGAATTCCAATCCCCCTCCTACCAAAGAGGTAAAAACAAAACATAAAACACCCAAAAATTATTTTATTTAATTTACCTTTGCATTGATAATTTTCTTTAAAGATGTTCTTTTTTGTTTTGTTTTGTGGGAATTTAGGATGTGCCTAGAAAAGCAAATGTTGTTGAAGTGAAGAGAAACGGTGGAGCTTTTCAACCGTTCCAAAGAGAGGAAAAAAATGCTATAGTTAACGGAAAGGCTAATAACTATGCATCAGCAATTGGTAAAACACCGTCTTCACCACCAGTTCCTGCTACAAGTTCCACGGGACCAGTGAGAATAGACAGCAGAAAAGAGGAGAAAGGACAGACTCAGAGAAAGCAACGACGATGTTGGTCACAGGAATTGCACAAGCGATTCTTGCGTGCCCTTCAGCAACTTGGTGGTGCAGATTGTGCGTATATTACTTGGAACTAGTTTTTGTTCTGTGCTATAAACAAATGTTTCAAACTTACTTGGAACTTGTTTTAAATGTTTGATACTTTGGTCTTTGTTGTAGCTGCCACGCCCAAACAGATCAGGGAGCTAATGAAGGTTGATGGCCTCACCAATGATGAAGTCAAAAGCCACTTGCAGGTTGGTGTGTACTTTCTTTGGTCATGTCAATTTCTTGCCCAATTTCCATGATACTGCATAATTTCCATTTTTGGTACTGTGCCGAGAATCTGAGAATTGGCTTCTAAGGCATAAATGGGGTGTTGTATTTTTTGGTTCATCACATCACAATTGACTAATCTGTACAAAAAACATGATTTATTATTTTTAATGAGATTTATTTTCTTAATTACTAATTTTTTTCTGTCACTTGAAGTCTATTTATCTCAGAATTCAAAATCTTTCCTAAAATATCTTATTTATTTTAGAAAAATATGGTTTGACTTCAATTTTTAGAAGAATCTGTTTCAGAAATTTTGATTTTTGTCATGATAATTCTTGTCTGTCAATGATGACTTTCTTCTTTATAAATGTAAGATATTTAAGGTGGAAAACAAAATTCAACAGTCATTCAAAGAACAAACACTGTAATCTTTAAAAGGGTTAAATACATTTTTTATATTTTCATAATAATCTATATTAAATGTTAGGAAATATTTTTAGAATATAGATAACAAGACTAATTTTTCATCAAAATTGAAGAGTCAAAACAGGTTGCATCATTTTGTTCAATGTTCTGGTTGAATTTTCTTGAGTTTACTTTATATGTTTATGAATCATGTCTGAGATATTTTGTTGTTTTGTTCTGTTCAGAAATTTCGTCTGCACACTAGAAGAAGTCCCATAATACACAACAACGGAAATTCACAAGCAGCACCTTTGTTTCTTGTGGGGAACATTTTTGTGCAGCCACCAGAATATGGAGGAGAATTGACCACAGTTACTGCTCCAACTGGAATATATGCACCTGTGGCTGCACATCCTCCACTTGTCACAAATACACCAATAATGAACCATTCACGTTCACAAGAAAGGCCCAATAATAATAATAATAATAATAGTGCTCAATCAAACTCACCTGCCTCATCATCTTCTACACACACAATCACAACTACTTGATTGATATTCAAACTTGCTGGTGTAAAAAATTTTGTAATCAATATTGTAGTTGATAGAAATAAAGTCTATGTGTAGATTAATCTGGATTAAGAAAACAATGTTTCTTTTTCTTAACTTTGTGTGAAGCTCAATAGAGAGGAAGTTACAAATTTTATTGTGTTTAGGTAACCATTTTGGTTGGCTACATTATTATATTTCCATGGCACAAATTCACTTGCTTTTTTAGTTTTGAACACGTTCCCCAACTGCTAACGAGTTTGATATAAAATCACTTATATTTTTGTTTAGTTTAGAGAAGAAAGGAGAAAGAAAGAAAAGGATGAGAAGGTGTGATGAATTCTTGGATACTCTAGTAAAAGGTTCAACCTTGTAAAAAAATTAGCAAACTATGCCTAGAATGAGACAAGTAACCTACCTACGTAAAGAAAATTAAAAAATTGTCATTTTATAATATAAATTCTCTCTCCCCAATTTAATTAAAAACGAATACGTGAGGAGTATATGTAGGTTTTAATGTATTGGATTAATTTTTTAAATATAGCATGTGATGGGTGTAAATGTTATCTATTAATAGAGTCCATCGTTCTCTAGGGTTGTTTGATGATTTAATGTTACATCTTTCAGTAAATTTAGTATGATAGGCATTTTATACTATAAAAATATTTAGAATTATAATGAAACTTTATTGATAAAAATAAATTTATTGATAAATTTAAATTATCTATTGTTTTATCAACTGATATTTAAAATTTTAATTATCAATAAATTTGTTATTAGGGTGTGTGTTGGATTGGAGGGACGATTGGTCTATGTGACTATTTTAGCCTTATACAAAGAAACAGTGAATTCATGAGTAGGGAAGCATGGAGGAAGATGAAGGTTCAGTGGGAGGAAAAACTCAACCAAAACATAAGATCTATGGAGCAACAATTCATGGAGAAACTACTAAAAGAAATCCAAAGAGCGCTTGAAGAAAAGTTGCTAACTATGACCCAGGGCATTATGGGGTTGCTCACTGAAGCTCCAACAACACTTCGGGTGAGCACAAGAGGATCATGCTATGCTGTAGAGCCTATTGATTATAGTGGTCAGTATGAGTTGTTGATTGATGGGGATCCTCCATGCGTAGTGGTTGTCGAACGAGTTCTTGAAGGAGGCCAAACTATTTATGGTGCTCCATTATTACCCCACCACACGCGTGTGACGATTTATGAAGTTTGTGATCCCCACACTCAGGTGCCTATATTGACTTTAGAAATTCATTTTGTGAGGGAGGTCATATGCAAATTTATAGCCTAGCCTAAAGCATTGGTCATGTCACACATTGCCACACCAAATGTATTATATTTCTATTATTAGTATTTCTATGTAAAAATTATAAATATTGATTGATTACTTTGAAAATTTTTATTTCAGTTCATACATCCTCAGAAGCAGGCCATGCATCGACTAGTGATACATGAAGATGATGACATGGCAGAAGCGGAGGATGATCCTTTAACAAAGTTCATGACAAAATTACCAAGTTGTCTAAAGGACCAGTAAAATTGTACTGGGATTTGAGAGTATTTGGCCTCTAGTGCCATTTGCTAGTATATATCGCATTAAATGATGCATTGGAGATCATTGGGGGAGACAGGATGTTGAATATTTCAATCCTTCAACTATGGTGCATGTAAGATAGTCCATTTTGTCTTCCATACTAGTTATATTTAGATTGTTAGTTTCTAACAACTTAACTTTCTTGTTATAGGTATATGGACATAGTCATTGTGGATCAAGGTTGGTCTTCCATGTACAGATTTGTTGAACCTCTCAAACCATTCAACCTTCTAGTAATACACTTGAGACCAAACAAAATTATTTACAAACATAGATGACTGAGTCAAATGGAGACATATACCTTGCGCCATACATTGATGGGTATGTGTTACAAAATGTATAATTTGATTAAAGTTTACTCAATTAGTCTACTAACTATTTGTGATTCATGATAGGTCTCATTGGCAATTGATGGTCATTATTCCAAGACAATGCAAAATTTTATGGTTTTGTTCCCTACATAGGAGGATGAAAATGACTTGAAAAACATGCTACAAGGGTAAGTGTTTCTCTTTTTATGTTTCAAATCTATGTTGACCTTAAATTTTTATGATGAATATAGTTATATTAATATTATCCTATGTTTTCAATGTGAATAGAGTTATGGGTAAACCCAGAGGTCAACTAGCTCAAATCCTGTAACCAAAGGTTGTAACTCATTTACAGTTCTTATTCATTATCTATGTTATTGTATGATCTATATGTGTGACTATTTAGTTTGTCATTTTAGTGTAACAAGCAGCTAGATTCATGGGAATGTGGCTACTAGGATTAAAACCATCATTCGAGTTGGCATTACAGATGACTGGATTGAGGTAATGATACTTACCTTCCATACATTACAAATCAAATTCAGCTTTGAACATATGCAAACATAATGAATTTGACATGATTTTGTAGCGCTTCAAGAATACATCTCCTATATTAGAGGACACAATTAAGAAGATACGACAAGAGTAAACAACTTATCTTCTGCAGAGATGGACTTAGGACTCATGCCCATGCCATTAGGAACCATATTATTGTTGTTGAATACATTAATTAGCTTAAGTTGAAGTTTAACTTTTGATAGTTTAAATTTTTGATTGAAAATACCATTGTTTAGTAGTATAATCACTTGAAATGCATAAAATATATTATTTTGTGATATGTGATGGGATCAATTTTTGTTTTTCAGGTGTGGTTTTATTGTAAAAACAAATTTATTTAAAAAAAAAAACAAGTTGGACGTCGCGACCGGTTAGTGCATTGTCTGACTTTAATTGACGTTTGTTAGTGCACTGTCTAACGTCAATTTCGTTCTAGTGGACGAGGTAGAGGTGCACTTAGCGAAGATGGATGTTGGGTAGACACAGGTTCAACGTTAATTTCATGTCTATGCACATGTAATCCGACGTTAATTGACGTCCAGTGGGGCATCTGACGTCCAATTGACGTCTCTCAATATGACGTTGAGACTTGATCATGTTGGATAGACACATGTCCAACGTTAATTTCATGTCTATGCACGTGTAATCCGATATTAATTGACGTTTAATGGAACATCTGACGTCCAATTGATGTATGATATCGGGACTTGATGAGACGTTAAATATTCAAAATAAGAGACGTTAAAAGCTTTTTTTTTTGTAGTGGTGGTAATTCTTAAAGTTTGCAATTTAATGTAATACCACTCCTTAAAAAATACAAGTTAATGTCATGCTGTATGATAAAGCTTAACACCAAAATAACATTGTCACACTTATCTACAATCTAGAAGACTTCCGTTCTTTTAAAAAATAAACAAAACTGATATCAATTTATATTTTTGAAGCCTAGAAAGAACTTTTAAAAAATATCATACCAATAAATATTGATAACTATTATCTAATTAAGCACGTTTATAGCTATTGCTCTTGTAATATGCGAGGGGTGGTCCAAATTTTTGTCATGGCTATTTTGTTATGTAGTGAGTATGATTGGGTTGACATGATTCTAGTGATTTGATGATTCTGAGGAGAGAATCTGAGAATATCCCACAGAATATGCAACATGCTCGCTCACAAAATCCAATTTCGCACTTGACAAGTAACTATTACATGAATAGGATAAAGACATTTTACACATACACAATTGTGAAGCATAATTTATCCTGCTAAAGGTAGCAATAAAAGCATATTTAGGTATCTTTGAGGTTAGATGTTTTGAAATATTTATTTATAGATATTATTGGAGTTTCATAAATATAAAGATTTTTCTTTTTTCTTTTTATTAATAATAATTTTTAAGACAAAACCTTAAAATAGAAGTAGATCATATTTATAAAAATAGTTTTTTTTAATGAGAGATTCAATTACTTTAAATATTAAAAGTTAGTTGTTTAGAATAAATAAAAGTTCATTCATACATGTAAAACGTGGTAGTTAATTATATTATAGAATAGTGTAAGGAGATTTTAAAATTTCTTTAAAAGACAATTGTTTGAAGAGTAACTTAGATAAAAAAATGTTAGCTAAATGTTTAAGAAACGCATAGTAAATTTTAACTTGAATATTACTAAATTATGAGCTATTATGAGATTTTTTGTCTTTAATGGTAATACTTCTTGTTAGATGTGAATAAAATGTTAAATTAAGCCTATAAGTCAATCCTATTGAATACGACAATTGATACAACATTATCATAAATTATAATCATACTGTTATTAGAGTATTTGTATGCTTTTTATTCAATATTTTTTTTTCTAATTTCTACTTATTTATTTCTGTTTGAAGGAAAACGAAATGTTGACATAAGATTTTTACAACATTTTTTACACGGTCATGTTGATTGGTCTTTTTTTTTATGGTGATATAGAAATCAAAATTTACATAAGGAAGCAATGGTGCATTGGATGCAATTTGAATTTTTATTTCCGTTTTGCAAAACCTAGGTCATGCTCGAAGCTTCGTTATAAAAATTCCTTTTCAGTTTCGAGTTTTATATTTGTTACTTCCTTTCGGTGCTTGTTGATCACTTCTGAAACCCAACATTTGTTTCTTCTGAAACGTGCTTTGTTTTGTTCTTGTTCTCTGTTTCCCAATCATTCAAAGTTTCGCAGTCATTCAGAGGCGTGTTGTTTGTTAGGCTTCCTTCCATGACACGATATGTGGGTGGAAAAGATAGGTTCTTTTGTTGTGATTTGAACATGGATAACATAGCTTTTTGTGTGTTATTTTATTTCCTTTCGTTCATTGGTGTTTGTTTGATGTTTTTTCAATGAAGTCGAACAAGGTTTGATTTTGTGTGTTGGTGTTTCGTTTGTTGGTTATTTTGAATTTTGGTTCATTTATTGTGAATGACAGGAATGAAATTATAATAATATCAAAAATATAACTAACATAATATTTGATTGTCTAATATCCTTTAATAGAATATTTGGCATATCTTAACACCTCCACTCAAGTTGGTGCATGAATATCACACATTCACAACTTGAATAGAGACTCATCAAACAATCTTCTTGATACTCCTTTGGTGAGAACATCAGCCAACTGTAACTCTGATCTTACAAAAGGAAATGAAATTATTCCAGCTTCAATCTTCTCTTTGATGAAATGTCTATCAATCTCCACATGCTTTGTTCTATCATGTTGAACAGGATTATGAGCAATTGCAATAGCCGAAGTATTGTCACAGTACAAACTCATAGCTTCATTTGGTTTAAATTCCAAATCTGATAGCACATTTTTAATCCACAAAAGTTCACATACACCTAGTGCCATGCCTCTGAATTTTGCTTCAGCACTAGATCTTGCTACTACAGGTTGTTTTTTACTCCTCCAAGTTACAAGATTCCCTCCTACAAAAGTAAAGTATCCAGAGGTAGATCTTCTATCATCTTTTGAACCTGCCCAATCTGCATCAGTGTACCCTTCTACCTTTAAGTTTCCATTATTTGAGAACAAATTTCCTTTTCCAGGCGCAGACTTCAAATATCTCAAAATTCTTTCAACAACATCCATATGAAGCTTTTGTGGGTCATGCATAAATTGACTAACAACATTCACTGCATAGGTGATATCTGGACGTGTATGGTACAAATAAATTAATTTTCCTACCAGCCTTTGGTATCTTCCTCTGTCTATGCTTGCTGAATTTGAGCATTGAAAGAGTTTATGATTTTGTTCAATTGGTGTATCAGCTGGTTTACTCCCAAGTAGCCCAGTTTCTGATAGTAAATCAATAGTATATTTTCTTTGGCATAGAAAAATACCATGTTTTGATCTAGCTACTTCAATACCCAAAAAATATTTGAGGTTTCCAAGTTGTTTCATCTCAAATTCAGATGAAAGGTATTGTTGTAAACTAGAAATCTCATCTTGGTCATTTCCTGTAACAATCATGTCATCTACATATATAATCAAAGCTGTAATCTTTCCTTTTCCTCTCTTAAAAAATAAGGTGTGATCAGAGTTCCTTGCTCTATAGCCAAAAGCCTTCATAGACTTGGTAAATCTTCCAAACCATGCTCTTGGGGATTGTTTTAATCCATATAGAGCCTTCTTTAATTTGCAAACCTTCATTCCATTTGAATCTGTCATGCCTGGTGGAGAATCCATATAAATTTTTCTGAAATTTCTCCATGTAGGAAAGCATTTTTCACATCAAATTGTAGAAGAGGCCAATCTTGGTTTGCAGCTAGCGACAAAAGTATTCTCACAGTATTGAGCTTGGCTACCGGTGCGAACGTCTCTTGGTAATCTACACCATAACATTGAGTGTAACCTTTAGCCACAAGTCGTGCTTTATACCTTTCAATAGTTCCATCAACTTTATGCTTAATTGTAAAGACTCATTTGCAGCCCACAATTTTCTTCTCTCTTGGTAAGGACACAAGATCCCAAGTGTTGTTTTTTTTAAAGCCGCCATCTCCTCAACCATTGCTTCGGTCCATCTAGGATCTGCCAAAACTTCCTGTACATTACTAGGAATAGAAATTGAAGATAATTGAGATACAAATGATGCATATGATTGAGATAACCTGTGAGATGACACATATTTACTAATGGGATATTTAACTTTGGCTTGGAGGTCTGGTTCATATTTAGCTGGAGGTTGACCACGGTTAAAACGAGGTGGAAGATTATATTGAACAATAGTAGACTCAGTGTTTGGTATGCTGGTGGTTTCAGGCAGACAAGAATCAATTTCATCTAAATTAGTATTATCAGAGATAGGATCAGAAGGTACCTCTAAAGAGTCAAGCTGAACCTGTGGAGAAGATTGAGCCAATTGGTTATTATCAGAAGACACTGTATTATCCAGAAAAGAAGTGTCCATATTTAGGATTGGCTCACTTGCTGCAGAATGATCCTCACACGATGATATATAATCAAACATACTAACATCATGATTATGCACTTCACTTTCATTGCCTCCCTGAAGCAGAGAATCAACATAAAAAAATTCATGCTCATTAAATGTCACATCCATAGAAATATAAAATTTCTTTGATGGTGGATGGTAAGCACGATAACCTTTTTGAGTTGATCCATACCCAACAAAAACACATTTGATCGCTCGTTCTTCAAGCTTTGTACGTTGATGTGGGTGTAAGTGAACATATATAACACATCCAAAAATATGAGGTGGTAAATAAACTATGGGAGGAAGGATACAATGATCAGAAAACACATCATAAGGCCTTCGAAAGTTAAGCACACTAGAAAGGGTTCGATTAATTAAATAAACGGCAGATCTCACAGCCTCACCCCATAAATGAGATGGGACATTACCATCTATCAAAAGTGATCTTGTCACCTCTAATATATGTCTATTTTTCCTCTCAGCCACTCAATTTTGTTGTGGTGAATAAGGACATGTAGTTTGATGCAAGATGCCTTTAGAGTTCATGAACTCTATTAATTCAGTCTTAAAATATTCCCCTCCATTGTCTGATCGAATGACCTTAATAGATGTGTTAAATTGTGTAACAATCAGATGATAGAATGAACGAACCACATCACACACCTCACTTTTATGTTTAAGCAAATATACCCAGGTTACCCGAGTATAGTCATCAACAAAACTGATAAACCATTTTTTTCCATTATGTGTAGATTGCGGGGCAGGACCCCAAACATCTGTGTGAATTAATGAAAAAGGAAAATCAGTTTTGTTATTGCTTAAAGGAAACACAACACGATGATTTTTTGCCAAAACACAAGTTTCACAAAAAAAATCAGAAATATTGCATTTAAGAAATAATGATGGAAATAATTTTTTTAAATAACCAAAAGAGGGATGTCAAAACCGTTTATGCCATAACCAAATTTCTTTTTTGTTTTTATCTTGTATGTGATCATTCACAAGACAAGCCAATCTTATTTTATGGTTTTGTTGTGAGACATTTTCAAGATAATAAAGTCCTTCACTCTCTCTACCACTAGCAATCTTCTCCTTGGAATGGATGTTCTGAAAAAGACAATGGGTTGGGTAAAACAAGGCAACAGAAGAATGTGATTTGGTTAACTTGCTGACGGAGATAAGATTACAGTTTAATGTAGGAACAAATAAAACATCAGGAATCGATAAAGAGGGTGAGAGTGATATAGTACCTATACCTTCAATAGGAGATGAGACCCCATTGGCATTAATAATAACGATTTTAGAACAATTAGAGGAAACATTAGTAAATATATGAGGATCACAAGTCATATGATCAATAGCACCTGAATCAATTATCCAATCACTACCCTTAGTAACAATAGAAAGATTAAGAGCAGAGTTAGATATATCTGACTTGGTCACAAATCCGGCAGCAGTAGAAATATAACTCTTGGAAGCAGCAGAAGTTCCAGAATCATGTTTCTCCGATTGATTATCATCGGAAGAAGCCATCAGAAATATTCAATGAATAAAAAAGACACTAATTCCTAAACTGTAGAGGATATCAGTGTTTGGCTCTTGATACCATAATAAAAGGTTTAAAGAATAATTCTGATGTATTATTTCAAGGAATAGAGTACCATATATATACATACAAGGATCCTATAATCCTTCATCTATTAAAGGAAAGACATGTGCACAAATCTGCACAAATTATAATAATATCAAAAATATAACTAACATAATATTTGATTGCCTAATATCCTTTAATAGAATATTTGGCATATCTCATACCGAGTACTATACTTAACAACGAGTCAGAGCAAATGACAAAAAATATTTTCCCTCCCCACTGTCCCGCAAAGATAAGAGGGTGCAACACTCGAACTCATCCTTTCTGCATCTCACGGTCATATAAAATATTTTTCTCACACCACATGACCGAAAGATTCATCTCTAGATTTATTAGGTACAACGAGACGACCATACTGTTAAGACAAAAATTGGCATAAACGCTCTCATGTTTTGAAGTTTAATCAAATAACATTAAAACTGGATAATAATCAAAAAATAACTTAGGGTAAAAACACAAGACTTAGAACCTGAACCCCAAACACACAAAACTTAGAAACAGAATCTCCAACATAGAAAAACTTAGGAAAACACTTGGGTTCTTAAGTAACAGAAAAACACATAGGCTAAAACACCCAGACACATGGCTAAGCATTATTATGCGTAAAGCGTCCAAGAGAGTTGAAGCAAAACACTTAATGCTTATCATACCTAAAAGAGGCATTCAGCATAACTCTCTAACAAAACACTTTAAAAGAGTTTAATTATTAAAATATAAAAAGAAATTCTTAACAAGTTAAACGCTATCTGTCTAAAAAGAGACAAAAACAAAAGAAGCATTTACTTGACTAAGCGATACCATAAGCTTAAATAATGATTTGTCCAACTATGAAGTCTCCATACAATACTTGGTATCTTTAGAAAAGAGCTTAACAAAAAGCTACCTAATGGTTGGAAATCAAAAAGCACTTTGTTGTTCTGAGCAAGCATTAAATCACATTAAATGCTTAACGTTCAAAAACAACAAAAGGGATAAGAATATACATATTTGTTACATGCAAGCTTACTTTTCTCCTTGCAGATAAGTTATTCTACACGCAACCACAAAGCTACAAATCAAATATCAAAAGTGGATGTTAGAGACAAAATAGATATTCATAGAATGTTCTGCTCTTAAAGTCATCCTCAAAAGGAATGTACAACCTACTTCAAGCTAAATACTAAAAAGACATGTCTGTTCTGACAAGTTACTTACTTAACGACTATTGTATGAAGAGGAAAGAGAAAGTGTGAGTATCAAAGCTAAAAGCTTAGTCTAACGGACAAATATCCATGAAGCCTTTAAATAAAAGAACTCTCGAAATAAAAATCAAGAGGGTAGCTTAAGAGGATAGTCATGTAAGAAGATTACAATGAAATATTCATCTTGAGAAGCAAAAAAGAAAGAGCTCAAGAAAAAGAGTACATCTGAGATGAAGAAAAAATAAGAGAATAGAAAAAGAGAAAAGAAATCCTTTCATACTTCATTGTTGTATTGTTTACTATTGTAAGAGAAAAGAGAGAAACATATGTGAGTGTTTAAACTATTTTGTATTGTAATTAAATCCTCTTCGCAAGCGATATAGTTTGAACTACTTGTAAGCAATCGTTGATTGCAATTCTAAAGAGAATTAAAACACTTGTTTAACTTAGTCGAGTTAAGGAAATTGAGGAAAGGTTACATAGTACTAGGAGTGGTGGAAAACTCATCCAGTCTAAGATAATAGGAGGTTATTCGCTAACTGAGGAGACCAGGAGTGGTGAAAATACTTATCCAGTCTAGGGTAACATGAGGTTATTCGCTGACTAAGAAGACCGAGAGTGGTGTGAATACTGAGTTGTAATCTTATTGAAGATTATAGTGGAACCCTTTGTAAAGGAGATTGGACGTAGCTCAGTTGGTGTGAACCAATATAAAAATATCTATGCAATTATCTCTTCTCTTATCTAAACGCTTTTCTTGTAAAACCTGCAACTGAGTTTTTATTTCTAAATACAAGAACCTTCTGCATTAAAAAATTAATCTTCAACAAAGGAAGTTCATATAAACTTTGTAGTGTACATTCTGAATAGCATGTTAAAAGCAACTATTTTTTATAATCACTTATTAGGTTGAACGTCTAAGCATTTATCAAAAAAACTCAAAACTCGACAACGTGCTATATCACAAGGATTGCAAAAAGAATTTTTCTATTAACACTATTCAAACTCGCCCCCCTTCTAGTGTTTTTCAAGTACTTCATTCTTCACCACTCCGGATTTCCCTAGATGCTCTTGGTATCCCCTTATACACTTTGTCTAGTTGAGTTTCACTAATTCCTAGTTTCCACTAGACAACCCTGATATCAACTTATTACACTGCCTAGTAATCCTTAACTCACCTGAGTTAAACAACAAGTGTTATTCTCTTTAGAATTTGTAATCCACTGATTGCTTACAAGTTGTTAGGCGATTATTCTCATAAAGAGGATAAATGTTCAATACAATATAGTCTATAAACTCGATGAATGTTTCTCTCTTTTCTCTTTTCTCTCTACTTAGAAATCGTAAGCTAATATTACAATGACGCTTGAGAGTGTTTATTGATTTTGCTTTTTCTCTTCTCGAATATTCTTTTTGAGCTTGAGCTTATCTGTGCTTTTCTCTTAACGATATTTTTCTTCTCTTCATAGGATGATATTCTTTTCGTAAGCTATCCTCTTAATTCTTTCTTTGAATCATCTTCTATTTAAATGCTTTTCAAAAGATACTCGTTAGATTGAACTCTTGTCTTGAATCTTGTGACTTCTCTGTCTTATCATGTGAAGTAACCATTGGTTAAAGTCAACTTGTCAGAGCAGGCTTGCTTTTTCAGTACTTTGATGGAAGTAAGTTGTATTATTTTTCTGGCACAACTATTGATGGAGAGAACATTTTGTGAATGTCTTCTTTGTCTCTAATGTCCACTTTTGATATATTTCAAATAGAGCAAGTGGACGCATGGAGTATGTTATTTACATAAAATAGAGTAGATGTGCATGCAACATATATGTCTTTTCTCTTATCACTTTTGTTATTTTTGAACGTTGAGCATTTAATGACATTTAATACTTGTTCAGAACCACAAACTGCTTTTTACATTTTCCACCGTTGAGGTAGCGTTTTATCATTTAAGCTTTTCTCTAAGATACCAAACTTTGAATAAGAACTTCATTGTTAGACGAAGTGAAGGGTTTAGCTCATGGTAACGTCTAGTTTGTTGTAAACGCTTTTGAGATTTTGCTTTCTTTAGCTAGACCGTTTAGCAAGTTTTTTCATCTACATGTTTTTGGAATATAAGTTGAGACACTTAAGAATATTACCAAAAACATTGTCTCGACACTTCAACATCCTTATCCATTTGAGAGTATAATTGATTACCGTTTAGTACAATATAGCTTTCTCGTTTAGCATAACTCTCATAGACACTTTGACTTGGAAGTCGTTTGGTGTTGCGTCTGGATGCCTTAACTTTGGTTGTTTTATGTTTTGTTTATGCCTAAATGTTTTCCTAAGGCTTTTCCTATGTCACTAGATGATTAGGGATAAGCCTAACAATTATGTTTCTACTTATCCTATTATTCTAGTTATAGCATCTTCAGATTCTCATTTCGTTTAATGTTATTTGGTTAAACTTCAAAACATATGAGAGCATTAATACATATAAGTCTTATAGATGATTTTATCTTAACAGGAGGGAACTTAAAGAACATGAAGATAATAATCATAATTGAAGAGTAATTTAAGAAATTAAAAAATTGCAATTTAATTTTAATTTTACAAAATGTTAAAATCATTGGGTAAGCCAGTTTGTGTTAGATGGGTGAGTAAGCCTTGCTAGGCGAAAGTTTGCGTATGTAATATTCGTTTTCTATTATTTTTATGTGTTTGGGCTTTATTTTAGGGTTTCTAGGTTTTTTTAAACGTATGTGCCTATATATAGAGGTACCAAAAGTTGATGTGAATACTTATGAGTCATATTATATGCATTTGCGTTCTTTGAGAGAGGATCCTCTTAGTTCTTGGATTAGAATTCTAATTCTTATCCAAAATTAACATCTTTGTAGTGAATCTTCACTTGACTTATCAATATGATAGATTGTGGCATCTTCATCCTTGTCTTATTTCACATTCTTCTTTGATTTACTTTTTTATGCCTCTTGATGATTCAAATTCAGAATTGATCGTACTTTTTCTTGGACAAGATAGTATTCACATAGTTAATTAGAATCACCATCAATGTAAAAAAAGCTCAAAATACATACTATCATTACAATTATATCTTTTAGAAACATCAATTTAAATCAAATTTCAACATAATAAAGCATCTTATTCCACTACATAATTCAATCTCATCACATATCAGTAGTATTTACATCTAAACTAGTTTCACTTACCTAATGTATAAAACACCTTTGACTTAGAGTTGCTCCTAAAACTTTATACCTCAAAGGATTACAGTAAATACCTATACAAACATCAAATTAAACTGAGCATGTTACCGTGATCACATCTAGATAGAGATTCACTTTGAGATCATTTGAGGTACATGTATGGTCTGTATGGTCATCTACATCTCAAAATGCTAAAATGCTTCTAGAAATAGAGAAGAAGTGAACTTATCATGTTTCCAATTCTAATTTAGTAGATAATAGAGTTCTCTACTATAATTTTATTAGTGTTTCCTGATCGTCAAACAAATGAACGGTTGAATCAGAAACTTAGAGAAAATGTAAAATAAAATAAAATTTAAAGATAATTTTAGAGTCATAATTTTTTTATAAAATAAAATTTGATTATTAAAAAATATTTATAGTTCAACCTTTTAATAATAAAATAATGAAATATCATCTTTAAAAACTATATTTACTATTCTTTATTTTTTTTTTAGATTCTTAAAAAACGAAGAAAAAAAAGTAAAAGTGAGAAAAAGTTGTAGTAAATTTGATTGATATGAAAGAATAAATTTAGAAGTATATTAATATATTTATAGAATCATTTATAAAATAAATTTTGTAAAATAACTTAACAAAAAATAAACTTTTGAAAATATAAATTAAAGTTAAAATCAATTTTAAATTAAAATATAAAATTTCTTAAAAGTGTCAAAATTTAAATGGGTTAATATAAATTTTTAATTTTTTAATTTTTATTTATTTTAATATAAAACATATATTAAATTTATTTTATTTATTATTTTAGTTATAATACTGATAGAAATATATATATATATATATATATATATAGAGTTATTATCTATATTTATATGTTTCAATTATTTATTATGATACAATGAAACAAATAAATGTTTTATTATATTTTATTTAATTTTAATATATTAATTATTTTTCATTGACTGTGAGATTATTTGATAAGTGAAAATAAATAGAAAATTTAAAGAAATAATGATTTCCTCCACATACGTGTATATAGGATGGCAACGAGTCAGGTCGAGCACGGATAGTGTCTACCCGCAACTCTACCAGACAAAAAAAAATTCACCCGCTACCCGATCTGTTACTGCACGGATACCCATTTAAAAAAATTCGCGGATATTTTAAAACCCGCGGATACCCACAAATATTTAAAAAAATATATTTTTATAAATTATTAAAATAAAATTTAAATAGAATTGCAAAAAATATATAAAGTATAATATAAATTAAAATTTAATTTTTGTTTCGGTTGAATTAGTCTGAGGGTCGGTCGTCCTTTTTTTACTTTGTTCTTTTTTTATCTTCAATCCTTCCTGAGAATGTCATCCACTCCGATGGGTTGTTGACATGCAGAAGACACTCTGACGCTCAAGTCAGATATGTTTCGAGAGGTCTATATTTTATTAGGATAGAAGATGATGATTGTAGCTAGACATATATTTACAGGGTTTGTGGCAGATAAGCCCATTGATTAACCATTAGTACAGTATATTTTTAGGTAATCAAACCCAATAATCAATAATCAATACCGTATATTTTGTAAAGCGTAAGGCAATCTGACCTATTAATGTCTGTTAATTGTCCGTAAATAACAATTAATTTTGATCGGTATACTTCATACAGTACAATTTTAATTAAATTTAACCTTATAAAATATAAATTAATGTTAATTTTAATTAAATTTAACTTAATAAAATAAAAAATAAATTTTTATTTTTATTTTTTGCGGGTAGTAGATATCTGCGGGTACGGATAGTATAATACCCACATCCGACCCGTTTATAAGTGGGTATTAAAATACCCGCTATCCGCGGGTTTCAAGTAGTATATTCCACAGGTATCAACTATTCATTGCGAATTTTATCAGCGGGCGCCAATTTTTTTGTCATCTCTACGTGTATATGTATTTTTTTTTGTGATGTCAAGTATCGTCTTTTAAAATTTTATATTTCTTGGCAAAAATCTTCAAAACTCAATAAATATACTAATTTGATCTTGACTCTTTTCTTTTGAATCAACATCAATACATTTAGAACTACTAAATCCAACTGATGACTACATGTGAATTTCATAACTTAAACATAACACAAAAACCATCTATATAAAACTAACATAACATTTTCATGGTATATTATAAATAAAAAACGTTTAATATCTCTTTTAATCCATATTTTTATTAGTTTTGTTCAAAATGATCATCGACTTTTTTAAGTGTTTAAAGTGATCTAAATTTTTGTATTTTTTTTTCAAATTGGTCCTTTTTCTTGATAACGTCGAAATTGTTAACGATACAGTATCCATGTGAACAATGACTGAATGACCTATTCCATATTTTTTGACATAATTATCACATCATCTCATCTTTTTTCAACACACCTAGAAACCCTAAGCAGCCACCATGACCTCCTCAACTGTTGGGCGCGCCACCATCGTCACTCGTTGACATCATTAATCACCAATTCACTACAATAACCATTATAGATCTCCATCGAACCACCACTCCTCCATGAAAATTCCAAATCGTGAGCTACCATGAACCACGATTATCAACGCACACCATGGATCTGTAATGAGGCCACGAACCTACATGTCCACTGGAAACAGTAAAGAGCATCTACTACGAGAACAAGAAACGAACCAACAAACTCTAAATTGCATAATGAAAACCCTAAATCACGCCACCCAAATCGAAATAGTAGTTGCATTTACGGTGGTGAAGGAACAAAGGCGGTAAAATATGAAAGTATTTTTATAATAAATTAAAATAATTTCCAGCAAACATTAGTTCCACTTTCTAAAATTATAGGACATTCTTCCTATCACATTCTCTGATGGTCAAACGTTCTTTCTATTCTCTAACTTGTTCACATGCATTCTTCTTTATCTTTCGCTCCTGTCAAAAATCATCACAAGTTTGCATTTCAATCTCATTAGTTCACACTCTTTTAGGTTTCTTATTTTCACTTCCATTTTCTCTTCTTGCTCTTTCTCGCCCTCTCATATGCTCTTGTGATTTTCATAGATTATCGGAATGATTATGACATTTGATTGTTGTAGGAACGAAAGACAAAGAAGAATGCGTGTGAACATAAGATGTGAAGCCACGTCAGATAAAATAGAATAAGTCATTCAGTTATTGTTCATGTGAATATTGTGTCATTAACGATTTCAACACTGTTAAAAAAAAAGACTAAATTAAACAAAAATTATAAAAATTAAAACCACTTTGAAAGCCTGGAAAAGTTAATAATTTTTTTAAAACAAAAATAAAAGTATAGATATATTAATTAAGAATAAAAAACAATAAAAAAAGTTTAAAAATATCAAATTTAGATGAGAAACAATTTCTTTAACTTCAAACATTAATTATTTACCTGTCCCACATTCAACCTAAACAAGTTCATACGGTATTTTAAAAAAAAATAGAAATCAAAAACAAAAGTTGAAGTTGGAGCTTTGTGCTTATAAGTTTTTGCCCTCGTATCCATAGCTAGGTATATCTATTGAGGAAAGGAAAAGCACCAATGTGCTATGATCCACCCGAATATTCGAGAAGAAAAGGGCCACATTATTTTCTATTTATCTATGAATAATGTGCTACTATATTCTCTTTTCTTTATCTTATCTTCATGTGTGCATGGACCTAACCTTCTCCAAGATTCCACATAGCCTCAACAAATACAACTTAATAAACTACAATTTTAAGAGTGGCATGTGATAGTGGAACCTACCCATTACTTCCATCCACATATACACAATATGATTATAATAATTAAGTGAAGGATATTCCCAACGCAAATTCCATTAAATTTTTCTTCCTTTTTTTGTTCTATACATTCTTCATGCATGATCTACAAAATTAATGATCATTTCTTATATGTATAAAATTCAACATTGTAATTTGTCTTAGGAAAAACAAAATGAAGTGAACTAAAACATTTTATTTTATTGGCTATACTTACAAATTACATTGTACAGTAAATGTATATTTATTGTTAAGGATTTGTATTATGTTGTAACCATCATATATATAGAAAATGGGAGTGAAAATTGTTAAAAATTTTCTAAAAAGGATTTAACATTTATGAGTCATAAAAAAATTATATGAAAAATCATAATATTATTTTCAATTCAAAATATCTCAAATTCATGTTTATAGGGTTTTCTTTTTTATATATTACTTAACTTTATCATTTTTACTTCATCTACATTTAAATTCACGATAAAAGTAATTTATGATATTTTGTAAAAAAACTTTCTATAATATATCTCTGCAACTAATACATAAATGGGATTTTTATTACAGTAATTTAATTAATCTAAAAAAAATTAACTTTTAATGTCATTCGTGTCTATATTGGTTCTAAAACTAAAAAAGTTCTACTATAACATATATGAATTTGCCCCTTCAGTGAACATATGGACATGTGACCCTTATGATTCCATAAAGATGGGAATTCTATATTTATTTATTGCATAAACATTGGGTTATTAGGTTTTCCTTATAAAAAAATAACTCTTAATTAGATAACGAATTGGATTATCATTATTATTTTATATGTAGCATTAATTATTTAAATATTTGAAATGGTTGGTCTTCGAGAAATTATTTTCTTGATATTTTTTTTTTCTTTTAAAGAGTACTTCTTATCAAACACATAAGTAGTCTTCATCAGAGAGTTTTCAAGAAGCATAGTTTAGCATGACTTACTATAATTATTGTTTATAACCTATTGAAGTTTGTGAGAGATAAATTATCTTAACTTTTTAAATTTTGCCCTTTGGTTTGAAAACGTGAATGAGAAGGAAGAAAAAACGTAGAGTTAATTAAAACTACTTCACTTTTTATATACATCGACTCACCATAAGATTGTAAAACCATGTTATTAATATTTTTTCACATTTAAACCAAATCAAATAAACAACTCCTTCCAACCTCTATTTTATTAAAATTCTTCTTTAAATAAAAAAAAACAAAAGACAATTTATAGGTATTTTTAGACCAAAGTGATTCACCGTTAAAAACAATACTTTTTAAAAGTGATTCTTATCTAAATGTAGTCCACTGATTTCATCAGTTGAATAATCATTAAAATAATCAATATCTTCCATTAACGAATGAAATTACCTTATAAAAAGGCAAAAAGGAAAAACATTGGAAGAGGAGCATGATAGAAATTAATTAAATTACTGTTTGTGAAATTGTTAGTCGAAAGCCATAGTTTTAGACCTTGTAATAGTAGAGCGACATGAAGCTAGGATAGTAGAGTTGGCATTCATTAATAAACAAAAGGAGGAAAATGTAACACGTGAGTTGCATGATGGAAGTGAACGACATGTTGTTATGAATGAAGGACAAGTGGAACGTGATCAGGGACACATGGAACTTGATTAGCAGGAGGTGGAGAGCAGACGCAGCACTAGGATTCATAAGAAAAATTTTCTTCTAAAAGGATTTGTGCATTAGTTGCGAGGCATATGGAATGTGGTAAGTATCTTTCTAAAATCTCTCTCTTTCTGAAAAATTCCTTACCGCTCTTTCTGCTCTCTGACCTTACCCCTTTTCTGTGTAGGATGATCCTCTGTTCATACAGCAGATAGTATTCTTTTGGGATTCTATTTTGTTACATTTCCTTTACAGAATCCTGAAACTTCTTTTGATATTGTTGTTGACAGAGACATTGATTCATTTAAATAAGATTCGTTTCACTCTGATTTTTTTTCCTATCATATTACTGCATCATTACTGTTACAGAAAACAATTAATAATAAACAGTGCAAATGTTTATAGAAAAGAGATAGGTTCAAATGTAAGGATGTCTAAAATAATAAAGGGTTAATAGTCTTAGAAAATATGGAGAGTTCATAGTCCTCTTGCGTGATCGATGACAAAATAAGTTATTTGGGGAAGATTTAACTACTATTATGAAGTCATTAGGTAATATAGTATAGTGAATGATAGAGGATTTTAATGTAATAAGAGATCACGAGGAAAGAAAGGGTTTGGACAATGGCAATAGAGATGGAAAATAAAAGGGTTTAATAAGTTTTCAAGATAATGTGAAAATAGTAGAGAAATAGAGGGGTTTAAGGAGTTTTTGGATGATGTAGAAATATATATTGGTGAATGTATATTCACACTTTTATTAATATTTAATATAAGTTATCTTAAGGTATAATTGAGTTTAAATCTCTTGTTTTAGTTGGGATTTGTTCAATTGGGATAAAATAAGCTTTAAATGAATTTATGTATTAAAATCAACTTTTTAAACCTTGTTAGATGATAGATTTTTTAAACAAACTGTATGTATTAAACACTTTAGTTAGAAAAGTTTAATTAGAGAGAATTAGATGATGCAAGCAAAATCAAGCTCGCAAATTGTCTATAAATGCTATAAAGATGAATTGTCTAAATGACCTATAGATGATGCAAGCATGGTTGGAGATTTTTCGATGATCATAAGCTTGATCAAGAAAATAAAGTAAAGATTTCATATGTATAAGATGACTTAGGTTAACTTAACCCTATTTATATTGTTTCTTAGTAACTGTCAATGCACCAAATGATTGTTGCAAATGTACTAGACGAGTAATATTTATTTAATTGTACCAAGCATAATAATTAAATAAATGTCTAAATTATTAAAGGGTTCATGGTCTTAGTATACAATATAGAGGAGGATATATAACCGTACAGAATAACTATCCAGTCAACTACAAACCGAGTGGTCAATATCCCTTGATTCATTGTAAAACATTTGGTCTGTCAGACAATTGAACCACAAACAAGATTAGTAATAAGAATAATCATGTTAACTCTACTCTCGGTTATTATCGAATTTGGTCATAATTTGGTCAATACTAATCAGAAGCTCATCCCAAAATCTATAAATATAGATTTGTTATCCATGTTGTTGGTTACTTTTACTATGCATTTATTATCAAAGTGTTCACACAAACATTGACTTTAGTATTGGAGTGTTTCTTGCAGGTAGCACACGATGCACCCAATCTGACCGAACAGTAGAAAGAGAACTAAAAACATAAGACTTTAACCTAAACTTGAAGTTTAGAAATTATTTGTGGAAAAAAGACTTAACCTCAATCTCATAAACCAGAAATAATAACTATAATAAATGTTTATTCCTTTATGAAATCATGATGTAATATACCATAGTACATGATAGAGGATTTTAGGACAATAAGAAATCTTAAAGAAAGAAAGGGGTTGAATAGTGATAATAGAACTAGATGAGAAATAAAAGGGTTTAACAAGTTTTCATATAATGTAAAAATACAAACACACACACCCCACTGGTAGAGAAAAAGAATATATAATGGTAAAAAAAAAAAATAGGCTCAATAGGGCATTAATGTTACAAGAATAATTGCACATATGGCCAAGGTTGTAAATAATATTATACATTATATGGAACAATTACGATTTTTTAGCATCTTAGCTTTACAAATTCAATTCTTTAAGTCAAATCAATTTTTCTCACTTTTAAACAACAAACAATTAAGCTCAATCCTATCTAACAGATCTCATTTACATAGATTTCCATCCACATCAAATTCATACCACAAACCATTCCAAACAATTCAGTTATCATCACATAATAATCACACACATTCCAAAATATCAAAATCAAAACAAAACAAGATTAACTTCACTTACCTCTTATGAATTCTTAACTGACAGTTGCTCTTACTCTCTATATTTCATTGAATGATCTAAAAACACAGAAATCTTAGATTAATGATCTAAACACATATTTAGATTCATAACAGATAAAGAAAATCGATAGAATTTCATAAGATCATAAGAAGAAAATTTTTACATACATCAAGATCAAGCTTTAATTCTATAATAAAGAATAAAATAAACTTACTATATAAAAAATTGATCTCGTTACCCTTACCACTAGAAACACATAAACACTGTTTTCTGTTTGGATCTTTAAAAACATAAGAAATAAGATCAAAATATAAGAGAAAGAGTAAAGAACTTCTAGAGAGAATTTTAGAAAGATAGAGATTTTATAAAAATGAATTTGACTCTAACTAAGTTCTATATTTACTTTCTTCTTTAATAATAAAATATGCAAATGTTCCTTTTTATAAAACATTTTTCTCTCTTAAATCAATTTCTAGTATCTCACAAACCACTATTTAATCCCTTCAAATTATAAATTTTAAACATAATTAAGCCTAATGAAAATAATAAATATAATGATACTGATTTTAAAAGTATAAAAATTAAAACAATTGTCCACTATAAAACACACTTGGTGCATAAGATATAGGAAAATCTTCTTTGGGTTTTACATGGTTGATTCTTTTTTATAATACAAATATTAATCTTCACTTGATGATTATGAGGAGCACAATATAAGGATAAGGAATATTCTTCTTTCTTGAGTTAATAGACATGTAAATGTGCTACAAGAATCATGCAAACTCGTGTCTCTTTGTGAACCCTTCTTTCCTTATGAGCCATTAAATTTGCGCTTTTCCTAATCACCCCTATAATTAATTTAGTTCATAAACTTAGTTTATTCCCCATTAGTAGTTCGTGTAATCAAGACATTTAAATTAGTAATTGTTATTATTAAATTTTAAAACACAACATCTAAAACACGATAATGGTCAATGAATATTCTATCGAGAGAACTTTAAAATAAAAATATTTTTCAATATTGAAATTTTGAACATTCACGTATTAAATTTATTTTCACGCACCATTCAATTAATTTTCATTACAAAGTGATCAATATCAATTAGTAGGTATAGTGCATTTGTGTTAGGATAAACTTTGCAAAGCTTTTTTTTAGTTGGTGATATATTCTTTAGCACAACTTGTTATTATGATTAGCTACATAGGTCAACATAATTGTTAGGTATCAATCTTTTCGTTATAAAAATTTAGGTTAGAAAAATATTCCCCATCAGGTCACAAAAGAATATACCACTTTTAATAAAGATTATAATATAATTTTATATAAATCTATTAGTGAGTCCATTTCTATTCGTTGGTATATATTACTTTTATTATGTTAAATATTTTATTAAAGAATATTAGACAATTAAATATTGTGTTAATTATAATTTAGATATTATTATAATTTGTGTATCTGTTATTCTTTTAATAGATAAAGAATCTTTTATATATATATATATATATATATATATTACTCTACTCTTTAAAATAATATATCAAAATTATTCTTTAAACTTTTTATTAAGTTTATCTTTCATTTTCAAATTCACCTTAATATAATATACAGTGAGTATGATATTATAATAATATGTTGAAATCAAATCCTCAAGATAGAAAATTTAACAAAAAATATATAATAAAATAATGTTTAATAAAAAAAATTCTAGAATAACACATTAAAAGGTATACATGTGTTAATATCCTAAATGTATAACGTTATTTTAAAAAATATTTCACTAAATGTTATAATACACATATTAAACTAAATGTTAATGAATATATAATATTTAAATACATGTACGAATAGTATTATCTTATCTAAATTGATTCATAAAATCGTTAAAAGATAAAAAACATTTTCTTTCACTTGAGATGGATCCACATATCATGATTTAAATTGATACGAGTATATATTTTATAAGATAATGGTACCTTCTTTCAACAAAATAGAAATTCAAATTTTAGATATTTTATCATTTTGTTTTTAATTTTAACTCATTTTAACATAATGTTGGTAGCAAAGCCGTACCAATTAGTATCCAATAAATAGCATAGTATAGCTCCTACATTTTTCTAAATATTTACATTAGATAAGACTTCTTACTTTCAATCTTTTCATTCTCAATATGAAAATCATGTAATTCATTAAATAGCATTCTTTCTGAGTAGTTTCATGGCGTAACAAAGAAACAAGGCACAAACTTTAGATTAAACAGTATGGATAAATCTTCTAGTTCATATGCGATACCTGATCTGCATTTACACAAATAAAAGGATTAGTTTAACACAATTAAAATGAGTAAAACCTATTTACTCAACCAGTAGCAAGTAAAACAATCTAGTTTCCGTCAGAAAAGTAATAAACAATATATAAAGTGGACAACTTTCAAGTGAAATTAACAAAGGACGAAATAATGCTGAGTAGACTACATTTGTTATCTTATAAATAAATGCTATTTTTTCTCTACAGAAACAGCTAAAACTCTACACAGCGAGTTTTGTTTTGAAACTATATATACATATTAAACAACAGCTGTTAAAATAACCAGTTGGTAGTTGGTAGGTTCTTCATTTTCTGTCAAACTTGTTCGTTTCCCTTGAGAATATTGTACTTGCAGAGAGGACAAGTAGCATTCATCTTCAGCCATTTAACTATGCATGAAGAATGAAAATGATGGTTGCAAGGAAGAGCATGGAGCTCTGCTCCATCTTCGTATGAAGAGAGGCAAATACAGCATTCCTGAAAAGCAACAGCAAATATTAATAAATTTTGCTCCTGAAAATCGAAACTCGAATCTTAGCAGACCATATTTTAACAGCCCACGGATGAAGTTTTCTATTTTAAGGTAAATTATTTTTTATCTAATGAAGAAAATTTATTCTGTAAAGGATAGACAAGCTGGAATCTTGAATAATAATAACAAAAAGACACTAAGCAAGATCCTAGAAGAGTTCAAGCCTACATACATCTTCAACTAGATTCCTCCTTCAAGAATAGTTTAGCAAAATCTTCACTAAAATCATCTGTGCAAAAAAGTTTCACCTAATAACAGATTCTTTTGCTAACCCTCTTGTTTAATTACTATTATTTCCTTGGTGACTTCATCTTTGATAAGCGTCAAAGTCTACACTTCCTCCTTTACTCATAAGAACTCGGAAGAATGGGGCAAAAAGAGTACTGTAAAAGCAGCTAAAGAGTGCATATGTTCATTTAGAGCACGTTTAGGAAAGCTGGAATTTTTCCGCGATCTCTTCAGAGAATAAGTTGTGTTCGGAAAAGTAACTGAAAGTGTAAAAAGCTTTTCTCTATATATAAGTTATCTTCGTCATACGAAAATTTGTATCTTACAACGACTTCCTAACAACCTTTTTCCTTTTTAGCTTCATACATACTTCTTATGTAAAAGCTATTTCCTTTGTTGCATCCAAACATATAAATTTTCTAAAGACCGCTTTTTCAACAAATTTACTCAAACAAAAAATAATACCGATTACAATCAAATACAATGATAAGCGACTATAAAATAAACCATTATTGAAACAATCTTATGTGTTTGCAGCTGTCTCAAAATTAAAATATAGATGTTTTCAATTTTATTGGGACTTCGTTCATAGTAGTAGTCAATGATGAGTAAATTATTTTCTTTCATATAAATATATTTTTACCCCAACCTCTTTGTACTTTCTAAACTGAACACATTAAATTCGAGAGAGAAAAAAATACAATCACACCATGTGTTCAGGTGCTATTTGAACTAAAATTTTGAACCTACATCAATTACTTCCCAAATTTCTAAAATATCATGAACTTTAGGAGTTAGCACACAAATACGGACCAAAGTAAGCAGCAATGGAGCAACTATTTGAAGTTGTGAAAGCCAATTTCAGTGCTTAGATGTAGAAATTGCATTTATTATTTTTCCCCCTGGTTAACCAGATGCACACACCAGTACAAGAAGCAACAAGGTACAAATCTTTGTGCATTGAACGAAATAGAAAATCAAATAACCAGTAATTTCGAGTTCATAGAAGTGATGGAATGTGAGACAAAAATGAATAGCATTTGAGAAGAGCATACCGCATCCTCTGGTAAAAGCAATCGTTCATTTGCCAAGTAAGCACTGCTGGTTTCTATGGGAATCATTGATCCAGCTCCACCATTTGGCTTATCCTCATTGCTTAGTATTCGAAATCTGTATTTTGGAAGTATGCTAAGATCTGCTTCTGATGCACCCTCCTGTGTTATTCCAGCACAATAGGAGAAAAATTAGAAGGTTCATAACTTCAAAATATTTTAGTCGGTCTAAAATATTTTTAATTCATACCTGTCCTGCAACCGCATAGAGAATAGCAATGATGCAGGGCAAACAACAACAAAGAGCAATACCAATCAAGCACGCCAAGACAACACAAAAGATGGCAAAAAAGACATCAAATGCCAGAAAGACAACGGATAACCTGTAGAATTACAAAAACAGAATTTTGTCATTCATGCAAGCAAGATTCACAAAATTCAGCAAATAATTTGTCAAAAAGAATTAGCAAGTATCGAAACATTCAAATATTCATGAATATATGTAAAAGAAAATGAAAATATTGCTTTAATTGATAGATTATTTTATAGGAAATAAAAAATAAAAATACAATATAAAATTGTGTTTGAAACTTTTAAATTTAAAAATATTCAAAATTAGGATTAATGAGGATTAAAATAATTCATAACGCTTAATTATTTTTGGTCTTGAATGTGGAATCCCCAAGTACACATACTTATAATGGCAAAGTATTGGGATCACATCCATATCAAACACTGATACACTTATGAGGCTCCTAAATACATATCCAAGAAGTACCCTGGAATTTTTTTTAAGTTATTAAAATTTATTGATTGATACATTTCGGATACTGGTATTTGAAACAATGCTCGCAAGCTATGAGGCACAACCACATAAACACATTTATGATAATCCTTTGATACAATACTTCTAAATACATGTATCCGAGGACTATCCTCCAATTGTCTCTTATTTTATTAAAATTTTATTGACTGATGCATCTGGTACCTATAACTGAACAGGACTATAATTACATACAGCTCTATTTTCCTTGATATGTAGTGTTAACAAACCTCACGCACAAAAATGTACTCTGTAGAATATGCGATACTTTCATTCAACATGAGCAAGATATTTAAAATAGCCGTGTACATCCATCTAAATCTCTTGGAATAAAACTGGAAACGCACCAGAATGAATAAAAACTATACTGGAATCAAACTAGATTTATATCCTAGCAAAATAAACACTAAACCGCTAACCTAACTAACCTCCCTGCAACTATGCAATTTAAAATAAAAACAAAGAAAATTACAAAAACCTCATTTCTTAATTTAAGTTTACTTAACAAAACTTTCCCATAAACTTAGATTTTTCATCCTTTATTCGGCTTTCCATGTGCATCACCCTGCATCAAGCTTGCTTCTTTGAACTAGATTTGGATTCTTCATTTTCTTCATGTTGGCCGTGTTGTCTCTCACCTTAATTAAACTCTCTAATGCTTTGGACAACTTGTTCTTTGTTCTACCCAACTTTTCAGTAACATCGACCAACTTATTTCTGACTTTAAGCGATTTCTCATCAATCTTGGCCGACCTCTCAACAACATTGGCCGACTTCTTCATCTCGTCCGAGTATACGAGCTTCTCACACCCTGGTTCTTCTCAGCATTTTCATCTTCCTCTTTCCCGTTTTCATCTAGTTCAAGAATGCTAGATGTTTCCTCCTCCTTGTCAACAACCGCCTTCTTCAGCTCTTCAAGCTCGACCCTCTGTTTATTCATAATCTCATTATCTTCATCCAAAAGTCTCTCTGTCAGCTGAATCTCTTCATCATTTTGTCTGAGTTTCTTCTCCAGGTTTCCCTTCTCCACATTTGTCGCATCATTTACCGAGATCACTTCATCCATTATTGGGACCGAGCTCTCAATGTCCACTGCATCCAAGCTCTTTGCCATCAGCCAGATTCCACACTCTTCTTCCGCATCTTCAATAAGGAGATTTGTCTCCCCCTTTGTCTCTACCTTGCAATACTTTGCAATATGGCCAGTCGTACCACAATTGTAGAACTTCCTTGATCTACACTCGTTTGCATAGTGGTCACACTTAAAACACTCCACTCTTGATCGATCTCCTCGGCCTTTCTCTTGTCCTTGGTCACGCCAATTTTGCTGACTGGTTTGCTCTTCACTATCATTCTCAAAATTACCTCGCCACGTCTATCTCGTCCTCAGCCTCCTCGTCCTCTGCCCCCAAGACCTCGACTTTGAGTAATCTGAGTTTCATTTGAGTCAAACTGTGATTGTAGTGCTTGACAGAGAGGTTCAACCTAATCATCCCAACTCCTTCTCCTTTGTTCGTGGGCTTCTAATGACCCAACAAGTTCATCCACTGTGAGAATTGACAAGTCCTTCGATTCTTCGATGGCGCACATGATACTTTTGAAATCTTTTGTGAGTGATCTCCAAATTATTCCCACAACCCAGCTAGGTGGCATTTGTTCTCCATTCCTATCGAGTTGGTTGGCCACCTTCTCCACTCGAATTATGTACTCAGTTACCTGCTCATTGGGCTCCATCTTCAATTGTTCAAACTCTCATCTAAGAACTCGTATTCGGACTTGTCTAACATGGTTGTCATCTTTATACGCAATCTCCAATATCTCCTAGGCTACCTTTGCCGATGCAGCATTCGCTATTTTTTCGAATCCCGACTCATCTACTGCATTGTAGAGAAAATACAATGTTGACCCATCTTTTGCACGTGATTTCTTCAACGCGATCATTTGTGTCACCGGTTGATTTTGGTCTTCATAGGGTTCATCGTACCTGTCTTCTACCATATCCCAAATGTCATGGAATCTCAATAACGCCTTCATTTGTAGGCAACAATTATTATAATTTGTTTGTCTCGTCAATTAAGGCACACTCATACCATTGACAACCTTTGTCATCTCTTTCACAAAACACTCAAGCACTCACTATTTCCCTTACGGTGTTTGACTCTCCTCTCTCTTTTTTTTATCTCTCGGTACTCAGAGAATAAAGCTTTGATACCACTTTGTTAATAAACCTCACACACAAAAACATATTTACTCTGTAGAATATGCACTACTTTCATTCAACACGAGCAAGCTATTTAAAATAGTCGTAAGAATAAAACTAGAAACGCAACAGAAACAGAATGAATAAAAAGTATACTCGAATCAAAACAGATTTATATCCTCGAAAAATAAAAACTAAAACGCTAACCTAACTAACCTCCCTGCAACTCTGCAATTTAAAATAAAAACAAAGCAAATTACAAAAACACCCTTTTCTTAATTTATGTTTATTTAACAAATAGAAGACAAGCATATAGAGCCAAGAATTCTTTTGAATAAGACTAATGATGCTTTTTTGCAACATTCTAACATGGGTTGGGAAAAATATGTACTTCTTATGACATGGTCATACTAGAATTTAAATTCTCTACTGAATTTTTTTGTATGGTCTTGTGTGCCTTTAAAATATGCTGATGTACACTGATTTAAACATTTTAAAATATATTAAAAATCTTTTTAGTATGCTAACATTAGTGTATTTTGAAGACACGGCAAAGGACAGCACACAAAAAATCAGTACAGAAAATGGATTCAGTCATTCTACCTGATAAGGGCAAAGGATACACATATGAATACGGTTTTTTTTTTAATTTCTTTTAAGTTTGACCATCAACCATTGGTATATGAACTAAAATGACAAATACCTATTGTACATATGTTAACATATCAAGGTGATGTGGGCCACTAAATAGGGTTATCAAATCTCTAAATTTAAATTTTGATTTATTTCAGTTTATCCTTTTTAAATATCCTAGATCTGGATAACAGAATGCTGATTTCAGATCCATATCTTGTTAATTAGGAAATTTTGTAGATAAGACCCTAAAAATTAGGAATCTTCATTTTTTTATTTTTTATTTTATCAAGTAGGTCCTAAATTAGGACCAACTAGAATACATGTTTCTTCTAGCCCTACTAGTTAATGAAACTTTATTTTTAGGAGAAATTTTTAAGGCACCTAGAAATAGTGATGAAAGAATTAATGTAGCTTTGAGTTAGTGGAGCAGCTGCAGCAGTTAGTGGGACAGATGTTGCATTTGGGCGAGAGAGATTAGTGGACAGTTGTTGTGCTTACTGGGACAGTTGTTGCAACTAAGGGGACAATAGTTACTGTTGTGTGGCTCATCCATAGTGGAACCAAATTCAGCTCACTGCAATTTCCCATACTTGAAGAATTTGAATCTAATAAATTACTTTAATCATCCCTTAACTTCACTAGAAGAAAGGATCTCTCCCTCTGCTTTGCAGCATCCCTTTTGGAAAGTGCTTTTCTATGACTTAACGTCTTTCTTCAGCAACTCAAGCTTAATATCTTGTTGGGTCTGCTTCTCCAATATAATAGAAAACATTTCAATTTCAGATTCTTTTCTCAAAACTTGTGGGGTCACCCAAATTTTTGCCAAACCTTTAATTTTGATTGGTCGGCCTTGCATTCAGAAATTCATTGATAAAGTCTTCCAATTTACCTTAACATCTCCTAACGTTGCCAACCATGTTACACCCAAAATTACATCTACTCCTCCAAGTTCAAACAAAATGTCTCCTTAACCTTGTATTCTTCCATCTGCACTTCTACATCCCTACAATATCTTTGTGTCTGTTTTCTGTATGTCTCCCAATCTGACACCATAAGGTGGAGTAGATTCCACTGGTTGTAGAACAAGCAACCGCACCAACTCCCAAGAAACAAAGTTGTGACTCATCCCAGTACCAATCAACACCAACACAGATCTTCCTCATATCTTTCCCTGCATCTTCACGGTGTGAGATTGGGTCATGCCTCCTGCAAAGAAAATGGCTGAGTCTAAATATTAACAATCTTGGTCAATATTTCCCTCCCGACTCCTCTCCATCAGCTTCCCTACTTCACCCAGCCTATTATCCATCATTTCCCCTGTTTCTTCACCTTTGGCTAATATTATATGACCACCGTTAAATTTTTCTCTTGAAATTTGTGGTCAGGACTGTAAGCCCCTCCGCATGAAAACACCTTCCCTCTTCCCTTCTCCTAACATATTCAGGATATGGCAAATTTTGAGTTCCCCTGTTTCTAAAACCCGTATTACCATTACCTCCTGTTCTTGATTCTTGGTTCTTGATCCTTGGGTGTTGATTGGTGCCCTCATCCTTGCAATGCTCTCCATACCATTAGAAACTTGCGTACTACTATTGTTCTTGACTGTTTCAGCTCGTGATACCACCCCACTTCCTCCTTGGTACCAAAAATTATATACATTATTTGTGAAAGAAGGTCTTCCAATCTGACATGACTCTTGCATAGCTTCTTCTATATCATGAGCTATCTCCATAGCTCTCATCAGATCCTTAGAATCAAGTGGACAGATCTCATTCCGAACATTTGGTTGCAGCCCTGCAAAGAAATACCCCAACATCTGATCTTCTGAAGTTTGAGTAACTTGTTGTAGTCTTCAACCTTTTCATGTTATAGTATAGCTGCTAATTTTTCGTAGACAGTGTTGCATTCTTTGCCTCCAAATCTTCTACTCAGTCATTGTAAATTCCTCCCAAGATGGGTTCTTGTTCTTCTAACACTAAAACATAAACCAATGGTGAGCATTTCCTTCAATACTGATAAGAGCCAATCGCAAATTTTCCTCTTGCTTGAAATTGTGCACTTCAAGAAACTTCTCTGCTCGAACTATCCATCTTTGAGGATCATTACCTTCGGAAGTGGGCAGTTCCACCCTCTTCATCCAAGGTCTCCGTGTTTCAACACCCTCTTCATCTAATTTGTTCCCCTGTACACATCTTTCCTCCTTCCTATTATCTCCCTTGACCGAGTTTTCTCCTCCTTACTTAATTTCCTGAAGAAGCTCTTTCATTTCTGACAGACTATCTTTAACAATGGATATATCCATTTTTAATTCTGCCACCATTTTTACTTGTTCACTGTCCCATTTCTCCAAAGTGCTTATCCGACTCTCCATGATGATCCCTTGATTTGATCCAGCAGGTTGGACCAAACTATTAGGCACCTAGAAATAGTGATGAAAGAACAGGAGAGAAAAGAACCAAAGATAAACCCACAAATGTACTTATTCACTGTTAGCTGTAAAAGAACAATGTTTAGAAAAGAAAAGCTTCCTTTCCCACAGGATATTCCCAGTTACCAAAGTCAAAGACTTTCAAAACTAAAAAGGAAAGTACCCTAACAAATAGACTTTCTGAGAAAGTCTCTCTCCCAAAACAACTAACTACATAATCCCTTTATTTCTAAATTCCCTTCTATAATATACATTCCTCTCTCTCTCAATATTTCCCTTCCGAACAAAATTGCACTTCCCTTTACTAAAATAATTATGAAAATTAAAATATGAAGTTTTGAAGTATAAAAATAAAGAATCTTTTATAAACAAAAATTGAATAATATAAGTATTATACATTAAAAGTATCATAGATATTTACTGTCACTAAATTGTCTTGTAAAAATATAAAAGTTATATGTTTTAGAAAACATTATTTAATATAAAGTAAAGAAATAACTATAAAATATGTGATCAAATTTATTAACAATTTATTAACTTATTATTATATTATTTTCAGATAAATAAAATAAGGAGTACAACTGTTACTTTATTAATAGAATTACTTTATTAAAAGCATGACATCAGGGAAGTGTAAGTGCAATTTACTCTTATTTTTATTTTATCACAGAGCTATTTCTGGCTTTCACCAAAAAGGATTACTCCAACTCATAGGCTTCTGACTTGAGCTTTCATATACTCAACTAATAGACTTAACTTGTAATAATATTACAAATTCTATTAAAGACATGCATGCTTAACATTATAGCATAATATTCTTAGTTCAATAATAATTCAATATTTCTATTATATAATAAAGAAAAACAGAGGACTAAATCATACAAACAATATGGAAAAAACAAAATGAATGGAAATCTTAGTTGCTTCGATTTCAATTCACCAGTCTAGGAGTGTGGGTCAACTTTGATGCTGAAAGTAAGGGTGGGCAAAATGAATTGCACTAAGCTGCACTATTAAAAGCTACGCTGAACCAAAAACTAGTTTGTCTGAATTGTAATATGAATTGAATTGCAATATGAACTAAACTACTTTGTACCTTAATTTGTTTCCGAACTACACTAATTTTGAACTTAATAGCACATTTTTTTAACAGAAATACACTAATTTTGAACCGAACTGCAATATTTTTGAATTAAAAAACTAAAATAGGTAGTATTTACCCACTTCATTCATAATATAGGTGCTACCATAAACAATAACATTTAAAAGTTAAGATGAGTCGGGTTGGACTAAATGTTCAGATAAGCCAAGTCGAGGCCAAAATTCGGTCATATCCGACCAATACGGACACAGTCAAAACTCAGTAAAGTCAACCCCAACCTAAAATCAACTGAATTAGGTCAGGAAGGCCACAAACGAAACTTAGAAAAGTCAGTCTCGACCGAAATTCGACCGAGTCAACCACGGTCAAAAATCGAACAAATTTGGTTGGAACAGCCATGGTCAAAACTCACTCGATTCAATTCTGACCGAAAATCAGCCAAATTTGGTCGAGATGGCCCTGACCAAAAATCGGCCAAATTCAACTGGGACAACAATGATCGAAACTTAGTTGAGCTGGTCCCGATCGAAATCGGCTGAATTTGACCAAGTCAGCACTGGTTGAAAATTAGTAAAATTCGAACGACCACGAATGGTCTAAATGGTCTTGATTGAAAATCGACCGAGTTTGTACCAGCCAAAAATTGGCCAAATTCAACCAAGTCGAGCACAACCAAAACTCAGTCAAGTCAGTCCCAACCAAAATTCGACTAAGTCAACCCTTGTTGATAATTGGCCAAATTCGGCAAGTCAGCTCCGGCCAAAAATCGACCAAATTCAACCAAGTTGACTCTGACCAAAGTTTGGTCTAATTAGTATTAGCCAAATTAAACTGTGCAACTTTAGAGACTCTCAAACAAGTAAAAAGTATAGAATGAATTAGTTTTAAGTTAATGACTATTTAACTGAATCATAACTTTAGAGGTTCAGTTTTCTAAACCTAAACTATAAAATAGTACAATTCAGCTTTTATTGTAAACAATTCAGTTTTATTTTCAATATAGTATAGTTAATTGACCAAATTCGGCAAGTCAGCTCCGGCCAAAAATCGACCAAATTCAACCAAGTTGACTCTGACCAAAGTTTGGTCTAATTAGTATTAGCCAAATTAAACTGTGCAACTTTAGAGACTCTCAAACAAGTAAAAAGTATAGAATGAATTAGTTTTAAGTTAATGACTATTTAACTGAATCATAACTTTAGAGGTTCAGTTTTCTAAACCTAAACTATAAAATAGTACAATTCAGCTTTTATTGTAAACAATTCAGTTTTATTTTCAATATAGTATAGTTAATTGATAGTTCAGTATAGTTCAATTAATTTTGTCCACTCCTAGTTGAAAGTAAGAATACAACTTAGTCAGAGGTTCTTCAAGAGGCCTGCCACTCTCACCTCATTTTCTATCCAAGATAATAAATTACCCTCTCCATTTTCTCACACTTGCAATTTATACTTTCGTTAATTAACAGTTACAACCCAATAATAGATTGGACTGATGGTTCTAAATTGCAGTTCACAACTGCAACTCATCTAAATTGCAGTTCACAACTGCAACTGCAGCTGCATTATTGTTATAACAGTTTCTCCCGCAACCACAACAGACAAAGGATATATAAATAAGTAGAATAATTTCAAAATTATTATATGTTTGCTTTCATGCACACAATAATTTCACACTGCCTCGGCCACAATCCGCAATAACCTCGACTGTGACCACAATCTCAATTTAGAACCAAGGTGGGACCCTTTTGTGGAATCCCACTAGAGCAAGAATTTTGTAGCACTAGGTTGCCTTCTTGTAACATCAATCAAATGGAACACATGGCTAAAGATTAGCCACTAGATGCTAAGGGAGCTGCTAGTAGACTCTTAAAAACAATAGGTTCTAAAGGAATCTCCATCCTTTTGTTATTCAAAAGAAGTAAATGAGAAGGAACATGTTCAGGTACCCAAACATATAGAAAATATCATCTGATTCGTATATGTGAGTCAACATGCATAGAAAGATATCAGAATATTCCCCCTCAGCGCAAAAAACAGAAGAGAAAAGGTGAATGATCTCATTTGTATGCATTGTTCAGGTACCCAAACATATAGAAAATATCATCCGATCCGTATATGTGAGTCAACATGCATAGAAAGATATCAGAATATCAAAATTAATATATAAACATTATTTTAGAAGTTGAAATAAAGGCTCACCAATACAATCGTGGGGCATCTTGCAGAAGTATATCACCACCAGAGACAACCCAGTAAAAGCCCACTATCCACCAAAGGAATGAAACCCCAGTATTTAATGATTCACATCGTTTTGTGAACCTGTATTTTAAATAATAAAAAATTGGTGTAATCAAATATTGATTAATTATGTAATACAGTCCAAAGAAGTGTGAAGTAAAATATAGTATTAATAAGCCTAACAACATATAAGACTATAGTAGATTAACATGGTTCATCAGCTAGGGTATTTAACATGAGAACAGACATCTTATTTCCTTTTCCTAAAGTTAATAATAGTTCTATCCTGTGGGCCGTGGTTAGTCCTCACTGTGCACCATCATGTCAGGCAAAATTTCTAGCCAAAAATATCAACGGAAGGATTCCATTTGCTGAAACCCATTTAAAAACCATAAATTCTTCCAATATTACCAGACATGTACTACAATTTTTTTACCAACTATTGTGACTAATCCTTGTTTAGTATACAAACATAATAGCGATGAAAATTTAAACCATTTTTTAACTACCCATGGTTGGAGGATCAATAGTACTCAAGCTTTCAGCAGAAAAAGAGCAATTAGTCCTCTATCACATATTAATTAGGCCCAAGAATGAATCTATCACAGTTAATAAAAAGAATAAATAATTGCTAGAATAGATAATTTTTTATTCCAGAAGGCTGATATAAAGGGGGAAATAGTGAAAATTAATTGCAATTGCATGTAAAAACCTACAGTTAACCTGGGAACTGGGGAACAGCACGAAAATGAAAACCCACAGCTAATTATACCCACAAAGTAATGTGGTGAAAAATTCATTGCCTATATATCCTCACACACTATGAAAGAAAGAAACATTTTATTAGCTATCTTGGTCATTCATGTATCAATTAATGTTGAAAGAACTTAATTTATATAAATATAGCGTACTCCAATATAATAAAGAAGTCCATGACATAAAACCTCCTTCAGGGTAACAACTATTATAAATTTATCAAGTACAAGCCCATAAATGATCTTATGTTTTACAAAATACCAATCCATCCAAAACTTGAGCTAAAAGTAAATTAATGAATGAAATGTGGCAATAAGGATTGAACACTACTCTGCTGAATCAAAGAGATTCTTATACCACCTCAGTAAACCAAGTCCATTAAATATTAAGTTCTGAGTTGTTTCAAATGGACAGGTACAAATACCTGATACAATATGCATACTAAAAAAAAATTGAAATAATAGGAAATGGAAAGACATGTTACGTTTTATTCAACTTGTTAATTAGGTAGAAATAAAATGAAACAATTAAGATATATAGTCAATACAAATACTGCCAATAGCCAATAGTTTAAACAAAAGGGTCTGCATTATTAAATTCAAACCCGAGAAGACAGCTGAATAATTTTTCCTTAGCACTAAAGAAGCACATAAAGTCATAAAGTCATAACAGTTCTCTATAGCTATGTAATTTGTTCATTCTGAGGATGCTCTAGCTAGTGCTGGCATGTGTAAGCTCTAGCTAGTGCTGGCATGTGTAAGCTCTAGCCAGTCCAAAATAGACAATAAAATATGTATGTTTTCAAACATATGGATAGGCACTATCATATACAAATTCCTACATTACAGGTATGACAAGCTTTTTCATTTCAACACCATGTTAGGGACAAATATGATAGGTCCCATCAGCAGCTGCTTGCCACAATGGAGGAGCATGGGGACATTCAAATATTTGTTTGGTGCAGGAGGAGCATTGGGGCATTCAAATATTTGTGTTTAATCTAGGAGGAGTGAAATCTATTTTGAGTTGCTGGGTGGGGTCAGCTTGGCCAGCAGCCTCAGGCTATTCACCTAAACTAATTAGGCTTGTGTAGTTGAGAGCTAGAATAGTTAAGAGACATAAACGGTGTTGCCTATAAATAGGGAGAGGTGTTGAGAGGAGTGGCAAGTCAATTGGAGAGTCGGTACTGCAGTAAAGTAGAGTCCTGGATCTCTCAAATATCCAGAAAAATTGTGTTCTTTCTTTTCATCAATAAACAATGTTCATATCCACTCAACCTGAACCAGTTTTTATCACTACTATTGTCCACGTCATGATATTAGATAAGCACATAGCCCCTTCATGACCCTTCACTCATCCAGTTCAACCTGACTAATCAATAAAACATTTTCACATTTCTAGTTCACAACATCTAGCAAACCAAATTTTGTTATCAAGAGCCTCTTCAAGACACTATGTCAGTTCTATCAATTCCAATCATAAAAATTACATAACTCTTAATCACAATTCAAAGCATAACATTTGAAAATTTCTCAGAATAACTTTACAAGACTACCTTAAAATGCAGAATATAAACATGACAAAAGCACAAGAAACTGAATGTTCATCTGACCAACTCTACCTTGGATAAGTTCGTATCTACTGAATCAAACTGGCACATAAACAATTACCTTTACCTCCATAACATAACACAAGCGCTAACTTCCCCAAAGCTCCCCATAATTAATAATTTTTTTGGGAGTTCGAAAGTCAAACTCAAAAGTCTAGCATCCAAACAGTTGAAAGTAAATGAAAAAATGCATTCATTTAAGAAAGGAAAAACCCTCCTCACCAAAATCAAATCTCTACAATCTAATAAAACTGAGCTGAACCCACTCATGTCAAATTAAAAAATTCAAAATCAAACTCATAACATAAAAAAAAAAAGGAACAATTCCAAAAAAACAGAATAACTCAGGTCAACACGAACAAAATTGAACTGAATCGAACGCACCGGGAGCGAGACGAATTGCCAGAGCTCCCATCCACCACGTCGCTGTCGCTGTCATTGCCGCCCTCATCGTTGTCACTGCCGGCCTGGCTCTCCACGTCCTGCGTCCCCTGGCCGCGGCGCGAGTCCATCCGACTACGACGCCGGTACTCGAGCCAGACGAGCACCACATGCACAAGACACTGCAGCGCGTACCCGATGATCCACACGCGGATCGGCGAGTTCGGCCGCTCGCTGACGGTGCATGCAAGCATCGCGGCCGAGACAACCACGAAGGCCATGTTCCACGACATGTCAAGCGCCACCACCGGCTTGGAGTAACCCCAGTCCGTGCGGCGCTCCTCGAGCTGGCGCGCAGCGGTCTCCCTCACTAGCATGGAGGGGCCTCGACGCCCGGCTCGACCGAGGAGGAGCGCTAGCGCCGGCCCTCTGGCGGCGTCGTGGCGGTTGCGGAGCAGCGGCGCCTCCGCTGTGGGCATCTGTGATGACATGGCTGGCCGAACTCTCTAGAGAGAGGAAGAGACAAGGCAATGCATGATTGAACAATTGAAATTGAAAAAGTTTGAAACAAAATGGGAATGATAATACTTCTATTATTATTGTTATTAAAATAATGTATTAAAATAATAAAAAATTGATGAGGCTTTTGAAGATGAAATTGAAGTGTTTGTTGTATGATTAGGTTTTGAAGAGAAGAATGATTTGTTGAATAGCATCAGAATGAGAAGAATTGGAAGAAGGAAGCAATTGTTCAGTTGTTGTGCTTTGAAAGGTAGATTCAGAGAATGGTTGTTGAAAGGTTTGAGAGTGTGGTGTGGTGCAATTCTATGGAGTGAAGGACACGTGTCCTTTTGTTCACCAAATGACTATTTCATTTTTTATTTTTTTTTATTTATTTTATAGATGAGTATATTACTACCTATAAAACAAACTCAACAAAAAACTTAAAACATAATTAGAAACAGAAAAACATAAATGTTTATGCTGTATTTTTATATAAATTCTTTTTTCAAAAATATATTTTAATATTATTTTCTAATTTTAGATTTTTATTATTTTCAATGATTGGTGGTAATTTATTCTTCTGTCTCTATACTTTTTTTTCTCATCCTATAAGATCTTCTTATTACATAAACTTTTGAGAGTATATTTGGATTTTTTTTTTCAAAGATGTGAAGCTGTTATCTTTTTCAATTTATATAATAGGTATGTTTCTTATAAAAAATATATTATGATTTAAGTATTCTAAAATTATATTTTAAATTTTAAATCACATAATTTAAAATATTTTTAAATTACATGATCTAGAATTGTATTTCGAATCTGAATTATGAAATTTAAAAATATAAAATTGATTACGAATTACTATGGAAATGAGAAAAAGTAAGAATTGGTAAATAAACAAAATATTCACCAGTGCTCTACAAAGAAACTTAGACTTTCTTTTATTAAAAATTAGCCAAAAAACAATTTTATAATATAACCATAACATTATATTCTTAACAATATACTGGTGAACTATAAAGATTAAGTAGAATTTTTTATTAAAAATCAGGGAAAAAAATATGTTATTTTTATATTATGTCTATAAAGTTATAATCGTTATATCTTTTAGTAAATATGAAAAAAAAAAGTAGGTTAATACTGTACACCAAATTTCCTATATGTTTATATTTACTCACACATGCACCCCAATTTCATTTGCTTCTTTATTTTGCTTCCTTTTTCAATTTTCTCTGTGGTTCTCTGTGTTTTGTGGTCCTTCCACTGCGATGTTTTGTTAGTGGTCCCCTTATTGGTGGTGGCTAGGTTTATTCTTCATCTTTTTCTTTTTGACATCTAGGTATAGGTATAAGGTACTTTTAAGTTTGTTTCATTATTAACATTGCATTTTGATATGTTAGGAAATAAATCGGATGTTGAAAGACAGTTTAAAAGGTAATTGCATTTTGTAATTTAATTAAGAAATTTATCGAATTTTAAAATCTAGTTAGAAAAATCATTAAATTTCAAAACTATTAAGATTTTGAAATATATTTTAGAAAGTTACCAAATTTTAAAATTCAGTTTAGAAAGTTATTAAATTTTAAAATCTAGTTAAGTTAATCAACATATTTCGAAATCTAGTTTAAATACTCATTAGATTTCAAAATTTGGAAATGTCTTAACTGGATTTTGAAATCAAGTAAAACATTAACCAGATTTCAAAATTTGGTTAAGTCCTCACTGGATTTCAAAATCTTGTTTCTACCTTTATCAAATCTGATTAGTACCTTCACCAAATTTCAAATTTTGATTACTATCTTTACTGGATTTTGAAATCCAGTTATTACTTTAAATTTTTTTTATATAAGTTTTTTTTCTTTTAATTCTATTTTTAATTTGTTAAATTTATTTTAATAATTTATTGAGGTATTATTATTGTAGGATAGGCCTTATTTCTCAACCAAGAGGGTGTGAATTGGTTGTTATCAAAAAATATATTCTTTTAAAAACATTTGAAAATCTTTTACACTTTCTTGAAACACAAGAAATAAAGATTGTAATGCAATAAAAGAGATAAGGGATAGAAAGACAAACACTAAGATTTTTATACTCGTTCGGCCTCAATGCTTACATCTAGTCCTTTCAATCAACCTGAGATTGAAAGTCTCTTCACTATAAAGATTGAGTTATACAACAAGACTTACAGAGACTCTCTCTCAATGTAATCTCCTCTCCAACTCAAAATCTAATATAGAAGAATACAACACAGAAAGAACAATCATCTTTCTGCAAAAACCATCTGAGACACCTCTCAAAGAAACCAGAACCTCGCGTTCTCTTCCTGGCCACGGGGCAATAGGGAAACCACAATCTTCAGATTGCAAAATCAACAATACAGTTGAGGTACATAACACCTCCGAGTGCAGATGATGATCAGCCAAAGAAAGCACAAATAAATTCCTTCAAGAATCATTAAAATCTTCCGAACTAACGTTTCTTTATTCTTGGAGAATGAGCACACCTACAAATTATTTTCTCAACTCACTTTTATCAGATATTAAAGATCAAATGTTCAAAATTTTTTAATGCAGTATGCAATGCGTCAATATATAGTTTTTCTCAAGTTTGATGCATATTAATCGATTACAATACTAATGTAATCGGTTAAGCAATTTACACTATTGTACCAGAATTACATTATAACAGGAGATTACGTATTTAATGTCATCGATTGCACAAATATCATAAGTCAAAACAATTCAAAATATGACCGTTATGTTAATTAAGACTTATCATGAAAACAGTTTTTAGTGTGCACAACATTTAACCGATTAAGAAAACTGTGTAATCGGTTAAGTATAACACTTTAACAATTTTGAAAACATTTTCATTTGAAAACTCATCACAGCACTCAGCAATTAGGTGTTTAGTAAAGGCACGAGTTTTAATCGATTATACATATAATGTAATCGGTTAAAACTTGCAGTTTACCACAGTTAAGCATTTGTTGATATATGATGAATCTAACTGATTACATAAACATTGTAATCGATTAACTCATACAGATATGCATTGTGCAAAGAGTTTTGACATTCAAAACAATGAATATGCATACCACAGATATAGACTAATGTATAATCATAGTAAGTATGCAACACAAGTAGTTCAAGCACAAGCAAACATAACTAAACATTTCAGTTGTTGTGCAAGACACTATTAAAACACTTTTTTTTTGTCATCATTAAAAACACATAAGGGTTTGGGTTTAGCTTTCACATTGCTCCCCATATCAAAAATATCCCCCTTTATTTATGATGCACAACCAAAAACTGTTTTTCCAGTTACTTCCCATTTACTTCTCCCCCTTTGGGCATTACCAGAAAAGATACAAAGTAACAGGAAATGAAGTGCATAAAGAGATACATCAATATAAATTTCTTACAGACCAAGTGCAAAAATTGATGCTCCCCTTATCATGATGCAGTAGCTCTTTGTTAACAAATCAATCACTATGTATATTCTAGTATTAGAGCTAACAGACAAAAATTATTAATACAATATAGTTTAATCAATGTAATAGATCATGAATGGCATAACAAATTTCAAGCAGTAGATGTATTAACATGTATTAGAGTAAGAATATTGCTTGAAGCCATTTATATTATCATGTTCAATATTCAGAATACTCAGATTTGATGTACAGCGGATTATGAAGTAAAGAGTATTATGAATGCATGAGATCATTTAGTAACAAAAATAAATATTTCAATATAATGATTCAACAGAAATGAGAATCAAACCACATTCTTGTCTCTTAATCGATTTCACTGACAGTATAATCGATTAACTTCTGCATAGCATTTGGCAATCAATTCCAGACCAGCGCTATGTTCATGTAAACCTATCAATTTTTGTATTAAGCCTACAAATCACAATTTTCTCAACTATGTTGAGGGTTAGTCTAGTAATATAGAGTAGTTGTGAAGCAATATGATTCATCAACTAAATATGAGTATGCAATGATATGTATGATAATAAAATAACAAATTGCATTCATACAACAGGTTTATTCAATGTTATTCATCCAATCAAACAGCCAATCAAGAATAGGATATAATCCAAAATATTTGATTTCATTCATCATAAAAGAATTACAGAATTCAAACATAGAATCCAAAATATAATCATAACATAGTTCAGATCATTAAGTCCTTATAGCCTCAATGTACTATTGGAGAGAAACCACGGATGTAGTGTTGGAGAGTAGTGTGGAGAGGAAATAGGTGCACGGTGGTGCTAGGGTTTCAAATTTTCAAAGAAGACAATAAATATATGTGTGGTAGGTGGCTGTCGTGACTTTAAAAGGAGAGAGAAAAAGTTAAAAACATTTTACCTGTGAGTTAAAAGGTTATTGATGATATTATTTGAAAATTTGGAGGTGAAGGGAGAAGGGGCTAGAGGTGAAAGAAGAAGCACTCATGACAAAGTTTTCTAAGTGTTATGATTTTAGACTTGGCATATCAAAATTAGAAAGTTTTATAATTTATTTGTAAATTGGTCTTCTTCTACACACTTTCTTTACCGTTCTCTTAACGTAGTTCTCTTAATGTATGTATTTTATTTTTGGGTTAAATATGTTTTTGGTCTCTTAACTTTTAATGAAAATTAGAATTAGTCCATCTTCGAAACTTTGGACTAATTTAGTCCTTTATCTTTAAAACTATGTGAATTTAGTCCTTTTAACCAAATTTTGTTAAGTTTATTTAAGGTTTTAAATGCATTTCGCAACTAACATTGAAGAAAAAAATGTGTTAAACAGTGAACAACTTAAATGCTATCATGAAATGCTTTTGAAATGTCAAATAAACCCAACAAAATTTGGTTAAAAGGACTAAATCCACACATTTATAAAGTTGAGAGACTAAATTAGGCCAAAGTTTCAAAAAAAGACTAATTTCAATTTTCATTAAAAGTTAACTATTCAAAAACATATTTAATCCTTTATTTTTTATCGTCCTTATTACTATTTCATATAAAATATATTATAAAATTATAAAATATTTTTATTTAAAATTAAGAAATTATTTTGTGTTATATAAAAAGAAATGGTTGAAATGATAAAATGAATAAAAAAATTTATGAATATTTATAAAGTAATTTATATATATTTGAAACTAAATTAAGTAGATTATCTTAAGAGGAGGATATGTGACCATTACCCATGGGAAATCTTTTCCGATATGAGTATGATACATGACCACTCTCAAAAAGGTTAGACAACTCACTTCCTTGCTCACCAAGCTAGGTTGAAAACTTTGACTCCTTAGTCAACCTAGCTTATAAACATCTATTAGGGTCAACATTGAGCCTTGACCTTTGTTAACTCAAGTGGTCTAAATAAATCCTACACCACTTGACCCAAAATAAAACCTACACTACTTGGCCTAAAATATAAGACTCAAATTTATTGTACTCCATGATGACCTAAGAGAAGAAAAGCTTGACTTACCCATGCTTCTTGTGATTTGATCCTTCGTTAGGAGTTTGCCATCATTGTGTGTTGTGCTTCTTGTGTTTTGTTTGTCTATTTTGCAATGATCACTTTATAGTATGAGTAAACATTAAATGATGATATATCTCTGGTGAAAGACAAAAATGATGCAGAATAGTTCCTTAAAGTAATTATTTTGTAAAAGAGTTTCATCTCACCTTTTGATTTATTACTATAATTTTTTTTTTTGAGAATAAGTGTATTAATAACTTATATACCATGTCTATTTGTTTTGGATTTATAAATTTTATAATATTTTATTTAATAATTTTATATTATTAAATAAGATGTTACAACAATAACTTCATATCACTTACAATTAATTTTATATGCATTAAACCTTATGTTTGGTTATGTCCAACTTCCACCTCCATAAATTATTTGAATGTAATACTGTGATATTATTTATATTGTCGGTTGAATGTTCTCTGAGAGCTTTGAAAAGGTTAAATTTGTAGTTATTATGTTGTTTGTGTGATTTTGTGAAATTTTTTATTTTTATTGATTATGAACCCAATGGATGAGAATTTCCCTAGTAAATCTCAACCCGAAAGCAATGGCCTAAATTCTCATGGTAAACGATCTTGGTACGTGTGATTTAGTTATATGATTGAAAATTATTAGAAATATTTATATAAATAATTGGACATGAGTATTGAGATTAAATATGATAATATATTGAAGTATTGATTATGTTATATTGGATTATTCTAAGCGCAAGAACATATTGAAACAAGGATACCCTTTGTTTTAGTGATGGTCCAAATCGCAAAGATTAAAACATTATTTGGTGATAAGATGAAAAAGAATTATTGCACCACAATTATAAATGTTTAGTTATATGATTATTTATGTAATAAACTTACTATAACTTATAAAGTTAAGGTTTATGTGTACACCAAAAGTTTAGAATGAGTAAAACATTATTTTCTAGCATTACATGTTTAATACAAATATTCTAGGAACTATCTTGTATCTCTTTGAGTTAAGATTCATTTAAAACCAACCATACTTTGAAATATATCAAATGGAATAAGTTTAATTGTTTTACTTATTTAATTTGTGACTATTTCTCTATATTTTTAGTAGGCTTAATTATATATTTTATTATCTTTTAATAGTTTTATCTCTTATTTTTTTATTCAATTAAGTTATACTTTTCTCAAAATTGATCGTATTTATATATTACATGTCAATTTATGATATTTTTAATTGTCATGTGACACGTCATTGTCATTATACTTGAAAGTGTCATGAAACGAGACAATATTTGTTTTTAATTTAATCCTTTAGTTAAAATTTTAACTAAATTTAGTCTTATTTTTTTTTAAATGAAAGAATTTAGTCATTTTCAATTTGAGATCAAATTAATAATTAAATTTAATTACAATATATATATATATATATATATATATTAAAAAGTAAAATTTTTATATTAAATTATTCCACTTAAATATTTAAATTAATTTTATTTTTTAGATTTTTACATAAAAAATCCTTATTTATATTTATAATTTCTTTTAAATATTAAAAATGTAAAAGTAAAGTGACACTTGTAAAGTCACGTTAAAATTTTAAAATTACAAATGTCACTTTACATTTATATTTTTAAAAAATTATAAATTTAAAATAAAGATTTTTTATGTAAAAAAAAATTGAATATTTAGTTAAATGATTTTAATGTATAAATTATAAAAAATCATATTTTAACATGTATATATTAATTGTAATTAACTTTGATTACTGATATCTAGAGATAAATAATAACAAGGCAGGATTTTCTTATCCCATACCCATTTTTCTTTTAAAAATTATCTTCATTCTCATAGATAACTTATATCAAATGTCTTATCCTCTTTTCCACGAGATAACAAGTATATATTCGTATCATTTTTTTACTATTTCAATATCAATTAATTAATTTTTATAAAATAATTAAAAATTATGATAAATAAAACATAATATTATAAAATATTTAATATAAAAAAATATTTTAGTTTTCTCAATATAAAATATTTAAAAGAAAATTATAATTATTATGCATTTCAGAGTACTAAATAAAATTTAATCCAAACTAAAATATCTATTAAAATTGCAAAATTATTCTTTTATTGTACCTGGTAAGAGAATACATGACATTGCCTGGAGTTTGGATGGATATGAACAAACCAAGATAGTTTTGTCATGTATAGTAATATACTTACATATTTTTCTATTTTATGAAATATTTTTGGTACGGTAAATCCTTTGTTAGATTTATTATAATGTGCGTGTCTTAGGTAGAATAACACAAATGAGTTTGTTTTAGGCACATACTTATTATTATGTTTCTATTTGTTTATTAAGAGTTAGAAATTTCAGTATAATTTCCTTTTGTATATTTAAAGATCATACATATCTTTGATTGTATATTTTGTTGAATATATTATACATGCTCATAATTTGACAAAACCTTATAATGATAAGTAGAATAATCTTATATGATTATTATAAAATTTAGTTTTATAATAATTTTCAGTATTATTGAAAAATGCTTATTCTGTGTAACTCGATAAAAGATTAAAAACTATTAAGTTATTTTCCTGTTATAATTACAATTACTATATTATATCATTCTTGCCTTAAAAATATACCATTTTACAGTAAATTATATTTTATATTTTTAAATTTAATTCTGAATTGTATTTTACCGTCTTCTTATACATAAGATTCTTTTTAGAAATTCATATGTTGTTTGTTACTTTATTCTTTCATTTTCTTATACAGCTCTCCTCATATTGTCTCTTCTATTAATTATTTTTATTTTTTTTATTAATTCATTACTTTTACGAAAGAAGACTTACTAACATACAAGGTGAAAAATAATCAAGTAGAAAAGGTGAGAAGATGAATGACAATAATTTTAGATATATCAAATTCACGAGTTCACTTGTTAACTTAAACAAGTTTACATGTTTAATTATATTATAGTTTTAAAATTAACTCGATATACTCTTTATATCACCAAATGGCAACTCTAAAAATCTCGTGCAAGAAATTTTTCATTTTAGTTGATTTTTAAGCTAGCCAAGTTTGGTGGTCAGACTCGACTAAGTTGTTGGTTGGTGTCATGGAAAGCAAACTCGTTTTTTTTTGTGGTGAATAGGTAAACTCAGTTGCAAAATCAGTAAACTTTACAAACTTGCGAATTTAGAAGTGAGTGTGCAAGTTTGATGAAAATTTTTTTGAGCCAAAATGCAGTCGCATGAACTCACCATATTAGGGCTTTTGCAATTAATCCCCTTTTTCTTAACTTTCTCGTGTATCGCGCTCGTCGTCAACCATGTCGTCTTCGTTACCGATTACCATTGCCTGGGTCATCGTCGTTGCACTCAGACGCTGTCGCCTGGATTGTCATTGTTGCCTCGCATGTCATCAGTTAGGTGGTCGTTACCTTGTTCGTCATCGCCCAAAACACATGTTCTGCCTCTGCTCTGTTTTCTAGATTTATGTTAAAAGATACTGTTAAAAAATAGTTTAAGTGTTATAAGTTATAACTTAATGAACCCTACACTCGTTCCTTTCCCGAGCACCTTTAGTTCCTCTTTAATTTTAAAAACAATGTTTATTTATAACATTTTTTAATTTTTGTAATGCAAAACTAATATAATTAACACAAAATGTCTTTGAATGGTTATAATTCTTTCAAGTGCAATCCAAATTCATCTTCATGTATAAGTATTAGATGGAAACATGGAATAAATATTGATGATAATAACGCTAATTATTGTTTGAAGATGATTATTATTTTCATATAAATTATTATTTTCATATAAAGTAAACTTTTACGAATTTACAATCGAGTTTACTGAATTCTCACGAATTTACGTAAATTCTTAAATTTAACTATCTTGATACCAATGGTTAACAAATATATTGTTACTAAATAATTTTTTTATCTAGAATTTAAAATTATACACTTCTAAGTAATCAGTCCTTTCCTGTGTTTTTATAGTTTCAATTTCTTTTAAAAAATATTAGCCAAACAAAATATAGTTTGGTATAAAACATTTAAAATTTCTATAAAAAATAATCATCTATCAAAATTTTCTCATCCAGACATAACAATTTCATTCTGCATAGAAGCTCAGAAGTCACCTAAAAGAACAGCTTCTCAGCAACCATTGTCAAAATGTTGGACTTTCAACTCATTCCTATCAGGCGGAGTGCGAAATCAGCATGCAATGCATGGCCACCCTGCATCAAGCATACATCAATCGCATTAAAAATCATTCACAACACGGATCTCCAGCATAATTCAAATCACTAATAGCATGCTTTGTTTTGTACATAATCAACAAAAGAAACATTTACAAATATTTCAAACGTCATCAATTGTGACAGTGACAGTAAAATTGACAAACGAAAACAATACTTTGATGAGAGAACCAAAGGCACACATACCTTGTAAGCTACGATGTGTGCTACTGGGAGTCCTTGATTCCCCGATTGAGCAACCATCGAGAGATCACCAATGAGGTCTAAGATCTTGTGACGACATGGTTCATCAATGAAATGCAGAGGTGGATTCAACCAACCTTTACTGGCACTGCAAAAGAATAAGGGTACCAATTATAAATGAATAACATAGAAGCTAAGAAGCACAATTGGCAGCATGGAAATCATCCATGCTTGAAGCAAAGTATATACCTGCATACAATGGCATTCTCTAGAGAACCTCCTTTGATAAGTCCAGCATTGCGCATAGGTTCAATCTGTAAGAAAATTTAATCCAGGGTATCCAATGTTAGTTGCATACTATCAAACATATACAACTACCAGTCGTTAAAGAAAATAACTACTTAAAGAGAAAAAGAGTTTAAGAGTTCTTAACTTGGATCTCACTGTTTATTTATATCCATTATAGAAGCACAAACACCCTCACACATATAAGGATGTGAAGCTTAAGGAAAAAGAGAAAAAAAAATAAAAAAGGAACCCCTAGGATACTGGGGTTACATATAGATATAACACAAAAATGGCTTTTCGCTTAGAAGATAATGTAAACTACTCTAACACTCTCCTTCAGGAGCATACAAATTATATTTTCCAAACTTGGAACATATAAATTGAATTTGAGCTCATCTAAAACATTTTATCAAAATGTCTGCAAGTTGATCCATGAAGCAAACAAACAGGCAAATCTCCTTGGACAACAACTCTTCTGTAACAAAATGTGTGTAAATTTCTGTGTTTTGTCCTATAATGAAACACAGGGTAGGAAGCAATGTAAAGAGCTCTTTGATTATCACAATTGATTATCATTTGTTGAATTCCACAAAACTTCAGTTCTTGGAGACACTGTTTTATCCGCACAAGTTCACAAGTCAGTATGGTTTTCCAAGCAACAACATTCCCTATATTCAACTTCAACACTCCATCAAGCAACAACATTCTGTTCTTGCGTTTCCAAATGAAAACACAACATACCCTACAAGAGACCCAACTCAATCAGCATCACAACATTCAAATATTTAGGTAATTTCCTTATCTTCATATAGTAGACCTAGTCCTAGACCCCTAGTGAGGTACCTAAGAATGTGAAGAACAACATTCCCCTGATTAATGCAAGGAGCTTGCATAAATTGACTCACCACACTAGTAGCAAAAGACAGGTGAGGCCAAGTAATAGTAAGATAAATAAGTTTCTCCACAAATCTTTTGTATCTCTCTGGATTTGGGATGGTCTCACTTTATTCTGCTATTTGGATTCATAGGACTATCCATGCGTTTACAATCAAAAAGTCATGTTTCTTTCAGCATATCCAACACATACTTCCTTTGAAAAACCACAACACCATCTTTCGATTGAGGTCCTTCCATGCCTAGGAAGTATTCAAGTTTCCTAAGATCCTTGGTTTGAAAGTGTTGACAAAAATGTAGGCTTCAACTGAGTAATTTTCATAGCATCATTTCCTTTAATAACTATATCACCAACATACACAAATAGATAAACACATTTTCCAAGAGATGTATGACAGTAAAAGAACAAATGTGATAGGTTTCTTGGTGACAAGAAACCAAGACTCTCCCTATCTAGACGACAGAACTCACAACACACACTTACAGCAGAAAGACCTAGTATTATTATGTGGGTATCACAAAAAATGTTCAAAAACATCCAAGGGAACAATCTCCCTTCTCACAGGTACAAACCTGTCCACTACAAAGATACAAAATAACATGTCTGTCCCAGACACCCACTGGTTCCCCTTGTAGCTAGCTCATCCTTCTTTCTAACACCTTGTGAGGTAAACAGATTGGCCCAATAACCTACAAGTCTTCTGGTAGCTCTTTCTCAACCAGTTGTGCCCCTACCGCTATTTTGAAATGAGATATATGGAAAACAGGATAGATGCAAGCTGTTTCTGGCAGCTGTAATCAAAAGGCCACGGGTCCTAATTGTTTGGCCACTTGGAAAGGACCATAGTACTTGGCTGCTAGTTTTGAGTGTAACCTGATTGGCATGGATGCCTATCTATGTGGCCTGATCTTCAAAAACACCCACTCTCCCACCTTAATCAAAGGTGGCCTTTGTTTCCTATTGGCAAACTTCACCATATGCTCTTGTGCCCTATTGAGGTGATACTTTAGTTGTTTAAGGGCCTCATCCCTACTTTGAAGCTCTTGTGCCACTGCCTCTAGTGTAGTTTCTCCTGACATGAAGCAGGCTAAGGACGGAAGAGCTCTCCCATATACCACTTCAAAAGGAATGCATTTGGCTGCCCCTTGAAAACTGGAATTATAGCAGTATCCGCCCAAGGTAGAACGTAACTCCAACTCTTAGGCTGCTAGAAGCTAAAACATCTTAAGTATGTTTCCAAAGTTCTATTCAGAACCTCTCTTTGGCCATCGGTTTTAGGGTGGTAGGTTGTGCTCATCAACAGTTTAGTGCCCTGAAGTCTAAAAAGTTCCTTCCTGAATAAACTTAGAAAAATGGAATCCCTATCACTGACTATAGATGAGGGAATGCCATGAAGTTTCACTACCTCCTTCACAAAAACTTCACAATGGATTTGGCCAAATAAGTATGCTTGATGGGAATAAAATGCCCATATTTGCTAAGCCTATCTACCACCACCAACACTGCATCATAACAATAGATTTGGGCAAAACTCACAATAAAATCCAAATTTATTTCCTCCCATATGGCTTGCGCTATAGGCAAGTGTTGCAGCAACCCTTGTAGGGACGAGGCTAGGTATTTGTGTTGTTGGCACACCATACGAGCGGCCACAAAATCCATGACAACCTTTTTCATTCCCAACCAATACAAGGACCGAGTCACCTTCCTATAAGTTCTGAATACCCGAGAGTGTCCCCTATGGGAGTAACATGGTATTCAACTATCAATTTATAAATCCATGCAGAACATGGTACTCAATTATCAATTTCTAAATCCATGTAGATTGGGCAGACAAGACTAGTCTTCCCTTGTAATGTAGGCAGTAATTTTCCAGGGTGAAGGCTAGGTGAGCATTGGGGTCTGCCTCTAAGTCCTTCATAATTTCTTTCAAGGTAGGATCCCCCTCTACTTCATCCAAGACCGCTTGGAATTCCTGCTAAAAATATCTCGCAATCACCCTCAACTCCTCCTCGTCTTTTTCCTCAAACCTTTTGGACAGCGCATCTGCCACCTTATTGGACAACCCTAACCTGTGAATAATCTCGAATTCATACCCCAACAATTTGGCCAACCAGTTCGGTTGATTTTGGGTAGTAATTTGTTGCTCCAACAGATTACCTCAAGCTCCTTTAGTCTGTATGAACCACAAACTTCTGTTCTAGAAAATACGGCCTCCAATGTTGGATGGACAACACTAAAGCTATTAGTTCCTTCTCATAAATAGACTTTGAGAGGGTCATGTCCGTGAAGGCTTTGCTAAAGCAGGCGATGGGCACTGGAGCTGTTGTAATAGCTTCCTTAAGGGGAGTCCATTCAAACTGCCCCTTCCTTAATAGGTATGGATCTGATTCAATTATAATCATAATAAGAAAAGTTTAGAAGAGACCAACCAAAAATTAACTGTCTAAGTGGATTTACTGAAAATTCAGCTTTTGATCGAACATGTTGGTGTCATTTGGTTATAGTTAACACCACTTATGTGGATTAAGCATGGTTGTTCAATATCCAGTTCACCTTCATATCAAATGTTCAAGTTCCACGTACAAGTAACATCTTACACCTTAAGCAGGTTGTCCACTATATGTATATGGTAGTAGAAACAAACCAACTTGTTAATAACTAGAGTATAAATGGAAAAACCGCAGAACTAACCTCCTCATAAATGCAGAAGGTTCTTGACAAAGCTATCTGCATGGAATAAACCAAATTATCCAAGGGGCAAGTAGAAAACCATTGACGGCCAATAACAGGTGCCTGCAAAAGGAAGGTGTGTTTGTCCATTATTCAATGCCAAACCTACCAAAGGTTTAAAAAGTAGACATGTGGCCTTATTGTATAATAAAATTCACTTCCATGTAAAATATTAACATATTTGTAACCTAGCATTATTTGGGAACAAGATACATGCAATTGCTTTAATTTGTTGTGGATATACAATTGACAGCACATAAAGCACATAGCCACAATCTCAATAAACTCATTGAAAAGTACTTCTTGCAGAAGAATATGGAGGTAAAATGAACCAAAGAGTTAAAATCAACTCATACACCCCTACTTTTGGAAAAGTGAGATGACAGATTCTTTAAAGTAGAGGTGGATAAACTGATTTTAACTTATAGGAGAGAAATCTCTAAATGGCATGCCACGAAATCTTTTATGATCTCAACCCAATGTATCGTTAACCTATCTTTACCTGCGGATAATTGATGCCATAAGTTATTTGAACCGCTGGAGAAGGAAATGCAGCGACAAAAGAATCATTTCTCCAAGCAAACACTGGTTCATTCACATGTGGTGCCATTTTCTCAACACTATTGCCATCAAGACCAGTGGCCACCGCTAAACCAACTTCTTCCACTGCTTCCACCCATTCCCTTGCTGACCCATCAAATATAGGAATCTGTATGAGAAACGACTGAAACTAATAATTTTCTAATACAAACTATTTATTACAATACAAGAAGTCAATAAACAGGAATGGGTGGGAGGAAAAAAAATTATTCACAAATATTTGCACGAAATCCTGTAACAATTTTATGATGAAGCAGAGGAAAGGAGAATATCCAATAAACCTAAAATGAATCCATTAGTTTCATACCTACCTTGATATATTTCATTAATATTTATTTAGGGGATTAATTTGTCTTTTAATATAGAAACGTGAATTGCCAATAAGTTAGTTTTTATCAGTGAGCCTCAAATACCTATCCCTCCGATTCACTTTTTCTAGTAAGCCAACTTTATATGCTTTTAGGATTCATTTTAACGATTCTTCAATATTTCAATGTTTCAACAACGAACTTAACAGGCTATTCATCTTCTTTCCACCGAACCAAACAATGCTTCCACAACGTTACCTCAGCGTCGATCTCTTTATCATCAAAACCCTCAATCTCAATCCTGCAGTTATCAACACCCGAAGCCTCCAAAGCCGAAAGCAAATGCTCCACGGTTCGAATTCGGAACCCGTCCTTGCTCAGAGAGGTGCACAGCGGCGAGATCTGAACGAACTCGACGGCGGCGGGAATCGAACGGCAACGAAATTCGAAGTACCTGCCTCGGGAAGCGAGCTCCGGCCATAGCCTCACCAACGAAACCTTCCCCGAATGCAGACCCACGCCGTTCCTCTCCACGCATCCCGCTAGGGTTTGCTGAAAACGCCCCGTCTGCAAAAGCGCGTCGAAGAGGTTAGTGTAACAGGAACTACGTTTGTGAATCGTTGAAGCATTTGGGAACCAAACAAGTGCGTTTAGACGAAGAATAAGAAACATTAACACGAACAGGTTTCCATGACACAAGTTTCGATGACTTGAGTGCGTTGGAGACTGACATTTTTACTTGTGCACATCAAAATCTCAGATATGGTACGAATTTGTCTTCACTGTCCACACTTGATATTATATTTTCAAAATAAAAATATAAATTAAATTATTATTTTTATTTTTATAAGCAACAAATATTCATTAAAAAATATAATATTTTATTCAACTAATTTATAAATAAATATTAAAATACTCGTTATTCAGGAATTAAAAATACTAATGATCTAGATTTTATTTATAAACATCTTTGAACACGAATTTTTTTATCACTGATCTCCATTTTCATATTTACATTGATTTTAAATTACTTGTGGTAAACTTTGTTATGATAAAAAAATAATAAAAATATTATTATAATAGTAAATATCATTAATTATATTTTTAGTTCTTAAATTATAATATGATTTTGAAATTTGTTTTCATTTTGTTTTAAAAATAAATAAACAGAGTCATCATCACCTAATAATGTTAATATTTTTATAATGTTAATATTTTTTGATGTGATAAAGAGTGTTGTTACATGTTGATAGTGTATCTCCATATGTGTTTTACTTTACCCTTTCTTCATCCTCTCTAGTTGTTTCTTTCCCTCTCCTACCTTCATGGTTGATCCCCTCCTTCCCCTTGTGTAGTAGCAACACAAAAAAGAAAAAAATTACTTTGCATTTTGAAAAGAAAGAGTGTGGCGAGGATTGATAAGAAAAGCCACACACTTTTTAGAACAATTTCCAACAATATGCTTAAGGTATTAAAGCATAACAATGGAAACATCCATGTGCTCGTGACGAGGATTAGAAATATATTGGCTAAGTTTATGAATGGTATAGAATATCAGAATGAATATCTTATTAAAAATATTGATAAGCAGAAAATAAAATAATCAAAGAATAATCAAGAATATCTAATTAAAGATATTTGACAACTAATCAGATTTTTAGGTAAGTCTGTTTATATTTTATTTTGTTTATATTTTATTGAGTTTATGTCAGTTTAAGATTCATAAGACAACTTATAAATAAAGAGTCAAAGCCACAAGTCAGGTATGTTCTACTCACGTTCAACTCATGCTTGACTCACTCTATCATTCTCAAATACTCAAATAGTGATAACCATCCACTAAACATTCAATCAAGAGTCGAGGCTCTTCAATACATGCCTAACTTGGGCATCAGAGTGCCTTCTGCAGGTACTCCCCCCTCTCCACCGGGAAGGTGACCGAGCGGTCAAAGCTCGAAGATCACCGAATGACCAAGATTACAGGCGATCGAGCGGCCCAAGTGAAAAGAAGATAATCGAAGAACCTAGTTCAAGCATCGGAAAGCGGTAAAGCCACGTCAGAAAAGGTTAGTCTCTCGGTCCTATAAATCTGCACCGAAACATTTTGGCGCCCACCGTGGGGCCGAGAGAATTGAAGACACCCAATGATGACCATGAGAAATATGGAAGAACAATAGAGCACTGCTGAAACCACAAGGAGTCAAACAAAGATGTAGTCTCAGCATCATTATAGAAACTCTCATTATCAACGTCAACAAACTTCTGCGGCTCTACAGATAACTATTCATTTTATTATAAACTATTTTGAAAATTATTATCCATCTCAATATATAAACATCCTATGCATCACATGGTAAAAGACTAACTAACAACATCAAAATACCCTCAATCCCGGCATGCATTTGGCTCTGTTCGAAGATACACATATTTTGATAACTATGATTTATATCTATCTTAAATTTATTTTATTAATTCTTTCTTGAATAATTTAATATTCTATCTTCAAATAATTTAATATTTCATCCGAAAGTGACATTCGGCCATTCGGCCTCCCAGGTATTCAACCATTATGCTTTTCAGGTACTCGGCCATCAGGCCTCACAGGTATTCGGCCATTCAGCCTCCCACGTATTCAACCATTCAGTCATTCGGCCTCACAGGTTCTCGGTCATTCGACCTCACAGGCATTCAGTCATTCGGCTTTACAGGTACTCGGTCATTCTGCCTCACAGACATTCAGCCATTCGGCTTTGCAGGTACTCAGCCATTCGACCTCACAAGTGCTTGGCAATTCGGCCCCACATGTACTCGGCCATTTGGCCTCACGGGTTCTTGGTCATTAGGCCTTATGTATTCAGCCCCGTCAGCCTCAACTGCTCGGCCTTCCATGGCCTTAGGAATTTGATCATTCGGTCGTTTGGTCGCACAGTACAAATGACAAGATCATAAACACAAATTACTCAGTCAAGAAGAATACGAAGTCCGAGCAAGTGAGCCCATCACTCTCGGCCATCGGGAAGTTCCCCGTGAACTCCTATGTTTAAGTCTGAGCTAGCTCGGTCATCGGGAAGTTCCCTCATGAACTCCTATGTTTAAGTCTAAGCGAGCTTGGCCATTGTGACGTTCCCTCGTGAAGTCCTATGCTTAAGTCCGAGCGAGCTCGACCGTCGGGACGTTCCCTCATGAACTCCTATGTTTAAGTCAAAGCGAGCTCGGCCGTTGGGACGTTCCCTCGTGAACTCCTATGCTTAAGTCCGAGCGAGCTCGGCCGTTGGGACGTTCCCTCGTGAACTCCTATGCTTAAGTCCGAGCGAGCTCGGCCTCGAGACGTTCCCTCGTGAACTCCTATGCTTAAGTCCAAACCAGCTCGGCCATCGGGAAGTTCCCTCGTGAACTCCTATGCTCAAGTTTTAATCATCTACATTTCGGTCATTCGACCTCACAAGTATTCGGTCATTCGGCTTCACAGGTATTCAACCGTTCGGTCTTACAGAATCTCGGCCATTCGGCCCCCAAAGTATCTCTCTCGCCGTTCGATTTAGAGATGAGAAATGCCTAAAAGCACGTTCCTTAGTACAACAAATACAATCTCCCTCAAACATGGGAGGCATATGTATGGTGTAGAATATCTGAATGAATATCTTATTAAAGATATTGATAAGCAGAAGATAAAATAATCAAAGGATAATCAAGAATATCTAATTAAAGATATTTGGCAACTAACCAGATTTTTAGGTAAGTCTATTTATATTTTATTGGGCTTATGTCAGTTTAAGATCCACAAGACAACTTATAAATAGAGAGCCAAAGCCACAAGCCAGGTACGTTCTACTCACGTTCACCTCATGCTTGACTCACTCTATCATTCTGAAATACTCAAATAGTGGTAACCATTCACTAAACATTCAATAAAGAGTCGAGGCTCTTCAATACACGCCTAACTTGGACGTCGGAGTTCCTTTTGCAGGTACCTTCCCTTCTCCACCGGGAAGGCGACCGAGTGGTCAAAGCTTGAAGATCACCAAACAACCAAGATTGCAGGCGATCGAGCGACCCAGGCGAAAAGAAGATAATCAGATAACCTAGTTCAAGCATCGGAAAGTGGTAAAGCCACGTCATAAAAGGTTAGTCTCTCGGTCCTATAAATATACACCGAAACAAACAGTAAAACATATTTTAGGACGAGAAACAATCAAGTATAACAAATAACCAAATAAACATCTATAGACTAGGGTTAGGGAGACGAGTGTTAGAATTATGAATTGACTTTAAATAAGGGATCATGGGAGTAGAGAAAGATTTACAAGCAAACATACCACAATCATCAAGAAAATATATAGGATATAATGACACTAAAACATAAATATTCCAGATTTAGATTTGAAAAAATCTCCAAGGTCTTTTAATTTGAAAACATGTTGCAATTGAGTTTTACCAAGTTGTATGCAATAAATTTTAGAACTAACACTAATCGTATCATCAACCTAAACAATAATAAACACAATCAGTCATAGTTCCTTTTTGGTAAAAGATAATATAGTCATGTTTAGATTGACAAAAGCCAAAAGAATTAGGAGTGTTTCAGAATTTGTGAAACCAACTTCTTGAAGTTTCCTTTAATCTATATATAGATCTATGAAGGCAACAAACTAAAGGAGCAATAGAGGTAGGGAGTAACATTTTTATTATATCTTGGAGGTAGGGAGTAAAATTTTCATTATATCGTGGAGGAATGTTCATAAAAATTTCTTCATTTAAGGTTGCCATTAAAAAGTGTTATTTATGTCTAATTGGGATAAATGCTAGTGTTTAGAAACAATAGATAAGAAAAGGCAAAGAAGGGATGTTTTATCAATAAGTGAAAATGTTTCGTAAAAATCAATACCATATTGTTAAGTGAAACCACAAGCAACTATTCTAGCTTTATGTCTAGCTATGGTACCATCGTAATTGAGTTCAAGTTTGAATAGTAATTTATAATTGATGGGCTTTTTACCAAGAGGAAGATAGGTAAAAGTCCAACTCTTGTTAAGATCCATAGCAGCTAGCTCATCAACAATAACTTGGCGCCGATGAGAGAACTTGATAGCTCGATTGTAAGTTTAAGGTTCAAAATTTATAGAGATTTGGTAAAGGAAATGATTACGGTGGTTATCAAACTCGCGATTCAACTCGTAGAATTGTTCGAGTTTACATTCCCACACTCATTTCTCGAATTAACTCGATAGTATACTTGTTTTTGGAGCAAACTCGTTAAATTCGGTAAATTCGACTAAACTCATGATTCAACAAATGAGTTGGTGAGTTTATGTGACTTTTCTTCAAATCTAAAAGACAACAAAGATTATAAGCTTCCAATGTGAATTAACTCGACGTTATTCTCCTCCCTCGTGACTTACGATAAGGGTTCCAAGCTCTCAGCGTTGTTACTCTTGCAACTCATCATGCGATCATTGATGGAGTATAATTCTATCCTGATTGTTCTAAGTTCTCTTGCTACTAGCATACTATCGCGGTCAATGTTGTGTTGTGATGTGCCATTATCTTACTCATTTTGTATATGGATAGAATTAGAGTTTTGTGAGACTTAGGATTTCTTTCGTGAGGTTTAGGGTTTTTTTATTCTATTACGGGCTTTTGGGTAGTACCATCTATCTTGTTGTTTCGTATAAAATGTAATATATGTTATATAAAATGTTGTAACTAATTAAATATATTATAAAATAATAATTATATGAGAAAATATAAAAAATACTTAAAAATATAATATAATAATTTATTGAAATTTTTTTAAAAATTATTAATAAAATATATAACAATAAAATATTATATTATTTATAAATATTTTAATATTTTTTTATATAAAGTAAATTTTTACAAATTTTTAATTATGGGTTTTGGAATCATTTTTAACACTATAATAATGATAATAAAGGTAAGAGGTCCTGCACAAAGGAGGGGGAGAAAGGGCAGTATCAGGGGATGTGAGAGTTGGAGAATCAAGAGTGTGTATAGGATCAAGAGGATGGTATAAGGATGAAGGAATGCCATCATTTGAAGTAATTTCATTAGAATCATAAGTAGAAATAATATTAAGAGTAATAGGATCAAATATATCACATCTAGTAGTGGAAAAAGAAATTAATAGGAAAAATATGCTCATGAAATTTAACATCTCTAAAAATAAAAATTTTCTTAGTGTTTAAACCAAGAAATTTATAACCTTTATAATTAACAGGATGTCCTATAAACACAACAATAGCCCTAGGACTAAATTTATGTCTATAAGAAAGAAGACCAGAAGCATATCACAAGGTATATCGAAAACCATCAAATCAGAATAAGCAAGCACTTTATTATAAAGAATTGGTTAAACTCATTCGGAGGTCCCTATTTTCGTGTTTTTGTCCCATTTACGTCCCCGTTTTTTATTTTTTGCCAATTAAGTCCCTAAGATTGAAAAATTGAAAGAAATTATCCCCTGCCGTTAAATCAAGTTAATGAGGTTAACTTTCAGCTTACCTGTGCGGGTGAGGTGGACAAATATCTTTACGTGGCGTGCACAGAACCTTTGACCTTGGTTTTATTATGTATAACCTTGCTCGTGGCAATATTTTAAACAATGAATTTAAAAATTAGGGTTTTTGTGAAAGATTTTAAAATTAGGGTTAATTTATAATTGAATTGGGAGCTTGGCCTCCGGTGAACGATGCCGCTGGTGAACACAGGCTCGCAGTGACGCTGCTTTCTGCTTTTGTTCTACTGCCCAGTAGTCTCTCCTCTGTACCTCAACCACTCTCTCTGCAACGCAACGCACACTGTTTATCTCTTTCTATCTTCTCTTTTTGCAGTAGAGGCCCAAATGCTATAATGGGGGATTCTCATGAACATTGTTTGCCATGGATTCTGGATTCCAAGAACAAGTCTTTTAGGGCTTTCTCTCTATTCTATTATGTTTTGTTCGTCTTTAATTTCATTTTCATTTTCTTGAATTCCATTTTATTTTTCCCCTTTTTCGAATGAACTAATGTTTGAGGAATGGATCAAATGCAAAAGCCACCCGCCCCTCTCTTCGCCTTTTCCCAATAACGGTTCAATTCAACCCAAAGACCAAACCTTCAAAGTCGCTTTAGAACATCGTTCCTTCAAAACTCATCCCAGGTTAGCAATGTTTCCTTTTTCACCTTAAATTGCGAAGAAGAAAAGTCAGATGCTTCCATGTAGAACAATTTGAAAAGGAAGAAAGGATGATGAAAAAGAGAAAATGCACATTTAGATCAGGGCCAACAGAACTAAGGGCTAGACCAATTTTCAACCACAGACAGAATGCGCAAGGAAAATTTTGCATAATCCACAACAACCCATTAGTATTATTCTGAACCATTTTAATATCCAAAAATGTCAACAAAACCATATTGTAGTTCATTAACTAATATTTCTACTAGAATTTTGCATTGGATTTCTTAGAAGATTTCTATTATTTTGCTTTAGAGGAAAAACCGCAGAATTTTGTATTATGGCTGCGACATTGGACAAGGTGATGATCTTGCATTGAAATTGTCCAAAACATTTTGCAAGTCTTGCAACAACATTTGTGTTGTGTTTCTCTTGCATCAAGACTACATTTTGTTTATCCAACAACTGTTTCTTCGTAAATATATACTGATCCACAATCCCTCCAAACTCAACAAATTCTGACACAATAAAAAACAAAAATTGATGAGTAAAGTGAAAAAATTAAGAACGCCAGTTCATTTTGTCAAATTTTGTCTACAAAAATTATTACAACATAAAGACTCAAAGATTAGAGCTAGTAACCTATCGAAAAAGAGTGTCCAAGCATCATTGTGAAAGGTGGCTGGCGTTTGCGAGAATTGGTTGCGATATAGATATCGATCCGTAATGAAGGCAATCAAATCCTCCGGAACATTACCCATCGCACAAGTCATCATCTTTAAATGCGTTCAACAAAAATCGATTCCCATGAAAAACCTACCGAATCCAATCAAATACCAAGGGACTATCAGAATCACAATCAAATACACAAATCACAACCTTTTATCCCTCGAAATGACTGAGTTGTTACGGAAGAGGATCCATAATCTATTTTTTTTTACTAGGAGATGATTATAATGTGTTTGTAAGATAACGTATGTAAGAAAGTAATTGATTGCATATGAAAATTATGTATACTATTTTCAAAAGAATAAAGAATTATATACCTTGGACTTGACTTTTCCTACCAGATGGTCTACCACGTGGTTTCTTTGCAACTTTACAACCATCTAATGTTGAAGTATCTTTTCTCTTTTGGTGAAGCATTTTGATCATAGGTGATGACAAGTTTATATTGTCCATGAGTGTAGGTGTCACTGACATTGTGTTTGCATGGGAAAATCAATAAGTTAAAAATGGAAAGAATTCAATTGAAAAAAAGAGTCAAAAAAACCATATTGTAATTTATTAACTAATATTTCTATTAGAATTTTGCATTGGATTTCCTAGAACATTTCTATTATTTTGCTTTGGAGGAAAAATCGTAGAATTTTGTATTATGGGATCGACATTGGACAAGGTGAGGATCTTGCATTGAAATTGTTCAAAACATTTTGCAGGGCAACAACATTTGTGTTTTGTGTTTCTCTTGGATCAAGATGACATTTTGTTTATCCAACAACTATTTCTATGTCAATATATAATGATTGACAATCCCTTCAAATTCATCAAATTATTTGACACATAAAAACAAAAATTGACGGGAAGAGTGAAAAATTAAGAATGCCAATTCATTTGTCAATTTTTTTTAAAAAAAAGAATAACAACAAAAAGACTAAAATATTAGAGCGAGTAACCTATTGAAAAAGAATTTTGAAGATTCGTTGTGAAAGGTGGCTCGTGTTTCGGAGTATTGGTTGCGATATAGATATCGATCCACAATGAAGGCAATCAAATCCTCCGGAACATTACCCATCGCACAAGTCATCATCTTTAAATGCGTTCAACAAAAATCGGTTCCCAAAACAAACCTACCGAATCCAATCAAATACCAAGGGACTATCAGAATCACGATTAAATAAACAAATCACAACCTTTTATCCCTCGAAGTGAAACTTTAGGAAGAGAAAATGAAGAAAATAATGAGAGCATAATTCCCTATAAATGACTGAGTTGTTATTGAAGAAGATCTATAATCTACTTGTTTTTTTCTAGGAGATGTTGATAATGTGTTTATAGGATAACGTAGATGTAAGAGAGTAATTTATTGAATATGAAAATTATGTATACTTTTTGCAAAAGAATAAAGAATTATATACCTCGGACTCAATTTTTTCTACCAGATGGTCTACCATGTGGTTTCCTTGAAACTTTAAAACCCTCTATTGTTGAAGTATCGTTTCTCTTTTGGTGAAACATTTTGATCATAGGTGTTGACAAGTTTATATTGTCCATGAGTGTAGGTGTCACTAACATTGTGTTTGCATGGGAAAATCAGTGTTAGTTGACACAACTAAAATAAGTAGAAAAAAATTAAATCAATAGGTTAAAAATGGAAAGAATTCAAATGGAAAAAAGTCAACAAAACCATATTGTAATTTATTAATTAATATTTCTATTAGAATTTTGCATTGGATTTCCTAGAACATTTAAATTATTTTGCTTTGGAGGAAAAACTGCATAATTTTGTATTATGGGATCGACATTGGACAAGGTGAGGATCTTGCATTGAAATTGTTCAAAACATTTTGCAGGTCTTGCAACAACATTTGTGTTTTATGTTTCTCTTGGATCAAGATGACATTTTGTTTATCCAACAACTGTTTCTATGTCAACATATATTGATCCACAATCCCTTCAAATTCATCACATTATTTGACAAATAAAAAACAAAAATTGACGAGAAAAGTGAAAAATTAAGAATGTCAATTCATTTGTCAATTTTTTTTAAAAAAAGAATAACAACAAAAAGACTAAAAGATTAGAACAAGTAACCTATTGAAAAAGAGTTTTGAAGATTTGTTGTGAAAGGTGGATCATATTTGGGAGAATTGGTTGCGATATAGATATCGATCCATAATGAAGCCAATCAAATCCTCCGGAACATTACCCATCGCACAAGTCATCATCTTTAAACGCGTTCAACAAAAAACGATTCCCAAAGAAAACCTACCGAATCCAATCAAATACCAAGGGACTATGAGAATCACGATTAAATACACAAATCACAACCTTTTATCCCTCGAAGTGAAACTTTAGGAAGAGAAAATGAAGAAAATACTGAGAGCATAATTCCTTACAAATGACTGAGTTGTTATTGAAGAAGATCCATAATCTATTTTGTGTTTTTTCTAGGAGATGATGATAATGTGTTTATAGGATAACGTAGATGTAAGAAAGTAATTTATTGAATATGAAAATTATGTATACTTTTTGCAAAAGAATAAAGAATTATATACCTTGGACTCGATTTTTTCTACCAGATGGTCTACCACATGGTTTCCTTGCAACTTTAAAACCCTTTATTGTTGAAGTATCGTTTCTCTTTTGGTGAAACATTTTGATCATAGGTGATGACAAGTTTATATTGTCCATGTCTGTAGGTGTCACTAACATTGGTTTTTGCATTGGAAAATTGGTTATAGTAGACACAACTAAAATAAGTAGAAAAATATTAAATCAATAGGTTAAAAATGGAAAGAATTCAAATGAAAAAAAAAGTCAACAAAACCATATTGTAATTTATTAACTAATATTTCTATTAGAATTTTGCATTGGATTTCCTAGAACATTTCTATTATTTTGCTTTGGAGGAAAAACCACAAAATTTTGTATTACGGTTGCGAATTGCAGAAGGTGATGATCTCGCATTGAAATTGTCCAAAACATTCTGCAGCTCTTGCAACAACATTTGTGTTTTGTATTTTTCTTGCATCAAGATGACATTTTGTTTATCCAAGAGTTGTTTCTTCATAAATATATACTGATCCACAATCCCTCCAAACTCAACAAATTCTTTGACACCAAAAAAACAAAAGTTGACGAGAAAAGTGAAAAATTAAGAACGCCAATTCATTTGTATATTTTTTTTTTTAAAAAAAATAACAACAAAATGACTGAAATATTAAAGAGAGTATCCTATCGAAAAAGAGTGTCGAAACTTCGTTGTAAAAGGTGGCCCACGTTTGGGAGAATTGGTTGCAATATAGATATCAATTCATAATGAAAGCAATCAAATCCTCTGAAACATTACCCATCGCACAAGTTCTCATCCTTAAATTCGTTTTAAAAAAAATGATTCCCAAAAAAAAACCTACAAAATCCAATCAAATACCAAGGGACTATCAGAATCACGATCAAATACACAAATCACAACCTTTTATCCCTCAAAATGAAACTTTAGGAAGTGAAAATGAAGAAAATACTGAGAGCAAAATTCCCTACCAATGACTTAGTTGTTACTGAAGAGGATTCATAATCTACTTTATTTTACTAGGAGATGGTGATAATGAGTTTGTAGGATAACATATGTAAGAAAGTAATTGATTGCATATGAAAATTATGTATACTTTTTGCAAAAGAATAACGAATTATATACCTTGGACTAGATTTTTCCTACCAGATGGTCTACCACGTGGTTTCTTTGCAACTTTACAACCATCTATTGTTGAACTATCTTTTCTCTTCTGGTGAAGCACTTTGATCATAGGTGATGAAGAGTTTATATTGTCCATGAGCGTAGGTGTCATTGACATTGTGTTTTGCATGGAAAAATCAGTGCTAGTAGTCACAACTAAAATAAGTAAAAAAAAGTTATATCAATAGGTTAAAATTGGAAAGAATTCAAATGAAAAAAAGTCAACAAAACCATATTGTAATTCATTAACTAATAAAATGTCTACCTGTAATATTTCTATTAGAATTTTGCATTAGATTTCCTAAAAGATTTCTATTATTTTGCATTGGAGGAAAAACCGCAAAATTTTGTATTATGGCTACGACGTTGGACAAGGTGAGGATCTTGCATTGAAATTGTCCAATACATTTTGCAGGTCTAGCAACAAAATTTGTGTTTTGTGTCTCTCTTACATCAAGATGACATTTTGTTAATCCAAGAGTTGTTTCTTCGTAAATATATACTGATCCACATTCCTCCAAATTCAACAAATTCTTTGACACCAAAAAAAAAACAAAAATTGACGAGAAAACTGAAAAATTAAGAATGCCAAATCATTTGTCAACTTCTTTTTAAAAAAATAATAACAAAAAGACTAAAATATTACAGCGAGTAACCTAGCAAAAAAGAGTTTCGAAGCTTCGTTGTGAAAGGTGGCCCGCGTTTTGTAGAATTGGTTGTGATATAGATATCGATCCACAATGAAGGCAATCAAATCCTCCTTAACATTACCCATCGCACAAGTCATCATCTTTAAATACATTCAACAAAAATCGATTCCCAAAACAAACCTACCGAATCCAATCAAATACCAAGGGACTATCAAAATCACGATCAAATACACAAATCACAACCTTTTATCCCTCGAAATGAAACTTTAGGAAGAGAAAATGAAGAAAATCCTGAGAGCATAATTCCCCTCCAATGACTTAGTTGTTAGTGAAGAGGATCCATAATCTATTTTTTTTTAACTAGGAGATGGTGATAATGTGTTTATAGGAGAACGTATGTAAGAAATGTATTGATTGCATATGAAAATTATGTATACTTTTTGCAAAAGAATAAAAAATTATATACCTTGGACTTGATTTTTCCTACCAGATGGTCTACCACGTGGTTTCTTTGCAACTTTACAACCATCTAATGTTGAAGTATCTATTCTCTTTTGGTGAAGCATTTTGATCATAGGTAATGACAAGTTTATATTGTCCATGAGTGTAGGTGTCACTGACATTGTGTTTTGCATGGGAAAATCAGTGCTAGTACACACAACTAATATAAGTAGAAAAAAAAAATTAAATCAAGAGGTTAAAAAAGGAAAGAGTTCAAATGAAAAAAATGTCAACAAAACCACATCGTAATTCATTTGTCAATTTTTTTTTTAAAATAATAACAACAAAATGACTGAAAGATTAGAGTGAGTAACCTATCGAAAAAGTGTGTCGAAGCTTCATTGTGAAAGGTGGTCCGCGTTTGGGAGAATTGGTTGCGATATAGATATCGATCCACAATGAAGGCAATAAAATCCTCCGGAACATTACCCATCGCATAAGTCATCATCATTAAATGCGTTCTACAAAAATCAATTCCTAAAAAAACCTACCGAATCCAATCAAATACCAAGGGACTATCAGAATCACAATCAAATACACAAATCACAACCTTTTATCCTTGAAAATGAAACTTTAGGAAGAGAAAATGAAGAAAATACTGAGAGCATAATTCCCTACCAATGATTGAGTTGTTACTAAAGAGGATCCATAATCTACTTTATTTTACTAGGAGATGGTGATAATGAGTTTGTAGGATAACGTATGTAAGAAAGTTATTGATTGCATATGAAAAGTATGTATACTTTTTGCAAAAGAATAAAGAATTATATACCTTGGACTTGATTTTTCCTTCTAGATGGTCTACCATGTGGTGTCTTTGCAACTTTACAACCATCTAATGTTGAAGTATCTTTTCTCTTGTGGTGAAGCATTTTGATCATAGGTGATGACAATTTTATATTGTCCATGAGTGTAGGTGTCACTCACATTGTGTTTTGGATGGGAAAATCGGTGCTAGTAGACACAACTAAAATAAGTAGAAAAAAAATGAATCAATAGGTTAAAAATGGAAAGAATTCAAATGAAAAAAATGTCAACAAAACCACATCATAATTCATTTGTCAATTTTTTTTTTCAAAATAATAACAACAAAAAGACTGAAATATTAGAGTGAGTAACCTATCGAAAAAGAGTGTCGAAGTTGCGTTGTGAAAGGTGGGCCGCGTTTGGGAGAATTGGTTGCGATATAAATATCGATCCACAATGAAGACAATCAAATCCTCTGAAATATTACCCATCGTACAGGTCATAATCTTTAAATGCGTTCTGCAAAAATAAATTCCTAAAAAAAACCTACCGAATCCAATCAAATACCAAGGGACTATAAGAATCACGATCAAATACACAAATCATAACCTTTTATCCCTCAAAATGAAACTTTAGGAAGAGAAAATGAAGAAAATACTGAGAGCATAATTCCCTACCAATGACTGAGTTGTTACTGAAGAGGATCCATAATCTACTTTATTTTACTATGAGATGGTGATAATGAGTTTGTAGGATAACGTATGTAAGAAAGTAATTGATTGCACTTGAAAATTATGTATACTTTTTGCAAAAGAATAACGAATTATATACCTTGGACTTGATTTCTCCTACCAGATGGTCTACCACGTGGTTTCTTTGCAACTTTACAACCATCTATTGTTGAAGTATCTTTTCTCTTCTGGTAAAGCATTTTGATCATAGGTGATGACAAGTTTATATTGTCCATGAGTGTAGGTGTCACTGACATTGTGTTTTGGATGGGAAAATTGGTGCTAGTAGACACAACTAAAATAAGTAGAAAAAAAAAATGAATCAATAGGTTAAAAATGGAAAGAATTCAAATGAAAAAAGTCAATAAAACCATATTGTAATTCATTAACTAATAAAATGTCTACCTGCAATATTTCTATTAGAATTTTGCATTGGATTTCCTAAAAGATTTCTATTATTTTGCATCGGAGGAAAAACCGCAAAATTGTGTATTATGGCTACGACATTCGGTAAGGTGAGGATCTTGCATTGAAATTGTCCAAAATATTCTGCAGGTCTTGCAACAACATTTGTGTTTTCTATTTTTCTTGCATCAAGATGACATTTTGTTTATCCAAGAGTTGTTTCTTCATAAATATATACTGATCCACAATCCCTCCAAACTCAACAAATTCTTTGACAACAAAAAAACAAAAGTTGACGAGAAAAGTGAAAAATTAGGAACGCCAATTCATTTGTATATATATATATATATATATATATATTCTTTTTAAAAAAATAACAACAAAGACTGAAATATTAAAGAGAGTATCCTATCGAAAAAGAGTGTCAAAACTTTGTTGTAAAAGGTGGCCCACGTTTGGGAGAATTGGTTGCGATATAAATATCTATGCACAATGAAGGCAATCAAATCCTCTGGAACATTACCCATCGCACAAGTCATCATCTTTAAATACGTTCAACAAAAATCGATTCTCAAAAAAACGTACGAAATCCAATCAAATACCAAAGAATTATCAGAATCACGATCAAATAAACAAATCACAACCTTTTATCCCTCAAAATGAAACTTTAGAAAGAGAAAATAAAAAAAATATTATTAACTATTTAGAGAGATTCTGGTAGACTTAAAAGGAGGAGGGATATCTAAAAAGGTTCAAATTTATAATAGTAAGAATAATAATTTTTCAATTTCACACGTATTCCTCAACTGTTATATTATTTTAATTAAGATTTCCTTATTTAACAAACTCTTACATTTTTATCTTATCATTTTTTACTAATCAAAACTTTTATCCTAGTTTCAACTATAAAATGTTTTAGGATTATTTATTTAATATTTTTTATTTTATCAACTTATGAATATTATTATCATTTTTATAAATATAAACAATTAAAATTTCAAATAAAATTACTTTACAAATATTTACATTATTTGAGAACTAAAATATATTATTACATTTTTAATTAGATTGACTTAATAAGAACTATTGAACTCTGGTAAACTTCCGCTACTTCGCGTTTAAAATAGTGCACTTTCAAAAATATACAATTTTAAAAAATATTATAAAAATATTAAAATACATTGGAGGATCCAAAAAGATACTGTATTTTTTTTTCTTTCTGTTTTTTTCTTTTTTATTTATTTTTCAATCATAGGGATTTTGTTCCTGGATAATAGGATGGCTAAAAAAAGAAAAAAAATATTTTTTAAATTAAACTCTATTATTCTTTTCATATTTATTTCAAAAGTTTAAAAATTCAAAAATACCCTTGATCTCATTATAATCTTTAAAAAATTCTTGTAATCTTTAATGATATGTTTTTATGAAAGAATATGAATTCGGCTTCTTAAACATCGTGAACGTGTTCACATGAATATTTTGAGGAAAACCACAAGTCAAAATATTTGAGTGATTTTTGATAAAATAAATATATTTTAACTTAAGTGATATCTTTCACATTTAATTATTTTTTTAAAAATAGATTGTTTTCATATATATATATATATATATATATATATATATATAATAATTTGATTTCTAGTTGATTGATTTACATTAGATATTGTTTGTTAAAACAAAAATATCTATAAGATTTATATATTTAAACATTCTTATATATTTTAAAATTTAACCAAATAATATTAAAATAATCTGAAGATTTATAACTAAAATAAATAAGATAAACAAAAACATAAATATTAGACTTAAAATTCTCAATCATCTAACAATATAAGAAAACATTAAAAAAATACTCAGACATAAACAAAATATATAACAACAAAATTAAAATATTAAGAGACAACACCAAACAACTTTCAAATCAAAGTGTCTATGAAAAAAATAATAAAAAATAAGTTTCTCTCTATAAGAATTCTTAATAATAATATTTTTTAACTTTTTATTAATTTAAGAAATATTTTATAATATTATATATATATATATATATATAGATATATATTTTAACATAACAATTATCACATAAAGACTAAATTATTCTATTTACACAAAACATGAAAAGACAAAATGTAAAAAAAATTATTAGGAAAAAATTATAAAATAATTTACGTTTTATTAAATGTTATTGTTCTTACAGTGATTCAGAAGGACTCTTATGCTTCTAATGATTATGGATAGTAAATACTATGGAATATATGTAAAAACCAGGAAAGATAAGAAAGACGTAAAAGATATATTATGAAAAAACAGTTTAAAAAGAATTCCTAAAATGGTTATAAAACTAGGGAAAGGAAGAGAGATTAATAAAAATGAAAATAAAAAAAATAATTTAAGCCTTTGATAGTTTAATTTTGTGAAACACACACCGTCTTTTTTCCTATACGAAGGTCGTCATAATTTTCTGTGTAGAAACGGCGTCGTCTCCTCTAACAGCGAATTTGCCCAGGGCTTTCTTTGTTGTTTGGAATAGGGAAAGAAGAAACAGAGTCGAAGCATAGCTCCTGTCGTCGATGGCTTCAGTCTTCCGGTGTGTGATCGAAGCTTCGATTCTCTTTTATCTCGTTTTACTTCTTTGTAAATTGAAAACTTCAAATGAATGGGTACATTCGTTCGGTTATGTATGAGTAATGAGTTTTTTCTTTATGTATTACATTACATTTCAAGTACCACATTAAGTATGAAAATTTTGAAAAACTGCCCTGCAATGGAAACAGTTTTTGCAGCGAAGATGGATTTCATCTCGTGTAGAATCCTTGTTAGGGTAAGAAGAAAATTTGAAATTAGCTTAGTAAAAACTCTATGTCATATTTTCTCTAAATTTATAATTTGAATTTGTGTATGAATTAATTTTAGTTTATGTGAAAACGTACTTTTTTTTTTTAATTTTATTTTCTTCCTAACTTTGTTCTCTCAAGAGTTCTTGTGGAAAAGTTGACCCAAACAAACTCAGTTATATGGGTTGTAGTGAAGGTGGCATTGGATATGTGTATTATTGAATGCAGACGTTTCTTCTTTTTTATTTGTGGTTCTTTTCTACGTTATGCAGGTGATGCAATCTCCTAAGATATGAGCAGTGCTTCTTAAAACCGTAATTGAAGCCTTTCTTTAAGGTTTTGATTGAATTAATAGGTTAAAGGAAGGTACTATGAGGACCAAGCGCTGCAACTTCTGGCTTCCTAACAAGAACAGATTTTGTGCAAATTGTCCTCTCAATGGTTCCTTGTAAGTGTCACACTCTTTGTTTCTATCGAATTTGATTCATTTAATTTACTCACTTACCCTTTAATTCTATGTGCTCAGATTCTGTGGAAATCACAACTCAAGGTCCGAAGGCCAGTGGATCCCATGCCCCATAGATCCATCCCAGTATTTGCTCTCTCTCTCTCTCATGCTTTCTTCTGTGTATCAACTTATGTTGACGCTTCTAATTTTTGAGCTCTTTTTCAACACTTGGTAGCTCGGTGCTTGAGCAAAATCTCAAAGGGCATGTTAAGCGGTGTCCATTGCTGAAACAGGCTCAGTCCTTATCTGTCCAACCTTTCTATCAAAAGGGTATCAATGCTGGTTCTGATGGAGAGGAGGAAACATCTAGGGTTGATGATTCAAGGTTGCCAATAAAGACAGTTTCTTCCGAAATGAAGAGGAATGCTCTTCATGGAATGAGTGTGCCTGAATTTTGCAAGTTGATTGAAAAGATTGAATTTCTTCATGAGTCTTTGTGTAAAGATATTCAGGACTCAGTTCAAATGCCAGAGGTCTGCAGCCTATGGATTAAAAGAGGAGTTGAAGATAGGTAGCTATTACTGAATCCTCTGAATTTATTTAATGTCAAATTCTGATTACCTTATGAGTTGTAAAATAATTTTCTCGGGGACTCCTATTTGTTACTTTTCCCCAAGGTTAGTTTCTTCATCACGAAAGCCCCTCATCTGTACTTCCTTCATTATAAATCTTACTTCTATCCATAATTCCTGCTGATGAAACTGAATATTTGAGGTTACAAAGTCAAATAACAAATGGGGACGTTGATTTCAACCCAAACTAGAAGGGAGAAAATTGAATAATTTGAGTTGTTGCAGGAAATTGCCATTCCAAGAGAAACATATAATGCAGCAGGCATCTATTGTGGGAAATTTAGAAAACTTTGGGTTACTGAAGAATTCTCATGGAAGGAAACCTTCTGAGTGTGGGGAACCAGACGAGAAGAAAGAGGAGGATGTCCCTGCAGTGATTGAGTTTGGTGCTGGTAGAGGGTATTTGACACAAATGCTCGCAGATTGTTATGGAATCCAGCGAGTCTTTCTAGTTGAGCGAAAGGCATACAAGTTGAAGGTAGGCTTAAGCTAGTTGGAAAAGTGATAATCATTAAATGCCTCCTATTTCCAACAAGTTCTAAAGCATGACAATTTTTGGAGATGTTTGAATTTATAGTGATCTTTGACTTGTTTATTTACATCATGTCAATGCTATTGCCAGGCTGATCGTTCACTGCGGCAGAATGAGAGTTTGATGTTAGAGCGCTTGAGAATAGACAGTAAGAGTCTCAAAACTCTGGATGTAGAAGATATTTTCTGAAATTGTACTTACAGTGGTTTAGTTTGCCTGCTTAGATATCTTTACTGAAGAAATCATATTGCGTATTTCAACTAAATATGAAAAATTTGTGAATTACAGGATTTGTATTTTTAAATTTAATCTTAATTGAGCGTAAACAAATGTTTCAAAATGAACTCTCTTACTCTCTGTTTCTCCCCTGCTCTACACCATTATTATGCATTCATGTTTAAAAACTCTTGATGAAAAACAATACAAAAGATGTGATATTTCTGGAAATCAACTAAGCATATTCGTTTTCACTGTCCTAAGCACGTATAGTCTTGTTGTCCTCTCTGTTGGGGTATTTTAAGAATGGTCTGGCATAACAAGAAGTGCCGTTTTTTCTTTGTTCCCCTTTTCATATACAAATACCTAAGAGCTGCTTCATTTAAAAAGTTTTCTCAATTTGCTTCTACTAATATAATTTTAGGCCAAGGGCATATCAGACCATGGTATGAGCATATGATAATTTAGCTCCTTTCATATTTTTCTGGCATAATAACTTTACAGGTAGCATTTCTTTTGAAGACTTTTGTGCATTCTCAGAGCTTATATGTTAATCTAAGTTCTTCATAATTTTATTTCACCTCATGCTTTTCATCAAATCGGTTGAATATAGTAAAATTTATGTATGAGATTAATCTTCCTTGTATTGAATATACACATAAGGTACTATATTTATAATAGAAGAAATATGGACTAAGCCTAAAAAAATAATAACAAACTAATTAAAGATAAAAGATAAAGATAAGATAAATTTAAAGATAATATATCTAACACTCTTCCTCAAACTAGTGTATACAAATCATATGTACAAAGCTTATTACTAATATAATTAATAAAGACTTAGTGAAAATATATGTTTGTGCACTCGAGTTACATTAAATTGTTAATGATTTGCGAAGACGACATAAAAGACGAAATATCAACCCAGAAGACTTCCTTGAGCAACAAATCTAGGAGATTGCTCCATATAAATTCATTTTTGCAAATTGCCATTGAGGAATACATTATTGACATCCAATGGACAAAGGTGCCATTGTTGAAGAGCTACCATGGTTATAAATAAACTAACAAAAGTCATCTTTGCCACTGGAAAATAAGCATATATGGATGGGTCAAACACAATGATGACAGAAGATACCGCAGCAAAATAAGTCATAAATGAACATGAGAGAGAAGCCCTAAAAATCCAAGATTCTCCAATCAAGGCACCTAAAAGAGGAAAAATGGTGACTTCGACGCTCTGAATAGTTGTCTGAGAGGAGATGGGACATGTGACCACGCACGGCGAACTTGAAAGAGGAAAAAGAGCGACATTGATGTTTTGAATCACGGCTTGAAAGGAGACGGGATGCGTCACTACGCACGACAGAAAAGGGAGCACATCCACAACTTTGAAAGGCGCTGAGAGTGCATAGGAGCTTTGATGAAGGTGTCACTGAAGGCACGGTGGTCGTCTAGTTGAGATGATCAAAATCGTGTGATTGTCGGTCGAAACTGGAACTTCAATGGCAGTGATAGATGGTACCACTGCTGGCAGTGATAGATGGTACCACTGCTGGCAGTGATAGATGGTACCACTGCTGGCAGTGATAGATGGTACCACTGCTGGCAACGGCGGGGTGTAATGGGTAGAGGCAACAAAAATATTTATATAAAAGAATCTGTCTCTAGATACCATGTTGAATATAGTAAAAACTATGTATGAGATTAATCTTTCTTGTGTTGAATATACACATAAGGTACTATATTTATAATAGAAAATATATGAGTTAAGTTCAAAATACAAATAAAGAATAATGATAAACTAATTAAATATAACAGACAAAGATAAGATAAAGATAATATATCTAAAACAATAAACAATATATAATTGTCGTGTACTATACTGAATTTCCATGCACTTTCTATTTTATTATGACCATGGCATGTGCATACTGTTGAGCTATTTAGATTTCGTTTTGTTAACTCATGAGGTTGTCATTTTTAAGTTGTAATTATTTTAAAGGTTTTCTAATCTCCTGATAGAAATTTCTGTATTCATATATATCTTCGGCTTATTCATAATTCTGTATTGCAGCTACTTTTTATCTATAATTTTGTATCCAAGAAAATTATAACACCTAACTTTTACAGTTGAAGATCTAGATTTGAATGCCGTTAAGTCCTTGCAAGGAGTTCCATTTCTGGCCATTGGTAAACATCTATGTGGAGCTGCAACAGGTGACTTTTGGCAATTTTGTTTGATAAGTGTTGCCCTGGCCGTAAAATGTTAGGTGATTGTTTATTTGATGAAAACATAAATAGTTATGCAACTTTCTTTCAGATTTAACTTTGAGATGCTGCTTTCCTGAGTATAGAAAATATAGTAGTGAACGGCACCCTGCTAACAGTAAGTTTGGAGGTTTAGCTATAGCAACATGTTGTCACCATCTTTGCCAATGGAAACACTATACAAGTAATCACTTTATTATACTGTAGTTTGTATATTTAAACCTCTTTGTGGATGTGATGATAAGTTTTGGTTACTTGGTGACTGAAATTATAACCTTGCAGATAAAAGGTTTTTTCTGGATCTGGGGTTGACAAAAGAAGAATTCCATGCCATTACATGGTTTACCAGCTGGGCAGTAGATGCTAATCATGATTCCGATCTTCCTGATACAACCAATTGTATATCACAATTGCAATTCATGTAACCCTTCCAATTCTTTATTCATTAAATTGAGCATAAAATTTCTTGTTACCAATAAAAAAAATTTAAAACAGTTACAGAAGCTGGTATATCAAAAGTTGTGTTTTGGCTGCAGAAAGGAACAAGGTGATGGATATGCTGACGGAGTTGAAAAAATTCTTTCAGACATGCAAGCAGATAGACGAGCAGCATTGGGATTTAAGTGCAAGTGGATTATTGACATGGGCAGGTTGATGTGGTTAAGAGATCATGGATTAGATGCAAAGCTTGTCAAATTTGTTCCATCTAGCATTTCTCCTGAAAATCATTTGCTATTAGCTAGATCTTCAAATTTATTATGAAATGTTTATTTCATTATCTTGTTCTGCATTTATCCCTGGCGTCAACATTTTTGTTAGCTTATAACATTCCTATTCTTTGTTACACACTTAAGGACAACTTACTGGCTTAGGCTGTGTTCACTTGAGCGTGTTTGAAGGAGATAATTTAGAGGAGAGTGATTAAATGAATTTGAGGATAATTTTTTGTTGTTGTTTACTTGAGTGGATTTGGAGGTAATTGAGAGTGAATTTGAAAGTAAAATTTGTGAGAATTAGTGTAGGATTTGATAGATGTTACAAATTTTAAAAATTTGTTTAATTGGTAGAAATTAAAGATTACCAAAATATCCATAATTATTAAAGTAATATAAAATTATAATTGTTAATATTATATTTAATTGTTAAAATATTTATAAAGAATAAAAAATTAAAAATAATTTTTAAAATGTAAAAAAATATTAATTTAATAAATTTAAATAATTATTTTTAATCACGAGAGGAATTGTAAAAAAAATTAAAATAATTATTTTTATAAGAAAGTGTATTAAAGTTATATTTTAATTCTGAATGTTGTACTTTTTACATCATATTTTAATTCTTATAATAATTAAAATACTAATAATCTAATAATATTACTACTCTATTTACAGCAACTGCATTACATAATTTGCTGTCAACATAATAAAAGAGCAGGTCCATGTGTTGATGAGGAAAGAGCTACACGTCTCTACAATATGCAATTGAAATTTTCCATTCCCCAGGGACTATTATTGCACTAACCAACAGGGATTTGAATCTCAAAAGTCTGTCTTCAATTTCGCGGCTTTCAACAATGCAGCAACCAAAGTCGAAGTGGGGATGGTGAAATTTCTATCGGGTTCCAAATTTAGGTTCAAAGTTGATAAATTTTGGTGGTTTTCGTTGGTAGGATGGGGGAAATTATGATGTTGTCGGCTTTGCCATGTTCCTTGGCGAGAAGCTCGCCGGAGGAGATGTGGATTCACTTCGGCGAAGGGACGAGGAGGAGAAGAAGAAGGATGTGCCACCGGCCTTGCCTCCAAGGCCGACCTCGCGTGCAAGGCTTCCTCCAGCACGGTGGTCGCTGTCGAATGATTTTAATGAGGAGAGGCAGTGAGCGTCGTGTCGTGCTGGAAAACAGAGTTGCTACTAATGAGGAGAGTGAAGTGAAGGAGATGGATTTGGGGGCAGAAGAGGAGAAAGTGTGGTTTTGGGAGCAAGAGGTTGAAGAAGGATGTGGAGTCTCCTTATGTGGAAATTTCTTCTAGTGATTCATCTGGGAAGGTTTGGGAATTGGATGGTGATGATCTCCTGCACAGCGACGCCAACAACCTGCAACATGCAATTTCTTCAAGGAGTGGAACCAGATACGTGAGATGTAACCGAATACAACTATATGTTCATTTTCTTTTTATCACTGGAACCGGGTACCACATTTGGGGAACCGAATACACGGTTCTGAACAAACTCTTCTTCAACCACCGCTGCTTGAATAATCTCCATCTTCATCCATCAATCTGTCCTCAACATCAAGCTTCTTCTTCTTTGTTCATGAATGCACAGTATACACGCTTCTTCCTTCGTGGTATTTAACAAATACATGAGGGCACATATGTAATCGGTAAAGAAATTATCGCAAATCTCCTCGTTTCAACGTGTCGCTCGCAAATCCGTTCAAACAAACACTTTCTATCGTACAAATTATCGCTCTCTTTTCTCGTTGCACAGTGTTTGACATCGCTCTGATTGAATTATTTAATGACAATTACTTGGTGCAATTAGTAGTTAGAGTGAAATAACAAAAATGATACACTTTCGAAACTGTTTAGAATGTATGAAATTGTTTTCGGATTACATATTTTAGATAAGACAACTTAAAAAAAATGTGGTTTGAAGAATCAGAATGCATAATTTGAAGCCTTTTTGTGTTTGGATCATATAATAGATTTGGAGGAGTAGAAATGAGTATATTAAAAGAAAAAAAGAGATGAAACTGACGTTTTTGTATTATAGGAAAGATGGTAAGAGATGAGAAGAAAATTATAAAAGTTTGTAATGATGTAATTAATAAAAATGAAAAATTGTTTTAACAAATAAAATTAGACTTGATTATGTTTTAACTTTTTCATAAGTTTTTGGAAACTTTTAATTGGGTTTCTAATAAATTTTTATGGTATATTGAGTATTTTATGAATTTATATATTTTGAGTTGAATTTTCGCTTGTTAAAGTTTTTTATTAATAGGTGATGTGATTGTTAAGTGGTAAACGTAGTAGTTAAGTCGGTATTTTGTCATATCACCTTGTTTAATTATCGTAATAAGGTTTTATGATGTTATGACTTTCATAATGAAATATAAAAGTATGATATATTTTTAATTTTGGATTAAATTCATAAAATCATAATTTTATAATTATAAACAAGGGTGAAGTTGAAATTATACATAAAATTATAAAATTATAAAGTTTAAAAATATAAAGTGATTATAAAATTATAAAATCATAAATTTACAGAAGTATAAATTATAAATTATAAACTTTTAAAATTATAAAATCTAAAAATTATCAAATCATAATTTATAAAATTATAAATTATAAAATAATAAAATAATATGATATGACAACTCGATAAAAAATACATGACAAAATAATAACTATATTCACTTAATTGCTATATCACCGGTTAACAAAAAAATTTAATTGTAAAAACTGAATTAAAAAGCATAAATTTACTGAGTACTAAATATATGATAAAAGTTTATTACGATTCAATTAAAAGTTTACGAGGAACTTAAAACTAATTCAGCCATAAAATTATAAAATAATCAAATTACCTCTATATAAAAAGCATAATTATTTGTATTGCAAGATCTCATTTTAAATAGTATTAGAATTATCACATCATTAATAAAATATAACAGTTAACCCGCAAGAACTATAAAATTTCATTAAAGTTATCTAACATAACTATAAAAACCAAACTTTAAATAAATACCCCTAATTAAAACTATATATAAAACATTTGTTCTAAAAGAAACTAAACATTTGTTGCATCTCCCTCCTACATAGACATCATCACTCAGTGTTTACACCCATATGATCATCATCAAGAAAATGAATACACAGAAACACATAAATCAAAGAATAAACAAACAAGGTAAGCTAGTGATACACAATCAATCATAATAGATTAACATTTCATGCATACATCATATTTCACATAAAGCAAACCAAACATCTTAATCATGTCAAAGACTTAGACTGTACTGTCCGGATATAGTATGAATGTCGATATATTACTTGTGGTGACATCTACTACTCTACATAGTCATTGTCAATGAGTTTCACCCTGCCACACTCACAAGGTTGAACAGTACGGCATACTAGAAGTACCTAGACTAATACTTCCTGTTACTTTCACCACATATATCACTCATCTTTAATTGAGAATGAATGATCATTAGAATATTAGGATAATCTCAAGACTAAGCTCCTTACATTCATACCAACAACACTTTGATACAACCATTAAGAATTCATTTTAGAACTCTTAAAAACCTCACATCCATCCAATCATATGTTCCAAACCATATCATTGATCATAACATAAGTAATCATACCATTTAATGTAAGACCCAAAAAATTCAAATGTAATAAGAGAATAATGTTGATATTGCTAAATGTTTTCTTTTTGTGAGGAAGCGTGTTTTTGCAAGATGTTGTGTAACTCAATTGGTAAAAGCTCTTTGTGGGGATTTGATGGTCTTGCGTTCAAACCCTCTCAATGGTTTAAAAGGTAAAGAAACTAACTTATTAACTTTCTATGTTTGAAGTTGTGTATGTTGCATGTTTTTTATATCATTATTACGGTTGTGAGAACCATGGGTTTCTGGTGGAATTTTTCTTGATCGCATGAAGCTGGGGAAGCGAGCATGAGAGCTGGGTGAGTTTCCAAGTTTTGTTCTGTTGCATTGTGTGGTGGATAATTGGTTTAGGGGTGTTTTGTTACCATACTCACTCTGTGGGCACTGTTTTGTTTTTATACAATATATGATCAGGATTTTTTTGTTTAAAAAGAAATCTTGCAGTGTGTAGAACAGTAGGAAGACCTTGTGATGTCATGAGAAAGTTTCTCTCTTTTGGGTATTGATAGGCACATCCATCATAGGTTGGGGGTACAACCAGATGGGTAAACAATCTGCGCATGAATGGACTATGTTGTTTCAACGTTAATGGTTTGAAAAAGTTAGAAGGCAACTTCTTGAACATATATGTAAGAGAGAAGACATTGAAGAAACATTCTTATAATGTCTTCGTATTTTTTATGTTCTTCTAATCGAATGTAAAACTTTGAATAAAGTTTTGTTCTTTTAATAGTTTGCACAGATAAAGAGAATACAACACACATAGGAGAGTATTATTTATACATGTATTTAATATGTTAGATGTTCATTAAGGTTTAGACATGATATGTATACTAGTATTTATGCATTAGCCTGTTTAGAGTAATGTTTGACGTTTAAGATATCGTTTACACATGTATAGCATTTACATATGTATAACGTTTATACATGTATTACGTTTAATGTGTTTATCCTAAATGGTTCATTTTAATAGATGTTATTTTATTAAACACTATTATTTAAACTTCAAAACATGGATTGTTAGATAATCTTGTGTTAACCGTACTTTTCTATGTATGAGTTTCTTGAGTTTTTCTACATGTATTTTGATGAGTAAGTGTACCTTTTGCTTGAATTGAATTACAACTATTAGTTAGGTTAATTTTTAGTTTTTTTTATGAATAATGAAGATAATTTTTTTTAATAAAATAAACAATGAAACACTAGTTGAAATTAAGAAAAATTAAGTAAAATTAATTACGACAATTTTATGAATAATTTTATATAATAAAAGGCTAAAAAAATTAATTTTAAATAAAAGGTCTTAAGTTTGTTTTGGACCTATCAGATCCTTTAGTCGTCGTGATTATATTTTTCTCATTTTCTTTACAAATCTTTATACAAATACTAAAAAGAATTTAAAAAATTTTGTATCGTTTTTTATGTTAAATTACATTGATTTCGGGTTTGCAAATCTGCTTTCGCTGAGTTTCGATAGTTGGAAACAAACAGTGTTACATCTATGATCACAAAAGTTATCAAAGCAGATAATAATATACCAGATTATTTCTGTATTTTATTAAAATATAATTTAATGAGCTATTAAAAGAAGGTGATCAATATACAAAAAATATATGCATGTAAAAGTTTAGAATTTAAATTAATTTCTTTGTGTAATTATGTTATAGGTATGAAATTTCAATTTTCCGGATAACTAAATTTCATAAAGAACTTTAACTGTCCACATTTAAGGAAGTATTTCTTTGCGGTTATATTATTATTATTATTATTATTATTATTATTATTATTATTTATCTATAACTAAAACTTTGTTTAGAAGTACCAAATCTAATACTTAAGTTTGAGTAATCAGTAGAAAAGGTTTTAATTTTTAGATGAAAAAGTTTAATATGAAAAAAATGAATTTTATAGATTTTTTCAAGAATCAGAATATTTGTGTCATATTTATTCATTGTAAAATGTAAACTATACATTACAAACAAAATTTTACCTTTGTTCATATTTTTTATAATCACTTTGTTCTTTAATTTTAAAATAAATTAGTTTTCTTATGCCTTCTAAAGTGATTTAAAATATTAATTTTTAGTTTAAATTTAACGTTATCAATATATTTAAAATATTGAATAAAATAAAAACCTCCAGTTTTTTATTCCTGAAGAATGACTGTGAGGAGGAGTTTACAAAAATTTACAGATCTTTCTCCACCCAAAATTTAAACTGATAAAGTTTGGAAATTACTTAAAAATTATAAATGAATGGATAATGATAATTTTTTTTGTCAACATTATTAGTCTAAAATTATTTTATAATTGATAAAAATAACCAATAACTAATAAATAATGTTAAAATATGATAACAAAATGTTTTCAAAAAAAATAAATTGAATTTATAAATGAAGAAACTGAAAAGAGTGAGTATACCAGTACCCACAAATTAAGGATATTTCCGTGATTTTTTTCTTTCATCATATTCAACCAACAGGAACAACCCCTCGAAGTTACTCACTGCTCATTAATTTCAATGTCACAAAAACGTGAACTATGCAAAGGAAAGTGAAAGAGAATGATTGGTTTTAGTTTCAATTACAATTTCAATTTCCATTTACGTTTTTCTCAGATCCGATTTTCAGTTTTCCCACTCAATCGCATTTCCACGCCAATGAAACTCCTTGAAAACCTTGCCATTTTTTATTTGCACTTTTTGATTTCCGTTTCGTAAGGGAAAAGAAGCGAGGATGTTCAGATTGGAGCAGGAGAAGATCCGCAAACGAATTTGATTCTCAAATTGTTCTTCGAATTTTGATTGCGAAGCTGTTGCCATGGCCGAAGCTCTCTCGGTGATTCCGCCAGCCGTGCTTCGTAACCTCGCCGACAAGCTCTACGAGAAGCGCAAGAATGCAGCACTGGAGGTTGTTTTCTGTTAAAAAAAAATCGTGACTTTTGTTCCTTTTTTTTCCTCCTGTTTCCAATTTGGTGAGTTTTGAGTACATTGATGATTTTAAAGGGTTCTGTGTTATTACTATTATTATTATAGGTTGAGGGGATAGTGAAGCAGCTTGCTTCTGCTGGGGATCATGATAGGATAGTTGCTGTGATCAGTTTGTTGACTACTGAATTCACTTATTCGCCACAGGCAAATCACCGTAAGGTAGTGCTAATTATTTTTTTTAATCTTTAATTAGGGTTAGTTCTAGCTTGAATTTAATAATTTGAGCATTTTTTTTTTAAATTTTATTTATTGAAGGGAGGGTTGATAAGCTTAGCTGCTGCCACTGTTGGGTTGACAACTGAAGCTGCTCAGCATCTCGAGGTAAGGGGATGCCCATCACTTGCTATTTTTGTCATATTAAATTACTCAAATTTCATTTTGGGGTGGTGTACCTTAGAAGCTTGGTAGTGTTCACTGGTTGGGATTAATTTCCTATTGCATGGGATTAAGGATTTCTCAAATAACCTTTTGATGCTCTTTAATTTTGGATTAATTTGATTTTATCTTGATATTATGGGTTTGGGTAATTTATTAAAAGGTAATGGTGTTATTTTCTGCCAATGGTTGAAATAAAAATAAGATACTTGTTACTTACTTTGACTTGATAAGTTATGTCAGAACAATATGTATTTTCATCAGTTCCGACCTATGAATCAGAATATCTCTAGGGATACGGTTTTCAAATTTGCTATATATGGCATAAAGTTAGTAACTTTTCAGCTTCGAAGTTGTTTACATTTAGATGTATATCTATATCAGTAATTTTGGATATATGCAATAATATTCAGCAAAACTATTTGTCTTGTAATTCATAAGCAGATATGATGACCTTTTGCAGTAGTTTTAAACATTCTTTAGTCGGCATTTTTCTAGCATCTGTAGCACTAGGTACTTCGAAAACCACAGCACTATGAAACTGCAATTTCAAGCATGTCACTGAATGAAATATAATAGGTGTAGCTTCACTGTAGTTATTGACATGAAGCATGCTAATTACTTTTGAATGCTAGTTCTCTTTTTTATGGTTAAGCTGATCTTCCCATGGGTCAAAATTTTAGGATGAGGTTTAATAAACCAAAAGTTATTATTTAAATTAGAATGATGAAATTGATGTGTGTATACATTTTTGACAGCTAATTGTACCTCCTGTTTTAAATTCCTTTGCCGATCAAGATAGCAGAGTTCGTTATTATGCCTGTGAAGCATTATACAACATAGCAAAGGTGGGGATCAATTCTGTTTACCTATATAAACCGTCAATACTCTAATGTACAATTCTCCAATGTCATCACGTTTTGATGCTAGGTTGTGAGAGGAGATTTTATTATATTCTTCAACCAGATCTTTGATGCCTTATGCAAGCTTTCTGCAGACTCAGATGCCAATGTACAAAGTGCTGCACATCTCTTAGATCGACTTGTGAAGGTATAATAAACTTCTACTGAAATTGAACAATCCTTTGGCAGATTTACTCGAGTGCATAACTGCACATATCATATGTTTTCTGAATATGTATTATTGATCTAATAATGATTTGAATTACTGTTCCTTTTGATCAACTAATGATTAAATGCTACTTTATTCAAACAGGATATTGTGACTGAAAGTGATCAGTTCAGGTGCACATCTTACTTCTGTGCTGTATGTTTTTCTGCACGACTGTATCCTGTTGTGTTTTAAATTTCAAAAGAGCCATGGATACCTAGATTTCTGACTGATATGTAATGCTTCATGCTCCCCCATTTTAATCTCTTGATCATCAGTATTGAAGAATTTATACCATTGCTGAGGGAGCGCATGAATGTTTTGAATCCATATGTTCGTCAGTTTTTGGTTGGATGGATTACTGTCTTGGACAGTGTCCCAGATATTGACATGCTGGGCTTTCTTCCTGATTTTCTTGATGGTAAGTGTATTGGTTGAAGAATCATTTTTTACATTTTTATTCTCTTGACAAAATCCATGTAAACTAGTTAATCTTCATCAACATCTCAGGTTTGTTTAATATGCTGAGTGATTCAAGTCATGAAATACGTCAACAGGCTGATTCAGCTCTTTCGGAGTTTCTTCAAGAGATTAAAAATTCACCAGTAAGGCTTCTGACAATGTATCTTTTTTCCTTTTCATTTGAATATATTCAGATTGCAATTCTTTGTTTTGGGCCCTGTTTTTCTGCTTTTAGTTTCCTGGTTAGGGTTTACTACTGCCATTTTCTGCTTTTATATGTTTTCCATTGTTTAGGTTTCATTCATGTTGATTGTCTTTCCCCATCCTTGCATTTTTTAGGTTTCATCTATTTGCTCACTTCTTCCTGTGCTGTACAAGTGTGCACCATTTTCACCTAATATATTGAAACAAAAGCAACATGTTTTGTTTATTTGTCATTTTCTGACTTAAGCAGTGCTACTCTTGAAGTCTGTAGATTATGGTCGAATGGCTGAAATATTGGTACAAAGGGCAGGTTCTCCAGATGAATTTACTAGGTTAACAGCTATCACGTGGGTGAGTTGTGTTGCAATGTTTTGGCTTTTTTAACAAGTTTTTATTGTAATCAAACTTTAGTTTAGTGTTGGCATCTTGTCAAAGTTATTATGAATTATTGTTCATTATTATTTTCCTTAAACTGTGCTTTCTTGTTTTAACAGATAAATGAGTTTGTTAAACTTGGTGGAGATCAGCTTGTTCCATATTATGCTGACATTCTTGGAGCCATTTTGCCGTGCATATCTGATAAAGAAGAGAAAATTAGAGTGGTAGGCTTACTGGAGTTTTCACTCTTTCCTTGTCTTTACCATTTTTTTGGTAATTTAACTTTTTTATTCTCTGTTTTGTATGATGTTTAATTTTGGTGTCGCCTGCATTGGAAAGCAAGGATTTATAACTCTTTTGTGGCTTATGTATAAGGTTGCTCGTGAAACCAATGAAGAGCTACGTGCAATCAAGGCTGATCCAGCTGACGCATTTGATGTAGGAGCAATCCTGTCCATTGCTAGGAGGTGTAGTTTTTTCTGAAAATTGCTGCTTTTCAATTATGATTAAGGACCTGTTTAGTTTAGCTGACTCTATTTTGTTCTGTTTATTCTGGAGAATGATTTTGCAAATGATTTAACTGGTTAGGCAACTATCTAGTGAATGGGAGGCTACTCGAATTGAAGCTTTGCGCTGGATATCGACCCTCTTATCCAGACACCGTAATGAGGTGATTTGATTTCAGCTTTTATTGTTATATTTTGAGGATACTATTATTATATGGAATGAATCTAGTCTCTTAATATGATTATTTGGAATCTTTGTTATAGATCTCAATTCCACACCTGTTTGGATATTTCAGGAATCTTTAGAAACATTGTGTTTTTTATGTCTTGTACCACTATTAGGGTTTAGGGTTTAGAGTGTCTTGCCGCATATCTTAACATCCCATTTATGGCACTCACTTTTTTCTTTGTTTATCACTCTTAAACTCTAAGAAAGAGAGAAACATAGAGCTAAGACTGTATTACAAGATAGCACGAGGGCTTTATTTATATTTAATAAAAAGGAATCAGTAATACATGTATAATCAGGATATTCTTGATTATATTGGATCAGTTTCTTATTTTTATAACTACAGCAATCACACAAAAAACACAAATACAGTTTATACCAACTTATTGTTTGGGCTGTGAAAGCATGATACTTCTAAATAGTAGCTATGTTGTGTTGTCCGTGCGTCGAACATGTATTTGTGTTGGACACTTGACATTTTTTTCTTATTGCACAACAACACACAAATACATATGAGGCGAACTTATTCCTTGGTGTCATGAAAGCACTGTACATCTAAATATTGGCCATGATATATTGTCCATTTTTCAAACATGTAATCATGTTGGGCATGGCATGGAGACTCAAAACATCTTTACCTGCATTTTACAACTGTTATCACTTTTAGTTTTTACAACTTTTATACCAATAGAAATTGAAATACTACAATATTAAGATAAATTGTAACAGTTAATTAATTATGTTTAGAATAAATCAAGTTCATTTTTAGAATAAACCTCTTGTGTTAAGAATTTTATTTTATGTTAATTTTCATTACGTTTATGGTTTTGTTAACCTTATCCCTTTGCTAATTTGAAGCAATTGTAGATGGAAAGTTGTTTGTTGGACAATAAAATATTTTTTATAGTAGATATACTAAATTAAAAATTATTTTCCTCCAAAGAGAAACCATCCACCTTTAATTGCTGAAATCAGCTATAAGGACTGATGCCAACAAAAACTGCTAATTTTATGCACATTATGTAGTGCCATGACCTGCACTGTTTTTATAAAATTTTGTCTCCATTTTGTGTTGTATCATTGTCCATGTATGTCCCTTGCAGAACCTGAGCCTTCTAGTTTCACAATCTTTTCCTGTTCGTGTAAAAAATATTCCCCATTGACATCTCTCCTTTTGAATTATTACTTTTTCAATTTGTGTGAAATGTTTTTAATTGTGTTATTCTGTTATGTCTGCGCTCACTGTTGGCTTTCGTTGTCTCAATCAGGTTTTGATATTTCTGAATGACATATTTGATACCCTACTCAAAGCACTTTCAGATTCTTCTGATAAGGTAGCGTCCTGGTGATAACTTTTTTGTTTCTATTTCTTTTTCATCAAATCATAAAATTGATTTCTTGTAATCTTTGTGAAAATGTCTAATGAAGTTGTGTTTCTAAGTGTACCTTTAGTGTTAACCAACATAGATAAGTTATAGTGTGCATATATAATTTCAACTTGAACAATCACAATTAGTTGACATGTTAAGTTGCTAACCACCCTAACTCAGGTGTGTGGTGTGACCTAGGATTTCTGTTCTCTAATGGTCTCTCGAGCCCTTTATATACATAAGAAACAAAATAGTGCATTTTTGGTCCCAGTTGTAAGAAAATAGACTCACTTTCAGGTGTATTAATAGTTAAACTCCTTTTACATCCCTAATTTATTGTGAGCTCTATTAGTGAAACACCAAGTCTTTCCCTAAACCCTAACCCTATGCAAGTGGATGTATTCATTGATGGGAGAAATTATATCTCAAGTTATGTATAGTATTAGTAATTATGACGACTACTTAAACCATTTAGTTGTGTGCATTTTTGGAGTAAATTAACTAAACCAATTTCGTTATTCTTGATGGATTAAGTATTTGTTTTTTTTCATATTAACTCAACCAATTTGTTCTAGAGTAAATTATATTGGTATCCTTTGAGATTTTCTCAAATTAAACTGAGATCCTAGTTTTTATTTTTAAAATCTACAAAAGTGTCCCCTATGTTTTAAACAATTATATTTCTCCCTTTTGCATTATACATGCACCTCCTTAAGTTTTAGAATCATACTGTTGCACCCCCTAATAAGAGGGAGGTCATTGTAATGGTGAAAAAAGCAGGAGGTGAAAATCACATGGGGTTCATTGTATCTTACTCAGACAAAAGAGATTGGGTAGTTTTTTCTTTTTTGGTTGGGGAGACTTCAAATCCCTTTTTAGCTTCTCATCACAGTACATTCTCAGACAAAATAAACAAGACCATTCAGCACATACCTTACTGGAGGAAGGGGTAAATTATCATATGGCACTGCAAGCCATATTATAATGGGAAAACATGATGTTTGGTAATGCTTCAGTTACCTAGATAATGATTAAAATCTGGCAGTTGCCCTTTCCCTTTCCATCCTCCGATGGTTCTCATGTCTAGTACTAGGCCATTGTGTATCATCATTTGTCTAAGATATACATTTTTCTAGAAAGAGAGAATGTGGATGATTATAAAATAAAATTGAAGAACATCAGAAGGATGAGTGCAAAACACTGTTGCTTTAAAATTCAAATTTTATTTTCACTTTTTCATATGGGAAGCTTGTCAGTTACAACTCTGCTGCATAATTGCTGATTAGGAGCAGTAACTTTTAGCAAGATGTCCTTACAAATACTTTGAAGTGATTTTTTTTAATTGAAAAAATTGTTCCTGAAAATGAAGTGTATACTTGGTTTTCCTCAGAAGACCGTATATATAAATATCTTGTATATGCTGTCTTGACTGTTAAACAATATTTTAAATTTTTTATCAAATCATCCAGTTAAACTGGTTGAGATCGAATCAGCTATGTGTATGGTTTGAATATTATCTAGTTCAACCATAGTTTGATCATGATCTAACCGCAAATTTGTGGTTAAACCAATTGAGTAATTACTTGGAGTTGATCTGACCAATAGTTTGAACATTGTCTGGTTCTTTCTATCTTTTGTTTGATCTTTAAAAGATTGCTTGAGTTTTGACTGGATAAAAAAAAGTTGTAACTTTAGACTTTACCTTGTATGTTATTTGTGTAATTGGGGAAATTAACAATTCACTTGAATTGTCCTTGATTCATTTCACTTCGGTAATATTAAATAGGTTGTGCTTCTAGTTCTTGATGTTCATGCATGCATTGCCAGAGATCCCCTCCATTTCCGGCAGCTTGTTGCTTTTCTAGTGCACAGTTTCCAACTAGATAATTCCCTTTTGGAGAAGTAAGCTATTTTCTTTTATCCTATGAATTCTAGTTATAATTTCCTAAAATACGTTCTTACTACTAATGTCCACTTTTTCATTCATTAAATTTTGTAATTTTATATTATAAATTCCAGGCGTGGTGCTTTGATAATTCGTCGCCTTTGTGTTCTTTTGAATGCTGAGAGAGTCTACCGGGAACTTTCTGCAATATTAGAAGGAGAATCTGATTTGGACTTTGCATCAATTATGGTTCAGGTTTGTGACTTTTCCAAGTGCTAAACACTGCCTGCAGTTTATTTTCTTTGTTTTTATTGGGAAATTCGTTTGATTTTATTCAGTCTTACACATCTCACTGATGGAAAATGTGGATTTACTGAGCATTCATGCTTAATAGACAATACCCTTAATTTGATCCTCCAATGTTGTCTGTCACCATAATAAACCTTCAACAAATCAGATAAGTTTCTAAAGGATTTTCTTGGTTGCAAAATTAATCCCCAAAACTTCAAGTTGTTACTAAATACCTCAGATATTTTTTTAACCCTGCTTTAATCATCCATAAAGACTGATATGGTGACGTTTTAGTTTTTTCCTTTAATATTCTTGTTTTGAACCACTTTATTCCTCCATAATGACCAATATGATGATATTTTAGATTTCATGGGATTAGTTGGGCGACAGATTAGATCTTTGAAGCTCTAAATTGACAACAAAATGTTGAGGTCTAATATTTTGGTAATTTTGATTTTGAGTGACTGAATTACTGACCCAAATTTTAAAAAAACTAATATGGTGGCTCATAACTTTGGAGTACTAAATTGATGGATTTTACTTTTTAAAATAACATTGTTTTGTAATGGAATTTTAATCTTGAGATTTCAAAGATCAAAGCTTATGCTATTTGGCTGGAAAATGTTTTTGTTTTATTTTTTTCCAAAAATGTGCAATGTAGGCTTCAATCTATGTTATGGAATTGAAGTTAATAACTTATGTTAAGGTTAACTTCCTAGATGGTGTTGGGATAAACAGTTTTGCTATATTCAATATTATTAATTTTTGTTGCTTGTTGCCTTTTTTGTTCCACTGTATTTCTTTTTCCTTTTCTTTAGTCTGGAGGTAAACTGTCCCATGTAATGAAGCAGTATTCATCTGCATTTATTTTTCCCCTTTCTAAAATCTTTCAGGCTTTGAATTTGATCTTACTTACATCATCAGAATTATCTGAGATTCGAGATCTTTTGAAGCAATCACTTGTAACTCCTTCCGGGAAGGACCTATATGATGCTCTGTATGCCTCTTGGTGTCATTCTCCAATGGCAGTTATAAGTCTATGCTTTTTAGCTCAGGTAGGTCTCTCTAATGAGATTCTGATTATATGTTGCCCTCCAAGTTTCTTTCTTTCTCTAGCAAATGCACAAGTGCCTCACACACTCATTGTAAACAGTTTCTTTTTGTTGATACTATACAATATTTTAGTAAAATAAAAGTTGTCTTCCTGAACAGACCTACCAACATGCCAGCACTGTGATTCAGTCACTGGTGGAGGAGGATATTAATGTCAAACTTTTGGTCCAACTGGATAAATTGATCCGCTTGATGGAAACTCCTATCTTTGCCTATCTTCGATTGCAGGTGCATATTCAATACATTCAATACATGTTTCGTATATTTTGTATCTTTTAATTCTTGGAATAACATATATTTTGTACTTGATCTGGTAAAATATGATAGATATGTGATAGAAACTGAGAGAAGTTTCAGATAGAGGAGAGAATGCAGACATAGAATCAGTTGTTCATAACATTGGTAAACTGAGAGTACAAGTATCAGTTACAGAGTATAACATAACAGACAGAACAACTGGCTGACACTGAGCAACTGACTAAACTTATGTAAACGGATAGATTCTATATCTCTAATAACATGGAGTTGTTGAATGGTGGATTATGTTTATTATTTGTTTTGTTAAATTTAAACAATTATGTTTATTCCAATACGTGATGGTTTTTCTTTAGGTTTCATTTATCTTATGACACTCCAAATACTAAATGGTTTTTGTTTGTATCAAACCTCCGTTGGCTTTTATCATCCATAATATTACATCTGATGCGGTAAGTTTTTGTTTTTAACTTGAAAGGTGAAAGTTAACATATTATTACGATGAGTTCCCTAAATGGGCAGTACTCATAATTTATCTTACACTGTTTATCCTGTATATTGAGCATTCCATATAAAATACGGTAACTGTAACTCCTAAATATTATGGATTGAATACCAAAGGGTGCATACTCAAATGGAGCCTTGCTGTTTTATGTATCAAATTTTAATTACAGATCCCATTTTTGGAGTTGATTTACCATGCTATACGCCACTCTAATAACTTATCACAATGGCAATTGCAATGTTGTCCATATAGCATTTTTTGTGATGTGGAACCCTTTGACTGAGTGTTTGGTTCCCCTTTAAGGGAAGGAAACATATAATACATCAGTTGTTGTAATTTGAAAGCCTGGTTGTTTCTATAAACATAAAATCGTATATAGGAATTTTTAATATGATTCTCAATCCCTTTGTAGGTGTCCTTTATTGACAGAGGCACCTTATACTATCATGTGCTCTTCCTCGTGTAAAAGTCTTCCATTTCTTCCCTGTTTGATATGATTAATTTTCTCTTGCATGAGATTCTGGTAAGGGATAATTATGTTTTAAATGGTTTCTCTCATGCTCTGAAGTCATTGTTTTGCAGCTTCTTGAACCTGGAAGATATATTTGGTTATTCAAGGCATTGTATGGTCTTCTGATGTTGCTTCCTCAGGTATCTCTGCAAATATTTCTCTTACCTGTTGAGAAGTTGTAGTTTCCTTGTATGAATAGGGTGTGTTCAAATATCCTTCTAAACATAGTATCTTGGAGGATCCAAAAAGATACTGTATTTTAACTGTATTTTTTTTTTTTGCTTATTTCAATTTCGTTTTTTCCAATCATAGGGATTTTGTTCCTTGATAATAGGATGACTGAAAAAAATGTCATTCTTGTGATACAAATTAATAAAAACAGTATCTTTTTTCAACTAGGTAGCTGAGCTTGATCTTGGAGAGCTTTGTCATATCTTGGATGTTGGTTGGATTTAATCAAAATTCTTTGGACACATGAATATGTTTAGTAATTACATTTTAATTGGGAAAAGAAGATTTGCACGCCATGGTTGCAGTTTGCAAAAAACTAGACCTGTTTAAGATGGGTATACTAGCAGACTGTTTTCAGTGCATATTTGTTTTGTGGGTGCAGACTTAAATGAACAGGGCACTTCTACTCCCAGTGTTTAGGTCATGTGTCTACTTCCTGCAAGTCCCACTTGCCATTGACCACATTTATAGGTTGCACACCATGAATATCAATAGTATATCAATAGTATTTACTGTTAAAGTCTAACAGCTTGACACATATATTTCAATCTATGAACTTATGACGGATGAATGTTGGGTTCAAGCTGTAGAAAATAAGACTGATATATTATTCAAATCATAAAAAATACATTCTGATACCCTCTATTTGTAATAATCTAATTATCTTAAAAAGGGAAATAGGGAAACTAAGAAATCTAGAGAAAATAAAATAAAATAAAAGATTATGTATCTATTTCCTCTAATTAGGAAAATTCTAAAGATATTATCTCAAATTACAACACTCCCCCTCAAGCTGGATCATACAAGATTGTATGAACCAAGCTTGGAATAGACAAACTCAATCAGAGATAAAGTCAATAGACCAACTTGGACAGCAACGGACGAAGGCGAACTAGCACCATGAAACTTCAACTTGGACAGCAATGGATGAGGGCGAACTAGCACCATGAAACTTCAATTTGGACAACAATGGACAAGAGAGATTTCCATCAAAAATGGATGATGACTTGCAGCAGCAAACAACAACAAACTGCAAGAATAGATGACGGGCCTACAATGGCGAAAAGCAACAAACTGTAGGGATCGGAATGCCATCAATAGTGGCGAATAGCAACAAAACTTCAAGGGACTTGACTGTCCTAAACAGCGACAAGCCTTCAGGAAACATCTGTCCTGCAGAGGCAAACAGCAACAGACCTGCAGGGACTACACTACCCTGCAGCGGCTGGAATTAAAAAGGCTAACAACCATAAACCTGTAGGGACTTAACCACCCTAAACAACAACAAACCTTCAAGGGACTTAACTGCCCTGAACATATGGGAGGCCTTCAAGAAACAACTGTCCTGCAGAGGCAAACGGCAACAAACCTGCTGGGACTACACTACCCTGCAGCGGCTGGAATTTTCTCCTCCTCACGACTGAACAACAGAACATGAAGGTGGAAGAACTGGTGAGAACCGATCCGTACGAGGGACAAAACTGAATCCCATAACTTTGAAAGAGTCAATTCAGCGGTCAGTCTCAAAGAACAACTCTCAGTGAGTTGTTATAACAAAGTATTGGCAGAAACCAAAACCACCATGGCGTCAAAAAGGCCAAATACAGGTTGGAGGTCCAAAGTTCTCTGTTGGACTACTCCTAAATGGTGATACTTAACACTGTATCACAAAAAATACGGGCTAAACTCTAGCCCAAGAAGGAAGTTCTCTGCAGAGGCTGAAAAATATTTCCCCTCACGGCAAACAGCGGAAACGGCGACTAGTGTACTTCACCAGACACTCTTGATCTCAAGGGTTTGTTCATGAACTTCCTCGTGATCTCAAGGGCCTCAAGAGGCATTGTGGCTGAGAAAACTCCCACTTGAATCTTAGATGGCGGCAGTTGGAATATATCATATATTTGATCCTTAAAACCTCGGAAAAGCATCTCATCAGCCTCATCCAATACAAACATCTTGATGTGATCTGGTTGGAGTGATTGCCTACGAAGCATATCAAACACACGACTAGGGGTACCAACCATGACATGAACACCGCTAGATAAAATGCGTTGGTCTTCACGGACACTGGTACCTCCCACACAAGCATGAACCTTAACACCAAGATAATATCCAAGTGCCCGCATAACCTTTCAATCTGCTGAGCAAGCTCAGGAGTTGGTGCTAAAACCAAGGCCTGGCATTGCATCAAGCTATAGTCAAGTTGCTCCAGAATACCGGAGCAGAAAGTGGCTGTCTTCCCAGTTCCAGACTGAGCCTGTTGAATAATATCAAGTCCCTTGAAGAAGGGAACTATCCCCCTTTGCTGAATGGCTGAAGGCTTTTCGAAACCATATGTGTAACTGCCTCTCAGAAGATTCTCCTGCAGTCCCATAGCATCAAAACTCTCATAAAACTCATCATAGGATGTGAAGAAATCTTGTCCATCAGAAGATAGCAAGTCATTCATTTTTGGAGTCAAATTTGTTTACATCAAACTGGGACCCCCCAGGCGCAGGTCCAGCCATGACTTAGTGTGTAGATGATGGAGAGAGAAAAGGAACTTTGTGTGTTGTGAAGAGAGTATAGTCAGGATTTCCCGAACTCCTCGGATCTACGTCACGGAGTCGAGAACAAGATAACAAAAGGTGGACAGGACAGAGAATGAAGTTCCGACGAGACGACCGGCAGTTTAATGCCGACGCCGAGAAGGCGGCACGTGACAAACACGCACCTCCACGAGACTTGAGAAGTTATCAACTACAACCCCTAAAACAGTGAAGTAAGGGCCAAAAGAAGCTCAGGAGATTGAGGCGAACAGAACGTCAGTGGAGCGGTGATCTTCCGACCAGGGAAGGGCGGCGCGTGAACAGTACGCGCCTGAGATCTGATGGAGAGAGGAGGTGCATGACGGCACGTGCGGATGAGAACGAGACGGCAACCACCAGGGTTGGGTGGCACTCGAGGAGGGGCACAAAACCCCTAACTTTGCCTGAGAAAATGAGGCACCGGCGGTGACAATGACGGCGGCCGGCGGTGGATGGTGGCCGACAGTGGAGAGCAACGACGGTTCGCGACTTGCGATGGCTGGTTCTGTGGAGGTAGTGGCATATTCGTGTATAGGAGGAGGCAAGTGCCTTTCTAGGGTTCCTGTTCGAAGAGGAGACTTTAGGTCTCTTTCGTTCTGGGTGCAGATGAAGGAAAGCCAATGAGAATGCCAAAACAGTGCCAAAATGATTGGGCATCAATTGATTTAAAGCACAGTTTCAGGTACTGGTCCGAAAGTGCATGGCCAGGGGATACACTACAAGCGAGGCTGAGAAAAAAAACAAAATTCCAAAAGCTGAATTCTAAAAGACGAACTTGGCTAGGACAATTAGTTGAACTGCCCATTGAAGTATAAAGATACAGGTTGAAAAAGAGATTTTAAGGTGGCCGTCGGCGGCCATGGCGACCGCCGACAGACAACAAAGACAGCGGAAGCGAATCAGACAAGCTCTGATACCATGTAGAAAATAAGACTGATTTATTATTCAAATCATGAAAAAATACATTCTGATACCCTCTATTTGTAATAATCTAATTCTCTTAAAAAGGGAAATAGGGAAACTAGGAAATCTAGAGAAAATAAAATAAAATAAAAGATTATGTATCTATTTCCTCTAATTAGGAAGATTCTAAAGATATTATCTCAAATTACAACACAAGCCATGAAGGAGGAGGAAATGAAGGCACTAGAGAAAAATTAGGCCTAGGATATTGTTGATGAGCCCAAGGACAAGAAGACTTTAGGGTGTAAATGGATATTCCTAGTGAAATACAAATTTGATGGGACAACATACTAATACAAAGTAAGATTGGGGGTAAAAGCTTACACTGAGATATAGACATTTGCTCCTATAACAAAGATGAATATAGGGAGATTTATCCTTTTCTTGACAACCATATAGGGAGATTTATCGTTTTCTTGACAACCATTTTGGATGGGAGTTGCAGCATTTTGATGCAAAAATTGTCTTCACATAGAATTTAAAGAGAAGGTTTACATAGAGAACACTTTGCCAACCCACTGAATTGAGGTCTTAGTGGATTGAACAAAATGTATTGACTAGAGAAGGCTTTACATGGGCTTGAGAATCTCTTCAAGCATGGTTTGGGATATTCACTCAAGAAATAATGTCCTCGGAGAACAAATAAAACAAAGAGATCACGTGTTACTTATAAAACATTCTCTTTTGGCACACTCACCATACTTTTACTGAGTTTTTGACATAAATTAGCTTTGACATACTCTTCCAAAGATCTTCCAATGTTGACATTTCTTGTGAGGTTATCTTGGTGTTAGACGAGAGAACATTTTTTACAAAATATAATATAAGCATTTATTAGTTAAGTATGTACTACGAAAGTATAAAGACAATATCTTATCGTTTGTATAGCACAAGCTTATCAGATGAAGATAAGATTGCAAGATGCTATAGTGTTTGTTGACATCAGACAAAACACTTTTGTCTATCAAAATATGGTGCTAAAAGATATTTTCATATTTTTAATACTTTGTTGTAAAAGTATTTAATCAAAATGGCTGAACATAAAGTTTGGTCTATTGAACTTTTCCCAACAGGTTATTGTTGAAGAGTCTACATCTACTAGAGATACGACCAAATAATAATATATAGGTGGATACAAATTTCACCTTTGCAAACGGGTTTTGTAAGGATAAATTAGACTTAAAGTCTTCTTTCTTAAAATGGTATCATAGTCATTCAAAGCCTATCTTAATCAAATTTCTTGACTTATTGTGTCACCTGCTATTGGATCCTCCCATAGACCCACACTAGAGATGTTTAGTCTTTGCATTAGGGGGCATGTTGGAGATTGAACATTGACTAGAGATATGATCAAATAATGATACATAGATGGTTGTAAATCTCACCTTAACAAGTCAGTTTTGTGAGATTGAGTTAGACTTAAATTCTACTTTCTTAAGATTTATGTTGGTTAATCGCTGCTAGGAAATGTTTTTGGCAGAAAATTTGGTGACTTGGAGGAGTGCAAAAGATAATCACTTGATCTTGTGTTGAAGTTGAGTGTCAACCTATGGCATAAGACATGTGAAGGGCTATGGATGGGGATCATTCTTGGTGATCTCAATTAAATTTGAGATCCCTGTGAAGTTATTTTGTGATAATAAGTCAATCATTGCACACAATCTAGTTCAACATAATCCAGCAAAACACGTAACATTGAACACTTTGTTAGAGAGAAGCTAGACAAGTGTCTTATTGTTAAAAGTCATGTTCCTGTCAGATTCCAAGTGATTGATATTCTACTAAGGGGCTTCCTACTGTTATATTCCAGGAACTCAGACAATCTGAGAGGTGTTGGAATAAACTTAAATGGTCTGTTTTATGGGTAATAAATGTGTTTGGGGTTTTATCTGTTTACAATTGAAGTGCAAAGGTCAGGAGTTTTATTGTCATTAGTGTGTTATGTTTTTGTAATAATTGTGTCTTGATAGCAGAGTTTAAAGCTTGGAGATGAAAAGCCAAACTGGAGTCTATATATTGTACTTTATTTCCTTATTTTCAAATTTCCACATTTCATATTTTAATGTTTTAGAAAATGTAAATTAATAAAGGTAGTATCTTTTGTGTCAGTAACATTTTTCCATAGAGATGTCTGTCATGTCGGTAAGAATTGTGATTTTTATGATGACTACTATTGTTGAAGATATCGGTAAGAATTGTGATTTTTATGATGACTATTGTTGAAGATATCGTATTGTCTCTTAGACTAGATGATTTTCTGGTATATATTAACTCTTGCAATACTATTTTGTAGCAAAGTGCCGCCTTTAAGATACTAAAAACTCGTTTAAAAGCTGTGCCTTCGTATTCAAATAGTGGTGAGCAATTAAAGAGAACACCTTCTGGGGATCCCTACCAATTTCATAGCGTGCCTGATGGATTTCGAACCATTGAGGATGGTGTTGTTGTAGCCGAAGATGGTGGGAGCTCACGTTATGGAATAAATTTTGCTGCAAGGCTACAACAATTTCAACAAATGCAGCGCCAGCATCGTGTGCTTGCCAAAACACGGGCAAAGTCACGCAATATTTCCACTTCATCGACAAAGGTTGCTGACCTCTTCATTCTGCATGTTGATTTTGCTCTTTTGGTTTTCTTGTTTCACTTAAGTTGTGTAAAAATTCATAGAAGAAAGAGAATATTGGAAATGACCGGTGAAGAGGAGATGGTGCCTGATTTATAATCTCTTGACATAGTATATTTTCCTTCGTGTATCATGTTTGTCATTATTTGAGCTGTTATGCAGGAGCCAAAAAGAGAAGAAGAACCAATAAGAGCCCAGTCTGTTGAACGTAATGTTCCTTCAAGATCATTTAAGAGAGGTCTAGGGAAGCTACGCTTATAATTTTAATATTTTGCTTCTGCTCATTGAGTCTTGTCTAGAGCGTATGTGTACTTTGAAGGGGTTCGGGGTTCGGTTATGATCTGTAAAATTGTAAATCATAGTAAAACTGTTATAGAACATGATCTGTAAAATTGGGTGTTTATGATTCAAGATAAGCCTGGGCTTTTCCTTGGCTATTCTTTTGACTTTTGTACAACATGATACCCACGTGGTTCTGTTATTTTTTTTTATTATAACCACGTGGGCTAGAGGGAGATAATTTATATAGTAAAATATATTGTCTTCCTGCTTTTTAAACAAAATAAGGAATTAACTACTTTCACGAAGAAACTGCACAATTAGGTAAAGTGTACTGTATATATAGTCATATACTTTTGTTTAATTTCATGACTTCAAGTCTCTAATCTGGGTGAACAAATATAATTTTGTATTTGAGAAATCTTAAAAATAATAAATTTTAAGTTTAATTTAATTTTTATAAAATTGATTGAAGATATAAAATTTGTATTTATTTATATATTATGATTTGATTTGATCTTTTGTTGATATGTACGGATGATTTGGGTTTAACAAATAAACATTTTACTAGGACTATGGGTAAGAAGGTTCATTCAGGAAGGAAGGATGCCGTAGAGAATGGAATTTATATTTGATCTCACTTGGAATAAAGGAGACGAGTCAATCAAAGTTTGTCAAACAAGTTTATCTTGGTGCCTAGCGAGCTCTTGTTCAACAACATCTAAAGTAGCGAGCTCTTGTTCAACAACATCTAAAGATGCGGTGGTGGAGGGAGTAATGGTGGAGGGAGTAACACTTATATAGTTTTTGTGAAAAGGTCTTTCACACCATGTGTCTTGGAATAACCTTTGGTGTTCTATCATCTCTTGGTTAACTTTTGAATTTCTATTTTGTAAAATCTACTATATGGTGAGTGTGTCTTGTAAGCCAAAACTAATAAGTCTCACCATAGTTATACACCATTTGTTTTCTTTTATTGTCCATGTCTTTGGAGTAGCTTGGTTAAAGATGCCAAATTTTAGGCCTTGTTGCATTAGAGTATGTCTAGTGTGAGGATTCTTAGGATAATTTTGTTTGTCTTGTTTGATTTTATAAGTTAATAGTATGTTTTTCTAAAGAAACGATAGAGTAAGTAGCAAAAATATTTTGGCTAGATAAGACTTGGTACTTAAGTAGTCTTTGACTCACCTCTCTTATCTGGGAATAGTTTTGTGAAAACCTCTCAAGTCTTGTCACTTTAGGAAAACTCATTGAACTTAAAAGATCTCTAGAGCTCAATCTCACCATAGAATGGGTGATTATGGGAAATCAAATACTTTGAAACAAGTTTCTAAAGAACTCAGAGAATTCAATCTATGGCAACAAGAAGTACATCTAAGGAAAAAAGAAAAGAAAATAAGAGTAATGATGAATTTCAATATAAGATTGGGAGAGGAAAATTGATGAGTTGCATCGAGTCTTTGCTAGAAATAGTTTTTCCTAGATATTGATCCAAGAAAGGTTCATGTGTACACTGAAACAAATAAAGCCATCCAAGAATGGTTTTCTCTAATGAATAAAGTCGATCCTCTAGATTTAAGGATAAATCTTTCTCAAGAGGGAGGAGATGATGACTTGGGTCCAACCAATGGGCCTTGTACTAGGAGTATGACCAAGAAGGTTCAATTAGGATGGGATGATGCTATAGGGAATGGACGATTACATTTGATCCTCAAACAAGGGAGATAAGTCAGCCAAAGCTCGTTGAACGAGTTTATCTTGGCGCCTAGTGAGCTCTCACTCAACAACATCCAAAGGCGCCCATCGAAGATGTTCCAAAGAGCATCTCAGGCCCAATGAGTTGCCTCTCACCCAACGAGATGCCTCTCGTCCATCGACTTTCTCCTTCAGCCAGCGCCCGTGTCAGAGAGTTCCCAACAACCCATTTTGCTTGTTTCTTCCCACATGTTCAATACATTTTTTGTGTAGAGCTACGTGTCCTGTGATCTCTAAATCACGACTGATCATGACTGATGATCAGGAGATTAGTCTAGGGTTTGATTAGATGCTGAATGAACTATAATTTCAATGCTCCTCCTTGTAAATTACTTTTGAATGATGTAAATAATTTTTGTTGAGATCACTCTAGTCCATCCTCTTTTTAAGAGTCACTTTCTTAGATCTTTTTAAACCTCGTCTAACCTTTTCCCATAATATTTTATGCCTTTCTAGAAATTACACATCCACTAAACTCATTTCACTTATTATACACCAACAAATACTCTGTTTTCATCTTTCACTGATTGGTTCAAGTAAGATTCCAGTTCTTCATTATATACTCAGGAAAGATGTATTTAAACCATGAATATTTGCTTCTTTTGTAGCAATTCTTTAGGTTAATTCATTGCCTAACTTTTTTATAAATTTCTTCTTTTCTTTTAAATAACTCTATTTTTTTTGTTTGCTTTAAAGTAATTCCCCAGCAATTCAAGTGGAGCACAGTATGTGTAAAAACATTTTCTCTATCATCCAACTTACATAATTGCTGAGATGATCACTGTTCACTTATTTAGTTTCGATACTGACTTGAGTTTATGAGCTGACCTGAATATAGCAACAAATATGATGAATAAATTGTGTTTGGGTCCTAAATTGTGTTATCTTTGCATTGGTATTGGATTTCAATTTCAAGTGACTCATCCACAAATTTTTGATATCCGGTTTCATTTTTAAACAATAGTTAATTAAATATTAGTTCCGTTTTTAGGCTTATATTTGATTTGTCCAAAACAATTTTGAGCCAACCTAATATGTATTTTTAATTTTAATTATCCCGTTCTAAGTTTTCTTCCATTTCGAACTCTACTTTTCGTTCTCTTAACCAAATTTTTGAGGGGTTTATGATGGGCTTAGGATATAAAATAATTTGAAAGTTTATAAGCTAGATATTTAGTCCATATTTAATAGAATTTAAGGGATTTTGTAGAATGGAAATCAAGGTTTAAATAGGAACTTAATTTAGTATCCAATATTTGTAAAACTTGACTTTTGGTTGGTAAATTTTGACTTTAAGTTGAAATATGAAGAATGCCACATTAAAAGTTGTGCATCCCCAAAGTGTGATTATATCCTGATGGCATCAAATCATATCCCACCATGTTGATCAATGAAGGAACACTTCTCTCTTAACCTTGATATATTATAGAGAATTAGCAATATTCCTCTAAAGGTTATGTTCAATCAACCAAGATTGTTATAAGAAGTTTAAGGTTTAAACCCTTAGTTGGTCCTCGCTTTTGTAGGGTAGTCTCAATTTGGTCTTCATTTTTGCAAGTGTCTCAATTGGGTCCTAATTTTTGAAAAAATGAACAAATTTTACCCCAACCGTTAAAGGGTCTCAGACGGCGTTAAGTTTAGCTGAGCTGTATTTTCTGTTTTGATTGCCTGGCATTATGAATTAAAATTGAATGAGTGATGTGTTTTAGCCACGTTGAGCACCAAGCCCTAACATTTAAAGGCTTTCCCTTCACATCCAAAGTGTATTTACGACTTCGTCTCAGGGAAGAAGAGGTTCATGTTTCGTTTTTCCTGTTCGCCAATCACTGTCCTGTTGTCTTGGGGAAGAAGAGGTTGAAGTTGCTGAGGTGCTGTAGGAGGGAATGTCTCGTACATCATCTTCTTGCAAATGTTTGGGTATGGGCTTCCAACACACTAGTGGTAGTGGTAGTGTTAGGAGGTTGGGTGCAAAACCCACATGCTTTTGTGGTCAGAATGCAGTGTTCCGCATTGCTAGAACCCCTAAGAACAAGGGGAAAAAATTCTGGGGATGCCCTAACTTCAAGGTGAGTTTTACATAAAGATAAAACTGTCTTTTTATTTGGGTTTCGACGAAGGGTTGTTGTTCTTGAACAGGGTGGGAGTGAAGATTTGCTTGGCTGCAATTTCTTTCAGTGGTGCAATCAAGATGAGGATGAGCTGAATGTAGAAGAAAGAAGTGGAAGTGTAAGAAATGAAGAAGTGGGTTTGATGACCATGGAACACAGTGTGGTGCAGATGGAGGAAACATGTGGTGAAAAGATGACAATGGCTTCTGTAGAGAAAAGTTTAGTTAAGTTGGAAAAGTGGTCGAAAGCTTTAGTGTGGATGGTCTTCGTTATATTTCTTGTTAATGTAATTGTGTTAGCAATGTTGGTGAAAGTTAGTTGAGACATTGTTATTTTAAGTCATGGGTGAGAGTTCACTTTTATGTAATTTGTGGATGGTCTTCATTATATTTCTTGTTAATGTAATTGTGATAGCAATGTTTCTAAAAGTTAGTTGAGACAATGTTATTTCAGCTCATGGGTGAAAGTTGGCTTTTATGTAAGCTGTGATTGATTTATAAATCTGTCTCAATTAATTGGTGAAACTTGGCTTTTATGTAGCAACATGAAAAGTTAAATCATAAAGCAATGAGCAATATACAACATTGTCTTACATATCTTATAACCAAAAGAGCAATGACTTGAACAATGGACAATAAAACCTTCTCTTATAACCAAAAGAAAGATGATAACATCATCGTCTTACATTTCTCCAAAATCTATCAATTAACATATCCAAAATACATCAACTGAGATATCCAAAATACATCAATTGAGATATCCAAAATACATGAACATTACATATTTAAAAGAGTGTTTTCAAAATCAAAGAGCAAACATTTGCAAGATAATTTAAATTACATCAGTACATAGATCATGCATCACAACATTGGCTAGAGGGAGCATCCTCAGTAATAGGTTGGCTGGGTTGTGGTTGTTCAGGAAATTGGGCAGTGGGAAGCATAATATCTTCTTGAGTTATTGGAAGATCTGTTGATGGAGGTTGGGTCACTTCTGTTTGTTGAGTAGATTGGGCAGTGATAACTTCTACAGTTTGAGGTCTTTGGGGATAACCTTTCTTGTTGTGACCAAGTTCTTTGCAGATAGTACATTTCTTTCTGTGTCCACCCTTTCTTAATTCACTGTCATTTTTCTTCAACTCCCAATCCTCCAGTCTTCGTTTTTTCTTGGGCCTTCCTGGCATTGTCCTCTTCTTTGGTGGTAGTACATCTGAATAGGTTGTAACATCCCACACATTTTGACCATTGATAGGGTAAATAATTGAGTTGTAGGTCTCTTCATAAGTAGACTTCCTAAACCAGTGGCCAATGTAGTCTTCTGCATTTATATTCAAGAATTTCATTGCTGTTATGGCATGAGTACAAGGAATGCTACTGATTGTCCATTTTCTACATGTGCAGTCCATGTTGTCAACATTCACAACAAATTGTTCCCCAAAATTTGAAATATGTTTGACTTCAAACAATTTTTCTCGAGTGTGTCACATTTTGATGTAGAGGTGAATCTAGATCTTGACCAAAACCTGGGATAATCAAATATAACTTGTCAAGTATTTATAAGAATGTAAGTAAATGAAAAATTTAAAAGACTAAATACATACCTAGGTGGAATGGCAATCAAGTGTTTAAATGCATCTAAGTTTATGTCTTTAATATTCCTCAATTCAGCCTCCCATTGTTGTGGATATGTGGCTGTTGCTGCTCTCCACATGAGACGTTTCAGGTTTTTACCAGGAAATTTTTTTTTGAAGTTTAAGTATAAATGCCTAACACAAAATCTTTGGTCTACCCCAGGTAAAAGATCTTGAATAGCTGGTAAAAGACCCTGACATATTGAAGATGTTAAGTTATCATTTGTGTAATCAACATATTCAGTTACATGTCAAAATTATTGAAGAATGACTGACCTTTTGTTGGTCTGAAATAAATGTGCATGATGCACACACAGCTTCCCCACCAAGGTCCTCAATTAGAAGCTCCAAGAACCAAGTCCACGAGTCTTTGTTCTCTACCTCAACAACAGCATACACTATGGGCAACATTTGTTCGTTTCCATCTCTTCCCACTGCTGTTAGTAACTCCCCTCCATATTTGCCTTTCAAAAAGCATCCATCCAACCCAATGATAGGTCTACAAGAAATGAAACTATCCTTGCATGCCTTCAAGCATGCATAAAATCTTCGGAATATTACCTCACCATTGCTACTATCAACTTTTATTTGTACTGTTGATCCTGGATTAGTTTTCAGCAGGTCATGTCCATAATCGTAAATTCTTCTAAATTGTTCCTGAAATGACCCTTCAACTTTATCTTTTGCCATGGCTCTAGCCTTAAAAGCCATATTTCTTGATATTCCAACATTCCATTTCCTAGTGACTTTCTCCCTTATGTCCATCACCTTCATAGTAGGGTTTTCTTTGACAGTTTTCTCCATCCTTTCACTCAACCATTTTGATGTCATCAACTTCACATTGAAATCTCTACTACAGCTGTGAGCATCAAACACTTTTCTTAGCTGCCATGCATTCACATCAGGCCTAAAGGAGCAATACGCACACCATTTACACTTTCCTTTTCCACCCAAACACTTCACAGAAATCCTTTTTTGTCATTCTTAATAAATTTTAAACTTCTCCCATTACTTAGTGCATAAGTCCTTATGGCATCTGTGAATTCATTTTTCTCAGCAAAATAGGTTCCTACTTCCCATTTATAAGCTTCTAAATTTTTGGGCATACTAAATGTGGGAAACCTAATCTTACTGCACCCATCCTCATCCTCACTATCTGGTCCACTAATTAACTCCTCTGAAAACCACTCATTATCAGACAAGCCACGGACATCATCAATACCAGCATCAGTTGTTGACCTAGAAGACTCACATACTGGACTGGAAGGTTCTTGTCTCACATTTGCTTTAGAAGCACCAATATCACAGTGAATGCTAACATCTATTAGACTGTCTTCACTCACATCAACTTCTTCATCATCTGCATCTTCCTCCTCAGTGTTAACCTCAACCTCATGTACATCCTCATCTTCACTCTCATGTATTTCCTCATCCTCATCCTCTCCTATATCCTCTAGCTCAAAATCATGTACATCATGTATCTCAACCTCCTCTACATGATGGACCTCAGCATCCTGAACCTGATGCACCTCAGCATCCTAAACCTGATGCACCTCATCATCCTGAACCTGTGCACCTCAGCATTCTCCTCAATATGGGCATCCTCCTGAATATAACCATCACCATCACAATTTCCCATTTCTGTTCCAACTTCAATAATGCCCTCACCCTCACCCTCTTCCACTTGTGTTGCACCACCACCTTCATCTTCAACATGACCACCAACCCAATCGATCATTTCTATTATTTAAGGTTCCGTGGTATTATGAACCACATACAAATGGACTTCATCATTTAACCTAACAATGTTCAACATATGCATGGCACCCCTATCATCAGTTAACAATTCTAATCTATTCGGGTCCACTGACTGACCTCCTAAACTATACCATAATTCTTTCATGTCCATATGACCTAATTCTTTGACTGAGGCTACTATGCCAAAATAGCTCAGTAGGTCTGGATCACAAGACCATTCAGATCTCTCTCCATCAAACTTTAACTGCCCATTATCATCAGTCACAAAATGTCCAGTATGGTGGACTACAATTTTAATACGTTCCTCATCCATATCAAGCACTTGATTTTATTACCTGTACATTATGGGTGTGAATAAATTATTTCAATTACACTCCTACCACTACGGACACTCGTACACATACAGGGGACAGGGAACAAAGTAACATCCTCACTAAGGAAATAGTCACAGACAGGGGACCACTACTACATCCAAACAATTACAAAATGAACAATAGGGACCACATTGTCTATACTACAATGTAACAATTGTTGTTGCATAAAGGGGACCACAAATCATTATAAAAAGTCACAGAACAACAAAAAAAACCCATTATCGAAGACGCACATGTTCGTAACTAAAGATTTCTTATACACTTATATAAAATAATGTTAACCACATATTCAAAGGCCTGTAACATTTTTTGAGGATCATGGGATTTCATTAGAATCTAACACAAACCAAATTATGAAGCAGGCACAGAACCATTATAAAAAATCCAGAGCTGGATGTAAGCCTTAAACTGAACTTTTTATATTTTTATTTCCATGTACATAAATCTACAGCCGACTTCTGATAATCAGTCTCATGTATTAGCATATCCAACCGATATTCCTGTGTAAGGCTTACTAGCTGAATCCTAGTGAGTTAACATTTCACTTTCCACATGGGTGGAAGGATATCAACTAAGTTAACAAACTCACTCACAGAGCATATATCTTCTCATGATCAGAATCATAATCCTCCGCATCTGATATGTTTACTGAGTAAGACCATGAGAAAGATTTGCTTCCACTTGGTCTCTTGACTAGTCTCTGAGAATCACCACGGAGTCCAAAATGTCGCCTAAAAACAAAGTAGCACAAGTATGCCAGAGTGCCAAGTAGAATTGGTGCTCCTAAAAGGGTGACACTTATAGCCAGCCATGTTTCATCTCCAACCACCACAAAGCATATAGCAAGAAATGCCCCACAAGTGCAAGCACATGCAGCCCACATTAGCTTATTAATCACTGACACAACCTGCCTTTGAGCCCTTGTATCCCAAGCCACCAAAGTGATTTGAACAACAACAACTGCAAGAGAAATGAAAAGAGCTGTTGCATTCAATAGGCAGAAAGCACTGAAGGCAACATCATGGGCTATATTTGCCTCTCCTGCCTCTGGTTGCTTCTTTCGGTATTGACCTGGTAAGCTGAATAAGGCCATGAATGCTATTGAGCCAAAGAGAACAGATACTACTGTGACAGAATTGATGGTGTTCTGAACTGCTTCTCGATGGATTTTCTTCAATTCCTTGGCAATACTGGAAACTCGTCTGCGAGTCTTTTCATTCTGTATAAGCTGTGATTGCACCTCATGTTTGATATCACTCACAGCTCTTTTTAGTTCCATGGCTTCATTCACTTTCCCAATATGCCTGGCATGCTTGGCACCACATTCTGTAAGGGCCTCCTTGATTTCCAAAGCTGAATCTCCATATGGCAGTTTATCTGCCAAATCCAAGGCTGTTTCCTTCTGATTATTGATGGCATTGACATCTATAGCTGTGTAGGTTAACAAAAAGCTAACAATCTGAAATAAGAACCATGTGTCAGTGGAGACAGCACAAATTCATTGCAAGATTTTGAGAGGAAAAACAACTGTACATGTATTTTGTCTATTATAGCAGGACGTAAAGTATGAGTGCAAATATGAACCTCATTTGATAACATGAACCGCGTATTTGGTTTTGTGTTATGTACATACAGTTGTCGAACAAATTGCACCAAATACAAATAAGTGATGTAGAAGCTACAGATTTCTGTGACTTGGGTAGAAAAGCCTTGAACACTGAACAAAACATGTACAAAGACAATTTGGAGATACACAAACGAGTTAAGGTTGCATAGGTCATTCCTGAAAATCCAAGATTGGCAATGTGGTGCTATTTTATTGTTACTGTTTTACTATTATACATCATCACAGGGTGAAATCCCTTTCCGAGTCATCTATCACTGAGTTTATCAATATATGTTTGAATTGCTTTTCCTTGAACTAGATTTTGCAGCGTATCACTGTTAGCACTCCTGAGTTCAGGGCATCAAGAATATATGTCCGGCTATTGCTAGCTGAAGCACCAACAATCACTTTAAAAGGTATAAACAAATTTTGAATACAAGTATAAGGTAGTTTACGGTTTGAAAAATGTTTGATACAGACAAATATTAGTATGAACTACGTCAAACTGAGCATTTATGCTCAAGAATAATGACCAAATGCAAGAATACAAGCTGATACAGGATAGTGTGCAGGACAGCACTGCAACCTCATTGTTTATGGTCAAGAAAACTGAAGCTAACATAATCATAACAACAACCCAAGATTGGATGCACCAATTTATACTAAAACTGAAGAAAGCTTGGAATAATGGAAATCAGCTATGGTTCAACAACTGACCTGTGAACGCACTTTCCTGGTAGCCATGTGAAGAGCAGTGTTTCCCTTCTTATCTCGTTCATTTAATATCGTAAGGTCTGCTTGTAATATCTCTTCCACCACTGAAGTACTTTGTCCTTTCACAGCCATATGCAGTGCAGTTTGACCCTTTTTATCTTTGATGCAGACTATTCCAGAATCACGGGCAATCAGTGCGTTTACAATGCGAAGGATGCCATACCTAGCAGCATTATGTAGTGCAGTTTTGCCATTTTTCCTTACTATCATCATTGAACTCACATCAACATCCAATATTGCATTCACTACATCCAAATGATCTTGAACAGCAGCCAAATATAGGGCACTAGTGTTAGAGGAGTTGCATATCTTACAAACCTCAGGCCAGGTACTCAAAATGTCCTTTACAATATCTGGACAGAGATTCAGACTCAAATATATCAGAATTGAAATCCTTATTTTCATCATAATAGCAGTGAAGTAAATTGCAATGTGATAATTCTCCCTTTGTCTCAATTTTTGTACTTTTTTTTTTGTTTCCCTCAGTACCCTGCACTCATAAATGAGAGACTAATCTCAGTGTCAAAGATGGAGACCTCCCAACATACGTTTTCTTTCCATTTTAGGACCTATAAATACTATAACAGAAATTGTAGCGAGGAATTTGATAGTGGTAAAACGTTTAGTAACACACTACAGATACTATCCTGAAATTTTAGAGGATGTGCTATAATTTGACCTATGACACTCATGGTGAACTTGATCAATTTAAAAGTATAATAAAAGAGAAAATAAAATCAATATCAAATAAGGCATATATGTAGCAATTCATGGTTCTAGTATAATATTTGATCTTTCAAGTTGATAATATGTTGAAAAAGGAAAGAAAGAAAAAATGGATCCTAGAAGGTGGAATATGAGGTCTGGAGGGTGTATACCATGATGTTATATATGGAAGCTGAAAAGGCAATTCTTAAACACTCCAATTCGCAACATTTGAGAATGGTTTGCCTCATTTTGGATAAATAAGTCTGACAAAACCTTTATGAAACCCTTGGCTGATCCTAGTGATGTACTTATTTTTCATCCCTGGGAATCTTTACATTAGAAGGCTGTAATTACCATGTTTGTTCAGAAAATTCCCCAATCAAAATTGATTATTGGGAAAACTGCTATCATATTGGGATTAGGGTGCTGTTCACAGATTTATAAAAATACAAACAATAGATTTCAACCCTTTTGAATTCCCTCTAACATCAAAAGCTGCGAACCAAGAGAGCTAAATGCATTGATACCATCAAACAAAAACTACCAATCTCATTATTTTTTAAAAGGGTTTATAGTGAATTGATTCAACAATCCTTCAACAGCAAAATCCATAACCAACTCAAAGAAAAGACACACACCCAATTTAAAAGCCAAAAGGTAGAAAACGAAACTAAAGAACCAGAAGGAAAAACCTACCCAGATGGCCACGTTTGGCAGCGAGGTGAAAGGCGTTCATGTCCGAGTTGGCCCTGATCTTCAGCACCTCCAAGTCACACAAACCAAGCAAGAAGCTGAACACCTCACGATGACCAATCTCAGCAGCTACATACAACAAAGTTTCCCCTTCATCGTTCTGCATAGTCATCAACTCCGAAATCACCCCTTCTGACGTGCCCTCACCCTTGCAATTCTTCAGCTGTTCCTTCAGCCCTTGAAGGTCCCCACATCGAACTGCGTTGAAAATGGCTTGGTGGGTTATGAAAGTCATCGCCTTGGAGTCCATAATATACTCCTCCTCCTCCTCCTCCTCCTCCACCACCTGCACCACCCAGGTTTCAACTTTCACTTCTTCTCAACCTCGTTGCGTTGTGATTGTTGCACTTTATGGGGTGAACCAAAATAGATAGAGATAGATAAAGAAGCAAACTTGAATGAAGAAGAGTAGAGGGAGTATCTAAGTTTTGAAGAGACGAGAAGTTGGCAAAGACACGGATTTTTAGTATTATTTGGTATTTATTTGTTTGTTGGTGGAATGGTGGGGTCGTGTTGCACAGAAAATGCATGTGACTGTGAGTGTTTTTTTTGTTTATATAGTAAACAGATTCCCCCTCCATTATCATCGTCTACAGTCACTCTTCCTTGTCCTCTTCTGGCTATTTTCTTCATCAAAATTGCATTTGCTTCTTCACCAACTTGCTTTCACTATCCATTTTCCACGAAACCCACCAGTATGGCTGGCCGAACAGAAGAAATCCTAAATAAATTTGAGCATACTTTTTTTTTTATAAATGGGATTATCTTAGATAAATAAAATTGAAAAAAAAAATATCATTGTGGTCAATATTAGAGTTTTATAAATATCTCATTCATTCTGAATTTATATTATAATATTTAAAATTTTTAAATATATTTTAAATTTTAATATTTAGTAGTAAGTTATATAAAATCATAATTCATTATAATAATTATTAATAAAATTATATATATTATTATTTTTAGTTAAAGATTCTTTGTATTTAAATCATTTATTTGAAACAAAAACAATTTCTTTTATTAAAATAACTTTATTTCATATAAATTTATAATCCAAAAAATTCTATCAAATTAATTCGTAATTTGAAAAACTGGAATTTGATTAACCTTATAAATTAAATGGTTGGATATGATTTTTAAAATATTAAATTTGAGTTACTACGGATTTGTTAGATTAAATTTGAATTTGATATACTCATCTTATCCTCTTATCCTCTTATCCACCAACATTATGTATGTATTGTATGTTTAATGTTTAATATGTAACTATTTATTTTATGTTAACTATTTTTAAATTTTTTATTCAAATATGTTTTTATAAGTAAATTTATAAATCATGGAAAAAAGGTTTTTTAAAAATTAAAAGATAATTTTGAGGTGTCAATTAAATTTTAAAGTTTTCTTGATAAAATTGTGATAACAACATCATAAATTATTGGATTATTGGATTAGGCTGCAATTTTTATAGTTTGAACTAGCGTAACCTATATCCTGTTTAATGTTACTTCAATAATAATTCAATTTCAGATTCGTTAAGTTGAGTTCAAAATTTTACAACACCTAGATAATATTCTTCACTATGTCCATTCAAATTTACATTTATAAGTTTGTTACAAGAAAGTCAATAAATCTTTTACCAACTATAATAAATTGTCAATTGAGAAATACTATTATAATATTTAAATACTAAATATAGATTTATTATTACATACTTCTGAATATAGAAAAAATAATAATATTTAGATAATAGTATAATATTATAAATTTTTATATAATGTTAAGAGAAGAAGTGAAACAAAAGTTGTTGGTATTTGCATCCATGAATCTTTCTTCCTTATTCTTCTTCATTTTTATTTTCTTTTTTTATTGATTAAGATTTTAAAGTAGGTAAGAAAAATCTATTTATTTTTATAAGTTTTAAATTTATATTAATGATTATTTATTTTATTTTTGTGTCCATATTTTTATTTTATTTATTTATTGTTATTATTTTTATTTAATTAATGAGGTGTTTATAACTTGATTTTATTTATTTATTTATTATTATTATTATTTGTTAGAGTGCTCATTATTTATTTATTGTTATCTTTTTAAATTTTATTAATGAGGTTTTATAATCTTATTTTTATTTATTATTATTATTTTATTAGCGTGATGTTGATAACCTTATGTTTATTTATCTTTGTTGATAGGGAAACAATGTGAATGTTAAACCCCAATCCCTTATGTGGTTTTGTTTTTTTTATGATGACAACACATGTTTTGTTTTTTATGATGACAACACATATATGTTTTCCATGACAACAACAAAAATGTGTCTTTATGTTTCAAACATATATTGCTTGAATTGTTTGATTTGCATACTTGTTATGATCATACACGTGTTTATATCTACTGTATGCATACTCATGTTTTCATATGTCAAAACCACTTGTACAATGCATATATGTATGAAGTAATTGATTACAATAATTATGTAATCAATTAGGTTCATTAGATAACTAATGCTTAAAATGTGGCAAACGATAAGTTTTAACCGATTACATTATATGTAGAATCGATTAAAACCCGTGCCTTTGCTGAACACCTATCTGCAATGTGTTGTGATGAGTTTTGAGAAGAAAATATTTTCAAAATTGTCTAACTGTAATACTTAACCGATTACACTGTTTACTTAATCGGTTAAGTCTGGTAAACATTGAAAACTGTTTTGATGAGAAGTCTTAATGTTATAACGGTCATATTTTCATATGTTTTGACTTACATTTTATGTGCAATCGATTACATTAAATGATTAATAAGTTAAATCTGTTTTAATGTAATTATGGTGTAACTCTGTTAAAAGTATAACCAATTACATTATTTTCGTAATCGATTAAAACATGTCTATCATGAGAAAATTTATACAATGACGCATTGCACTCTGCATTAACAACTTTTGATCATTTGAACTTTTAAATCTGCTATCAGTGAGTCAAGAAAAGAATTGCAAGTGCGCTGGTTTCTCCAAGAATCAAGATACAAAAGATTTGAAGACTTTTGTTGATAGGGGGAACAATATGAATGGTAAACCAAATTCCTTATGTCATTTTGTTTTTTATGATGACAACACATGTTTTGGTTTTTAATGATGAAAGTACATATGTTTCCATGACTAGAACATAATATTGATTGAACTGGTTGATTTGCATGTTTACATCTATTGTATGCATACTCATATTTTAATATGTTAAAACTACTTGCACAATGCACTATATGTATGAAGTAATCGATTACAATGGTTATGTAATCAATTAGGTTCATTAGATAGCTAATGCTTACACTGTGGTAAGCTATAAGTTTTAACTGATTACATTATATGTATAATCGATTAAAACTCGTGTCTTTGCTAAACACCTGTTTGCAATGTGTTGTGATGATTTTTGTGAAGAATTTTTTTTCAAAATTATCTAAGTGTAGTACTTAACCGATTACATTGTTTACGTAATCAGTTAAGTCTAGTAAACATTGAAAATTGTTTTGATGATAAGTCTTAACTGTCATAACGGTCGTATTTTCATATGTTTTGACTTACATGTTATGTGCAATCGATTACATTAAATGCTTAATCAGTTAAATCTGTTCTAATGTAATTTTGGTATAACTCTGTTAAAAGTGTAACCGATTACATTATTTTCGTAATCGATTAAAACGCGTCTGACATGAGAAAATTTATATATTGATGCACTGCACTCTGCATTTAGAACTTTAGATCATTTAAACTTTTAAATATGATATTAGTGAGTCAAGAAAAGAATTACAGGGTTGCTGGTTTCTCCAAGAATCAAGTCACAAAAGATTTGAAGATTTTGAAGGAGATCATTGGACTTTCATTGGCTGATCAAACTACTGCACAATTAAGTTATTTTCTTTCCTGATCAGAAATCTGTTTACAATCTTGGATTGTGGTTTCCCTGTGCATGTGGCCAGGAAGAAGAACGTGTGGTTCTTGTGACTCTCAAAAGGGTACTGCAAAAAAGAGGATTGTTCTTTCTACAGGGTTGTTGTCTATATTAATTAGATTTGTAAGTTAGTAAGGAGGTTACATTTTAGAGTGTGCTCTGTAAGTCTTGTTGTATTAACTCAAATCTTTATAGTGCATTGGCTTTCAATCTAAGGTTGATTGAAAGGACACTGGATGTAGGCATTGAGGTCGAACCAGTATAAAAAGTTGTGTTTGTTTTCTATCCTTATCTCTTTACTTTCATTGTTTTCTTTAATTACTTGCGTTTCAAGATATTATTAAAGATCATTTGAAGTTTCCAAAAAGATAGAAAAAGAAAGCGTTTTTATTCATTACCAATTCATCCCCCCTCTTGGTAAGGGAAACATGCCTAACTTTTCTTACAATTGGCACCGAGCTGGTTTTTCAAAAATTGTTCGAAAAATAATCGATTACGTTTTCTGTGAAATCGATTAATTCTTATCCTGATGGCCTCTGTTTCTCAGACCTTTGGTGAATGTGCTTCTACAAACAGATCCCCTCTGTTTATAGAAAATCAGAATGAGAATTTTTCTAGAATATGTTGATAAGGGAATTTGGGATGTTGTAATTAATGAACCTTTTTAGCCTACTAAAATTGAAGATGAAAAAACTGTCTTAAAGAACTTTTCTGAATGGAATCAAGATGAAAATAAAAGAGCTCACTATGATACTAAGGCTAGAAATATTATTTTCTCTGCACTTACCATTGACGAGTTTTTGAGGGTATCAACGTGCAAAAAGTGCAAAAGAAATGTGAGAAGTTCTTAAGGTGACTCATGAAGTAACTAATGAGGTAAAAAGGGCAATAAAGAATTCTCTCATCCAGAAATACGAAATGTTTAGGATGAAGCCTGAAAAGAATTCACACACATAGTAATTAATGAGTTAGACCTAATGGTAAACTCATTATAATATTTATAAATATATGTCTGACAGAAAAGACAGGTAATTTAACGTTAATTACTAATCTTTATTACAAGATTATTACGCAAAGTTACTGACTTGAGCCAGAGTGTCTTCTCCATACACCCTCCCCTACGGTTAGGATAAGGAGAAGAGAGAGAACAACATAGCTTGGAGGATGGAACCTCATTCAATCTTCCTAACATCTTTGAATGTTATGAGCAAGGGACCTCAACATCTTACCCAAAACAACCCTTATTTTTTAAACTTTTTTATGTTTTTAATTCTTTTAACTTTAATTTTATTGATTGTAACTAAAATTAATTTTCTTACAAATAATCATAACAGCATTTAAAAGTAAAACGTAATAAGCATTGACCAGATAATGCAGCTCCAATTTCATTGTAACCCAAAGGAAGCCTTTGTTAAAATATATAAAAGAAAAAATTTAATGTTGTATCAGAAAAAAAAACTTAATTATGCTTTATTTACTTTATAAATATACGTATTTATAATAAAGCTAAACAAAAATCATTAATCTTGAGACACTAAAATTAGAGTGAGGAATGAATAAACAGAAATTATATATACTTTGACACTTGCCTAACTGCTACCCACTTGACAATCTACTTTTAGGGTATTATCCAAATTAGGAAAACTATTTTTTTAGTTATAAAAGAAGAAAACAATGAATATTAATAATCTTTGAAATAAAAAAAATATAAAAAGAGGTAAAAATTGATGACGCTAGAAGAAATTATGATGATTAAGGTAGTGTTGACCTAACAACCCTGTTCCTGAAAGTGCTGGATTCACGCATAAATGGTTGTTAATATAGAAAAACAAACACTAGCCACTCCTCTTTGCTTTCCAATAATAACATTCACACAATTTCCTCTCTGCACAAGAAGGAGTTCTTTCTCTGATTTTCTTCGACGTTTGTTTCCACAACGCGTCCAAAAAAAAAACATCATGGGCCTCAGATCTCTCTTCGGCAAGAAGAAAAAACTGCCCAAGACAACATTGTCAAAGTCGTCATCATCATCGTCCAAATCATCGTTATCCATGTCAATGCTTTCATCGCCACCACCGCAACCACCGTCATCACTGTCATTGCTGCAAAATCATTCACGCGCCCCCATCACGGAGGAGTTGGAATATGTCTTCAGAAAGTTCGATGCAAACGGCGACGGGAGAATCTCGTCGTCGGAACTGGGGTCCATGATGAAGTGCCTCGGCCAACATGCCACCGAAGAGGAGGTTTTCAGAATGATCCAAGACGTTGATTGCGACGGCGATGGGCACATCAATTTGCAGGAGTTCATCGAGTTAAACACCAAGGGTGTGGACTCCGACGAGGTCCTTGAGAATCTCAAAGAAGCTTTCTCCATTTTCGACATCGACGGCAACGGCTCCATCACCGCGGAGGAGCTGCACATGGTCATGGCGAGCCTCGGCGACGAGTGCTCCATCGACGAGTGCCGCAGAATGATCGCCGGCGTCGACGGTGACGGCAACGGCATGATAAATTTCGAGGAGTTTAAGATCATGATGACAGGGAACACATAAATGAATGAACATAATCGACCCATCGAATCAAAAAAGTTTTTCTTTTTGTTCAAAACTTTTGGTCTCAAAATTTTGCTTCTGTTCGTTCGCTTCTTTCTTTCTTTTTTTTCCCTCGACAAATCAACGTGGATAGATGCGTGTGGGTGGATGCGCGTGTTTCCTTAGTTGTTTTTTTTTTATTCATCAATTTATTTCGGGGAAATCACATAGGTGTAAGTGATTCGATTTTTTGGTATCATTATTATATGGCTGTTTCCTTTCGTCTTTCAATGATTTTAAACTCGATTTATTTTCATGCTTTCTTCACGCACCTTTTATGTTCTTTTTACTATAGACAAATCTCATTCATAAATTACAAAAATAGACATTTTGTTTAACAAAAATTATAAGAATAAACAAGTTGTATGGAATTGTACAATTTCAAATGAAAAAAATAGTGTATTCCAATCGACTTTCAGAGCTTGTTTCAACGACTTCTCGATTAGGATGAATTAATAATTAAATAATAGATAATATGCACAGTAATCAATTATCAGGGAAGCATATTTGTAGAATGTTAAATTGTAATCAATTATTATATAATATTTTTGTTGTTATCATAGAGGATCTCTTGTAATTAACAAGAATCACAATTGTTTAAATGATTCCTGATTATATTAATGTGATAATATATTAAGAATAGAAGGTAAAAGAGTAAATTAATAATACAAAATAATGAACAATATAGATGTTTAAAAGTTGTTAATAAAATGAGCATGTCTTTTTATGACGACCTTCGTTGCGATAATAAGAACATTTTTTGGGTTTATTAAAAAATGATTCGTTATGGATTTGAGAAGTAGTTGGTCTTCTTGATGCCTTACATCGCAATTGAGGATTTGTTATGAAATTTGGACTAGTAAACATAGACCAATAATCTTCATTTCGTAGGAGGATGTAATTGGATTTGATAAGTCTTATTTATGTGTTAAGGCTACAAATATGATCAATAAATTCAATTGGCAATATATGAGAATATGCACAAACAATTATGACATGATGACAAGGGAGGCGATTTGCTTGAAAGTGATCAAAGTGATGTAAATCCAGAAGGATGGATTCGTTTTACGAATCTATCTAGGTTGGAATGCTAATAAACAAGAAATTTGGAAAATTCTTTAAAACAACAAAATGAAAATAGATAAGAAGATGGAGTGAAAATTGATAGATGTCACACTTCCAAGGATGGAAGATAAGTCTAAGGGTTTAAACATACAAAGGGATGAAAGACCTTTGATAAAACTCAGGGAGCAAAGTTGCATGATATTTACCTATTAGAAAAGTTCCACCAACTTGGACAATGGGCTTACAATATTTGAAGCCTTCGATGCATGTTTCGAACGACCAAAAAAATTGTTCGAGAATATAGCAAGAAATGTTCGTAACTCCATCAACATTAATAGGAGAACCAGATTGAACAATTGTCCTTCGATTAATGTCTTAGACAACTTGTAACTACCTTATAAGTTCATTATACGATTTTTTTCTAATTACTAAACTCCATTGCAAACGCTTTTTGATTTGCTATGCTTTTCTGTAGTACACAAAATACCCAAAACGACTTCTAAGCTCTACAATCAAACTTTTTGTTGGAATTGATGGGTTGGTCCTCATAGAGTTCAACACGATACAGGTTGTTTGGTTTGAATCAATATTGGTATGATCTTCAAAGAGTATTGTTGACAAACAAGTGTGAGGCATTTTCTTCGTTTCCGAATAATGGCATACTTTGTTATAGCCTGCTCATAAATGCTATTGACACACTACAAAAAAAACTCGAGTTACTGACGAACAAAATCCCTTAATAATGACTAATATTTGTCAGTAATGTGATTTTTTTACGAATTTTTGACGACCAAAAAATTGTTGAAAAATTCCTTGTCGAAAAACATTACTGACGAATATAGACCGTCGATAATTACTAGCGGATTAACCATCGGTAATTTCTGACAACCTCTACTAGTCGGTAATTACCGACAAATTAAGTCCTTGGTAATTACTGATGACCTCCTTCTATCGGTAATTATTGACGACCTAATGGAATGAGAAAACAATTAACGTTAACGATGACCTCTACCCTTTAGTAATTCTCGACGACCAAGATCCATTGGTAATGTTGCCAGATTATGGCTTGTATTACTGATGATTGTTGTCCTTCAGTAATTACCGACGATTAATATTTGTTGATAATGAGGTAAATATGGTGTACATTACTGACGAGTTTATTCGTTAGTAAGTCCGTTGATAATATTCGAAAGATGTTGATTTACAATTGGTAACATTCTCTACCCACCACAATAAACTTGCTAAGAAAACACTCAATACAATACACATTTCTCAACTTAGACAATGTAATCAAATGTGACAATTCTTACAATGTAATCGTGAAACATAATCCATATCATTAAAATGCATATTTATTGTATCATTCAAGCAAGAAATAAAACAAATAAGTCTTAAAATAAAAGCCTGCATAAATGTTTGGAAAAGTAGTACAAAAGGTTCTAATAATCGTTATAGTAATTTGAATCATGTTTTTCTTTTTCATGTTGTTAGGGTTGTTGTTGGGGAGGCGAATATTGCTGGGGAGATGGCTGCATTGGGGTGGGCTCCTGATGGCAATCCTGTAACTAGGACAAGCCAAATCTAAAAGGAAAAGCCTTAAAAATGCTCATTGATGAAAGGTGCGAAAATGAATGGTGAGGAATGAAGCTTAAGTGTCTCGATTTGTTTTTCTATGTGCTCTCTCTCTCTCTCTCTTGTTTTTCCTTATCCTTCTTCTTTTTCATTTGTTTTTTTATCCTCAAACACCTTGGAAGGAGGTAATGGATGGAGGATGAACTTCTTTTCCTTATGGTGAAGGGTAATCTCATTGGTAAGGCCATTGTACATGGTTTTCTTATCAAATTGTCAAGGCCTACCTAAGATAATGTGGCAAGATTCCATAGGGATAACATCACAAGTTATTTTATCTTCATAGTTCCATATAGCAAGCTTGATCTCCACTTATTGGTCTACTCTCAAATCCCCTCCTTCATCGATGAGCATTTTTAAGGCTTTTCCTTTTAGAATTGGCTTGTCCTTGTTACAGGATTGCCATCAGGAGCCCACCCCAATGCAGCCATCTCCCCAACAATATTTGAGCCATTGAAGCTTATAAGGTCTTGGGTGGGGTTTGATAGTAAGGCCCAACTTTTCTACCAACCTTGTGCTACAACAATTGTAACACAACCCACTATCCATAATGAGAGAACATGTTTTATTGGAAATTTTATATCTTGTATGAAAGATGTTCTTTCTTTGGGTTAGGATTTGAGGATGAGGTTGGTTCTTGAGAATCATGAGAAGATCTCCCTCACAAGGAAAGGAATTTTCTCCTTCATTTTCTTCCTCACTCTCACTTGTACACTATTCTTTCTCACTTTCACTACTATAAATGCCAATACTCCTTAAGATGATTGTTCTTGCATTGAGATGCAATATGTCCTCTCCCTAGACACTTAAAACACTTAATGTCACTTGTGTGCTTGGAGGATGTTGATCCCTCTTTTGGTTTCTCAAACTTCCTAGGGGGTTGCTCTTTTTTCACTTGTTTGTCCTCCTTCTTGATCTCTCTCTTGACATTAGAACTAGAGTGAATAGTTTTCAAACCTTTTCTCAAAAGTTGTTGCTCTACCTTAATGCAAATTTGTACGTCATTTAAGTCTTGGTAGGACAACAATTTCACTCTATCTCTAATTTTAAGGTTGAGACCACTTAGAAACCTAGAAATGGTGGTCTCTTTCTCCTCTCTAATTCTCGCCCTCATCATGTAAAGCTCCATCTTTTGCCTATAGCTCTCTATGCTCATGTCTCTTTGTTGGAACCTTTGGAGTTTCTCCATTAGCTCTCTATGATAGTATGAGGGAATGTGCCTTCTTCTCATGACACTCTTCAAGTCATTCCAATAGTGACTTGGGGAAAGTTAGAGAGTTTTCTTTCTCTCACAAGGGAGGTCCACCAATACATGACATTCCCTTGGAAACTCAAAATGGCTAGGGTGACTTTCCTCTCCTCACTCACTTGGTGACACTCAAAGAGTAGTGTAGTTCTGCTGTCTTGCTAAATTTTGCATCATAATGTTGTCATGGTTGAAGTGTATTTAAAACTTTTAATTTGAGTTTTGCGTGCATGCTTAGTTAGGTTGCATTGTCCATCTTTTCTTATCATTTTAAGCTTGTTTCAATCACTGCATCTGCGTGAGCATGGTAAAATCTGATAAGTTGTTTTGAGATCATAAAAAGATGTTACAGAATTTGTGACTTTTAGGTTTGCATCATGTTCCTCCATTCACTCTGCATTCTAGCTTCATTCCTTCCTTTAGCAAGGTAATCTAGGCTAGTTACATACATAACATCTGTGTTAAGCATGCAACTTTCATAACCCAACATCGTGGCAGTCTGCTATACATTATGTTTTTACTAATTTGAATTCTGCATTTTTAGCATCCTAGTTCACCTCAGCCTATGCATTTTCATTGCATTCATCACTTAAAATTGTTGTTGCATAATAAAATCATTTCAATCTGCATTTCACATTATAAGCTTTAATCACTAGTGCAAAAACAACGTATAACGTCACGCGTTTAACGTCTAACCACGCAATAATCAACGTTAAAAATGACCGGTGACATTTTTGTAAATAAATGCAATTATTAAACGTCATTTAGAATTGTAATTCGATGTAAAAGGATATAAAACGTCGAATGCCCAATCGTTAGACGTCAAAAGGTTAGTAGCGGGAGATTGAAAATTCATTCACTTTATCTTAGCGCGTGAGACCCTCTTCTCTGCTCAAACTTTTCTTGAACGAAGTTTGACAACCATCACATGTAATATTTCTTTCATTTGATACAAATGCATGTCTCAACTTAATACATAAACCATATGTTTATGCTAGATCAAAACTAAATGATATTTTCTCAAAATAAATGTGCACAAAAACATATGAAAAAAACATCAAACTGAATAAGAGTTTCATTGAAAATAACAAATGTACTGATAATGAAATTACATCATGGAACCAACTCCCATTTGCACTACATGATCCTTAAAATTCTTTGGTGGCATGCCTTTAGTTAAAGGATCAACAATCATCAACTCAGTGCTTATGTGTTGAAAGACCACTTTCTTTTCCTTAACACATTCTCTGATGGCTAAGTATTTAATATCAACGTGCTTACTTTGACATCCACTTTTATTGTTCTTAGCCATAAACACAGCAGCAGAGTTGTCACAGTACAACTTTAATGGCCTAGAAGTAGAGTCCAGAACTCTAAGCCCAAAAATGAAACTCTTTAACCATACACCATGCGAGGTAGCCTCAAAACAAGAAACGAACTCAGCTTCCATAGTAGAAGTAGCAGTTAAAGTCTGCTTGGCACTTCTCCAAGATACAGCTCCATCAACTAACATAAAGATATAACCAGATGTTGATTTTCATGAATCAACGCAACCAACAAAGTCTGAATCGGAGTAGCCAATCACTTCCAAACATTCAGTTCGTCTATATATAAGCATTTAATCTTTTGTCCCTTGAAGATATCTCATTACCTTCTTTGCAGCTTTCCAGTGGTCAACACCTGGATTACTCTGATATCTTCCCAAAACTCCAACAACATATGCAATGTTAGGTTCAGTGCAAACCTGTGCATACATAAGGCTTCCAATAGCTGAAGCATATGGAATATTCTTCATGTGTTCCCGCTCAAAATCATTTTTCGGACATTGATTCAAATTGAGTTTATCACCCTTCACGATGGGAGCTACACTTGGTGAACAATTCTTCATGTTAAACCTCTCTAAAACTTTGTTGATATAGGTCTCTTGAGACAAACCCAAAATGCCTCGAGATCTTTCCCTATGGATCTTAATGCCAATGACATAAGATGCCTCTTCCATATCCTTCATGTCAAAGTTCTTTGAGAGAAATTGTTTCACTTCATATAGCAAACCTTTATCGTTGGTTGCAAGCAAAATGTCATCCACATATAATACAAGGAAACAAATCTTAATCCCACTGACCTTTTGGTATATACATTGATCCATGACATTTTCTTCAAAACCGAATGAAGTGATAACATCATGAAATTTTAGATACCATTGGCGGGAGGCTTGTTTTAATCCATAGATGGATTTATTAAGCTTGCAAACTAAGTGTTCATTGTCTTTAGAAGAGAATCCTTCAGGTTGTTTTATGTAAACCTCTTCTTCTAGATGACCATTAAGGAATGTTATTTTCACATCCATTTGATGTAACTCAAAATCAAAATGAGCTACTAATGCCATAATTATTCGGAAAGAATCTTTCTTAGATACAGGAGAAAAAGTCTTTGTGTAGTCGATTTCTTCTCTTTGAGTGAAACCTTTGGCAACAAGTCTTGCCTTATGTCTCTCAATGTTTCCTTTTGAGTCTTTCTTGGTTTTAAAGACCCATCTACATCCAATGGATTTTACACCATTAGGCAACTGAACGAGATCCCAGACTTTGTTGGATGCCATAGAATCCATCTCGTCTTTCATGGCATCATACCATAGGTTTGATTCTTTAGAACTCATGGCTTGTGAAAACGTTTCAGGATCATTTGCAGCTCCAATATTGTAGTCAACTTCTTGTAAATACACTACATAATCACTAGGAATTGCTGACCTTTTAACTCTAGTAGATCTTCTTAATGTTGCCTCATCATTTTCTTGAGGAACTTGCTGCTCAAGCAACTGTTCAGTAGGTTGTTCAACATCATCTTGTTAATCCTCATTAGCAACATGATCTGTAGGGTCATTTTCAGCAGGTTGTGAAGCTTCAATTATTGTTTGTCTAGCACTCATTTGTGTTTGAGGGGTGTGAATGACAATCAATCTATCACTTGAGCTAGAGGGTTGAGCTTCATAGTGATCCCTTTCATTCCCAAAGTTTGGAAACTGATCACTCCCACTAACTAAGTCATTCTCAAGAAATTTTGCATTTCTTGACTCCACAATCCTAGTGTTATGCGATGGAATTTGAATCTATATCCCTTAGACTTTTCAGCATATCCAATGAAATACCCACTAATAGTCCTTGGGTCTAGTTTCTTCTCTTGTGGATTATAAATTCTCACTTCAGACGGACATCCCCAATCGCGTATATGTCGCAAACTTGGTTTCCAACCTTTGAATGACTCAAACGGTGTCTTTAGGACAACCTTGGTTGGGACTCTGTTAAATATATACATAGCCGTCTTTAGTGCTTCAGTCCACAAGAATTGAGGAAGTTTTGAATTACTACTCATACTTCTCACCATGTCCATTAAAGTTCTGTTCTTTCTTTCTGCCACACCATTCTGATCTGGAGAACCAGACATAGTGTATTGGGCCACAATTCCATGTTCTTGAAGAAACTTCGCAAACTGTTGAGACTTTGGCAAGTGCACTAAATCGTTTCAAGTAATAAGACCGGATATCGTTTCCCAAGAGACTCGTTGCACTAGATAATCGTATAATTCCTAACTACCTAGACTAAAGAATGCTTCCATAAATTGAGTTTTGGTGCAATTAAAGTAACTATGAAACATAAATGATAAAAGTTATCTTAAGTACTCAAACACTTTGAAATGGAATGATTAGAAATGATATGGAATGATATTGTTGGGGGTATGATTTCACCTACTTCACTCTTATGTATAGAAAATCACTTCCTCTTCATTAATAAGTCAATGTCAATCTACTAATTTACTCAAACCCCAATCCCTTGGTAGAAAGAGCCTAAACTTCCTCATTAGGCTCCAATCCCTTGGAAAACCTAACAATTATTTCCGCATTAAGAAATGAGATTTTAAGATAACCAAAGGTCCTAGTTCTATCCCTAGATACTATTTCTTTTAGATGTTTAACCCAAGTCAAGATTTACCCAACATTTCCCAATATCAAGCAAACCCTAAAATCATGTCATGGGTAGCAACCTCACAACAAGCATTAAGAGAAGGAATTAAACACTAACAATCAATGAAAGAGACATATATTCATTCAAAACAAAGTAGTTTACAAAAGAGTTAAGTGGCTACATCAATCCCCCAACAACAATGAAACCAGCTCTCCATGAATGGAGAGCTTAAGCTTACAACAATGATGGAAATGGAAGAAGAAAGAAGACCCAAGGATGAAGAAGGACTGTTCCCACACCTCCTAGCTCGCCTCCAAGAGCTCCAAATGAGAGAAATCGTGTTTGGGTAGCAAAAGATCCCAAGTCCTTCGTGTGTTAGGTCTAAAAAGACCTAATTTTTCCACATCAGCGTTGCCACCGCTCAGCTGTACCCCAGCTGCACCCCAGCTGCAGACTTCCAGAGAGCTGGGCGCTCAGTGTACCCTAGCTGCACCCCAGTTGCAGACTTCCAGAGAGCTGGGCGCTCAGCTGCACTCCAGCTGCACCCCAGCGGCAGCCTTCCAGAGAGCAGGGCGCTCAGCTGCACCTCAGCTACAGCAAGTCAGGGTGAATGGGGCTCAGCTACACGCCAGCTGCACCCTAGCTTCATCATTTATCTTTTCTCAACATTTCCTCTTTTACAATCATTCTTGCTTATGTGGTTTTTGCATTCTTCGGTTTGGCCAACAAGCTTCATGTAAATGATTTAACAACCAAAAAATGGGGATTAGTGATGAAATTTGAATCAATACAACTCAAGATGTAACTACTTAGAAACATAACAAATTGAGGCATAAGGAAGGTAAAAAGCTAACAAAGAGTTGACATTTTCTCTCAATTCAATACTGAAATCATGGTAAAATATGTCATTATCAACGGACCAGGTGCTTAGAACCTTGCTTGTCCTCAAGCAAAAGGTATCTGGCTCTAACACGATAAATATTTTCACAGACACAACAGAATCCACAACACTTGCTAAACTTGAAATTCCTAGAAATGTGTAACAGATTAGCCTTCCACTGTGGTGCTCACACTACATTCAATCAATCAAATGCCACAGTTTATAAGAGATCAACATTCATGGCATAATGCTTTACTGAATGATGTAGAACCAATCCTCACCCAAGATAGTGTTTCACTCTAATGCACTGGTGTATAAGGATGTGTATCTATCACTTTACTATCACAATGTCAAACAAATCAACTTTGCCATTCGTTTCAACCAATTTAAGCACATTCACAAGCAAGTTAACATCACAAGGACTTTCATTGGCTTGTATTGAGGCTGGGTTAAGAAAGAAACATGGTTTTTCTGGATAACAAAACACCTTGAGCTAAGAAATTAAACAATTCCAATCATGCACATAAGTTTCTCTTTTGCTTCACTTAAGTTACAACCACTTCTGACTTATATCCCAACTTTCTTTCATTCAATTCTTTTTCTTTATCTTCTTCTTTCTTCTTTTTTCTATCTTTCTATTTTTCTCAATACACCCTTACAGAACAAACTCCCCCAAACTTAAATCATTCTCCTGCAGTATCAGTGATTGCTCTATTTAGCTCAAGGTAGGGAAATCAGGGAATTTTCATTAGACTTGAGGTTCAAAGAGGGAAGACACTTTTCATTAAGGTTGAAGGGGTTAGTATTGGCTTATTTGGCTCAGAACATGTGAAAGAGGTAGAAGAGTAAGATGGCCTTGATCATGTGTAACAAGCAAGCAAATGATTCAATTCAGAGAAACTTAGGCAAAGTCAATTGTGATCTAATATGATAACATTCACAAGAAAATTTAAGGCACAACATCTCACAGGATTATCTCAAGGTTCCACAAACATCATTAGGCAACTACCCTGAATATTGATTGCAGTTAAACAAAAAGCATTCTTAGACTGTTCATGATGAAAACAACCACAATTTGAACTCAACTGCACAATCTCAAGCATCATTTCACATTCAAGCATCAGTATCATGAATCAGCATAGTCTATCAAGCTAGATAACTCAACCAAAACTTCCACAAACTAAAAAGTAAGGGGTTCATTCAAATATAAAAACAAGCAACAAAATAAAATAAAGTAAAAAGTCCTGTTATCGCTCATGAAATGTTGTCATCACTCTCTTCAAAATCATCATCATCATCCTCTGCACCAATGTTGCTCCACCTCCCTAGTAGAATAGGCCTGGTCTCTAGGCCAAATGACAAACTCATCAAACTTAGCAGCAAGATGCAGAGGTTAAAGCAAGGGCAATAGTATTAATATAAATTGGAGAAAACTTCCAAACAACCACTGTATAGGCACATTTACATGAGTACAAAACCTAGAAAGACTCAAAACAGGGTTTAGAAACATATATGTGCACAAGGACACACCATAAAAAGGTAAATGAGGCAAAATGCTCCTGGCCGCTGGGGCTGAGCTGCACACTTGTGCAGCTGAGAGCCATATCAAAAAATGGGAAAATTTGGCCTCTACTGATGCAGCGCGCAGGTGCAGCCCAGGTACAGCCCAGCGGTAGTTTGGCAGATGCTGTTTTTGCAGCAGTTTGGCTTCTAAATCTTGGATTTTTGACAATTTTCATTCATTCAAACTAAATGCTCATGTTTCTAATCATTAAAAGCACCAAAAATTCCCCATGAAACAAATCGAATCTATGAGTTTAAAACATGAACGCAATAGGCAATACACTTAACCATAAATGTCAAGATCAAATTTTTACAAACAAAACACACCTAAACATATCATAACATACCAAATTATACTCAATCACACCAGAATACATCAAAACAGCTAAATCACTCTAAGACACACCAATTCACAATGAAATTCAACAACTACATCAATGTACTAGTCATACCCTAAAAACTACTAATCAAACTCAAACACTCCAAAATCACCGAATTAAACTAAAACATATTAAAACACATCCAAACAATCAAAACACACTCGAACAACAAAATCACACATAAGAAAAGGTTAGAAAGTTGGGCTGCCTCCCAGTAAGCGCTAGTTTAACGTCATTAGCTTGACACCATTGTGCTCAAGTTTGATTTTTGATGTTGGTGGGCTTCTTCCTTTCATGACACCAACATAATCTCAAAAATTTTCCTGTCACCAACTTGAATCTTCTTGAATAGGGAGCCTCAATTTCAAGAACTCCATTAGCCTTTATCGCCTTGATAACCCATAACCTGTTCTTGAGCTTCACTGGTTTGCCAGGTTTGGGTTCATTACTTTCTACAACAGAGTGTTGGTGAATAAATTTCTCTTCTTTATCTCCATCCTCCTCCTTCACTTTTGGAGAGAAACAAGTAAGGCTCTCTTTGGCCAACTTGGCAACTTGCCTTGGCAGACTAGTAACAGATAGAACTTCATCAGTTGCTTCAAGGCTAGTCTGTTCCTCTTGACTTGGTTGCATAGCTTTGAAGACATTGAAGGTTACCTCTTTATCTTGGTCTTTTAATTTCAGTGTTCCCTCTTCCATATGAATGACAACCTTAGCTGTCTTCATGAAAGGTCTTCCAAGGATGACTGGTATCTCAGCATCTTCCTCCATTTCCATCACAACAAAGTCCACCGGGAATTGAAGCTTATCAACTTTTACCACCACATCTTCCACCACACCATAAGGATATTTGATGGACCTATCTGCCAACTGAAGCATCATTCTTGTTGGCTTGGCTTCAAGACCACCAATCTTTTTAAGTATAGATAGGGGCATTAGGTTGATGCTAGCCCCTAAATCAATAAGAGCTTTTCCTATATCATGGTTTCCAATGGTGCATGGAATGGTGAAACTTCCCGGATCTTTAAATTTTGGAGGGAGAGTCTTCTGCATTATGGCACTACAATTTCCCTGCACTTCAATTGTTTCCTCATCTAAGTACTTCTTTTTCTTGCTGAGGATTTGCTTCATGTACTTCGCATAAGCAGGAATTTGTTGTAGTGCTTCGGTCAAGGGTATGGTGATCTCAAGTTGGTTGAATATTTGCTTGAATCGAGCCAACTGTTTCTCTTTCTCTTTATTAGAGGGGATTTTGGGATAAGGAAGGTGTTTCACAATCTCCTCTTTTTGCTTTTTCTCGTTTTCTTGACTTTTATTCACTTCTTCTTCTCTTACAATCGCTTCACTTGTTTCTCTTTCTTCTTGATTTACTTCTTCTACCACTTCCTTTCCTTCTTCTTCAACATTTTCTTTTTCACTTCTTCCTATTTCCTTCCCACTTCTAGTGGTGATGGCCTTGCATTCTTCTTTTGGATTGGCTTCAGTGTTAGCAGAAAATTGTCCGCTTTGTTGATTTGCCAATTGCTTAGCCAACTGACCAACCTGCACTTCCAAATTCTTTATGGATGCATCGGTATTCTTTTGGTTTTGGATGGACTGTTGCATGAACATCTGCAATGTTTCTTCTAATTTTGTAGTCCGATCACCTTGAGATGAGTATTGATGAGCAGGTTGATATGAATTTCTACTACTAGAAGCTCCTTATGCTTGTCTCCAGCCCTGATTGGAAGAATTAGGGAAGCTGTTGTTGAAGAAATTTTGTCTTCCTTGGTTTCCCATATAATTGATTTCTTCAGATTGGGAACCACCAGGAACTTGACAATGGCCATTAGGATGATTATCTCTACAGAAATCACATCTCATAACTTGGTGATGCGATTGAGCTTGACTTTGCATTGCTTGCAACTGCTGAGGTAACTTGGCCATACTTTGGGTCAGGAGTTCCATTTGTTGGGCAAGAAGTTTGTTTTGAGCAAGTATTGCATCCTGAGCATTAAGTTCATAAACTCCTCTTTTTTGTACTTGAGTCCTCCCATGTTGACTCCTCATGTCAGTGGAAGCCATATTTTCAATAACAGAAATGGCTTCATCAGTAGTTTTGAATATAAGTGACCCACCAAAAGATGCATCAAGTATCATCTTAGTTTGAGGTTGCAACCCATTGCAGAAGGTTTGCACTTGCATCTCTAAGCTAAAGCCATGATTGGGGCACTTCCTCAATAAAGCTTTGAATCTTTCCCAGGCTTCACATAGTGGTTTATCTACTCCTTGGACAAAAGTAGCAATTGCAGCCTTTATCTATGTGCTCTTAGATGGTGGAAAGAAGCGAGCAAGAAGTTTGTGTTCCACATTCTCCCAACTGGTCAAACTTTGATTAGATTATGATTGAAGCCAAGCCTTTGCTTTGCCATTCAAAGAAAATGGGAAGAGTCTCATATACAGTGCTTCTTCCTCCTCCCCCGTTATACCCACAAAGCCACACAACTCATAGAAAGTGACCAAATGAGCATGAGGGTCTTCATTGTCCATGCCAGAGAATTGATTTGAACTGATTAACTGAAGTAGAGCATGCTTCATTTCTGCAAGCTTGTCACTTATAGTGGGCCTCACAATGCTTGAGAAATTTCTTGGGCTAATGTAAGCAATGGAGTCCCCTATGGTTCTCCGTGGAGGTGGTCCTGTACCATCCATCTCGTTCACAACAGAATTATCAAGAAGATCAATAGGTTGATCATTGAGAGAAGTTGAAGATTCAGGGGCGGCTTGTTGACTAATAGCTCGTCGTCTCCTTGTGTCACTGTTGTTTCTACGAGCTGTTTTCTCGATCTCAGGGTCGACAAGGACTGGTTCAGATGAAACAGTTCTCCTTGAATGGAGAGCTTAAGCTTACAACAATGGTGGAAATGGAAGAAGAAAGAAGACCCAAGGATGAAGAAAGACTGTTCCCACAGTTCCTAACTCGCCTCCAAGAGCTCCAAATGAGAGAAATCGTGTTTGGGTAGCAAAAGATCCCAAGTCCTTCGTGTGTTAGGTCTAAAAAGACCTAATTTTTCCACATCAGCGTTGCCACCGCTCAGCTGCACCCCAGCTGCAGACTTCCAGAGAGCTGGCGCTCAGCTGCACTCCAGCTACACCCCAGCGGCAGCCTTCCAGAGAGCAGGGCGCTCAGCTGCACCTCAACTGCACCTCAGCTACAGCAAGTCAGGATGAATGGGGCTCAGCTACACGCCAGTTGCACCCCAGCTTCAACATTTATCTTTTATCAATATTTCCTCTTTTACAATCATTCTTGTTTATGTGGTTTTTGCATTCTTCGGTTTGGCCAACAAGCTTCATGTAAATGATCTAACAACCAAAAAGTGGGGATTAGTGATGAAATTTGAATCAATACAACTCAAGATGTAACTACTTAGAAACATAACAAATTGAGGCATAAGGAAGGTAAAAAGCTAAGAAAGAGTTGACATTTTCTCTCAATTCAATACTGAAATCATGGTAAAATATGTCATTATCAACGAACCAGGTGCTTGTCCATTCTCCGTGTGTCTACCATAATACTCTCCACTTCTATGTGATCTCACAATCTTGATTTGCTTTCCGCATTGTAGCTCAACTTCTGCCTTAAAAATTTTAAAGGCATTCAAAGCTTCATCCTTAGAACGAAGTAAGTAGAGATACATATAACGTGAGTAGTCATCTATAAAGGTGATGAAGTATTTCGGACTACTGGCGTCCATATCCGGACAATAAATATTTGTATGAATAATTTCTAGTAAACTTAAACTCCTCTTAGCACCTCTTTTAGACTTGTTAGTTTGCTTACCCTTTATGCAATCCACGCAAGTCTCAAAATCAGTAAAATCCAAAGTACTAAGTACTCCTTCATTTACTAATCACTTAATTCTCTCAATGGAGATATGTTCCAATCTACGGTGCCATGAAACAGAAGAATTCTCATTCATAACACACATTTTTAACCCGGCAGTAACGTGCATAGAATCATAAGCGATATTGTTTTGCAAAATAATGGAATAAAGACCATCACATAATTCACCAAAACCAATAACTTTAGATTTATTCATTAAGGTAAAACCAGAATCTGAAAAATTAAATGAAAAACCCAAAGGTATAAGTCTTGCAACAAAAATCAAATTCTTAGAAAAACAGGGAACATAAAATGTCTTTTCGAAATGCAAAAAAAAAAACACTACTTAAAACTAAACTGCACGTTCCAATGGCCTCCACATGTGAACTCATCTTACTCCCTGAGTAGATATATTGCTCACTTTCCACTGGCCTCCTTAGGTTTTGCATACCCTGCAGGGTATTAGAAACATGGATTGTAGAATCAGAATCAATCCACCATGTGTTATGATTAAAACTACTCAAATTAGATTCATAATAGACAAAAGCAAATGAAGTACCTTTCTTATCAAGCCAATTCTTAAATTTTAAGGAGTCTTTCTTCATGTGTCCTTTCTTTTTACAAAAGAAATAGTTGGACTCCTTCTTCTTAACTGGCCTAGCAGGAATCTTTCCCTTCTTATTGATTTGGTTCTTCTTATTCTCAAAAGAAGTGGTCAAGTTCACCTTTTCCCCTTCTTCTATCAATACCCTTTCTTCTTCTTGAACACACATGGTCAATAATTCATTAACAGACCATTTATCTTTATGTGTGTTGTAAGAGATTTTGAAGGGGGCATAATGGTGAGGCAAAGTGCAAAAAATATAGTGTACCAGGAAAGAATCAGACATGGTAACTAAAAAAGCTTTTAGTTGAGCCACAATGTCCCTAATGTGCATGATATGATCACGCACTCCCTTAATTTCAGTGAGCTTTAAGGATGAAAACTGCATATAAGGGTGCTGGCAAGAGATTTATCGGATGTCGTAAACTGCTCATCAATAGCCCTTAGTAAATCTTTGACATTCTCATACTGGTCAACTGAATCCCGGATCCCAGTGGAAATGTTGTTTTTTATGAACGTAACGGAGAGACGATTTGACCTCTCCCATTTTTCATAAAGTTCAATGGCATATTGAGTAATGGTCTCATTAATACCCGATAGTTCTGGTTTTTTAATAGCATAGGCAATATCCATCCAGTCTAAATGAAGAACTCTTTCCTTCCAAACCTTATAATTATCTCCTTTCAACTCGGGAATATCACACTTGATATCAGAAAAATTCACAGATTGAAAAACTGCAAATTCAAAATTACATGCTTATTATATAATTTGAGACTAAAAATAAATGTCATGTTTTACCAATGTAAACATGTCTTTACCCAATGAGTTTATTAACATAAAATTTGTCTGTGGGCTAAAGTCTTACTCAATTAGACTCATTATCTTAATGATAAAACTATCAAATTATGTTCCTTTTTCTTAATTCTTGTGGGTAAATTAAGAAATATAATTTAATATTTTATCCTAATTAATCATATAAATATGAAAAAAATTCCTGTGGGTAGATTTTATCATATTAAATATAATATTTACAACTAATGTTTCTCATGTAGCAAAACTTTATATATAATTTTAATGGATTAAAGATGTTTTCGCTACTCTTTAATTTATTAAAACTATATTACTACTAAAAAATTAATAATATATAAATATTTACATAAAATTCTTAATATACAAATATAATAATAATAATGCATATTTTATTTGCACATATAACAACAAATATATACATACAAATAATATTAATAAAATATACATAATTATTATTCTAAAAACATTTAACCATACATATATCACGTTCAAAGATTAATTGTCTTTTACCAAGCCTGCAAATTTCCTAGAGGGGAAAGATGATGGGAAACACGCAGAGCTGAAAAATAACAATACTGTAACAAGTCATGAATTGACCCAAAAATTGAAACGCAGAAACATGGTTTCCTCTTTATATTAAAGAGATGAAGAAAAGCAAAAGGATTTTTCAAAATCACAAAAAGTGAGAGAAAGAAAAAACGAACAGACAGAAATTGTTCATCGGCTTTAGACGGATGCTCTTGATCCAGTTTCAATTTTATTTTCGCTTTTAAATAGAAAGACTCCATTTAAGATTACAAAAAAAAAATTGTAATCAGGTTTAACGTTAATTTGAGAATTTTGTTTGGATTAAAAGCATCAAAATAATAAAGTCCATAAATAAAAAATCCAAATCAACGAAAACATACAAGGTAGAGGAATGAACTTGCTCTGATACCAAATGATAAAAATAGAGCAGAGTAAAATTGATCTAAACATGTTATATTAACATCACAGTAACACATTCAGATCAAGAACAGCGGAAGCAAGAATGAAAGAATAATGTGCAATAATGTGCGTACCTCCGAATGATAAAATAACAGAGTATAAAATTGATCTAAACATGTTATATTATTATCACAGTAACACATTCAGATGAAGAACAACGAAAGCAAAAATATGAAAGAATAATGTGCAATAATGTGTGTACCTCCTGTCATTGCAATTTTGTAATCCCAACACAGAGACAACTTTGTTTTCTAAACCTTAAATCACTCAAACTCGATGGTGTGTTTTTCTGAATAGAGGAGTAGGCTTAATGATCAAAACTGAAAGTAATTCATTCCCTTATATAAAGTATGGCCATCACAGGTTCAAAAATAATGGATTGGGCTTTACGTTTAAACAATATAATAACTGCTCCATAACCTCTATGCAGTTAAAAAATATAAAAAATAATGGCTTAATGGACCACTTTATGTTGCTTAAAAATAAGAACTGAAAATGCTATAATATTTATTTTATATTTAAAAATAATGCTAACAGTGGCTACTCATGTTATATGTTGATTAGTACTACTGATGCCATTAATTTTTTTTCAATGCAAGTAAATGTTTAGTGCATTATGTGAATTTATATCACTAGATCACTGGGAGTTGATGTGAAATGTTTATTGATGCCTGGTCTCTTACATACATTAACAACAGAACCTCATGGGATAAGGGATGTAATGGACTTGGAACATCAAATCAACTATCTGGAAATTGAGGCCTATTGTTCTGTTTTGAAGGCTTTCATTGCTCAATTTGATCTTCTTACTTGGGTAACTTAATATTTATTCTGAACATGTTCTATGTGATCAACTTTGAGTCATCTTGAGTGTGCTGCTGAACATTTGTTTGTGGCTGTAGGGCAAATAGGGGCTTATGACTGAGCTGCGAAAGGAACTAAATGTTACTGATATTGAACATGGAGAAATCCTAACGAAAATCAATTCTGATGAGCTAATTAAGCAGATTAGGTTATTGTCTTCTTGTTCATATCCTGATACATTGACTTAAACATGTTTAAGATTACAGTGGTACTTCAACATTTCGATAAAAGTGGGCACACTTTTACTTTCTTAGTTTACACATTTGCTCACTTTAGAAGAGCTAAAACTCTTATGCACATTTGTTTGATTGTTGTAATGATCCAGAATCATTACCAATTTTGGCATTTTGTTTCCTAGGGAGCATAGGAAAATTTCATCTCATGGTAAGGATTATATTAAAACCAATGAGTTAATCATGTCTAATACAAATATTACAACCACTTTGCTAAAAAGGAAGGCCCATGGGCTAGCCCTTAATAAAAGGTTTAAAGAATAATTTTGATGTATTATTTCAAAGAGTAGAGTACCATATATATACATACAAGGATCCTATAATTCTTCATCTATTAAAGGAATGACAGGTGCACAAATCTGCACAAATTATAATAATATCTAAATTATAACTAACACAATATTTGATTGCCTAATATCCCTTAATAGAATATTTAGCATATCTTAACACCCCCCCCTCAAGTTGGTGCATGGATATCACACATTCCCAACTTGAATAGAGACTCATTAAACAATCTTCTTGACACTCCTTTGGTGAGAACATCAGCCAACTACAATTCTGATCTTACAAAAGGAAATGAAATTATTCCAGCTTCAAGCTTCTCTTTGATGAAATGTATATCAATCTCCACATGCTTTGTTTTATCATGTTGCACAAGATTGTGAGCAATTTCTATAGCTGAAGTATTGTCACAGTACAAACTCATAGCTTCATTTTGTTTAAAACCCAAATCTGATAGCACATTTTTAATCCACAAAAGTTCACATACACCTAGTGTCATGCCTCTGAATTCTGCTTCAGCACTAGATCTTGCTACAACAAGATGTTTTTTACTCCTCCAAGTTACTAGATTCCCTCCTACAAAAGTAAAGTATCCAGAGGTAGATCTTCTATCATCTTTTGAACATGCCCAATCTACATCAGTGTACCCTTCTACCTTTAAGTTTTCATGATTTGAGAACAAAATTCCTTTTCCAGAAGCGGACTTCAAATATCTCAAAATCCTTTCAACAACATCCATATGAAGCTTTCATGTGATATCTGGACGTGTATGGCACAAATAAATTATTTTTCCTACTAGCCTTTGGTATCTTCCTCTGTCTATGCTTGCTGAATTTGAGCATTGAAAGAGTTTATGATTTTGTTCAATTGGTGTATCAGCTGGTTTACTCCCAAGCAGCCTAGTTTCCAATAGTAAATCAATAATATATTTTCTTTGGCATAGAAAAATACCATGTTTTGATCTAGCTACTTCAATACCCAAAAAATATTTCAGGTTTCCAAGTTGTTTCATCTCAAATTCAGATGCAAGAAGGTATTGTTGTAAACTAGAAATCTTATCTTGGTCATTTCCTGTAACAATCATGTCATCTACATATATAATCAAAGCTGTAATTTTTCCTTTTCCTCTCTTAAAAAATAATGTGTGATCAGAGTTACTTACTCTATAGCCAAAAGCCTTCATAGACTTGGTAAACCTTTCAAACCATGCTTTTGGGGATTGTTTTAAACCATATAGAGCCTTCTTTAATTTGCAAACCTTCATTCCAATTGAATCTGTCATGCCTGGTGGAGAATCCCTATAAATTTCTTCTGAAATTTCTCCAAGTAGGAAAGCATTTTTCACATCAAATTGCAGAAGAGGCCAATCTTGGTTTACAGCTAGCGACAAAAGTATTCTCACAGTATTGAGCTTGGCTACTGGTGCAAACGTCTCTTGGTAATCTACACCATAAGACTGAGTGTAACCTTTAGCCACAAGTCGTGCTTTATACCTCTCAATAGTTTCATCGGCTTTATGCTTAATTGTAAAGACCCATTTACAGCCCACAATTTTCTTCCCTCTTGGTAAGGACACAAGATCCCAAGTGTTGTTTTTTTCTAAAGCTGCCATCTCCTCAACCATTACTTCGATCCATCTAGGATCTGCCAAAGCTTCATGTATATTACTAGGAATAGAAATTGAAGATAATTGAGATACAAATGATGCATATGACTGGGATAACCTGTGAGATTACACATATTTACTAATGGGATATTTAACTTTGGCTTGGAGGTCTGACTCATATTTAGCTGGAGGTTGACCACGGTTAGAACGAGGTGGAAGAATATATTGAACAGTAGTAGACTCAGTGTTTGGTGTGTTGATGGTCTCACGCAGAGAAGAATCAATTTCATCATCAATTTGATCTAAATTAGTATTATCAGAGATAGGATCAGAAGGTACCTCTAAAGAGTCAAGTTGAACCTGTAGAGAAGATTGAGTCAGTTGGTTATGATTAGAAGACACTGTATTATCCAGAAAAGAAGTGTCCATATTTGGGATTAGCTCACTTGCTGCAGAATGATCCTCACACGATAATATATCTTCATAATCAAACATACTAACATCATGATTATGCATTTCACTTTCATTCCCTCCCTGAAGTGGAGAATCAACATAAAAAAATTCATGCTCATTAAATGTCACATCCATAGAAATATAAAATTTCTTTGATGGTGGATGGTAAGCACGATAACCTTTTTGAGTTGATCCATACCCAACAAAAACACATTTGATCGCTCGTTCTTCAAGCTTTGTACGTTGATGTGGGTGTAAGTGAACAAATATAACACATCCAAAAATATGAGGCAGTAAATAAAATATGGGAGGAAGGATACAATGATCATACAACACATCATAAGGCCTTCGAAAGTTAAGCACACTAAAAGGGGTTCAATTAATTAAATAAACGGCAGAGCTCACAGCCTCACCCCATAAATGAGATGGGACATTATCATCTATCAAAAGTGATCTTGTCACCTCTAATATATGTCTATTTTTCCTCTCAACCACTCCATTTTGTTGTGGTGAATAAGGACATGTAGTTTGATGCAAGATGCCTTTAGAGTTCATGAACTCTATTAATTCAGTCTTAAAATATTCCCCTCCATTGTCTGATCGAATGACCTTAATAAATGTGTTAAATTGTGTAGCAATCAGATGATAGAATGAACGAACCACATCACACATATCACTTTTATGTTTAAGCAAATATACCTAGGTTACTCGAGTACAACCATCAACAAAACTGATAAACCATTTTTTTCCATTATGTGTAGATTGCAGGGCAGGGCCCCAAACATCTGTGTGAATTAATGAAAAAGGAAAATCAGTTTTGTTATTGCTTAAAGGAAACACAACACGATGATTTTTTGCCAAAACACAAGTTTCACAAAAAAAATCAGAAATATTGCATTTATGAAATAGTGATGGAAATAATTTTTTTAAATAACCAAAAGAGGGATGTCCCAACCGTTTATGCCACAACCAAATTTATTTTTTGTTTTTATCTTGTATGTGATCATTCGCAAGACAAGCCAGTCCTCTTTTATGGTTTTGTTGTGAGACATTTTCAAGATAATACAGTCTTTCACTCTCTCTACCACTAGCAATCTTCTCCTTAGCATGGATGTTCTGAAAAAGATAATGGGTTGGGTAAAACAAGGCAACACAAGAATGTGATTTGGTTAACTTGCTGATGGAGATAAGATTACAGTTTAATGTAGGAACAAATAAAACATCAGGAATCGATAAGGAGGGTGAGAGGGATATAGTACCTATATCTTCAATAGGAGATGAGACCCCATTGGCATTAATAATAACAGTTTTAGAACAATTAGAGGAAAAATTAGTAAATATATGAGGATCACAAGTCATATGATTAGTAGCACCTGAATCAATTATCCAATCACTACCCTTAATAACAACAGAAAGATTAAGAGCAGAGTTAGATATACCTGACTTGGTCACAAATCCGACAGCAGTAGAAATATAACTCTTGGAAGCAGCGAAAGTTCCAAAATCATGTTTCTCCGATTGATTGTCATCGGAAGAAGCCATCAGAAATATTCAATGAAAAAAAGCATTGATTCTTATATTGTAGAGGATATCAGTGTTTGGCTCTTGATACCATAATAAAAGGTTTAAAGAATAATTATGATGTATTATTTCAAAGAGTGGAGTACCATATATATATATATACAAGGATCCTACAAATCTGTACAAATTATAATAATATCTAAATTATAACTAACACAATATTTGATTGTCTAATATCCCTTAATAGAATATTTAGCATATCTTAACAGTCCTAACCCATAGGGCTTTGGAGGCTTTTTAGTTTTGTGGACTTTTTTAATAAAGAATTTTTTGACTCTGTGGACTTTTTTGACCCCAACCCACAAGGACTAGGGCCAAATCTTATAAAATGGGCTACTTTGATAGCTTTATTCAGGGCGTTGCTCCCTCCACCTCCCCATATGCTCCCTCCACCCAGCTTTATTCACGGAGCGAGTGGAAGGCGAGTTCTCCTCTCGCACACGTGAAAGGGCAGGGAAGACGAGGTGGCGTTGCGGCCAGCAACGACCCTGGTTGCGCTTGGGGTCGCCGGCGACGTCATGGACCAGGCGGAAGGCACCCTTGCGGTGGCCGTCTTAGCAGAGGTGGAGGCAGTTGGAGCGTGAGTGCTTGAGCGAAGGAGGAGGGTGCTTCTGGGTTTGATTCGATCTAAAAAAAAGTCTAGGGTTTCTAGAAGAGGAGACTTGGTAAAAAATAAAGTTAGGATGAGCAGACCCTAATTTCTGATAAAGTTAAAAAAGTAAAAAATAAATTAAAAAAAAGGTTATTTTGGTAATATAAAAAAAATAAAAAAAAATGGGGAGGTGGAGGATGAAAATGAAGAGGTAGAGAGAGCAACACCCCTTTATTCATTCATTCATTTTTTTTTTCCTTTTCCCATTGCATTTTTTTAACAAGGTTAAAAAATAAAGCTTAATACAACTTAGTCCACGGATTCATTTCGAGTCTTTTTCCTATTCTACATTAGGGGGATTTCTTGGTTTGTTTGTCTTTTTGCAATTAAAAAATGAGTTAACAAGCACTCATTAAAGACGTTTTATGTGTTGGTCAAAATAATAAAAATCTTGAAGGAATCTCTCTGTTTCACACTCTTACTTTCACTACTACGTCTCAGAACTCACTTTTATCCCAAAAGAGAATTTAAATAAGAACAAAAGAAGAAAAATTTAAGTTTATTTATTATTAATATGTTGATAATAAAAATAATAATAATAATAATAATTATTATTATTATTATTATTATTATTATTATTATTAAAGAAAAGTATTCTACAAAACTAAAACCATAATTTACTCATAAATGGTTAATTTTAAATTTGATGAAAGAAAAAACTAAAACACATTTTTTGTATTTAAAAGTATAGTGATTATTTTATTTTAATTTAAAAATTTTATAACTAAAAGGATGCGTCCAACCATATGGACCACGTGGGAACGATGAGATGAGTTCCATTATTCTTTTCTGGCTTTTCTTATTGGTTATTTACTATTGAACCAAAATTGTGTATATATTTATTGGTTATTTAGATTTGTCCATAATTGTATATATATAAAAGAAAACTTTATTTTTGGTAAAAATAGGGAAATATATGAAATGTTTATTCATCATCCATAGTTTAATTTTTGTTTCCAAAATGAAACATTTAAAAGTGCATAATAACTCAAATAATGAATGTATTAAAATAGATTAAACTAAGGATAAGATTAAGATTAAGAAGACTCAATTTTATTTGAATGTTTTCTTATTTTAAGTTGAAATTAAGATCTTTTTACTAAAATAGATAAATTTAGTGCCAAAATTATAAGAATAGGTAATATTTTAAAAAATCATGAGAATAGATAAGTCATATAAAGGTAAGACAACTTTAAATGAAAAAGTCATATATTCTCCCACAATCTATTTATTATAATTAAAAGTCATTCACAACTTAAACTTGGAAATTGTTACGGAAGTGTTTTCAACCGAATCAGTTTTGTTTTCAAAATTTTCTATAAAATTTTCCTACTTTTGTATTTTTTATTTTAGAAAAACCTAATATCAAAGATGGGTTCTGGGAATGTTGAAAATCCTACGTCATTGCAGACGCAAAAAAGTCCAAGATTAAGACCTTTTAATACCCAACCCAAACTTCAACGAACCCACAACCGCATCCTCATCCACTTCAACCCACACTCATCATCACTCTCACTCACTCACAATGTTGCCACCTGCAGGAACCGTCGTGTTCAACACCGTCGGAAGGACCCAATACGGTTTCGACGTCTTCACCGTTGACCTTCACCACCACCTCCCTCCAGCCCACGCCGCCACAGACCACCGCCTCACTGATGGTCTTTCAATTAATTTTAATGGCCAATTCATCAGTTCCCAAAACAACGTCATCTTCGTCTCCGAACGAACTGGGTCGCCCCGTTTCTATGTTACCCGACCCGATAATAAACCCCAACCTCTGTTATTTCTCCCCAACGCCCTTTTCCTTGATCGCCCCATTTTTAGAAACGGAAAGCTCTACTTCGTTTCCACGCACGACCATCGCGATGACGTTTTTACCAGCTGGAGCGCCGTTTACTCCTCCGCCGTCGAGGAGGGCGCCATCGCCACAGTCACGAGACTCACCCCGATCGGCGAGGTGGACTACAGTCCCGCCGTGTCCCTCACTGGGAAATTCCTTGCTGTTGCATCTTACCGCTCTCGCCGGTGGCAGAGCAACGATTTCACCCAACTCCAAACGGAGATTGTCATTTTCCCCGAGGCCGACCCTGGAAGACGAGTCACAGTGAGCGAACGTGGGAGCTGGCCAACGTGGTCGGGAGATTCAACTATTTTCTTTCACAAAATCGCGGAAGATGGATGGTGGAGCATCTTCCGCGTCAATTTAACCGATTCAGACGATATATCTATATCAGAAAACTCGTACTCTCCGACTCGCGTGACGCCACCGGGGTTGCACTGTTTTACTCCGGCAGCTTTCCACGACGGGAAGCGAATAGCAGTCGCAACTCGCCGGAAAGAGACCGACTTCCGGCACGTCGAGATTTTCGATACCGAATCGCAAGTGTTCCAACGAATCACTGAAGATATAAATCCTACTTTCCACCACTACAACCCGTTCGTCTCGTTGGACTCTCGCCAACTCGGGTATCACCGATTCAGAGGCGAGTCAAGTCAGGGCGAGTCAAGCTACCCGCACCTCGATAAAGTTCTCTCTCCAGTTCACGATTTACAGTTACTCAGACTTAACGGTTCGTTTCCTAGCTTCTCCCCTGACGGCGATTTCATCGCTTTCAATCACAGCTTCGATGTTACGGGCGGAGTTAAAATCATTAGATCAAACGGTTCTAATCGCTGGACTTTACTCAAAGGGCGAACATGCTTTCACAACGCGTGGAGCCCAACGGAAAAGAACGTGATATACACCTCCATCGGTCCAATCTTCGAGTCCGTTTCCAAAACGGTTCAAATCGGTCGTATTGAATTCGACCCGGCTCATTTAACAAACGACCGTGAAGAGGTTCCGTTCAAACTAACGATGCTCACGAGAGAGGAGACAGGGAACAACGCGTTTCCCTCGTGCTCCCCTGACGGAAAGAGTGTGGTGTTCCGGTCAGGGAGGTCGGGGAACAAGAATTTGTACATAGTTGACAGCGTTGAGGGGGAGTTCAACGGCGAGTTACGGAGGTTGACGGAGGGGCCGTGGATCGATACGATGCCTTGCTGGTCACCGAAAGGGGATTGGATAGCGTTCTCGTCGAACAGGCATGAGCCGGAGAACAGTGAGGTGTTTGGGATTTATTTGGTGAGGCCAGATGGGAGTGGGTTGCGGAGGGTGGAGGTGGCGAAAGGGGTGGAGGGTGAGAGGGAGAGGTTGAATCACGTGTACTTCAGTGGCGACGGAGAGTGGCTGGTGTTCACAGCGAACTTGGGTGGCGTGACGGCGGAGCCGATTGGGTTGCCAAACCAGTTTCAGCCGTACGGGGATCTGTACGTGGTGAGGGTGGATGGGAGTGGGTTGAGGAGGCTGACGTGTAATGCCTATGAGAATGGAACGCCCACGTGGCACCATGCGGAGTTGGTTCTGAGTGGTGAAAGTGATGGTGATGATGAAGATTGGGATAAATTGAAGGGGGAGTTTGCAGAACCATTTTGGATAACGTGTGACCTTTGATTTCTTTGTGTTCACCACTGTCACTGTTGTACTGTATTGTAATGCTGATGTGTCATGTCATGCCAAATAAATTTGGATTTCTTTTTTAACGTGTCGCAATGAGGAATTTACCTGTATTCCTTGCTTTGAATTCAATATGCAAGATCATCTTCGAATGCCAATAACTTTTACATGAACAAACAACACAACCATTCGACCATATTGTATAAGTTGTATGAGGCTAAGGTACCTGTGACACAAGATTCTAACATCGTGTTGTGCATAACTCATGTTGTCGAGATTATAGAAATGTTGAGATTAAGTGTTGATGTTCCACGATGAGAAATGTTTGTGTAGGATTGAGAGACCCTCTTGTGACTTTTCTATTCTTCTGTTTTGTCTCTTTCATTTTCAGATTGATTCGTTAGTACAAAGTTTATGTTAGATGTGTGTTTAAAAAGTTTTTGTTTCCAATTGAATATTCAATGAATTATTTATCATAATTGAGTATTTTGTATCTGGTTTTTAGTTCTAACTTTATATTTATAAGTCATCTCATGAATCTTAAGACTAGTACACATTCAATAAAATAAAAATAAATTTATCTTTAAATTTGGTTAGTTACTCATAAATAACTTATTGTTTCGGTGGATATTTTATAGGATTGAGACACTAACCTCGATGTTGTGGCTTTACTGCTTTCCGATGCTTGAACTAGATTCTCTGATTATCTTCTTTCCGCTTGGGTCGCTCGATCGCCTACAATCTTGGCCGTTCAGTGATCTTCAAGCTTTGACCGCTCGGCCGCCTTCCCGATGGAGAGGAGGAGGTACCTGCAAAAGGCACTCTGACGCCCAAGTCAGACGTGTATTAAAGAGTCTCGGCTCTTGATTGAATATTTAGTGAAATGTTTTCACTATTTGAATATTTGAGAATATGAGTTGAATGTGAGTAGACTCTGAATGGAGAGTGATTAGAAGTACGTGATTGTTAGCCCTGACCTTGTATTTATTAGTTGTCTCATGAACCTTAAACTGGCATAAGCCCAATAAAATATAAACAGAATAAAATATAAACAGACTTACCTGAAAATCTGGTTAGTTGCTAAATATCTTTAAATATATATTCTTGATTATCTTTGATTTTAAATAGATATTCTTGATTATCCTTTGATTATTTTATCTTCTGCTTATCAATATCTTTAATAAGATATTCTTGATTATTATTTTATATCTTTAATAAGATATATTGTAATCGCTCGGCCCTGATATCATACTGTACATTATGCCCCCCAAGTCCGAGTTAAGCGTTCGACTTTAGTCGAAGTTAACTATAGGACTTATGAGTTCGAGGGAGGTTGTTCTCGTTGTCTTGTAAGGCCGGATGACCAAATACCTGAGGCCGAATGGCCAAATACCTGAACACTTGCAGTCATGGAAGGCTGAGCAGTTGAGGCCGAGTGGCCAAACACCTGTGAGGTCGAACAACTGTGTACCTGAACACCTGAGGCCAAATGGCTGAATGCTTGTGAGCGAGTGTTCATCGGGGGGATGCCTTTACCATTCGGTTGATAGTCCATGGGGGACTGTATTTGATTTATAGTCCATGGGGGACTGTCTTTCGTCCTGTAGGGCCGATTGGCCGAATACATATGGGGTTGAATAATTGAATACCTGTGAGGCCGAATGGCCGAGTACCTGTGAGGCCGAATGGTCGAGTACCTGTGAGGCCGAATGGCCGAGCACTTGTGAGGCCGAATGCATGGAAGGTCGAATAACAGACTGCATGTGAGGCCGAATGGTCAAATACATAGGAGGTCGAACGGCCGAATGCATGTGAGGCCGAATGCATGTGAGGCCGAATGGCCGAATTTGTGAAATAAAAGTGATAATAAAATCATAAGTATTTACCCCAACAAAAGAATTCAAATAACAAAAGTTTTGTGCCTTAAGAAATTGAAATAAGCATGATAGTAATGTTCAACTAAAGTAAATTTTGAGATTTGTCTCATTCCCTTGTTATGAAGAAATTTGTATCATATTTATTAGTCGATACGTCCTAGAACGGAGCGGTAAGGGCTATGACTGCGGCTACGACTTCGCCTGTGTTCGACCCTTTGATATGACCGGTTGGTTTCTCTACGTTGAGACTTTTCTCTGGTAGGACTCTTTGTTCGGGTCCTTTCTTCTACGAATTTCTGCAGATGGTCTCGTTGGATGAGCCTTTCTATCTCATCTTTCAGCGTAAGACATTCCTCTGTAGTATGTCCATGGTTCTGATGGAACCGGCATCTTTTTCCTTTCGTCAGCGTCCTTTGGAGAAGACTTTTTCCGAATTGTAAGAAGTTCAGTATTCAGAGCTTCCTCAAGAACTTTTACCCTGGGTGCGTTGAGGACAGTGTAATGATTATACCTGGGTGTTCGGGCGAAATCCTTATGAAACGTACCTCCATTTTTGTCACTACTGTTGAACAACTGTTTGCCCTCCTTTTGCTCCCGCTTGTAAAGACTTCTTGTTGCTTCTTTCTTTGTGAGATTCGCATATCCTTCATACGGATGAATTCAGCTACTCTTTCTTGAAGTTTTTCCATAGTTTTTGGTGGTCGTGCATACAATTTTTCGGCAAAATATCCTGGTCTTAGACATGAAGGTAAATTATTGATAATAAAAGAGTGATTTACCTCTTTAATTCGTCGTGCGGTTTCAGTATACCTTTTCATAAAGGCCTTCAAAGTTTCCCTTTCTCTTGTTTAGTATTTACCAATTCAACGGCTGTCAGCTCTTGTACACGGCTAGATGCATATTGCCTTCCAAAAAGGGTTTGTACGGTGGCAAAGCAATCCACTGTATTTGGAGGAAGAGTGTTGTACCACGACAATGCCTCTCCTTTGAGTGATAGTGAAAAGGCTCTGCACAGGACTAGGTCACTGTTGGAGTAAAATGCTATTGTATTGGCGAATGCTCTCATGTGATCATCTAGATCGGTTGAGCCATCATATTTGTCAAATGTGGGAGGAGCTTTCTCCAGCATGGTTGCCTGCATAATTGCTGTTGTGAAGGGTAGTAGATCGATCGGTCTTATAGTATGGAAAGGTATTGGCTCTCTTCCTCCTCGGTTGTCGTTTGGATTACCATTCGGATTAGTGTTGTCGTTGGTATTACCGTTCATGTTGGCATTACCATTGGCATTACCGTTCGGGTGGGTGTTACCATTGGTATTACCGTTCAGGTTGGCATTGCCATTGGTGTTACCGTTCGAGTTGTTGTTGCCGTTGGTATTACCGTTCAGGTTGGCATGACCATTGCCATTACCGTTCGGGTTGGTGTGGTGAGATTGCTCTTGGTCACGGCAGGTTCCACTGTTACCAGTATGATCTCGTTCGGCTGACGATGTCGAGTGTTGCTCAGATTGTACCCGTCGAGCCCGTTCGTTTCTTAGCATTGTGATCTCCTCTTCATGCTTTCGCTGCATCTCCTGCTGAACGCGCGTCTGTGCTTGCAGTTGCTCCTGCATGGCTCGGGCTTGAGCCTTCATCTGCTCTTGCATTTGTGCTATTAGCTCTCTGGTGGTCTGTTGTTCGTCCATGCTCCTCGTGGTCACCATTTAGGCTTCTTCTATCTGTTCTCGGCCCCACGGTGGGCGCCAAAATGTTTCGATGGATATTTTATGGGACCGAGATACTAACCTGGATGTCGTGGCTTTACTACTTTCTGATGCTTGAACTAGGTTCTCTGATTATCTTCTTTCCGCTTGGGCCGCTCGATCGCCTACAATCTTGGTCGTTCGGTGATCTTAAAGCTTTGACCGCTCGGCCGCCTTCCCGGTGGAGAGGGGGAGGTACCTGCAAAAGGCACTCTGACGCCCAAGTCAGGCGTGTATTGAAGAGCCTCGACTCTTGATTGAATATTTAGTGAAATATTTTCACTATTTGAGTATTTGAGAATATGAGTTGAATGTGAGTAGACTCTGAATGGAGAGTGATTAGAAGTACGTGGCTATTAGCCCTGACCTTATATTTATAAGTTGTCTAATAGACCTTAAACTGACATAAGCCCAATAAAATATAAACAGAATAAAATATAAACAGACTTACCTGAAAATCTGGTTAGTTGCTAAATATCTTTAAATAGATATTCTTGGTTATCTTTTGATTTTAAATAGATATTCTTGATTATCCTTTGATTATTTTATCTTCTGCTTATCAATATCTTTAATTAGATATTCTTGATTATTATTTTATATCTTTAATAAGATATATTGTAACCGCTCGGCCCTGTACACTTATTAATATTTTTAATCAAATATCTTTGATTAAACACTGGACTATTGATCTAATAACAATTTAAACGCTGATTCAATTATGGTTTAACATCAATAAAACTATTTGACATAATTGACCATTATTGCTATAGCGAATAAACCGAATAATCTTAATGTTAATAGTTCAGTCTAGACTATATACATACAACAAATATTGGAGATAATCAATTATTTATAAACAGAATTATTACGTTCAAAAGAAAGCAAAATGTATATATTCCTATAATAATTATCATGTAACTCTTTCCAACACAATAATCAAATTATCAAATTATGTTTTCAGTCTCTGTGTTGCATAAATTATTTAAAAGATGTGTCTATTATTGGTATGAGTGATTTTTACAGAGAGATTGGAAAGGTCTTTTTCCTTTTATAAATTTGAAAAAGCTCTATTAATCTCACCATCCTTGATTTTCATGGTTTAAATTAATACTTACACCACAAAAGAGTACGATTATAATGTCACTTAAAATTATAAATTTTAACGACTAAAAATGTCAAGTGAAATTTTAGATAATTAAAATAATTATCAAAGCTATATATGTAAAAAATAATTTATGATAGAAATATTTTAACTACTGATACTTTTTATTAGAAAATAATAAAAATTCTAGAAGTAAAAAACTACTATTAAATTATTCTTTAATCATCTTTTATCATATTGAAACAATTAATTTTTTTTATAAAATGTATTATATTTTATTATCATTTAACAACACTTATTAAAACTTTAGAACCGTAATAAATTATTTAAATTTATTTTACTTTTCAATTATTATTTTGTTTTCTAATTTTATAATAAATAATTAAATTATATATTTTATTTGAAATTATTTTTTCAAGATGATAAAAACAAAAATAAAATAAAAATTAAATGTTTTAAGTTTTGTGCTAAATAAACATAATCCCACTTTGTAATCAAATTCAATTTACAAGATAAACTATATAATAAAACAATAAATGGAGACAAGATAAACTATATAACAAAACAATAAATGATGACAAGGTTAGGGTGACTAATGTTGTACAAGGAAAACTTTATCAAGAGGAACAACAGTGTGTAGTTTTAAAGTGAGTGGCATTATTTGATAACTACCAATATGTAAAGTATATTCCTTTATACATATTCAAGAATGAAAATAATAAATACAGGGTACAAGAATCTAGGAAATCATGGAAAAATTAGAAATAGGCTATACTAGGAACTTTAAGTCTCTAAAAATAAAATTAAAAGTGAAGGTAATTTATTAATTGTAGTACCCTTGAACTTATCTGTTTGATGGCATACCCATTAGTTATGGTTAAACAATTTTAAGAAGAGTTAAAATCATATATGTGAAGGATGAGTCTAGATTTTTTTTTTTTTTTTCATCATAAAGCTTTTAAAGTAGGAATAAATTTGGGCTTTGTATTTTAGATCAAGTAGTTTAGGATTTATTTGGGCTTTGTATTATAGGTTAGGTAGTGTATGGTTTAATTAGGACATTGCATTTTGGACCAAGTAGTGTAGGGTTTTTAAACCACTTAAGTCAACAAAGGTCAAGGCCCAATGTTTACCCAGGTGTACATCCAAAATAGGTGTTGACCAAGTGGTCAAAGTTTTTAACCTAGGTTGGTAGATGAGAGTGTGAGACATCCCACCTATGTGAGTATAGCCATGTATCATGCCCTTATTGGAGAGGATTTCTCATAGTTAGTGGTCATATGTCACTCTAAGAATGGAGAATATTCTTCACAAGTGTTAATATCAACTACCTTAAGCTAAGTTGAGCCAAAACATGAAGAAATGCTATGGTGATGATGAAAGTGTGAAAACAATGGTGTAAATGGGAAAGATGCCCACGATTTTGGTGATTTAGTGATGGTGGGGTGGTGTTTGATGGTGCTCTTAAAGAGGTTAAGCCAACTCCTAGAGGAAGGTGGCTATAGGAGACTATATGAGATGCTCTAGCCTTGACTTTAAAGACTTCAGAGAGTAAGAGAATGGCTCGATATTTTGGCAGCATTTCATTACTAATCTCAAAGTGGGAATACAAGGGTGGTGACACCTTTATTTATAGGCTAAGGGTGTCTCCAAAATGTAGAAGCAAAACCCTAACAACACTACCTTGACCTAACTTGGAGAAAAAGGCAAAAATCCTCTCCAATAGGAGGAGGACTTGTAACCACTACCTATGGAGAATCCTTTCCATTCTTAGATTGACATGTGGGCACTAACTATGAGAAACCCTCTCCAATGTGAGCATGACACATGACCACTCTCACATGAGAGGTCTTATTCACTCTTGTCTGTTAGCAAAATCACGAAGCATAAAAGTTTGGATGATGCCCAAATCAAGTCTCAAGTGCTCACTTTGTAAGAAGACATTCATGAAGACTTGGTTTATGTGTTAAAGCTTTTGTAATGAGTAGTTTTATGTATAGGGCTTTATATGTTGTTGATTCCATGTAATTTATGCTTTAAAATTCAATGTGGAGTCAAAAAGCTCTACAATAATGATTAACTTCTTAAGATAATCGATTATCATATAGATGTTCATAAAGGTTGCTAAAATTCATTTTTAGCTCTAGAAAAATCGATTACCAGAGTATGATAATCGATTATCCATAATCAATTATGAATTACCATAATCAATTACCACGACTAGTTGCTGGAGATTTTAGGCATGCTTTTAGCCATTGTGCATTCATTAAATGCATAATTGATTATCATAAGTGGATAATCGATTATCACACGAAAAGCTGACAACGAATTTTTGGAGGTGTCCTTGAATGAGGTCTTTATAAAGATGTTTTAGACTTTCATTCTACCATACATTTGTTTGCTTAAGCTGTGAAAAGTGTGATCTATAGGGCTGGGCAAAAATAATTGTACTATACTGAATTATAGTTAACTGTATTATATTATACTTAAAATAAATTAATCTATTTTTACTAAAAATTAAATAACTTACTTTTGGTTCGATTTAAATAAACTAAACCTATTATACTTTTAGTACAGTTAACTGGTGTGAACTGTGTTTTTATTTTTTTAAGTTTTTTGAGGCCTTATTTCCACTTTTTCCCAATGAAAACCCTACGCATTTCAAGACCTCCTTAATCTGATCTTCTCAAACGAAAACCCTACACAGTTCAACACCTTATGTACAGTGTACCAGTGTGACCGATTTCGATCGGGAAGTGCCCTGCACAGTGTATCGGCGTGGTGTTGAGCATAGCAGCGGTGTTGCTTGGTGCTTGTAATCCAAAGATTGGGGCTAGGATCATTGCTTTGGTTGGTGGTCCCTGCACTGAAGGACCTGATTCGGTAAATGAATTTATGTTCTTTGTTGCTTTCAAATGGAGTCATTGGTGATAATAGATTTTATTACAAATGGGTCGAATGAATTTATGTTTTTGCGGGGGATTATGAAGTCTGCTCATTTTCATATTCTTCTGTTTGATGGACATTATTGTTTTGAAATTTGAATCAATAGGTTGGAGTAGCAAAAATCAAAGTTGCAGTTGAAAAAACTAGTGGCCTTGTTGTCCTGTCTGAAATTTTTGGTCATTCGGTCTTCAAGGACATTTTTAAGCGTGTTTGAAATCATCAATTAACTCCTTGGTTTTTGGGTTGTGTTTTCAAATATAATGAATGGTTTTGTTTGATCTCTTGAAAATGTATAGATTTGAGTTTTGTTAGTTTAGACATTATGTGTTATCACTACAGATATGTTTGGGGTTGTTGGAATCACGCTGTCCAGTTTCTTGGTAGCCGGGGCAGGAGCCTCTGGAGTGTCCTTGATTTCGGGGGGATATAGCTTGTACAAAATCAATGGTGTGAGAAGAAGACAAACAAGTGCGGGTAAACTAGCAGCCATAAACCAAGTGACCCAAGGGTTTGGAATTATCACCCCAAGCTCCTCTGCTAATTTTATACACAGTAGATTTTGAGTTGCAGTAGTTAGGAAAAGAGCACTAGAGTTACCAACAGACTGTCATAGGTCATAGTGGCAATGCACAAGTTAGGAAAATGGTTTTTGAATATCTAAAACTTCGACTGTGTGAATAAAATTTAAAACAGATGAATCATTTTATATTTAACCCTGTTTATATCTAAAATTTTGACCCTGTTTAGCTTGGTTACATTAGCAGTTTTGCTTTATCTAAACTCATGGACAACTATATAAAAGCTTTTCATTTGTTACTTCGAAGTTTTTTCTTTCAAAGTTTTGAATGTTGAAACCAATAGAAAAATGAAAACTGTATAAAAGAGCTTTTACTTTCCTTTATTTTCTTGGATGCAATGATGAAATGGATTAAAAAGGATTCATGTTGTAAATCCTGGTGTACCACTTTCATTTGGAGTCAAATTTATTCGATTAAGGTGAACCCTCAAATACGCTACATTCGTTTGAGCAACTTGTATGATGTAACACCACAATAGTAGGTCATTAGCACTGTTATAACTAGATTTAGATGTTAAAATTATAATAAAAGTTAGGTTTAAATGCTTATTTTGTCCCCATGTTAAGAGGTGAGTTTTTGTTTAATACCCGGATTTCAAAATGAATCTATTGAGTCCCAAAGTTGTAAAAATTGTATGGATCAAGTCCCTTCCGTTAAATTGGCAGTAACGATGTTAGTTACCAGCTTATGTGGCGAAAAAATCTGCCCTTTTTCTCTCTCTCATGTGCTTTTACTGCCATTCCACAACTTTCTCTCTCTTTCCAATATCTTTACGAAATACTTTTTTTTTCTCTCTCTTTTTTTCACCAAACTCATCCTCCACTTCCTCAAACTCTCTTATTTCCTTTCCAATCCACTGTGAATAATCAGCAAGTACATTCATCGTGGCTCATCTAACAACAAAACCTTCAATTCAAAAATACCAAATTAAACCAACATCACAACAAATTCAAAAATTCCTCAAACTCTCTTATGAAGCCCGTAGAACAAAGGCCCCATTGTCGTCGTAACCCACCCACACACCACTACTATTTGAATCAACTACGCCGCCAGCAACTTCCCGCTGCTGCCCATCAACACCCCACACGGCCTTCCAATTCCATAAATCTCTTCCACGTACTCCCTCTTCGCGAACAACCCCCTGAACAACAACCCCAGGTGCCACACCTGCCGTGATGCTGCACCGCCTCCAACGGGTCATCGTACTCCACTTTCGCTACCAGCTTGTTAAACCCAATCAAAACCCAGGCGGCCATAAACCCACACACTATCGCGGCCCACGGCTCCACAACCGCACAACATGAGGTGATGGCAGCGAACCCGCCAAGTAGTCCCTCAACTGTGGACTCCCCATCACCTTCTGCACAATGTAGTGCACATTGTTCATCACAAACAGATGAGCCAGAGAAGCGTCCTTGTAGTGCTTACTCTTCCCAGCGCCTGATTTTATTAATTCTCGAGCTGGTCCCACTAGAAGCGTTGCACGTCGTTGATGCTGAGCTTCTCGATACCGAGCTTGCGGAAGCTAGCGTCAACGGAGGGAATTGGGTGTGCCCATGGCTGAAAAGCTTGAGTTTGCATCGCTTGTGAAGAGAAATGGAGTATTGGGATTGATGGGTGTAACTTGCGAAGGAAGTGGTTGCATTTGGGGGCTGAGCGAAGGGGACAAATGGTGCTTGGTTCCAGCATGGTGGCTTGCAGAAGGGTTGGCTGGGAATGGGTATTGGGTAGAGAAAAAGAGAGAGAAAAAGATGGCAGCAACGACAGAGGAAAGAGAAAATATTGCAGTTAGGTCAGCACGAAGTTAACTCTGTTTATGTTAATTTAACGGAAGGGACTTCATTTATACAATTTTTGAAAACTTTGGGACTCAATAGATTCATTTTTAAAACTGGGTATTAAAAAAAAATTCACCTCTTAACATGGGGACGAAGTAAGTATTTAAAGCTAAAAGTTAATACTATTATTTAAGCAAGTGTAAATTAATTGTTGCAGATTTCCTTTATGAGTGATCTCAAATTAGAATGTTGAAATACAGTTGTGCTAAACCCTATTTAAAAAAAATTATTAATTAAAAAAATTAAAAAAAAGTCTCAATTGCTCATAAGCACCATCAAGGTTGATTTTATGAGTACAATATAACACTTACTCAATTGATCATTACATATTACATTGAATGTGACGCCAGTGTCAGACATTTTCTTCACTTGCAATTGATTTTTTTTTCTTCTGAATCTGTAAGTACCACCCTCTTTTATATTGATTATTTTGTTTCTATCTATGAATTTTAAGTCACCCCTTCATTATTCTCTTAATGGGTGGGAAAAGTCCTTTTTATTTGTGCATTAAATTAGTCATGGTGTTTTTTTTAAATTATTATTTTTTAAATAAATTTTATTTGTGTTTGCATGCAGTGGTGCTGTTGATCAGGAACCGTAATGCTAATCAGTGGGAAGAGACAATTTCAGGGTGTTCTTAAAGGTGCAGAAAAGTATGTTAAGATAAATGTTAAGGGTGTTGAGGCCAATTTTCATGTGTCTTGACAACTCAGGGGAGACTTATTTCTTGAAGGAGGTGGATTATGATAAAGTGATTGATTCAATCAAGGTTGTTCATGATTCAATTGACAAAAATAATGGCTACTACAAAAATACATGAAATTACCGACGACCGAAATCTGTCGAAAATGACCAATATCCGTCTATAATGGCATTTTTTCGACGGATTACCGACGGTCATAACTCCGTCGGTAATAACGTTGTCGGTAATATTTATCGGCGGACTATTATGACTGTCGGTAATTACCGAAGGAAAAATTTGTCGGTAATTGTCACATATTCCGTCGGTAATTACCAAAGGAAATATCCGTCGGTAAATATGTCGATCTGGTTCATCTTCTTCCTCTTTCCCCTTCTTCTTTTTACTCAGATTTCAATTTTTTTTTTATCAAACTTTCTTCATTCCTAAACCAAAACAACAATCCAATTCATTCCAAAACCAAAATCAAAGATTAAACTTATGTTCTCCAATTGTTTTAGAAACCCTAAAATTGGGAAAAATCCCTAATTAGTTTTTAACATATTTTCTTCATTTTAAATAGCACAACATGTGGCCACCCATGGTAGCGGTGGTGCGGCAGCAGTGATGGGCAGCAATGGCGTTCTCTAATGGCGGCGGTGACCCTCTCCAACAACAATTGTGGTGCTCTCCAACGACAGGGTGATGCTCTCCAACGGCAGCAGTAGCAGTGTAGAAAGATGGTTGCACGAGAGAGAAAAATGGTTGTAGAGAAGGTGAGAAATGCTTTTGAGATGAGAGTAAAGAAAAAATGAAGAAACTCATTTGTGAGAGAGTAAAATATAGTCTTCTTCGCATAAAGAGGGGGAAAAATGGGCGGGAATTTAGTTGCTCATTTTACCGACGGATTTATCGATGGAATATATCCTTCGATAATTACCGAAAGATTTCCTGACGAATGTTGTCCGTCGGTAACTGTAAGATGAATTACCAATGGATCTACCGAATGATTATGGCCGACACTAATTACCGAAGGATTTACCGACGGATTTTGTTCGCCGGTAACTGTAAGATACATTACCGACGGATTTACCGAAGGATTTTGGCCGTCGGTAATGACCGAAGGATAATGTTCGCCGATAATTACATTTTTACATCCGTCGATAATGCATAATTTACCGACGGAAATAATTTAGTCAGTAAAATTTTGTCGGTAATTCCATGTATTTTTGTAGTAGCATATCGGATTCTGGGGTTCTGAAGTTGAAAGAGTAGTGTGATTCCTCAGTTGTGCATGTGCCTCAAATTCAAGGTTTAGAATCTGATGTTGATAGGATATTTTACGAATTCCCAGATGATCGATCTTCTTTAGAAGATTCAGTTGAGTTGTCAGAATACGACTCTAATTCATTCGGGAGCCTAGAGGGAGACAATTGTTGAACTAGTTTACTGCATGCATTATAAGTAAACTAAAAATTAGTTTACAGAACTGTACTATACTATGAGTGAACTAAAACTAGTTCAGTTCAGTTTGCCCGAACTATTTTTTAGTTCAGTTCAATTCAAGCGAACTGTTTTATGGTTAACTACAAATTTTTATAGTATAGTGCAGTGCAATATACTTTGCCCACCCCTAGTGATCTAGGGTTTGTGTAACTCTTGTGCTTTGGCTTTAAGAACTTGGTGTTGGCAAAAACGAGAACTTTCACTGTGTGATTGAGTGTTGATGTTCTTGCTAAATGAAGTTTGTCATCCTTTGTGAAGATTCAAAGGAAGTGTTCATCATTTGTGAAACATTTGGAGGAAGTGTTCATCCTTTGTGGCCTTTAGGAGAAGTAAGTTTCATCTCTTGTAGTAACAAAAGGGGTGTTTCTAAACCCTTAAGCTTGTCTTTTTGTGTGATTGTAATAGTTTATTGGTTTTGTGATAGTGGAATGTTAATCTCTGTTTGGGATTAGTAACTAAACGTAGGATCCTTGTGATCTGAACCAATATAAAATTGTTTGTGCAATTTTCTCTCTTTCCTTACTCTTTATAATTGTTTTAATTATCTACTAAGTAAGTGTTATTTAAGAGAAAATTATAAAAGGCCTTGCAAGACAAAACCAATTCACCCCGCTTTTGGTTTATTTGTTCACACTAAACATTTCGTTGCACTGCTCTAACATTGTCCACCAAGCTAGGTTAAAACTTTGACCACATGGTCAACTTAAGCTCATGGACATCCACTTTAGGTCAACATTGGGCATTGACCTTTGTTTACCCAAGTGGTCTAAAAACCCTACACTACTTGGCCCAAAATACATGATCTAATTTAAATCCTACACTACTTGGCCCATAATACAAAGTCCAAATAAATCATAGACTACTTGGCGCAAAATACAAGGTCCAACTTATTCCTACTCTACTAAAAGCAACATGGTATCGTTTAGCCTATGTAAGGCTTTTACTCAAAATGCCTCTTTAAGTTATCTCTTTTTCGTTCAAAATTGTGTTTAGCAAGGTGTCTTTCAACACAAGTTTTTGGATCATCGTTTAAGACTTTTAGTGTACCTTCCAAAAACATGTTTTGACACTTTTATCTATCAAGACATATTGAGAGTTTGTTTGATCATCACTTAACAATGTATAACACAAGTGCATTCAGCAAAACTCTCATTTACACATTTAATAGGGAAATCGTTTAATAGTGTGTTTGTTCATGTATTGGTGTGTTTACTAAAGCTTTTTTCAGGTATTTAAATTTAACAAATCCTTTTTCATAAACTGTCATATGCTCATTTCATTTATTCTTGTTTGTTAAACTTCAAAACATATGAGGATGTTTAGATAGTTCAGTCTTATAGACGATCTTGTCTTAACAACCTTGCTACTTTAGAAGAAGATTGATGAGTGCATATTTATACCCTCATTTAGCCTTTAATATTGGATTCTTAATGTGTTTTTTTACTTTAATATTTTAATTAGGATTTGTTATAATTGGGTTTATTTAGCATGAGATACAAAAACATGTTAAAAATAGCTTTTTAGCTGCATAAATGTTCTTTGGATATTTTGAGGTGTGTTAGTGCACTTGCAGCTAAGTTGTGCTCATAAAGGTATGGAAATAAATTGGTTAAAATTTCATGACACCTTAAAGATAATTGATAATTGATAAATGTTTATGATTAAAGATAATTTGGAGAAAATATATCTTAAGATATTTTATTTGATATTGTTAAATAATTACCTTATTTAACTATATCAATAATGGGAGGAAATTACATCACCATAAAGAAAATAATGGGAGGGGATTACATTATCATAAAGAAGATTACAACAACAGAAAAGCTTGAAACAAAGCCTAATCCAATTTCTATATAAAGAAACTTAGGAAAACACATTAAGGGAGATTAGGAACGCTTTGGGGGTTCAAATTTCATCCTCCCCCTCTTCTCTCATATTCTCCACCCTCTCTTCTTATATTTTCATGTTATTTTTACATTCCTTGGAATGTTAAGCCTCTAGGATTGATTTTGCTGTAATTTCTTAATTGGATTATGAGGTTAGATGAATAAATTTGTTTGTTTTTTTTATTCTTGTTGTGATTTATTTTTATCTATGTCTTTTGTTTCTTAATCAAGTAAAAGTAATGTTTTTTTAAATTATATCAAGTAATCATGGTGTTAAATCTACATAACATATCAATCATGAGTCTAAGGGTTTTTAATTTTAATTGAGAATTTACTATGATTAAATTTAGAAACTTTCATGTGATTGAATGAGTTATTGCCAATAATTGAGAATGTACTTTGATTAGTGGTAAAAACTTTAACAAGAATTAATCAAGAATGTACTTTGGTTAATTAGCTTTTTACTTGATATAAGAGGTAAAAGAATAAACATGATTATGAATTGTAATATTTAATTGAGATTGTCACTAGTGGAAAAACGCTGTTTAACGTCGGTTATTTTGGGCTTTTAACGTCTACTAAACAACCAACGTCATTGTCGGTGACGTCAATGGGACGTCGGACATGAATATAACCGACGTCTATAATGACGTCAGTCAATGCCATGTCTGACGTCACTAAACGTCAGAACTGGACGTCTAAAGACATTATATAGACGTCGGTCTGAGCAATAACCGACGTTGAAGAGGCACTAAAGACTTCGAAAATGACACTGACAGACGTCTAAAAGGTACTATAAACGTCGATGTATACATTAACCGACGTCTAATACAGTGGTTGTGTTTTAGTGCAGTTTTGTTCTCGTCTTTGGATAGCCTAGTAGCACAATCTCCTTTTGCTAGTTTCCCCCGAAAAAAAGCTTGCGTCTTTTGAATTTCTTATGGCATTTCAACCCAAAACCGAACCTGGGTTGTTGCTTAGTTCCATTTTCATCCACAAGAGGGAAAAATCACGGTGAAACGATAACTAGGCAACGACCCAGGGTCGTTTTTGGGTTGAAACGACCAAAAGAAATTCACAAGACGCCGTTTTTTTCTGGGAGGTAGCTAGCAAATGGAGAATGTGTTACTACGTTACCCCAAGAAAGGAACAAAACTACACTAAAACACAACACCAAGAAAGAAAATTTTAATCAGTTGAACCAGAAGATAATCGATGAAAGACTAAACAAAGTTTAAAAGGTAAGCACAATGCTGGAAGAGAGAAAAAGAAGAGGAGGAAGACGATAAAGATATCAGAAACAATAATGCAATGCCGCAAGTGAGAAACAAGAGAAAAAAGAGAAGAGAGGAAGACGATATCAGAAACTGAATGCCGTGAAGAGTCTGCGGTTTATTTAAAATGAAATTGAGCGTCGATTGCTTGCGAAACTGACGTCTATAGTAATCTAGACGTCGGTTGTCTAACTAATTCGACGACCAAGTTAACATTTAAACTGACTTTTTGAATGCCCTTTAGACGTCGGTTGTGAAGGGGCACCGACGTCTAGGGCGCTGAACCAATTGACGTTTCACTTCCTGTCAGGGACGTAGACGACAGTTGTGAAGGGGCGCCGATGTCTATAATAATATAGACGTCGATTTTCTGCGGTCGGACGTGGAAGTGCCTCGGAGTTTGATGCACATAATTAATTACAGGCACATAGACGTCGCACACCCAGAAATGCGACGTCTATTTTGCAAAAAAAATTTGTCTTCCCGCCTTCCGGACAAGCCATAGACGTCGGTTTTTGACAACCTGACGTCTAATAGCCTGGGATCAGGTGACCAGCATTAACTGCACCCAAGTAGACGTCGGCCCCCCATCACAACCGACATCAAATGCGCAAGAGAAGTCTGTCTTCTCGCCTACCTCATTACATTGGACGTCGGCTTACGGCAGAGCTGACGTGTACTGCTTAATAGACGTCGTATTACCTTGAAACCGACGTCTAGGTTACCATCTTATTTACGGTAATGCCACCGGTCATCATATGACGTCGGTGGAGCTCTAACAGACGTCTATGAGCTGACATTAAACAGTGTTTTTCCACTAGTGTGTACTTATGTTAAATTTACAATGATTAATCTACAAAGTTTTTACTTTTAATTGAGAATGTACTTTGGTTAAAAGTGAGAATGCCAACAAATTAATTGAGAATTTATATTGATTAATTTGAAAATCTAATATAATAATTAATTGAACAATAATCTTTAGATAACTAATTAGTAATCCTACTTTGGAAAAGCAGTGAAATTAACCTATTTTCTTTATCATTGTTTTTATCTTTTTAAATCTTTTAATAAATTTATTTCTTTCTATCTTTTGTTATTTTGTTCTTTAATTTGTTATTGATCTTTATCTTCTTTATTGTTTTTGTTTTACTAACTTTTTTGGATAGTTTTTACAAGAACTAATTTGTTAAGAATCAATTATGTGTTTGTTGGGAGAAGATTTAAGGTTGAATTTATCATTTCAATTTTGTTGGTTATTATCATAGCAATATTGAAGTTGTTATAGTTTAGTAGTATTAATTTGATCACGTTAATGACAACCTTATCACCATAATTGTCTAGGGATACCAAGAGTGGTGAGAATACTCAGTTGTAATCTCGTTGAAGATTATAATGGAACCCTTTAAGGTTAGAGGAGACATGACGTAACTTAGTTGGAGCAAACCTGTATAAAAATATATGTACACTTACTGTTTTATTTTCTCTCAACGCTTCTCTTATAAAACCCTACAGTTTCATTTTCGTTTCAGATATAAGAGCTTCCTATATTAAATGACTATTCATTAGAGGAAGTTTCATTAAAACACTACAACAAATATTTTGAATAGCACTTGAAAGAAATTTACTGTTTAAACTAATTGCAAGGTTGAGTGTTTGACAACTTACATAAAAATCTTTATACTTGACGATAGTGCTATATAAGACAGGTTGCACAATTTTTTCCATTAATAATATTTAACCTCCCTTTTAGTGTTTTTCAGATACTTCACCTTCGACCTTGTCAATAATGACCTCTTTAAGATAATTGATTGCTTACAACATCCTACACCTTAACTATTGTATGCCAGGTATTACCTTTTAAAGGTTGGAAGTCGATTATCGGATATCGACTACCTTATACCCAGTAAAGGTTGGAAGTTGACTACTGGATGTCGGTTACCTTGTACCAAGTATAGGTTGCATGTCGACTATTGGATACCGACTACCTTATACCTAGTAAAGGTTGGAAGTTGACTACCAGATGTTGACTACAATGTACTAGTAGAGGTTTCATGTCGATTATCGGATACCAGCTACATTGTACCCAACAAAGGTTGAAAGATGATTACCATATGTCAGCTACCTTGTAAAGGTTATGGCTACCTATTGAAGACCAATGATTGTTTGTCAAGGGTCAGTATCTGTCTCCAAAAGAGTAAGTACAATACGCTACATGCGAGTGTCAAGTGCAAGATGCTAAGTACCAAGTACTCCTAACCAAAGACCAAACATCATTTGTTGATGGATGTGAGCCTTCAATCATGGATTAAGTGTTACTCACTGGAACTTGGTGTCGTTTATCAACATCCAATTGTATATGCCGAAAACATTGACAAATCACATAACTTAGCCAAAAAATTACACATCACCACAAGTAAAATAATCATTGGATAACGGACCAATGAGTCTATATCCATACCCATTAAGATAAAAGCTCGTAATTATTAAAATATTTCTATAAATATCCGTTAAGATAAAACTCAAAATTTAAAATATTTAAATTTTGACTTTTACTTTTCACATTAATTATATTTTAACCATTTTTTTACTCTTCAGTATTGAGTTGAGTATACGTAAGTAATTCAAGAAATGAAAGACTCAAACATTTAAAAAAAAAAAGGAAAACAAAAAATCAAAATGTCAATGTGACTTGGATTTCGACGTCTATGAACTGTGGTTACTTCTGAATTTGAGAGTTCCATATTGATGCTCGTGCTTTAGCATAATTCTTCCTTCTAAGCTTCGACCATTTTCTGCTTCGCACGCATTCTTGATGCAGTTCGTTCATCGTGAATAAGTTTTCCTGTCAAAAAATCAAACTTGAAAAACAAAACAATTAAATGTATATAACTAAAAAATTGTAGCAGCTAAAGAAACTATCAGAAATAAAAATATTTGTAGCAATTTATTGTAACCGCTAATAAAAAATGGCTACTAAAAAATACTTTTTTATTTCTTATGTGATGCTTCTTTTGATTTCGAAAAGAGAATTGATCAAAATTGTAGAATATCCATGAAACCTACCTATAGAACTCATTTAATTTGCAGGTTTAATTGTCAGACTAAAAAAATCTACAATTTGAAGGGTTCTAAATTTCAAGACCTGTGTATGTACTTTGACTGAGGAACCCTAACCAAGATACCCACCAACTATGTGTATTCTTGGAACATTCTTAAAATAAGAAGGATGAAGATTACTTTGAAGAAGAATTCACAAATTGAATTCAGGAATCATAATGGGATACCCATTGACAATTTCATGTTTAAGAATTTCAAATAATCTTCCTTTGTGTAGGACTCAGATTCGGATGGATACGTGAAAATTGAATTCGGACGAATTCACTTATCAATACGTTTTTCTAAAATTAAAAATTAAAATAAAAAATAATATAAAAGATTAATTTTATGTATTATATATTATTTAAATGATACAAATATATAATATGACAATGACTTAAATTATTAATACTTAGAAATTAAATTCTAATTATTAGTACTAATATTTTGGGAGAGAATAATACAAAAAATGGAAGTGTGGGTTATAGTATGAATTAATAATATCAAAACTTGATTGTTGTTATCTTCCATGGGAGAACCAAATTGCAGTGCAGTCCAAATTAATCGATTAGCTTCTTTTCCTAACACTGATTCTGACAAAAATCAAATTGTCTCTAAGCTCGTGGAGTTAGACTATAACTAATTATATTTAGATATAATAATTATGTTTAGGTTTTGCAGCACATAATTATTTGGAGTTTGAATAATACATGATAACAAGAATCTATCTGAAATAATATGAACATTCCGAAACTACTTTACAACATGCTCATGATTTATTTTCTTCTGGGGTGCCTTGCTTTTGGAATTGTAAATTTATTTTCCCTAATTTAGACAATTTTACTATTTTTTTTATTAAACATTGTATGTAGAAAAAATTGAAGCACGTGAATCGACAGTATCATCGGCTCAATCAAAAGAAATATTCACTTGAGATTTATTGGTTCATGTTTTAGGAATTATTGTGGTATTCACAGTTTAGGTTTGGATCTTTGTCCATTTAAAGTTTTCATAGTTAATGCTCGTTGTTATAATGGATCATTCTTAGTTTCGTTGAATTAAAAACTCAGGTTAATGAATATTTTATATATATTTACTTGGTTCCCTTTATGATTAACTTGTTATGTATCATTTTTCTTATCTTTTAAATAATTTTTTCTATTATAAATATCTTCATTGACATCACAAGTGAATGAAAAGAAGATGATAATGACATTTATGTTGCAAAATTATCAAGGTCAATTGTCTTCACAGTTTGTCATATTTTAACTATCACCGATAATAATTACTAAATTTATTTATTCGATTTTATTTTAAAATATATTACCAACTAAATATTATGTTATATTATAGGTATCTGATCAAGGAAGCGTACCAAACGATCAATATAACAAAAAAAAAGAAAATTAGACATTATTATTAAACATCTTTCTCTTTAATTTTTAGTATTGAATAATCTTTTTCTTTTATATATAATAATATTCAATTTTAGTTTCATATTATTTGATTGTTTGTAGTGACGAATTTCAAAACCCCGATTAGTTTTCACAATTTTTAAAACCTCGATTAATTTTGACTGTTTATTAAAACCTTTACAAATGACAGTGCTTTCCAAAAAAACTCTACAAATAGTGTCAGTTTGAATAAAAACCCAGCAAATATTGGAGACTTCCTCAAAACCTCGAGAAATTGAGGCGATTAGTCAAAAAATCGCCAATAATTACTTACTGATATAGTTTTTTCCGACGATTTTTGTAATCACAAATGTATTTTCCATGGTTTTAATTACCGATAATATTAAAAATAACCCATGATAAAATTACATATTTTTATAATGTGATAATAATTTCAAAAGGAAAAGTTTCTTATACAATCTCTTCGTCACTAACAAAAATAAATGAAAAGAAATTATTTTGATGAAGGAAATAAATTTGAAAAGATTTATAAAAAAAATGAGAGAAGATATTAAATGCGAAGATTTGCAACCTCACTCCTTGAATTAACAATAATCCATTATTTTTATTATTTACCTAAAAACACAAGAATTTATAACATATTACTGTTAACTTTGGTAACATGAACTTAAATAAATATCAAATATATAATATATTAATTAATGTTGGTTTAATCTAATTTAAATAAACGATCAAATAAATAAAATTACAATAACTTAAATAAATGTAAATATTAATAACTTAAATAAATTATTAATGTCGATAATAATCTTATTTATTTTTAAACTTATATTAGATAATTAATGTTAATTAAACTAACAATAACACAAATACTTTTATTTATTTTAAAAAATTAAAAAAAAGTTACTATTAATTCTTTTTTTACTAAAGTTACATTATAAAAATATATAAAATTACTGACTGAATTTTTATCGGTGAAAACAAATTCGTCGATAAATCTGTCAGTAATGCATGTTTCATTTATCGACGAAAAAAATCATCGATAAATCACTCGATAATGTATATTTTATTTATGACAAAAAATTCATTGGTAAATCTATCAGTAAAAGAAGGAAGAAATTTTTCCCCTAAATCTTATGTCCAACATTATCTCTTCATCTCCATTTTGTTCAAAAAAACATGAGCTCTTTATCTCCATTTTCTCATGGTCACAACACCTAGGATCTCCATTTTCATCTCCAAAAACAGAACCATTGGCAACAACTCCAAACCATGGCACAACCAGCAACATCTCATTGGATCTCTTCTCACAGCTACAACTTGCAACACCTCAACCACCAACAACGATGCAGATCAAACCTCTAACCGACGCTGATAGCTTTTATGTTAGCACTCAACGGAGATCGCGAGTAGATAACACATTATGCAATCACCAAAGAGCTTCCATTGCGCCACCAACACAAATGCAGATCCACGAACTTCATCATAGTTCAAGCAACACACACCTTATCTCCATCACTAGAACTTGTTTGCATATCACAGAACCAACAACTCATATGTCAGCTCGCACGTCTGAAATAAATTTACGTCATTAAACTGAAAATTCAAAAATCAGGTAATGAATGACAATAGGGGTAGGCGAATTTGACTTTGTTGGTTTGGAAAAGCACAAATAAAAAAATTGAAACCCTACAAAGGAGTACATGAGAAAGAAAGAAAAATCAGATCACGATATTTACTACGAATTTTTCTATATTTACCAACAAATATTTTTCGTCGATAATTATCAACGATGTAAAATTTCATCAATAAATATTACTGACTAAATTATTACCTATGAATTTAGATCTGTAGGTAATTTGTTAGAAAAACTATTATTGACAATTTTTTTATATTTTTGATTGTAAGTAATATTTTTTTTAATGTTAGTGTAATATTATAATTAACTAATCCGGGGAGTATAAAATTAACTGACATATACGTTTTACATATTATGAAATTAAATTTAAAATTAAATGTATATGGTTTTTTAGTTTAGAATAATAACAATTTGTGTCCCAGAGACAACTTAACCAACTTGAATAACATATTTGGATAAATACTATCATTTGAAAACTAATTTGACATTTTTCGTAATGCTATCGCATAACATGGACAACACTTGGAAGCCATATTGATATCATTCACTTGTAGAATGTCTTTTATTGAAAGTTTATTATTTAATAATTTCCAAATGATAATAGATTTTGAAGATGGACATAAACATCCCATATTATATTGTCTCACATTAAGACAAATTCAGACTCAATTATTAAGAAATGAACATTAAATTTAACCAATTTCACAAAATTAGTTTAATAGGATAAATTTTATATCAACATAATTTATTATAATTTAGCCATAATTTTAGATAATATGAAATCTGCAAAATATACTTTTTCTCGTTGATGTTTAAACATAATATTATATATTTGTGAATGGTTTATGTGGAGTGTGATAATGATAATATATAATAGTCTCAATAAATCTTGTTATAATAAATTTATAACATGATTTTGATATCATTTTAAAAAAATAAATTTTAAATTTTAATTCAATATTACAAAATTAATTTAATTTTACTTATGATTAAATGATAAAAAATCATATTAATATCTTTTATCATTCATGTTTAAAAGTTTTACATTAATTGAAGTAAATTGAAGCTTATAATATTTTTAATTCATTGAGATACTTTGGAAAAAAAAAAGCGTGACAAAATTTTAAATATTATAATTGCCTCAAATGGTGGTTAATAAAAATGTTCTTAGAACATTTCTGTTGTCCATGATTATAAGATTAAGATGCGTTTTACAATATTATCAATTGACAATAAATATGAACCATTAACTTAATTCTTAAGATCCTTGGAGAAAAAGTAATCATGATATTTGAATGAAAAAGGATCTCCAAAAAATAATTAAATTAAAACTTATATTAAGACAATAAATTCTATTAAATTTCACATGAGATTTGAAATTAAAATAAATTTCACAACAATAAACAAGAACCACTAAATGAGTTATTAAGATCCTTGAAAGAAAAGTAGTCATGAGATTTGAGAAATGAAATAGCATACCCAGGGTCTCCAGAAATTCTCTTACACTACTTAATTTTTAATTTATTTTAATAAAAAGGATAATTTATTTTCTCTTACCAAAATTTTTAGTTTTGAAAGGATATATGGATCTACATTAATTACTTTCCAATAAACTTTAATAAATATAAGAAATATTTCACTGACCAAAGTATGAAGTTGTTAAAAAATATAGGTGGCGTTCTACCAATGATATTATGGCATAACGTTGACATGAGGTTTGAAGAATTTGACGTTTTCCTGTTTCATCAATCATTGCATGAGTTTTCGTTGGCGCCAAGATAAGTTAGTTTAGCCTTTGAAAACTTTCACAGTCAAATATGTTAATAAATAAATAAGACATAAAAATTATTTAAACTAAAATTTGATAGATCTCATGTTAAGATAATCTCATACTTAGTTATTTAAAACAATAACCTCATTCCCAACAATCTCCCCCTCAAGGGTGAGTCCCTTCCCTTCCACATTACTCTTTCATACCGCCGTTCATCTTAACGGGACACGCTTACCTAGAAGCTATCAAGGAGGAGGTTCACCGGGGATATACAAACACCAATGAGATTTGAGCCCAACCATATAAAGGATTGACACCACTCTCTATCCAAAACCTTAAGGCAATGGGTTAACGGGTCTTTCATCTTTATATAGTGTTCTATTTTCTCATTTTTATCCAATGTGAGACTTGGACTCGCACTTGCATTCCCAACAGTTTGTTCAATTTGATAGAAAGCTTTTTTTTGTTTCAATTTTAAAAAAATAAAGACTCAATTATAATATTTTAGACGAAAATAAAACTTACCGAAATATTAAACCTATATTTTTAAATATTCTTATTATAATATATGTGACTTTCTCATTTCTATTAGATTATTTTCAAGTTTCAAATACAAAAAACATTATCTCATGACTGATAATTAATGTTAAATGTTTCTGTTTTTCTGTAAAGTGAGTCGTTCAACAAGGATGTCCAATGCTTCCTTCATCCACCAATGGTGACAAACTTCTCGAGCTTCATCAACACACATCTGCATAAACGATCATAACAAAAACAGAATTAGTAAAAAAAAATTAATTGTAATTTAAACAATCATTAATATTGTACGTTTAATTTTTCCAAGGTGCAATCTTAATTATGTTTCAATCATTGTTCACGAATTTTTTAATATGATGACACCACTTAATTTTGATTGGTATGTCTAATTATCATATGCATGCTTTTTTTTTAATAAGAGAGTGCTTTATTATTAAAAAAATTTAATGACATAACATAGTTATTATAGTATTACAGTGATCAATTTATTTATAAACTAAAAATTATTGATAATTAAAATAATTTTTAAATTTATTTTCAAATTAGTCATTATAATGAATTAGTTTCGAAATTGATATTAAAATTAACTATCATAATGTTTTAATTATTTAATAAATTAGTTTTTAAATTAATACTATTAAAGACTAATTTAAAAATAAATTATTTTAAGTTTTAATACTTAATATTAGTAACTAATTTAAGTATCATAATTCACTGTAGTAGTGATAAATTTAAAAAAACTAGATTTTCGTGTATATATTTAATAAGCTATATATAATACACATTTTAGAAAGTGACTCATTCTCCAAGAAAATAAATTAACATATTAGAAAAAGATGCAACTATATGATGAGTGTATTAAACTAAGTGTTTAACTATTACATATATATATATTCTTTGAAAATGAATGGACCAATTCAATAACATAATATTTAATAATAACTGTTGGACATACCCATGTTCTTCTTCTGAGATCCTTTTCAGGCCACAAGTCAAGTTCTTCTTTGACTAACAAAGGAAACATGTGACCTTCATAGTATGTTCCATGTCTTTTGCTAATGAAGCTCCATTGACCCAATTCATGCTGCCATGTGAAATCAAATCAAATTTTCAGTGAAGAAACTAATTTCACTTTTTTTTAAAAAATTAAAACTATTTTTTTGAAAGAATTTTCGTAAATTAAATTATGAAAAAAAATATTTAAATATCTCTAGTACATTCAAAAGTACCTCAACTATTCCAGTAACTCCTGCTTCTTCTAAGGACTCCCTGTAAGCTGCTTCTTCTATAGATTCATCGAGTTCCCATCCTCCCTAAAATGCACAAATAACACATGTTAATTAATATTACTATGCTTGAATTAATTAAGATGAGGCAAAAAAATAAAAATCAATTATAGTACACACCAATTTTATTCATGCATGTGAAGAAATAAAAAACTTCAACTTTTAAAGTAACAAATCCTTTTCTCATAAGTGTATGCTTAGAATTTGAAAATATATGCATTATAATTTCAAAAAAAAATGAAAATAAAAACATGTTTTCAACTTTTATCTAAATCATCATCATAATCTTTCTTCAACTTCTTACAAAAAATATCACTTGTCAATTTAATATTTTTTGAAAAAAATCATTAGTATGAACTCAACTCTTAAGCAGTATGAAATATTAGAAGTAACAAGATATAATCTTAAACGATTAAATTGTTTTTTTTTTTCTGTTCAGATGTTATGTTTGGTTTCTGAAATATTCAGTCTAATAATATAGATGTCCAAGAAACAACAAAAAAGTACCTTTGGGAACATTAATGTTAGGCCTTTTTGTGAACTAACCACTAGCACCTCCAATTCATTGCTCAGATTGCCATCAATGTCTTCTTTATATCTGTAAGGTATGCAACTGCACAAGACATTGAAAACACAATTAGGAAGAGAATAATTAAGTTGATAACATAGGAAAAACAAAAGCCAAACTTAACCAAAATGCAATGTCACCAAGAAGAAAAAAGAGTATCATGCATATATTCATTTGTTAATTAAACCTCTAAACTCTTCAAGAAAAACCTAAAATTTTTTAGCTTTCACTCATAAAAAACCACCCTTTTCGTTTTTTCTTCCAAAAGCTTGATTATGATTCATTCCCTTCCACCTTTCCTTTTCAGGAAAAGAGAGAGAAAGTTACCAAACACATGCAAACTTCAAATGAAGCCATGACAGAACAACATGATCAGAAACAAACCGAAAACTAAGAAACAGACATCCAAGACATGGGAGCCTGAATCGAAACGATGAACTCACCCCACAATTTGTCTGCCACCACTACTGTTGTACCTTTGCATCTCCCTTCCCGTTCGAGATACCAAGCAAGCCATCCTTCTCCGACACACCTAACTTCAATATTTCCACTTTCAGAAACCTTGACAAAGCGAAAGACAGAATATCTATCGCTTTCGATCTATTATATAATAAGAACAATTATGATAGGTACGAGTAACTCTCTATATATATGTTATGTGTATGTATGATAGATTGAAGAATAAAGCAATGAGACGAAGGATTAAAGGGTTTGTATATATATATATATATTTGGTAAGGGTAAGGCTGCTTGTGGAATCGTTTATAAAGCGCGTAATTGTCGCATATGGTTGGATGGATGAGATGGACGGAGAAAGAAAGTTGACAAAAATAAAATAATAATAATAATAATAGAGAGAATATAATATAAGGTTGATTTGGAATTTATTAATGGATGTTGGGTTTGATGCTTTGCCGAGTCAATCAGCTTGCCGAAGAAGAATGTGAAGGATTGAAGTCTTAGCTACCGAGTCCGTTTATACAAGTATGATAGAGAGAGAGAGAGAGAGAGAGAGGGGATGGGAGTCAATATGAGTTAGTTGACTTTTTGGAATGTTTCATGCATTACCATTCATTTGCATGGTTTCTGAATTTCGTATATACAACTCTCTAGAACATCTGATTAATTCCTTTTTGTTTGGGTGAACAATTTTCTCATAATTTTCTTCTAAAACTAAGAATTATATATATTTTTTCATAAATCAAATTATAATTTGATATTTTGTGTTATTCTCACACAACGAGAACTAGATGTCTTGAACCATGATAACTAGACATCTTAAATTAAGAAATAAAACTAACTTTTTCACAAATCCAACAAATCTTATTTATATTAATTTTATACTATATTAAAAATTAAATTTTAAACTTAATTCAATTTTACTTACCATTGGATCCGGTTAAAGTAAAAAAGTTCGAGATTAAAGTTTAAAATTGTTTCGGTTATATGAAAAATACTCTAACGTTCAATATATATTTTTAAAAAGGTCTCAATTGATAAGAAAAAAAAGTCTAATTATTACGATATTAATTATATATTTATAGAATTTATAGCAATCAAATTACTATTAATACTCATTAATATACGTGTTAATTATCTATTAATACTAGTATTTCATTAATTAGTCTTTAATTACCTAAAACGGCTTACTGAATCGATAGGATGGAAGGGTATTTCAACTGGTATATTCCATATAGTAAAAAATGCTATGAAAAATGTTATCGAACTACTATGAAGTTAGATTTAGTCTATCTTGTTTCTGAAACGATCAAGACAATCTAGATTATTCAACTACAACACATAACTTTCGACAAACTATCGATCTAAATCAACATCACGAAAACACCAACCAATAACTTGTAAGATATTATTTATACATATGGGTTCAGTGTCCACTTAAACACTTGTGTCACTCTTCAACTTTTTTCTCTCCTGTTTGGATAGCCTGTTTTTCATCTCATGAAGTAAAGCTGTCAAAACAGGTAATCCGGCTCGACCCGGCTCGGCTCACCACGGGTTGGCTCACTAGCCCATTTAATTACAATTTTTTTAAAATAAAAAAATTACAAACTTTCTATATTCAAATTTAAACAAATTTCACTCCCAAAAAATGATGTTAAACTGAAGACAATTCAAAATAATAATAAAAAGTACAATTTGGTATACACAGTGAGTGAAAATAGTATTTTAATTTTTAGGGTTTCATAAATAAAATAATAAATTAAAAAAAAATTAGGTAGGTGGGTTGGCGGGCCAACCCGGCCCACCACGGGTTCAACCTGCATGAGCCGGGTTTAAATGAGCCAGGTTGAAATCTGACCCGCATAAAAAAAATTCAATTTTTTCAAATCCAACCTGATCCGAACCCGTGGTGGACCAGGTTGGCTCGCGGGTTGTATCCCATTTTGACGGCTCTATCATGGAGTATATTTGCTAAAGATATTTTAATATTAAAGTCAATTTGTGTTTGATGGGTTAAATAATTAATATTATAATAAATACATTGTAAAAATTCCAACAATCAATGTATTTGTAGATTTCTCTATGAACTTCTTATTAGGATAATCATGGTCCAATTCCTTAAACCTATTACTAACATATTTAGATTAAGTGAATGATTAGCTAATTTTTATCTTAACCAATCAATCTTCTCCTCTCCACACATAAACCACGATCAATTAAAGATAATTTGATCCGCATGTATTGATTAGTACGTATAATATATATACACTAATGCAGAATCGTTCTTTAACGTCATCCCATAGACGTCGATTATGCTGTTGAGCGACGTATATGATTGACCGATGGTATTTTAGTAAATAAGTTGTCGATATGGACGTCGGTTTCGATATAAACTGACGTCTATAATAATGTATACGTCAGTTTTACCACAAACTGACGTCTATACTGCTGCAATTAATGTGATTTACTTACCACGCAGGCAAATAGACGTCGCGTCTTCCAGCACCGACGTCCAAATGGCCTGAAAAAGGCATGTGAAAAGTCTATTGGACGTCAGTTTATACAGGGGACCGACGTCTATATGGCTGCAATTAATGCGATTCAACCACCGACAGGCAAAATAGACATCCATTTGTTCAAGACCGATGTCTATAAGCTTATAGACGTCGGCACCCCAAGGTCCCCGTCGTCTACTGGACTGACCGGATACTGAAACGTCACTTCGTTCAGCGCTTGAGACGTTACTACCCTTGCATCCGATGTCTAAATGGCCTGAAAAAAGGCAGGTGAAAAGTCTATTGGACGTCGGTTTATACAGGGGCCGACGTCTATATGGCTGCAATTAATGCGATTTACTTACCCGCAGGCAAAATAGACGTGCATTTGTTCAAGACCGACGTCTATAAGATTATAGACGTTGCATCCCCCAGGTCCCCGTCGTCTACTCGACTGACCGAATACTGAAACGTCACTTCATTCAACGCTTTAGACGTCACTACCCTTGCATCTGACGTCTAAATGGCCTAAAAAAGGCAAGTCAAAAGTCTCTTAGACGTCGGATTAGTGAGGTAACCGACGCATTGGGTAACCGACGCATCATTTCATTTTTAAGTAACCGCGAACTCTCAGTTATGCGTATCGTCTTCCTCCTCTCTGTCGCAGTTACGCGCACAATCTTCTTCCTCCTCTCCTTTTCTCTGTCTCGCGGTTAAGCATTGCAGGTTCGTTTTTCTTTTTTTATTTCAACCATTTAAACTTTGTTTTAGTCCGATTAAATTGGTTTCTTCATCATATATCATCTACTAACCGATTAAAATGTGTTTTAATACAGTTTTGATCCTCTCTTTGGGTAACGTAGTACAACATTCTCCCATTGCTAGCTTCCTCACAAGAAAAGCGGCGTCTTTTGTATGTTTCATGGCGTTTTGACCCAAAATGGAACTTAGATCGTTACCTAGTTTTGACCCAGGTTCGGTTTCGGGTTGAAATGTCATGAGATATGCAAAAGACGCAAGCTTTTTTTTTTGGGAAAGCTAGCGAAAGGGAGAGTGTGGTACTAGGCTATCGAAAGATAGGATTAAAACTGCACTAAAACACAACGGCTATATTAGACGTCGGTTAATGCTATGTCAGACGTCTATAGTGAAAATAGACGTCGGTTAGTGCATAGACCGACGTCTATATAGCCCATTATGCGTTGGTTTTGGCATATTCCGACGTCCATATAGACGTCGGGATGGCGTGAACTGACGTCTAAATAAACGTCGGTTATATGAAATTTCGATGTGTCATTGACGTCACCCGTATAAACGTCGGTTGGAAAAGTGACGTTAAAAGCCCAAATTAACAGACGTTAAACAGCGTTTCTGTACTAATGATATATATATATATATATATATATATATAATATATATATAATATATATATATATATAATATATATATATATATATATATATATATATTTGTTTATCAATAATGCAAAATTTACGCACATGACAGTTTACAGGCCACCGTCGTAGTAAAAGATGCAGTGAAATTTATCCAATTAACTTTATATAAGAATTAGATATAGATAAAATGAAATAGAAGTGTAAATTTTATCAACATTATTATAAATCATAGAAGAGGGTAGTATCCTTAACTAAATTTATTAACAAGGAATAATGGAGTGATGTTTTTCTTTTTAAATATTTTTGGTGTATATTGTTATTATATACATTTAAACTAAAAGTAAGAAAGAACTATATTAGCAATCTCTTCTTAAGGGAGAAAGTGATTTTCCCAAATGATTTATATGTATAGTTGGGTTAACACATGGTATGATAAACTTATTAATGCTTTGATTTTTATTTACCAGCTCGAAATTTTTTGTCACTTTAATTTTTATTTTTTATTTTTTGGTTTTCAGAACTTTAGAAGCAGTCAATTTGCATAACTCAACAACAACATTGGGATGTTTCATAGAGTTATCAATTATTTTTGGTGAATTGAAAATTGAGTTAAGCTGGATTAGTTGACATTAATTTTAAATACCAAATCCAAATGAATCCGAATAATAGAGTAGTCCCTTGTTGATTTAGATGTAATTAGAGTTGAAGGAAATGAAATAAGAAGGAAAAAGACAAGATACAAGGAAGCAATAAATGTTCATAATTAGGTTGAAAATTAGGGAAATAAGAAAGAGAAAAGTTATTTTCATGTTTTTCCACCATAAAAACTAACATTTTCTTTTCATATTGTTGGAATAATTTTTTATAATATAATTTTAAGGAAAATAGTTGTATACTAGGAAAATATGGTATATTAGAAATTGCATTTTAGTTAATATATAAATAAGTTTTATCGTTTTTCTCTTTTCACAAAAAATGGAAATTTAATCTTTCCTCTTTGTTTTTATTTATAAACAACTATTCCTTCATTCACTGCTCATTTTTTAATTAATAGATCAAATAAAGCAGAATGTTAAAATAATGGTATATAACTATGCTTATGTGTAAATACTATATTCAATAACATAGCTTCATGCATCGTCATATAGAAGAGCTTATACATATATCTTTGCCAATTACACATTTTGACCTCTGTGTTCACATGCCGTGCAGTTCATCCTAAACTTTGTGTACAAGCATCTTTTTCCCATTTAATAACAGTAGATTTTTCCTTTGAATATATATAAAAAAAAACTTAAATATATTTCTTCAAAAACAAGTAAGTTCTAATTAGGAAAAATATTTTTATTTCTTCTACTTTGTTGGTTAAACTTAACTTTGATTCTTATTTTCAAATTGATTAATCAGTCCTCTATTTTTTTTTTCTGTTTCAAAATATGTAACGTCGTTAATCACTATTACAGTTAAACTCGGCATTTAATAACGATTTTTTACTATTATAAAATTAAAATTATATTTCTTAAAAATATCAAGGACTAATCATTAATTTTGAATCTCCAAGACAGAAACTATGATGAAATTACAAGGAAAATTACAGCATTTTCTCTTGAAGTTTCAAGTACCATGACGACGAGGAAATTTAAATATATTTTATCAACAAGAAACAATTTGAAAAAATTCATCTTTCATATTGGCTTATGTTTCTCTTCTTTTCTCTTTTCTCTCTACCCACAAATCATAAACTAATATTATAATTATGTTTGATAATATTTCTTGATTTTATTTTTTCTCTTATCAAATATTTTCTTTGAGTTTAAGCTTTTCTGTCTTTTTATCTAAACACATTTTTTTTATAGGATGATATTTTATCTTCTCGATTCTTACTTCGAATCATCTTCTATTTAAAGGGTTTTTCAAAAGATATTCATTAGACTGAGTTCTTGTTTTGAATCTTGTGTCTTTCTCTGTCTTGTCGTGTAAAACAACCATTGGTTAAAATCAACTTGTCAAAACAGATTTATTTTTCCTGTACTTTGACTGAAGTAGGTTGTACTATTTTTCTGGCATGACTTTTGATAGTGAGAACATTCCGTGAATGTCTTCTTTGTCTTGAACGGTCACTTCTGATATATTTCAAATAGAGCATGTGGATGTGTGTAGTAGGTTATATGCATAGAATAGAGTAGATATGTATGCAACAAATATGTCTTTTCTCTTATAATTTTTTTTTTGTTTTTGAACGTTGATTATTTAATGACATTTAATGCTTGTTTAGAACAATAAAGTGTTTTTACATTTTCTACCGTTGAGGTAGCGTTTGTCATTTAAACTTTTACTCTAAGATACCAAGTGTTGAATAAGAACTTCATCGTTGAACAAAGTGAAAGGTTTAACTCATGGTATCGTCTAGTTTGTTTCTAAATTTTTTTTGAGATTTTTTGTTTTATTTAACTAGAGTGTTTAACGTATTTTGTTTTCGACATGTTTTTGGATTTTTACTTGAGACTCTTAAAGGGTTTAGCCAAAAACAGTGTCTCGACACTTTAACACTTCTTTAGAGTTCAATTGATTACAGTAAGGTACAATATAGCTTATGCGTTTAGCATAACTCTCATAGACGCTTTGACTTAGGAGTCGTTTAGTGTTGCGTCTGGATGTTCTAACTTAGGTTGTTCTACGTTTCATATATACCTAAGTGTTTTTCTAATGTTTTCCTATGTTGCTAGATGATTAAGGATTTAAAACCCAACACTTATGTTTCTGCTTATTCAATTCTCGTTATGGCATCTTCAGATTCTCATTTCGTTTAATGTTATTTGGTTAAACTTCAAAACATATGAGAGCTTTTAGACATATAAGTCTTATAGACGATTTTGTCTTAACACTCTCTTCTTCATATCTTCATATCTGCCTTTTGAAGAGATGATCGTTGGATGTGGAGTTGACCCTTGTGTAGGCTTCTTTAGTGCTTTTTGGTAGATGGTCACATTCATGTCATGCAAAGGTATGTTGTTTTATCATATCTTGATTGAAGCGAGGCTTGTACATCATGTCAAAGTAGTTGTTTATACTTAGATCATCCTCAGAACATTCTTTTCTTCTCTCAACTTCTTTATCCATGTATGCAATTGTTCTGATTAATTCATTATGTAATTCTGATCTACATAGTAAATGAGGACAAGGTATACAAGCAAAATAACATTTTTATCGTACATGAATTAAATGTTTTAATCATTTATGAATGTTATCTTGCACTATATGTTCAAAAGATCTTGTCATACATCGTGTCAATAAATATATCAGTTAATCACAACATTCGGATAGTATTTGACAATATAAGGCATATTGTTGTTTGTTGTGAAGCATTAGATACTTATAGATGAAAAGTAATTGGATACATAAGGATTGACACATTTTTCATCAGACGATATATTTGTAAGACATTTTCCATTGATTACAAGTTTGCCATCACGTCTTTATTGACCAGAGCTAATATTCATTAGACGATGTTTTTGCTTTAGCTCTTTCTCCTCTTGTAGCATTGATTAATTTTGAGACATCAATCTTTAGTATTATACCTTTTATTAAGAGTGAACTGTCGTTCTTTAGACTTAAGGTATATCCCTTTGTTTTGTGCATATGTCCTTTAGACAATACCCGTTGTAAAACATGTTTCACTTGGTCGATTTTTGTGCTCAATGCTTTACCAGATTTACTTAGACACTTTTTATACACATTAGGTTATGATTGTACATATTTATGTCTTGACAAATGTATGTAGGTTACTAATCAGACACTTCTTTTCAAGAATACATCATGTTATTTTAGCTTATCTCTTTCGCTATTTAATATTTAAACACTCGGGTAGCCTTAGATACGACCTTTGACTTTTACTCAGATTTGGCTTAGCGCTTAGATACTTCTAATCTTTAGACGTTTTTCTTTCTGACTTCTATTTCAAGCTAAGCAAGCATCTAGATGGTTCATTTGATGGATGTCTAGATGTTGTCCATTTTCTATTGTTCAAATGCTATCTTTCTTATGACCATTAAAGAGTGAGATTTTGTTCTTGTTATTTGCGTGATATATCTATGTTACTTCCCTTTTTCTTAGAGATATGATTACATAAGATTAATTCATTTAATGTTGTTTGTCAAACTTAAAAACTAGAGATGATTTAGACGATTCAGTAGAATGTTAGGCAGTTTGTCGCACGACCGTGTTTTTGGCCCTTAACGCCGCTAATTTTGCATCGTGCCTTCGTTACATTTCCTATATTTGGAGTTGCATCTCTCTAATGAGCTCCATAGGATCCTATTGCTCGCCCATATTCCTTGTGGTTACCATTGTATTGTCTTCTTCCTTGGGCCCATGGTGGATACCAAAATGTTTCGGTTAGAGGGGGTAGAGGTTATAAATCTTCTAAGTTGTGTATCCAAATTCTTGTCTAGCTCCTTTCGTCCTTCTTCGGTCTAGTTGGGAGGTTTAGAGCTGTCAAAATGGGTCACAACCCGCGAGCTAACTCGGCCCGTCACGGGTTCAGGCCGGGTTGGGTTTGAAAAAATTGTATTTTTTTTATGCGGGGCAGATTTAAACCCGGCTCATGCGGGTTGAACCCGTGGTGGGCCGGGTTGGTGCTTACCTAATTTTATTTTATTAAAATTTAATTTTAATTTTATAAAAAAATATTTATTATTTTTTTTTGCTTGAAAACATTATTTAAGTTCCATATTTTCAAAATTAATTAAACATCCATGTTGGAAGTGAAATTTAGTAGTGAAATTTGTTTAAATTTGAATTATAGAAAGTTTGTAATTTTTTTTTATTTAAAAAAAATTGTAATTAAGTGGGCCAGTGAGCCAACCCGTTTACCTACCAACCCGTGGTGGGTCGAGCCGGGTTCGAATTATTTTGGCTCGCTAATAAATGAGCCAGGTTAGATTGGCTCACTAAGTGACCAACCCGTGGTGGGCCGGGCCGGGTCGAGCCGGATTACCCGTTTTGACAGCTCTAGGGAGGTTGCTTGCAAAAGGTATTGTGATACCAAAGTCAGTGGTTGTCTGTTATAGCAATTAATGCACAATAAATGCGAAATCACCTATCTCCTTATTTCAAAAATGTATTTATAGTTTTGGGAAGGGGCCTCGAATTAGCAATGGCCTAATCATGGTCCAATTGCTGGTAATCCTACTTTGTTTTTAGCTAATTAATATAGGTGTTAATTTGACGAGGTGTTGACAGTTTGATTGGTCAAGTGATGATCGTTTGGTCAAACACGTGAGAATGACCATACATTACAATCACAAAAAACTTTTTAAAGGTCAACCAAAAACAAAACCCAAAACATATAAAAATTAGGCTTAATACCAATTTTTGTCCTTAGTTTCATTAGGTGTGTTCAAAGTGGTTTTCCTTTTTTTTAGAAGTTCATAGTGGTCCCATGTTTTGTAAAATGATTCAAATTGGTCCTTTTTATTAACTTCTAAATCATTAATGACGCAATGTCCAAGTCAACCATCAGCGAATGAATTGTTATTTTTTTATATATGTAACAACTTAAAAGACAAAATCTGGTATTTAAAAATGATTTTGTTCAAACTCCATCTTCGCCACAACTCCAGAGTCCATAGCCCTCCACCACTACAACTCCATCGTCGCCGTGAACTCCCCCACCTCCTCCGCCCCTCCGAATACTCTGCCTAAGAGATTTCCATCCACAACCTTAACCCCTCACTTCCTCCTTCACCTCCACACGACTTCATCTTCCACCACTTGGTTTCCGCAGCTTCCCTGCGACTTAATCCTTGATTCCTCGACTGTTTGTTTTGTATGTTTTGTACAGTTTAAGATGTTGATCATATGTAAGATTGAAGTTTGTGTGCTTCTGTGCCCACTAAAAGTTAATATTATGTAACAATGTAAAGAAATGGTATCTCCTTCAACCATCATCTTCAACTTCTTCAGTGGACATGGTTTCTCCTTCAACACTCTTAATATAACATAATATCTTCTCATATGAATATGGTAATGATGCAGGCTTATTTTGAAATTTCGTCCTTTATCCACGCAGATTCGAACAACTTCAAAGGATTACAAAACCTTACTCATTCTTCAAATTCATGCCTTCACTTGCTACAATCAATCCAAACGAATACCCGCAATCCTCGCACATCCATCAACACACATCTGCATAAATAGTTCCATCTCCTTAAACAAACACAACCTAAGAGAGATTTTGAAAGTTCTTTGCCGAACGAGACTTTAATGTTTTCAAGAAATGTTAAAATTGAGAAGTAACTTTCGTAATTTAAAAAACATTTGTGTTTTTGTACTGATTAACAATTTACTTTTAATGTTTTTATGTTCTTGGTTATTATCACATGGGCAGAACTTACTTATGTTAATTTTGATATGCAATAGTATGATTCTGTACTTTAATTTATATGTTTTTTTTTTTTTCAATTTAACTTTTTGAAATGATATATTACTGGTTGAAAAAGTGTTGATATAATTTCATGTTGTCAACACTAAATTGATGCCAGCTGTAGATGACGAACCCTACTACCACACTAATACATTTAAACCCTAAAATGAACTAAGAGTACAATTACATGTTCCAAACCGAAACCTAAGTTTAAATAGGCTCTACGAAGGTCACCTTCTACTATTTATACACTCTTTATCACTAATATCTACACATTTTCTATGAAGAGGAAATTTCCTCACTCAAATAGTAGCACATTTCGCGCATCATATTATTATTTCATGAAGAATAGAAACAGTAGAATTAAAATAGTAAAACTTCCTATTACGGAAAAGAAAAATTATAGAAAAAACACCTATAAAATGCATATACTAAATGGAAAAAAAATATTAGATTTATATCTATTTTGTTTCTCTTATTAATTAATTTTATTTAAAATGATTTTTTTATTTTTGAGTTATAAAAAATATTTTTTTTTATAAAAATAATTTATTTGAGTCTTATCAAATTAAATCATTTTTATAAAAGAATTTTTTTAAAGAATTAAAAAATAAGACAACCACTTTAAACAAGTTAACATTAAGCGAAAATATTAAAGGAAAATATTTTTTTAATATTTTTTTTTATAACTTTTTAATAATATTGTTGATATGATTTGTGATTAATCCAATAAATTTAAGCATGATACATAATTTATTATGAAAAAGTTGTTATGAAAAGCTATATTATTGCTGGGAGTTTTTTTTTTTTTTTTTTTTTTAATTTGATAGGTTAGAATACAACGTTTTGCAAGAGTAAATGGAACCAGAGTGAAGCTGGTGAGTGTGAGAACCATAGTATGCTCCGAAACCCTTGGAAACGTTGTTGTAACCGACGTTCGGGTCCCACGTTGCTCTGGTCCTCACCCACTTCGTTGTTTCACAGTGGCACCTGCGTGGAGGGAAACCCTGAGAGGAGAAGGAGAATCGAAGAAGATCCCTCGCTTCAGATTTCGCATCCTTGGCCTGAATGGGTCCAACTCATCAAGTGGTTGCTCCACAAGGGACACTTTCTTCACGATGAGGGAAACGTGTTTCGCAACACTGCTTTGGGTGCCAAAGATTGCAATGCCATTAGAACCGCGTGCCTCAATTTCGGTAGAGACCACTTTCATATTTTAAGGTAAAGCAGTGTTCTTTGGATTGATTGTTTCTTATAATTTGGATAATGCTAACTAATAAGGATGCTGGAGGTTTGCACAAAACGAAAAAAAATGTAATATAATCTTTATTTTTAGTTGGGGTGTTTAATTATAATGTTATGTTTGGGCAAAGTTTGGCTGTGATATTTAGGTTATGCATGCAAGGTGTTTGAGTTTAAAATTCTGACAGACTGTGTACTGCTAAGATTTTGTAATTGGTGGAATTGTTATCCAATGCGGTGTCTGCTATGCTACTAGTATAAAACTAGCTGCACGTGGCATTTGAGTTGCTGTGGGCAGTCCATGCGGGGTTTTTAATGGTGCTTGCAGTTGTGATTTTTGTTTTTTGCAAATTTTGAATTTGTATTCCTTTATATTGGGGCTGAGTTGGCTGCAATAGGATTGCGGAGGCCACAAAAGCCTTGACGTTGTACTTCAATTGTGATTCTCTGTTTTTACTTTTGCTACTTATCGCAGCTGAAGTTCTTGTGCTGCCGTCTATTTATGTATTTTTCTTTTTGGGAAGTTATGGATATAATAATATAGTGGTGGAATTATGTTTGGTCAACTTACTGGACAAATTTAAATTATGCTTTGATGGTACAATGACTATGCATCCTCCTAGTCATACACAGTATTCTGGAGTTAGTTTATGTTTTAAGTCATCTTAGGTTTATCACAACATCCGTGCACGCATTGCTTGTGAGTGACAAGTTTAATTGTTGTTGAGAACCTAGAAAGTGTTTGTTATTTCCTATATTGGTTCGTACTCTTTCGAAACCAGCTTATGACACACAAGCTTTTAGTTCTGTATAGTTTGATACACAATATGCAGTGACTGTCTAATAATATTTTCGTTATTGGGTGGAGGCTATGTGGTGGTGAGCTGCCTAGGATCTGGTTATTTTGTTAGGTAGTGTTGAGGGGAAATTGATAAATCTAACACTGTTAATGATTCCTCTCTAATAATAAATATATCATATATCTGCCTAATTCTGTTTTGCCAGTTATTGTAAAACATATTTTAATAGTTATATATGAATGGTGACCTTGGTCATATTTGATAAGGTAAAGACCTTATAAGAAGATACTTATTACTGAGGCTAACTAATTAGTTTCCGTTAACAAATCTCGTAACTTGGTCTGTAACCGAGTTTAATGGTGTAGTAGTCAATTCATGTAACAGATTTCAACTGGTGGAATAAGGCTTTTGTTGTCGTGATAACAAATTGGGCTTACTGCAGAAAACTGCAGAAATTGATGTGGTAGTTAGTTTTTCTTACTGCAGAAAACTGCATTACAAAATTGATATTTTTTTTATTTTTGTTTGACAAACGTGTGGAAATTTATTGTTGAGGAGCACTGCAATGTCATTTAGAACATCCAAATGAATATGAACCTATGCATGATTTTAACTTTTTTTGTGTTAGATATTTGATGCTATGGGAAACTTTTAGAAAAACATTAGAATATCAGATACAGGAATCTGTTTAAAGGAGTCAGAGGATAACGCCACGTCTAAATGAGTTGGTTTAAGACATGAGAAAAGATGAGAGGGTTTTCTTCCAACCATGCTAGGTATCTATGAGCATGGTTTAGAATTACATAACCGCAGATGGAGACCTCATATCTGGAATTAAGTTTGTAAGTTGTATAATGTAAGAGAGAAAGTAAGTGTTAGTTCCACGCTATAGATTAGAGTCAATAAAGTTTTATTTATGTGGCAGTATTAATCCATGCACAAGATTTTGTTTTTAATTCCTTCTTTTTGTAGTGCAAAAGAATTTTCACAGGAACTTATTTTTCTAATGGTTTTACTCAGATTCCTGTCACGAAAAGATATAGGAGTTACTGTGGCACTTGGATGTCCGAGTTTAGATAGGAAAGTGGTCAACTCAGGAAAGCGTCTCAGAGCATATGTGGGTATTGATGAGGGAAATGTAAGTAATGACTTAATTTCTACTATCATTTGCTTTTGTTTGTGGTATACTTTACAACTGTCTTTCTTTTCTATATCCAAAACAGATTCTTTACATTTAACCAATAACTATAATTTTTATATTCCGGTGCTTCAATCAGGTATGCAGTTCCTGCAATTTGAGGGGGGACTGTGAAAGGGCATTCGTGAAGGCACGTGAAGATGAAGGTGGGAGAACAGTGGATGTTATGCGTATTATATTGACCTATGGCCTTGACCCAATTACTGGTTCAGTGGATAACAAACCGTGTCTTACTAAAAGGGTAGAAGATTCTGTGAGAAGACTGCTGAAAGAAATAGTAGAGCACAGTAGTACCAAAGAGGAAAATTCTAATTTTCCAGACAGCACAGAGGTTGTCAGGGGACAAGTTCATTCCAATCAGCTAGGCAAGGGCAAAATAGATGTTGCAATGATGAAGCAAGGGGACTGGCTTTGCCCGAAGTAGAGCTTTGTTTCCATCTACTAATTATTCATTGTATTAAATCATATACAAGTTTCTGTTGCACTTGTTTATGTTTCCCTTTTTATCTTTCATTGGGCAGATGCGACTTCATGAACTTTGCTAGAAACATCAGGTGCTTGCGCTGTGACTGCCTCTTTGAGGAAAAAATCAGGCAATTGAAGCAGGATAACGATCACTTACCTTTGAAGAAAGGAGACTGGATATGCAATATGTAATGACTGTTAATAGAGTTCAGTTTCTTTGTTGAGTTTTTTTGTGTTGTCCTGTGCTGTGCATTTAAAATACATTACTTTTGGTATATTAAAAAGATTTTTAATATATTTTAAAACATTAAAATAAGTTTACATCGATGTATTTTAAAGGCACAGTAAAAGAAAACACAAAAAATCATTAGAGAATCCAAATTCTAGTATCATATAGGTTTGTTTAGCACTGGTATTCAATTTGGGATTTCTGCAGATGCAATTTCCTCAATTTTGCAAAGAATACAAGATGTTTGCAATGCAAAGAGAGGGCTTCCAATCGTCACCTTAATCCTGGTGAATGGGAATGTGACTCGTGGGTTCCTTTTAACCTTACTGTTATTTTGTTTCAGTTACTGTTCCAAATGAACAGTTTTTTTTGTTTTACTTGCTATTGAACTGACTGATTTCCTGTTTATGTAGGTGCAATTACATCAATTTCAGAAGAAACATGGTTTGCTTGAAATGTGACCACAGACGGCCTATAGTATCAAGGGCTTCAAATTCTTCTCTTCAACCTCAGCAAGAAGACATAAACCACCATAAGATTGGCAAATTTGGTTCTGGTGCACATCAGGGTGATAGGAGTGTTGAAACAAAATTGGTGTTTGAAAGAAAGAATAGGAAAAAGGATTCACATATGTGGAGATTTGTAGAGGACAAGAGTGAAAATCACAAGCTCGTACATAAATCTATTGACCCTTCTGAATTTATAGATTTTCCTATTGTTGGAGGTAAGATTCAGCTGTCTGAGGTACAAAGGAGAGAAGCACACAAGACTGAGTTGCCAAATCAGTGGAGAAGGCCTCCATGGCAAAGTGAAACTGATGATGATGAGTTTTGTTCTTCAGATAACCACAGTACTGATGATGAGTTTTGTTCTGCCAATCATCAGAGTGCTGATGATGAAGAAATGGACGAATGGTTTGGAAAAGGGAAGATTGAAAGGTAGGATTCTAGAATAGTGTAATTTCCCTACACTGTTATCAATGTAAAAGTGTTTTTTTGTGAAAACCAATACTTCTAATAGCAGCTTCTAATTGTAATTGATGACAATGACATACACTATTTATTTATTCGTTTAGAAAGAGGGGCTTTGATAATATGTTTTTATATTTGAGAGAAGCATGAAAGTTTTAAGTTCCAGAAAATATGTAAAATATTTGAGAGGCTCTTTATAATTTTTGTGCTAAAAGGATATGTTGATTGTAATAACTTTCTACAGAGTTATGATTAGGGTTTATTGCTGTTTTTCAGTTACTTGTTTTCAAACTAATCTGTTGTAAATAAGGGTAATAAATACATTCTTGACCTTTGATGATAAATGCAAGTAGAAATATCAAGTTCACATTGAGTTGTATTATAAATTACCCTGACCTTTGATGAGAGTCATTATGGCTGAAACTGTTTCCACATAAACATTGATATACTATTAGAATGTTAGATTTATTTTTTATACTTGAATTACTGAAAAGTTTTAAAAGGTAATTTATTTTTATAAAAAATGAAATGTTTTATCATAAAATATATGCTGTGGATATAATTTTTCTTTTTAACAAATAGACATTTTAAAAATTTATGAGATAAATTTGATTATTTAAAATTATAAAATTTCAAATCTTAAAAATTAAGAATTTAAAATTGTTCGTACTCTTTTCTTTCTTAATCTATATCGCGAACTGGGACAGTGTGATTGAGACTATAATTTTAATATTAATTTATTTTTAAGGTTATTTTTACTCTTACGTTACTGTAACCCTAGTGTTGCACACCTCCCTCTTTGCTCTCCATCTTACAACACCACTTTGCTGCTCTTGCGGATTTTGTCACCAAGTTTTCGTCACAACAACCTTCGTCATCGGACATTCATCCACTTCAAGTACATATTCCTTTTCCTTTAGATACGTTGCTTTACATTTCATTTAAAATTATTACTATAATGTATATGCACGTAGAAATACGAGATCTGTGTTGATTTGAGGAAATAGGGTTCATCGGATTTCAAATTCAATTAAGGGTATATTGGATTAAGGTTGTAAATCAGATTTAGAATCAAATTCAAAATTAGGCGAAACCCTTAACTAGATGTAATCTAACTACCTATGCTTAACTACTAACTCCCATATATAAGATAAAACAATAAAAGAGATAAAACTTGCAAAACACTTAATAAACTAATAATTGTAAACGCATAAAATTGCAACTCTACATTGGACTAAGCAAAATCATATTGTTTAGATGTGTATTTGTTAAACATAAAAAAGAAAAGATTGTTTAGACAAAATCGTCTATAAAACTTATATATCTAAAGACTCTTATGTTTTGAAATTTAATCAAATAACATTAAATGAGATAAGAATCTGAAATACTTAACTAAAAATCCTCAATCATCCAGCAACATAAAAATGCCTTAAGAAAACACTTAGGATATATGAAACGTAAAACAACTAAGTTAAAGCTTCCATACGCAACACTAAATGAATACCAAGTTAAAGCATCTATGAGAGTTATGTTAAACGCATAAGCTATATTGTATCCAATGGTAATCAGTTGAACTCTCAAGAAGGGAAAAGGTGTCAAGACAATGTCTTTGACTAAATCCTTTAAAAGCCTCAAATAAAGATCTAAAAACATTTAGAAGAAGAAACTTGTTAAACGCTCTTGCTTAAAAAAGCATTATCCCAAAAAGCGTTTACAACAGACTAGACAATACCATGAGCTAAACTTCTCACTTCCTCCAACGATGAAGTTTTTACTCAATGTTTGGTATCTTAGAGAAAAGCTTAAATGATAAACACTACCTTAATGATAGAAAATGTAAAAAACATTTTTATTTTGAACAAACATTAAATGATATTAAATACTTAACATTCAAAAACAACAAAAGCGACAAGAGATAAGACATATCTACTGTATGCATAATCTACTATATTCTATGCAGATAACCTACTACACGCATCCACTTGCTTTATTTGAAATATATCAGAAATGGACGTTAGAGACAAAATAGACATTCACAAAATGTTCTCTCCATTAGAAGTCGTGCCTAAAAGATAGTATAACCTACTTCTAGCAAAGTACTAAAAAAGCAAGTTTGTTATGACAAGTTGACTTTAACCAACGACTGCTTTACACGACAAGACAAAGAAGTCACAAGATTCAAGGCTAAAGAGCTCAGTCTAACGAATATCATTTGAAGAGCCTTTAAATAGAAGATCATTCAAAGAAAGAATCAAAAGGATAGATTACAACGAAAATATCATCTTACGAAAAGCGTTTAGAAGAAAAGCCTCAAGCTCAAAGAGAATATCTAAGAAGAAAAAGAGAAAAAGTCAAGCAATACTGTTAAGCTTCATTGTAATATTTGTTTATGTTGCAAGTAGAGAGAAAAGAGAAAAAAAAGAAACACCTAGTGAGTTTATAGACTGTATTGTATTGAACACATATCCTCTCTGTGAGAATAATCTTCTAAACGACTTGTAAGCAATTAATTGATTGAAATTCTGAAGAAAATTAAAACACTTGTTGTATAACTCATCCTTTACTTTGGGTGTTTACTTAGTTATAACATTTTTTATTAGGCTTTTTCCCTTCAGGTGGTTAAGGAGAGTCCAATAATGGCTTAATCATGATTTAGACTTTGTTGTGTCTAATCCTTATTTAGTTAAATGTTAATTGATTTCTCAAGCATGTGGGATGAGAGAGTGTCATGAGGTTGATGATGTATTTATATTAAGAGGCCAAGAGCCCAAAGGGCTGAGAGTTTGAGAAGATGAGAGACCAAGAGGCCAAAAAGCTAAAAGGCTAAGACAAAAAAAGACTAAGAGGCCAAGAAATCGAGTAGCTAAGAGACTTAGGTACCAAGTGATCAAGTGACTTGTAAAAGACTTATACAATACTAAGATGTTGAGAGGTTGGTTCTAAGAAGGCAAATCAAAAGACTAAGATATCAAGTGGCCGAGTGATCATGTAAAAGACAAAGATGTCAAGAGGTTAAGTTTGAGAAGACGAAATACCGAATTAACTGAACAAAATTGAGAAATCGTGCAGTACATTGCATACTCAAGTTAGTACAATAGAGTCTTCAAAGAAAAATTCCTTTCTTTGCCTGGTTGCTGCCAGTTAAATACTATTTTCTAAGAATTTTATTTTGAAAATCGTGTTTCGCTTTGAATATTCTGAAAATTTGATGCAAAAGATTTTGATAATAATAATCTTAAGTCAATTTAAAAAATTATAGGACTGAGCTAGAAATTATGGAGATGCTGGAAAAATAATGGCAATCTTCCATTCGTTACCCCCATATGCAATATGGTTACAAGAAGCATTAGAATTTGTTAACTATTTAAGAGAAGTCTGAACAGGAAAAGATTATAATATGGTGAACTGAGGGAGAAACTGATAGGATATAATATTATAGGTTATAATGGGTAATAGGGGTAGGACAGAGAAAACAGTTTAGGAATTAATTGTTGTTGGGTAGTTAGAAGTGGGTTGCCTTTATAAGAAGGCACAAGGGGGGTGACAGAGTAGTTTTGGATATTTTAGTGTATTGACAGGAGGTTGTTCTTGTGGAGGGAGAGTGATCCCTTGGGGAAAGATTGTAAACACTTCATTCTTTGATTACAGAAGCAATATACATTCATATTCTTTCTTTTGTGTGTGAGTAGGTACTATGAGGAGTGAAAGATTGGTTTGTTGACAAAAGAAACCTAACAAATTGGTGACCTGCCAGATCAAAGGTTGCAGATCAAGAATGTGATCAAGAAAGGGTGGAGGCATAGAAGGAAGAGACAATACCTTGGAGAGGAGGACCACTAACATAAAATAAGCAGGGTAGAATCGAAAATGAGCATGACAGAATGAAGAAGTTTGCAAGAAATGCGGTAGGAAATCAAAGAACTTACGCGAGTTCTTGGAGGATGGGCGCGAAACCAGGAAAAAGGATTAGAAGGCAGTCTAGGGTTTGTAGATGGAGATCAAGATGTTGTTAACAGAGGAAAAATAGGAAGGAGAGAGGAATTTCTTCAAGATGTCTTGAAAGGAAAGAAAGAAGGAAAGGCAAGTACGGAGGTTGGGCAAGATAGTCTGCTAGACATCAAGAAACCAAGAAACTTTCAGATGGAGGGGAAAATTCAAACAATTGGGAGAAGGAAAGAGAAACAGATATCAGTGTAGGAATTCAAGGGAAGATAGGAGAAAGAAATACATGTGAAGGGGAAGCAAGACGAAAACTATGATGGAGACATTGTTGTTGTTGCTGCTGAGAAAGTGGCAAAAGCTGCTATTTTTAGGGGAGATAACGGGGTAGGTTATGGTGTGTATGTCAAAACAGTGAAGAAGGGTGAAGACAAAGGAAAGAAAGCATAATATGGTGGGAACATGGTGACTATTATGGCTAGGAATAAAGTAGAAGATGCAATTGTTTTGAGTGGGGAAAAATTCATCCAAGAATTCAAGATATTGTTGTCAATAACATATAAAACACCAGAAGACAAATGGCAGGAATATTTCTTTGCAGGGATACAATATAACGTTCAGAGGAAACAATTAGCTCAACATGATGATGATGAAATTGGATGGTCAGACCAACAAGCTCTTTCCTTTTTAGCTTCTACGATTAACAAATCTGGACAAGGAGAGAGTTTTGCCAGTGTTGCTACTATAAAAGTACAGAAAAAGTTCTGGGGTTGAAAGAAGAGAAAAGAATTCCTGATCATTCATTAGAAAATTGTTAAAATCCATGCCCATGTAAGTGGTCACCAAGTCAGAAAGCAGTATAGAATAATCATATGGAAAAGAAATAACTCTTATCATTAATGGAACAAAAGGAGTCAACAATTCTCTCATATTGACCACCACCTAAGCCTCTATACTTGAATTGGAGGGTAGTAACCAATGGGTTCCCTTCCTATGATAGAAGATGACCCATGAGATCAAGCTTCACGGTTCCAACCTTGAGGACAAGGTTGTTTAACAGCGGGGGTGTAATGATAAGATATAATATAATAGGTTATAATGGGTAATAGGGATAAGACAGATAAAACAGTTTAGGAATTAATTATTGTTGGGTAGTTAGAAGTGGGTTGCCTTTATAAGATTGTAAACACTTCATTCTTTGATTACAGAAGCAATATACATTCATATTCTTTCTTTTGTGTGTGAATGGGTGTTGAGATTGTTGATAGGGGGAACACAGGTTTAGCTGAACCCACAAACTCGTGTGTTTGCACAAATATTTTTCAAGTGTGCTGTGATGTATTTTGAGAAGAAAAGTTTTCAAAAGTATGCTAAGTGTTACTACTTAATCGATTGCTTGGATCATGTATTGAATTAAGTTAGTTAACGATTTGAAAATTGTTCCAATGCTTGACATAACTATCACAACAGTCATATTTTTAAATATGTTGACCAATCATTTATTGCAATTCGATTACATTAATTGTGCATTCAATTAATTACTTTGATTGTTAATCTGTTATAACTGTCAAATGTATTCGATTAGATTAATAGCATAATCGATTAAAACGCGTCTGATTTGTCTTATACTATAAATAGACATATGATTTGATTTTTGTAAGAAGAATTGATCTTTACACTTTCATATCTGTTTCAGTGTGCGCTTTGACATCTTACAGAAGAGAGAAAAGCTCCAAGAATCAAGAATTACCGTGGTGATAAAGTCTTGAGGATTTCTTGAGTAGCAAGATTGTGTGATTCTGAAAGTCTGATCGTTCTGCATAAGAAGGTGCTTACTGCGTGATCAGGAAGAGCTTTGGCAAACGCTAAGAGTTACTAGTATTCCCTGTGGTGTATACAAGAAAAAGAACGTGGTTCTTAACTTTGAGGAGTATCTCAAACGGGTTGACAACAGAAGAGGATTGTTCTTGTTGCTTGTCTGTTTTGTATGTTTACTTATATTAGATGAGTGAGTTAGAGAGGTGTTTTACATTTTGATGTGAGATCGTTGTAAAGCCTTGGTGTAAATCCTTGGAAGGACACTGAATATAGGCAGGTTGGCCGAACTAGTATAAACCGCAGCGTTTGAATTTTCTTATCCCTTCTCTCTGCATTAAATCGATTATACTATGATTGTATTCGAATACACATATTGTTGCATTGCATATATTCTTCCTTGCGATTCAAGAAAAACTTAAAGACTTATTGTTTTGCGAAAAAGATTTTAAAAGCAATTATTTTTATACATCACCAATTCACCCCCTCTCTTGGTGTGAGAAACAAAGCACATAATTTCTAATAATGGGTACTGTGAGGAGTAAAAGATTGGTTTCTTGACAAAAGAAAGCTAACAGAAACACTTATGGTTCAATTCATCAACCACATTTAACCTTTAATTCAAAAACAAATTGTAAGACCCCGATTTTTGGGATGTCCCGATTACGAGTAAAATTTAAAATTTTTAAAATCATAATATCATTGCGGAAATTCAATTATATAATATCGAAATTAACAGAAAAAAACGAAATAAAGTAAATCCAATTACATTGTTTCTAAAAATTTATAGCACAACTAAAAGTAACCCAAGTTGTTTTCCTACTCGAATCTCTATTATGCATTTGGAACATCTGCAATATCCTCTGCTCCCGTATAACCAAAAGTCATACGATCATCGCAAGACACACACACAACCACAAACACAAACAAATATGGGTAAGCTACCATAATACAACCAATAACAATAAATTTTATACATAAGAAGCAACTCGACTTAATAATAATTCACTATCTACAACATTATCCTACTAACAGATTCAAAATGATCATCATGAACATTCTCATTAACTATATCATTATTGTACCATCAAAATTATCCTTATCAACATCATCTCTAAACACAAAGTTACTATGAATTCCCAATATTATAACGAAGGACATTGGTCTGTCTCCTGTACCCAACTCTACCACCTGTAGCTTCCCCATACAGGCTCATAACCATACCACCTTTAGCTTCCCCATACAGGTTCATAACCATACCACTTGTAGCTTCCCCATACAGGCTCATAACCATACCACCTTTAGCTTCCCCATACAGGTTCATAACCATACCACTTGTAGCTTCTCCATACATGCCCATAATCATACCACCTGTAGTTTCCCCATACAGGCTCATAAACATACCACATGTAGCTTCCCCAGACTCATAAACATACCACTTGTAGCTTCCTCATACTGGTTCATAACCATACTACCTGTAGCTTCCCCATACAAATTTATATCACACGGCAGATAGTCCAAAACTCAAGATTTACTAGGTACAGGACAGACACATCCCTCTTTTCAAGTGTATACCACTAACAAGACCTCAACTTAACTCTTTAAGACATTAAAATTTGTAGCCCAATTTATATATTACTTATTGGTTTTACAACTCTCAATGGAATAGAAGTCAACCAAACATAATTCTTAATCAAATTAAAAACTATCCACACCTCCATTTTCATTACTTACACATCAATATATAATTTTATGAAAACCCAATATAAATTTCTATAATATTTTAAAAATCACGACCTAATCCAAAAATAATAAATTATTATTACTTTAATTAATCATTAAAATCTCACTACTTCTTTTTTAAAAGTAAATTAATTTCTAATTCTAAAATAATTAATTTTAATTAATTTAATTTTCAATTAATTTAAAAATCAATTACTTTCCTTTTTACACCAAATTAATTTCTCTAACCTGTCAATTAATTTGATTTCCAATTAATTACTAAATAAACATTAATAATTTCCTTCTTATAATTATAATAATTATTATTACAAATTAATGTTTTCATCACTTCTTTTTATAATTTTATTTTATTAATTAACGTCAATAATTATGAATTCTGCACACTCCAAGCTAAGTTCAAAGGCTGGGCTCTGCAAACCTAACTAGTTAAGCCCAAACACCCCGACGCTGTCAGCCTAAACCAAGACTGTCAGCCCAACCTAAAACCAAAAGAATCCTTAGTCAGAAACTGCCAACGCCGGCTACCGCAATTAGGAAACAATTAAGGTTCTGTTAACCAAAAAAATGTTTAATAACATGACCCTAAACCTAATTAACCCTTGGTTTTAAAGAAATCTCAAAACCCTAATTTTGATGTTAATTGCAATTGAATGAAAACCTGCTTTTATTATATCCCAAAATAAAACCTAACCGCTGTTAAAATATAATTCGATTACGTGAATTCCTATTAGGATAAAATTCAAGGAATTCAATTACGTGAATTCATGATAGAATTCAATTACTGTGAATTCTAAAGGTGTATCAACAATACTTTAAATACAATTTATTCATAATTGAAAAGCTTATCAAATATTCCAAAGTCATACAATTACACACAAACATCCACCGTAGCTTTTAAAATTAATTTACAACTAAGGAAATAAATGATTGACACAAAGGGTTAATCATAATACTCAAAATCAATAATACATTCACATCCATCATAAAATAACACAAAGGTGAGTTTCTTTGTAAAAAAAACAATTGAAGGATATATTCATATTATCATAAGATTAGAGAACGGTAAGTTTCTCGTATCTTAACCAATTATAGAGCTTTAACGATAAAGATCAATCAACAATAGATCTTCATATTTCTATCATTTCTTTTAAAGAAATTTTTTCCTTCTTTAAAGAAAATTTATATCTTACAATGCTCTTGTCTTTCTTTCTCTCAACTCTTTATGTGAACGTTTTCCCATTTTCATTTGTTCTTTAATAAACCTCCTTTAATTTATTTATTTTTTAATTAAATTTTATTATACTAAAAATCTCAATAAGTTCTTTTTAAAACTTTATTCTAAACTTTTATTTTTCAGCTTATTTAATTTCAATCATAAGCCTTTACTTCTTATACCTCTTTTTATAAGATCTGCACCTCAATTACAAAAATGGAAAAGACATTTTTGTCCTTAAGCAAAAATATAAATAAAATCAACCATAGTGTTCTCGGTATAAATTGTGCTGAGGTCCTTTGCTTAACACCTCATGTTGAATCGAAGACTCGACGAACGTAGTTCGAAGCGCAGCAAGTTGAAGACTAGACGGGCGTTGCTCCAAGCACTCTAGGTGGTGTGGAAGACCGGATGACATGTGAAGATTGTCAACTGGTAGAAACGAACGGGCTGACGAGAACTGCTAACTGATGGAGACCGGACAGGCTGATGAAGACTAGGCGTTTACCTCTTGAACGCCAAATTGTTACCTGCCTCTTCCTCGTACTCCAAGTTCATTCTCCCTCCTCGTTCTCCAAGTCGGATGGGCGGGCACCTGTCAAAGACACTCCGACACTCAAGTCAGTAAAGTGACCGAAAGGTTATTATAGCAGGTAGAGCATGTATTATGCAACCTGTCTAAAAATCATACCTGAAACCTTTAATTATACTGATTGTAATGGGCTTTTACCTTTCGTGGATATGATGACGACCCAATCATACCTTAATCTCCATTAGGGGTTTTAATGGGTCGTTTATCATTAATAACCTAACCATGTGATCGACCAGGTTGGTTGGTTCGACTGATAGGCCTAGGTGACCGTCCTGGATGGCCGACATGATTGTGTGCAGAGGACAATTCGACACAATGGATACCACTACACATAGGTTTCATACTAAATCTTTTTCCTAAGAATTAAACTCACATCCATTCAATCTTATACAAACATCTTTACTAACAAACCAACATATCACATTACAATAACATATAACAAAGTCTACGATTTTATTCGGTCTTACACAAATAGCATAAGATAGCATCATCATATAAGATGAATGAACCTTTTGAAATAAGTAGTTCAAAAGTTTTTAACATTGACATAAATAAACACAAATAGGGTGGTAGGTGTGTCTGTTCATGACTTCCTGAAGAAATTCGTCAATGATTTACCATCCAACTCTTTCTTGAAGAACCTGGTCATAAATTCATCGTAGGTGAAGTTCCTATAAAGGGCTGGTTTCTCTTCTGATGTCAGCTCCGGCAATGGTCCAAAAAGTCTATCCTTATCACCTGGGCTCAGGAAAACAGCAGTTGACACTCTTGCCTCATTTAAATGATTGGCTAACACTCGATGATGAGAACTCTTGTATGCTTCGTTAGAAATTATCTGACACAAAATCAAAAATATCAGAGAAAGGAATCCCTGCATATAACCTGCTACACCTTCAAAATTAATCAAAATATTTCTTACAGTGATTTTATAATAATAGATAAGATTTCAAACTATATCAAAAAAACTTATTACACTCAAGATTAATAAACCGAAATATATTTATCTCCTTTAAACATACTAAGATTTTATTATAATCAAGTTAAAATAAATACATAATTTAAAAGATAATATAATAAATATTAATATGCTAAATAATTATTTAATATATTATTATTATTATTATGATACCTGAAAGAAATCTCCAACGTTAACAACAAGGGCTTCGGGCTGAGGCTTGACATGGATCCACCCCTGTTCCGTCTCAACCTGCAACCCCCCAATGTGGTCTTGCAGCAACACCGTAAGAGCCCCTGGATCAGAATGCGATTTAAGCCCCACCGTTAGATCAGGCTGAGGGCAAAGCGGGTAATAGTGCCCCACCATAACTCTTCCTTCCCACAGACCCATCTCATTGAGCTTCTCCGTACCCAATCCCAGCCCCTCACTCAGCAACTCGTACAACACACGGGAAACACGCGCCACTTCCTTATCCCATTCCAGCAGCTCTTCTCTGCACACTTCAGGAATTTCGCTAGGGTGAGCTGCTGTGGGACCCGTCCTAATCTGCAAAATCAAAATCAATTCTCTCAACATGATTTATTGAGTAATAATAACATCACAAGTCCTAATACTTTTGTATTTCGTAACTTTAGCTGTTTTGTATTAGCAACTTTAGCTGGAGAGCGATGAAGATACCATATATATTGCTAACTAATAAAAAATGGTTTTAATATAATATTTAAGATAATTATTATTAATTTGTTATCTGTGGTGAATTATGATTAGTTACCACGATTGTGTCGCGCCAGCTGGCAGCTTTTGATTGGTAGAGATCCACGTTTGAAATGTACGTTAGACCATTCCCGACCTCCCTACGGTACATCGGCACCTTCTTTTCCGTGGGCTGCTCGTGGAACGCCTTCACCCCCGCTAGAATTCGCCGGAGTACCTCTTCCGGGACGCCGTGGTTGACCACCTGGAAGAACCCTACCGTGCTTGCCGCCTGCCGGATCTTCTCGACCACGGCTGCACGCGACTCCTGCACGGCGGCCAGGTCCACCGTAGGAATTTCTGGAGCGGAACCGGGTTCTACCCCGTGCTTCAGCTCCGCTAGGGTTTCTGGCGGGTGAACGAAGATAGAGGGGATGGCCTTGATTCCTGAATCGATCAAACCTTTGACTCCGACCTTGGTTTCGTCGAACTCCTTCACCGCTTTCTCGCGATCGTAGAGCGAGGCGAAGCTGACCGCGGATGCCACCGGCGATGACATAGGGAAGAAGCGACAATAGGAATGGGTGAAGGGTCTGTTTGTTACTAGGATGTTCAAATTCAGTGAACCGCGTCGAAGTGCAGTTTTCTCACGGAGTGTCAATATATAAAAGGGTAATGATACTTTTGCTCGGAATGAAAGTACGAGTGTCCCCCATTGCATAAAAAAAATAAAAAATATAGCATTATATAAAGATCAAATATCCGTTAATCTATTATTTTAAGATTTTATATAAAAAGCGGTGTCAATTTTTTATATGGTTAGACTTATATTTCATTGGTGTTTTTATCTCTTTGGTGAACTTCCTCCTTGATAGACCCAAGAGTGTTATCAGAGCTATGGTTTAAGGTTTTTGGTAGAGAGTGATGTCAATCCCTTATATGGTTGGACTTATCTCATTGGTGTTTATATCTTCCCGGTGAACCTCCTCCTTGATAGACCAAACAACTTTGATACTTTTGACAAATTTTTAACACCATCACATGTCAAACTCTCGGACGGTCCACATGTTTAATAATAAAAAAAATGATGTAGATTATGAAGTGGGAGGGGACTGAAGCTTGGTTTTCATTTTCAGATTTGAAATTGGCATTAAGAGATTAGTTACGAAAAACCTAGAGAGAGAAGCTCCCACTCCAGCGACAATAGCTCCCTCGCTGTTTCCACCGTCACGCGCCGTTCAAGGGTTACCAGACTGCCATCCGCCGTTATGTCGCCGATTGGAAAGTGCTCAGCCCCGTCACGCGCGTTCAACGGTTATTGGACTGTCATCCACCGTTGTGCCACCAATTGGAAAGTGCTTAACCCTCGAAAACGCCTATTGGAAAGTGCTCGCGTCTCTTCCCACTGTTTAACGGAAGCACACCGTCTTTAAATTTGGCTATTATCTTCAAATTTGTGTTTTATTGTGTGAACTTTATCTGTTATTGTTGATGAAAGAGATTGATTGTTCAAATGAAGTTTTTATGGAAATTATGCGTGGTTATTTAGGATTTTGTCCTTTATTTGTATTCCAAGCCTGCTTTGTAAAACTGAATGTGTAGTAACAGACCTGGGAGCAAAGGACAAATAAGTGGGTAGTTTAGGCAAACTTTCTGCATAGGGGGTCAACTTTGAAAATGACCTTGTTTTTTAACTGAACCAACTTTCTTTAACACTTATTGGACTTATTGGATATAGAATTGATGTTCAGTCATTGATGATCACAAGTATATGGATGTAGATGGTCAAGGAAGTATTATTGTTAACACTGAATGTGTAATAATAGACCTGGGAGCAAAGGGCAATTAAGTGGGTAGTTCAGCAAACTTTCTGCACAGGGATGGTCAACTTTGAAAATGGTCTTGTTTTTAATTAAACCAACTTTTTTTAACACTTATTGGACTTATTGGATACAGAAGTGATGTTCAACCATTGATGATCACAAGTATATGGATGGATGTACATGGCCAACAAAGAATTATTGTTAACACTCAATGTGTAGTAACAAACGTGGGAGAAAAGTATAAAATAAGTGGGTAGTTCAGGCAAACGTTCTGCACAAGGGGGTCAACTTTGAAAATGAACTTGTTTTTTAATTGAACCAACTTTTTTTAACACTTATTGGATACAGAAGTGATGTTCAACCATTGATGATCACAAGTATATGGATGTACATGGCCAATGAAGAATTATTGTTAACACTCAATCTGTACTAACAAACATGGGAGCAAAGTGCAAATAAGTGGGTAGTTCAGGCGCACTTTCTGCACAGGGGGGTCAACTTTGAAAATGACCTTGTTTTTTAATTGAACCAACTTTTTTTAACACTTATTGGACTTATTGGATACAAAAATGTTGTTCAGCCATTGATGATCACAAGTACATGGATGTACATGGCCAAGGAAGAATTATTGTTAACACTCAATGTGTAGTAACAGACCTGGGAAGTGCAAATAAGTGGGTATCATTGAATCTGCTACTTATTTTGAACTCCACACTTTATTGTTTACCAATTATATTGAATAAAATCCATTAATTATCATTTAATAACACATTTATATCCAAGTTCATCCCAAAGAAAACGTTTTTGTTTAAAGTGATGGTGCAAAAATGAAAGTGGTACCAAAGGAAATATAGGTGGGTAATTTAGGTTAACTTTTTGCACGAAGAGGACATCTTTCAATCTGCAACTTATTTTGAACTCCACACCTTATTGTTAATCAATTATATTGAATAAAATTCATTAATTATCATTTAGTAACACATTTATATCCAAGTTCATCCCCAAAGAAACATTTTTGTTTAGAGTGATGGTCCATAAACGAAAAAGGTAGCAAAGGCAATATAAGTGGGTAGTTTTGGCTAACTTTTTGCACAAAGATGACATATTTGAATCTGTCACTTGTTTCCAACTCCACACTTTATTATTAACCAATTATATTGAATAAAATTCATTAATTATCATTTAATAACACATTTATATCCAAGTCTATCCCCAAAGAAACTGTGGACCTGCACCAGAATATGGTTCGTTGATCGGCAAAGGACGGTGCGCTTCCGTTAAACAGTGGAAGGAGATGCGAGCACTTTCCAATTGGCGTTTTCGGGGGCTGAGCACTTTCCAATCGGCGGCACAACGGCGGATAGTAGTCTGGTAACCATTGAACGGCGCGTGAAGGTGGAAACGGCGAGGCAGCTGTTGTCACTAGAGTGGGAGCTTCTCTCTCTAGGTTTTTCGTAACCAATCTCTCAATGTCAATTTCAAATCTGTAAATGAAAACCAAGTTTCAGACCTTTCCGACTTCATAATCCACGTCATTCTCTCTTTTCTTTCCATTAATCACGTGGACCACCCAGAATTTGACACGTGACGGTGTCAAAAATTTATCAAATTTTGGATGTCAAAGTAACAAAAAGAGTAATGGTACTATGACATACTTTTACATTCATTTGACACAAATACAGGGGTAAAATAGTTATAAAAGTGTAAATTTTTATATTTTTTTAAGAAAGAAGAGAGCAAAAAGTAAGTAGAGATAGTATGAAATGAATGTAAAAAATTTAGGTGTATAAAAAAATCATTTTTCTAACAAAAATAGTACTATTTTAGATAACTCAAGAAACTTGACTAATTCCGGTATCTTTTTTATTCTAATTATGTTTCTTATTTACACAACTCAAAAATAAAATATTAAATCAAAATTTCAAGAAATTAAAATAATATGTTAACGAGATTTTTTTATTAGTGACAAAAAAATATTTTTAATTTTAGAAATAGCACACTGAATATAATATTTGTGAGACCCGAAGAAAATAAATAAATATAAATATTTACTTTTTTAATAATAATTATTAATTATTTATTGTATGATTTTTGAGTAATATTATGGTAATGGAAGAATATCCTACCTTATGATGTGGTGTATGAAAAATTAAATATAGGTGATTTACGTGACCTGTAAAGGCTTTGTCACTTTTCAAAAGAAAATAGAATCTCTGACATGAAATCTGGAGCGATTCTTGTTTCACATGTGAAGGATTTTTGGCTGGAGTGATGTGTGGTCATGAAACGTTATCCATATAGGTATTGAAAACGTTTTCTTTCTAGAAGCTAAAGTTGTTAACTTTTTGAGAACGTGGTGTTTTTTTATTAGTTGTTTTGTAATATTTTACGTTTTTTTTAAAAGCTAAAGTTGTTAACTTTTTGAGAACGTGGTGTTTTTTTATTAGTTTTTTTGAGAACGTGGTGTTTTTTATTAGTTGTTTTGTAATATTTTATTAAGAATGTGTATTAATTTTAGAAAGCATTTGAGATTTTTTTCTTATTTTTTGGTTTTATTTGAGACTTCTTCTCTCCACCATATTCATTTTCATCTTTTTTTTTCTCTTCATCATTTCACTTTCTGTAAAACATTGTTTTTATTCTCGTGGGTCTTCATGTCTATCGAAAGAAATTTTGCAAATTCGTGCGTTTCTATTTTCGGATTGAGGCATTTTCCTCTTCTTCATCTCTCTTTACCATTTTCATTTTGTCTGGAACATTGCTTTCATTCTCACGAGTCATCTTCTCCATTGAAAGAAATTTTTCAATCGAGTTGGAACTTGTATATGTTTTTTATATACAAAAGATTATGATTATAAATATTGTGTAATGTGTAATATGTAATGATAATATATTATATGAATAAAATTTCAATTTTGATCTAGTACCATACGTTTTCTACTAGTGCTGTTCGATTATATATTTTGAAACCTTTATTTGGTTATGGGTGCTTGGTACAAAAATTGATTCTGCAAGCAACCTTGATACGCTTGAGTGTTGGTGCTTAAAAAAAAGATCCAATTCAATTGAATGTTGGTCCCTAAAAAAAAATCACATCACACCTTAATTATACTACTATTTTACCTTGAATTATGAACAATTATAAAGAAATAAAATAAAATAGAATAAAATATGAAACATGAAACAATGACTTGAGAGTAAACTCATTTAGGAAGAATAAGAAAACGTTGTCTAAAAATTAACTGCATCTACTAAAGTGGTCTAAAAATTATGGGTTGGTAGTCATTTGAAAGCTCTTTGAGTCTATATTCCAACAAAACAAGAATTAACTCATTTGGAGTTAAGAGCAAAACAATCAGCAAAAGTCTGAGTTGACAGGAATAGTTAAAATGTTAAATTTAAGGAATACATTGTACCAACTCATATGTCCTCCACCATGGGTTGCCCAAATCTCAATTTTCAGACTCTACTTACTCTTAAACACTAAAAAGAATTCTCATCCATTCAAGAAATATTAAAAAAATTATGTAAAATGTCTTTGGCTACTTATGTGCCCACAGCTGGTTTCTGCAGCACAAGTTTTTGTACAAAATCATTTTTTTTTTCGTGTAATCGTTTATAGAGTCCTTGTAATCGATTACAATGGCCAAAAGGACCTACACTTGATTACCAAGACATAACTTAGGCAGAAATGGTCGTAGACTTCACTTACCTTGGTTCAAAAACATATACGGGGCTTTGACCTTTGCTGACTATTTTAATGATAACTTTTCCTACAGATTTCGAAATGATATGATTCTTTGTTTATTAGAAATAAAACTCAAAAATCTTTCCAATGACTACTAATTTGTAATTTTTGGACATCTGAATAAGTACAGTTAATTCCTTAAAGTTAATGTTTTATATATTCCTACCACCTTTGACCTTTGCTGGTTGTTTTGCTTTTAACTTTCTCCACCGAAATCTAAATGAGTTGATTCTTCTTTTATTACAAAATAGACTCAAAGATATTTTCAATGACTACTAATTTGTAATTTTCCCATCTAAAATAAGAAACATGAAATAATAACTTGAAAGTAAACTCATTTAGGAAGCTTAGAAAACGTTGTTTTTGGGAAATTAACTACATCTAGTATAGTGGTCTAAAATTTATGGGTTGATAGTAATTTGAAAGTTCTCTGAGTCTAGATTCTAATAAAATAAGAATCAACTCATTTGGAGTTCGGTGAAGAAAGTTAAGAGCAAAACAACCAACAAAGGTTAGAGGTGGCAGGAATGTATAAAACGTTAACTTTAAGGAATTAACTGCAGCTACTCATATGTCCAAAAATCATAGATTAGTAGTCATTGGAAAGAGTTTTGAGTCTATTTTCTAATAAAAAAAATTCACATAATTGGGAGGTCTGTGGGAAAAGTTATGATTAAAATAGTTAGTAAAGATCAAAATTGACAACATGTTATCTCACTCAAATTGCCTTTAGAGAGTGACGTTCTCACTGTTGGGTTCAGGACTTAACTAACATGATCATCACACAAACATCGGGTTTTTGCTCCACCATGGGTTTCCCAAACCTCAGTTTCAGGCTCTACTCACACTTAAACAATTAAATGAAGTCTCATCCATTCAAGAAATATGAAACAATTACGTAAAATGTCTTTGGCTACTTATGTGCCCAGAGCTGGCTCCTGCAGCACAAGTTTTTGTTTAAAACCAGATTTTTTTTCCTGTAATCGTTTATAGGGTCCTTGTAATCGATTACAATGGCCAAAATGGTCTACAATTGATTATCAAGGCATAACTTGGGCAAAAATGATCATAGACTTCACCTACCTTGGTTCAAAAACATATACGGGCTTTGACTTTTGCTGACTATTTTAATCATAACTTTTCCCACAGACCTCAAAATGATGTGATTCTTTTTTTATTAGAAAATAAACTCAAAACTATTTCCAATGACTAATAATTTGTAATTTTTTGACATCTGAGTAAGTAAATTTAATTCTTTAAAGTTAACATTTTATATATTCCTACCACCTCTAACCTTTGCTGGTTGTTTTGCTTTTAACTTTCTCCACCGAACTCTAAATGCGTTTTTTATTACAAAATAGACTCAAAGATCTTTCCAATGACTACTAATTTTTAATTTTCCCATCTAAAATAAGAAACATGAAACAATAACTTGAAAGTAAACTCATTTAGGAAGTTTATAAAGACGTTGTTTTTGGGAAATTAACTGCATCTAATACAGTGGTCTAAAAATTATGGGTTGATAATCATTTGAAATCTCTTTGAGTCTAGATTCCAACAAAACAAAAATCAACTCATTTGGAGTTCGGTAAAGAAAGTTATGAGCAAAACAACCAGCAAAGGTCAGAGGTGGTAGGAATGTATAAAACGTTAACTTTAAGGAATTAACTGCACCTACTCAGATGTCCAAAAATTACAAATTAGTAGTCATTGGAAAGATTTTTGAGTCTATTTTCTAATAAAAAACGAATCATATCCTTTGGAGGTCTGTGGGAAAAGTTATGATTAAAATAGTCAGCAAAGATCAAAGTTGACAACATGTTATCTCACTCAAATTGCCTTTGGAGAGTGAGATTCTCTCAGATGGGTTCAGGACTTAGCTAACATGATCAACAATTCCGTTCTCATTCAAGCATGAAACAAATGAAATACAACCCAAAGGAGCGTGTATTCTGCAACCAAATTGGATTTATCATCTTGATGACACCAACACTGCCTTCTTACGAGATCCAAACGATAATGGCTACTGGCTTCTACCTAGTCTTCCTCGTGTACCTCCCTTTGACAAACTTTTGGTTAGACTGAAGAATGCCCAACCAGAAGTCATGCAGAAATGTCTTTAGGCTGATGGACAAACAAAAGAAAAAAGATGATAAGTTGCTTGAATCAAGGACATCAACTTCGCCACCTGCGATGGAAGAAATTCACAATGAAAAGACATATGAGAATGATCACCCTGAGAACTCCTCCCTGCCAGACCAACCACAACCAATTATCCCTATGCCACTGTCAACACAACCTATACTTGAAGTCGTCCTAACCGTAGTGAAATTAGCCCTGGCGAAGCAAGATGCCAAAGTTGAAGCAAGACTTGACGCATTCTCCTGCCAAATACAATTTCTTCTTCAACGTCTAGACACTATTGCAACCAAACCCTCCTCAAATGATCTCAAACCCTATAGTCCTGAGTCATGAACATTGCGTTTACATTGTTTAAAACACATTGAGCAAAGATACTCTTAAGTGCCCAACTTATAATATTCATCAATGCGTATGTTCTTAGCAATTGATACATGTTTAGTTCATATAGACATGCATATAACTCTAGCATCATGTTAACATGCATCATGTGACAAATTCACCTGACCATTGAATATGCACACCTTCACACATTCCACGACACAATGGTTAGAGTGCCTATTTGGTCAACTTCCACTTTGAAAGACCATTTTTTATCGTTTCTCAAACAAGGGAGAGATAGTCTTTATCTTTGATATTGTTTCAGAATCATACTTCAAATAGTTTATAGTGTCCTTAGAAACTAATTTAAAATCTCATATCTAACATCAACAACTAAAATGGTAAAACATAATAAGATAACACAAAATAGGATAGTACGGGAGGAATCTACAAATTCTTAGAAGTTCATTTTAGGAGTTCATCTCTACATTCATGTAATATATTTATGTGTTTAAATATCAATCTTTTAGTCTTTTCTATATTTTGTACTCTGATTATTTACCATGCTTTAATTAGTTGTTTCTACATATTTCAACTTTGACCACTGACCCGCATTCATAAGATAAAACAATAAAAGAGATAAAACTTGCAAAACACTTAATCAACTAAGAATTGTAAAAGTATAACAGCTCTGCGTTGAACTAAAACATAATCATATTGTTTAGATGTGTATTTGTTAAACATAAAAAGGGAGAGATTATTAAGACAAAATTGTCTATAAGACTTATATGTCTAAACACTCTCATGTTTTGAAATTTAATCAAATAACATTAAACGATATAAGAATATGAAAATGCTTATCTAGAAAAATAGGATAGGTAGAAACATAAGTATTAGGCTCAAAATCTCCAATCATCCATCAACATAAAAATGCCTTAGGAAAACACTTAGGATATATGAAACTTAAAACAACTAAGTTAAAGCTTCCAGACGCAACGCTAAATGAATACCAAGTCAAAGCGCTTATGAGAGTTATGTTAAACGCATAAGCTATATTGTACCTAATGGTAATCAATTGAACTCTCAAGAAGGGAAAGGGTGTTGAGACAAATCCTTTAAAAGCCTCAAATAAAGATCCAAAAACATTTAGAAGATAAACGCTCTTGCTCTAAAAAGGCAATATCCCATTAGCTAAACTTCTCACTTCGTCCAACGATGAAGTTCTTACCCAATGTTTGGTATCTTAGAGAAAAGCTTAAATGATAAACACTACCTCCACATTAGAAAATGTAAAATCACTTTGTTATTTTGGACAAGCATTAAATGTCATTAAATGCTTAACATTCAAAAACAACAAAAGTGATAAGAGATAAGATATATCTACTGCATGCATAATCTACTCTATTATATGAAGATAACCTACTACACGCATCCACCTGCTTTATTTGAAATATATCAGAAATGGAGGTTAGAGACAAAAAAGACATTCACGAAATGTTCTCTCCATTAGAGGTTGTGCCTGTAAAAGCAAGTATGTTCTGACAAGTTGACTTTAACCAACGACGACTTTACACGACAAGATAGAGAAGACACAAGATTTAAGGCTAAAGAGCTCAGTCTAATGGATATCTTTTGAAAAAACCTTTAAATAGAAGGTCATTCAAAGAAAGAATCAAAAGGATAGCTTACAACAAAAATATCATCTTACGAAAAACATTTAGAAGAAAAGCAAAGAGAAGATCAAGCTCAAAGAGAGTATTTGAGAAGAGAAAAAGAAAAAGTCAAACAATACTCTCAAGCTTCATTGTAATATTTGTTTACTGTTGTAAGTAGAGAGAAAAGAGAAAATAGAGAAACACCCAGTGAGTCTATATACTGTATTGTATTGAACACATATCCTCTCTGCGAGAGTAATCGTCTAAACGAATTGTAAGCAATCGGTTGATTGAAATTCTAAAGAGAATTAAAACATTTATTATATAACTTATTCTTTACTTTGGGTGTTTACTTAGTTATAACATTTTTTATTGGGCATTTTTCCTTCAGGTGGTTAAGGAGAGTTTAATCATGATTTAATCTTGATTTAGACTTTGTTGTGTCTAATCCTATTTAATTAAGTGTTAATTGATTTCTCAAGTATGTGGGATTAGAGAGTGTCATGAGGTTGATGATGTATTTATACTAGGCCAAGAGACTAAAGGGCTGAGAGTTGAAGAAGATGAGAGACCAAGAAGCCGAAAAGCTTAAAGGCTAAGACACAAAGAGACTAAGAGGCCAAGAGGCCAAGAAAACGAGTAGCCAAGAGACTTAGCTACCAAGTGATCGAGTGACTTGTAAAAGACTCATACAATACTGAGTTGTTGAGAGGTTGGTTCTGAGAAGACGAATCAAGAGACTAAGATATCAAGTGGCCGAGTGATCATGTAATAGATAAAGATGTCAAGAGGTTAAGTTTGAGAAGCCGAAATACCGAATTAACTGAAAAAATCGAGAAGCCAAACTAATTAATCGTGAAGTACATTGCATACTCAAGTAAGTACAACAGAGTCTTCAAAGAAAAATTCCTTTCTTTTGCCTGGTTGCTGCCGGATAAATACAATATACTATATTTTCTAAGAATTTTATTTTGAAAATCGTGTTTCGTTTTGAAAATTCTGAAAATTTGATGCAGAAGATTTTGATAATAATAATCTCGAAGTCAGTTTAAAAAATTATAGGACTGAGCTAGAAATTATGGAGATGCTGGAAAAATAAAAGGCAATCTTCCACTCGTTACCCCATATGCAACATGATTACAAGAAGCATTAGAATTTGTTAGCTATTTTAAGAGAAGTCTGAACAGGAAAAGATTATATATGGTGAACTGAGGGAAAAACAAGTATGGTTCAATTCATCAACCACACGTTTAACCTTTAATTCAGAAACAAATAGCATAAAATAGCATCATATCATATTAGTGAACCTTTTGAAATAAATAGTTAAAAAGTTTTTATAACATTGACATATATAAACAGAAATAGGGTGGTAGGTGTGTGTGTTCATGACTTCCTGAAGAAATTCGTCAATGATTTACCATCCAACTCTTTCTTGAAGAACCTGGTCATAAATTCATTGAAGGTGAAGTCCCTATAAAGGGCTGGTTTTTCTTCTGATGTCAGCTCCGGCAATGGTCCAAAAAGTCTCTCCCGATCACTTGGGTTCAGGAAAACAGCAACTGACACTCTTGCCTCATCAGAATGATTGGCTAACACACGATGATGAGCACTCTTGTATGCTTCGTTCGAAGTTATCTGACACAAAATCATGAATATCAGAGAAAGGAATCCCTGCATATAACCTGCTACACCTTCAAATTTAATCAAAATATTTCTTACAGTGATTTTATAATAATAGATAAGATTTCAAACTATATCAAAAAAAAATTATTACACTCAAGATTAATAAACCAAAATATATTTATCTCCTTTAAACATACTAAGATTTTATTATAATCAAGTTAAAATAAATACATAATTTAAAAGATGATTTCATAAATATTAATATACTAAATAGTTATTAAATATACTATTATTATTATTATTATTATTATTATTATTATAATTATGATACCTGAAGGAAATCTCCAATGTTAATAACCAGGGCTTGGGGCCGAGGCTTGACATGGATCCACCCCTGTTTCGTCTCAACCTGCAACCCCCCAATGTGGTCCTGCAGCAACACCGTAAGAGCCCCTGGATCAGCATGCGAATTAAGCCCTACCGTTAGATCAGGCTGAGGGCAAAACGGGTAATAATGCCCCACCATAACTCTTCCTTCCCACAAACCCATCTCCTTGAGCCTCTCCGCACCCAATCCCAGCCCCTCACTCAGCAACTCGTACAACACACGGGAAACACGCACCACTTCCTTATCCCATTCCAGCACCTCTTCTCTGCACACCTCCGGAATCTCGCTAGAGTCAGCTGCTGTGGGGCCCAGCCTAATCTGCAAAATCAAAATCAAAACTCATAAGTTTTCATTATTTTATGATTTTATACCATTAATTTATTTTCAAATCCCGACTAATTTTACCGTTTTCCAAAAATATTATAGTTACTATCGACCGAAAGCTAACCAATTTGACAAGTTGTAGGGACATAACCGAGCGAGTGGGTGTGTAGAAAAGCATCTCTCCACCGTTCGGTCATGTGAATCGTTGACTAGAGTTAAGACGTAATTAATGTTATAACGGCTATGGTCAGACAGTTAAGGTTTACATTAATGATCTTTAAGAGGTAAATTAATTGGTCAGATTCTTATAAACTCTATAAATAGGGGTTTACTTTCGAGGTAAAGCACTTTTGACTTACTATTGAGTTATTAAAAGACCTATAGAGAAAAATTCTAACTTAAGTGTCAGAGTGTATTCTGCAGGTCACACTCCTTTGTGGAATGATCGGTTGCTTGGAGCAGGAAGCAAGGAGGACGTTCGGTGAAGACTTACCAAGCGGTATTCCTCGTCCCAATTCAGCAGAAACATTTTGGCACCCACCGTGTGACCGATGATTGATTGTTTGAAGACACCATAGTGAGACCATAAGGATGGCAGTACCCGACCCAATAGCGATGATGTAGGAGATGCAGAGGAGAATGGCGACCATGCAGGCAGAAATAGAGAATTTGAGGGCTGAACAGGATGCAGCCTTAAGAGACCGAGATGCGGGGCGTAGGGCCCCATCGCATCAACAGTCGAATGCATGCACACGGACTCCTCCTATAGTGGAGTTTCTGGAAAGTGATCAGGAAGAATTTGATCAGGAGGAAAATAGTTCGAGTCAGGCCCGTACAACGAGTCATGTCCGTACAGCCAGTAATGCCCGTACGACCAATGCCGCTCAGGAGAGAGCACTTCATCCCTTCACTGTTGCGATCATGGAAGAGCAGATGCCGGATAGGATGCTTCCATCTTTGGATAAGTATGATGAATAGGGAAATCCAAAGGAGCATCTGAGGTCATTTGTGGATGCCATGACGATTTATTCACCAGTAGAAAGGCTTTGGTGCAGAGTTTTCTCTTTGTCTTTGAAAGGGGAAGCGTTGGCGTTGTTTCATTCTCTTCGTCCCAAAACGATTGATAGTTTTGCGACTTTGAGACGCTTGTTTGAGCGACATTTTGCTTCCAGTAAGACGAGGAATCTTACGTATTTGGAGCTGACCAAGATCAAGCAGGAGAATAGTCAAAGTTTGAAGGACTTCATGGACAGGTATAATCGCACCGCTCGGCAGGTGAGGGGCGTGGGCAAGAAGTTCATAATGAGCACCTTATCCACTGCTCTAAAACCTTGTTCCTTTGCGGACAGCCTGTTCGCTCGGCCACCCTTGACAATGATGAGTTGCAAGACCGAGCAACTGAGTTTATTCGAATTGAGGAGATGCGAGTTGTACAGAAAAAACAGCGTGGAGAGCATACCTCCTCCTCAGGACAAGAGAAGAAAGAAGGAAAGAATTCGTTCGTTCAGGACGAACGGAAGAAGAGGAAAAAGTTTAAGGAAGGTCCGAAAGGGCCAAGCTTCATACGGTATACCCCATTAAACGTGCCAAGGGCAAGAGTCTTAGAAGAAGCCCTGAGCACAGATCTCCTCCTGTCATTGAAACCAACACGGACGTCTAAGAAGGCGGATGACACTAAACATTGTGCGTATCACATGAACATGGGGCACACCACTGAAGATTGCACAGTTCTAAAGGACAAGTTGGAAGAATTGTTCCGAGATGGGCACTTTAGGAGGTTTGTGAGACACGAGCGGGTGGAGAGGAGTCCACCTCGAAGAGGAAGATCCGGACAGCTTGATCGCAGTGATGATCGTCGTTCCAACCGTCGTCGTAATAGAAGTCAAAGTCATGATCGACCATTGGGCAACATTATTAACACCAATTCTAAAGGATTTGCCGGAGGTGGGTCGTCAGCATCGGCGAGAAAGAGGAGTTTGAGGGAATTGAAAAGTGTGCATATGGTGGACGTGAAGAAACACACTATGCCACCGGTTACCTTCACTGATGAAGACTTTCATGCTCCTGATCCCGAGCAGGATGATCCTATGGTAATCACAAATGCTATTGCTCAATACAGTGTGGGAAAAGTGTTAATCGATGAAGGAAGTTTGGTTAATATCCTCTACTGGAAGATATTCCAGCAGATGAATTTGTCGGAGGACCTAGTCGTACCTTACATTGAACAGATTATAGGGTTTGTTGGGGAAAGAGTGGATACCCGAGGGTACGTGGATTTGAGAACGTGCCTAGGAACTGAATGGGGTGCTAAGGAGTTGAAAACCAGATTTTGTTGGTAGAAGCTAGCACTCCGTATAGTGTGCTTATAGGCAGGCCTTGTCTAAATGCATTTGGGGCGATTGTCTCGACGCCTCATCTTACACTCAAGTTTCCTTCTGATAAAGGGACTATTTGCACTACCGGAGCGGACCAAAAAGTCGCTCGGGAATGCTATGCAGCAGGGCTTAAAGTTGAACCCTCAACCTCGTAGTGAAAGCTTAAGCGATTGGAGGTGGCAATGGCGGACTTGGATCCAAGGACAAATACCGATGATCGGATGGAACCACTAGGAGAAACAAGATCGTTCGGTCTAGGGCGAAGGCAAGACCAGGTTACTTCCATTGGGAGTGAATTGGTGGAGGAACAAGCCAAGCTGATAGGCGGCGAGCTGAAGAAAAACAGAGATTTGTTTGCTTGGACCGCAGCTGATATGTCGGGGATTCACCCGAGAGTCATGTCACGTAAATTGGCCTTGTTCAAAGAGGCTCACCCGATGGCTCAGCAGAAAAGGAGGCTCGAGGAGGAAAAGAGACTGTCAGTAGACGTCGAGATGAAGAAGCTTCTGGAGGCGAAGTTTATTCGAGAATTGAAGTATACTACCTGGTTGGAGAACGTTGTAATGGTGAAAAAGTCGAACGAGCAGTGGAGAATGTGTACAGACTTCACAGATTTGAACAAAGCTTGCCCAAAATACTTTTATCCTTTACCGAGCATTGATGCTTTGGTGGACAGGGCGTCGGGGTATCAAGTTTTGAGTTTTTTGGATGCATATTCGGGATATAACCAGATTCTTACGTATCCCCTGATAGTGATAAAACAACTTTCATTACTGAGCGTCGAATTATTGCTACGAAGTGATGCCATTCAGGTTGAAGAATGCAGGGGCTACCTATCAGCGTTTGATGGACAAGGTTTTTGCTCATCAAATTGGGCGGTGCATGGAGGTGTATGTAGACGACATGGTTGTGCGCAGCCGTTCAGTGGAAGATCATGTACAAGATCTTGCAGAAGTGTTCGATCAATGCGCAAGTATGGGATGCGTCTTAATCCGGCGAAGTGTACGTTCAGGGTACTGGCCGAAAAGTTTCTAGGCTTTATGCTAACGGCCAAAGGAATAGAAGCAAACCCGGATAAGTGCAAGGTGGTGCTTGAAATGAGAAGCCCATGAAATCTTAAGGAGGTGCAGCGCTTGGTGCGACGACTGACTTCGTTGTCTCGTTTCATTCCTAAATTGGCCGAAAGTATAAAGCCAATTGTAAAAACAATGAAAAAAGGTGCAGAGACCAACTGGGACGATCGGTGTGAAGAGGCCTTTAACGAGGTGAAAGGTATTCTTGCCAGCCCGTTATGGATCGACTTGAAGTTCAAACTCGTGTACTTCATCAGCAAAACGTTGCAGGATGCGGAGACTAGATACAAGCAAGTTGAAAAAGTTGCTTTAGCTCTTGTCGTAGCCGCACGACGGTTAAGGCCTTACTTCTAGGGTCATCGGGTGGCGGTGAGAACGGATCATCCAATTGCTAAAATCTTGCGCAAACCAGACTTAGAGGGGAGGATACTAGGATGGTCAGTAGAGTTGTCAGAGTTTGGACTACAGTTTGAACCGCGAGGATCTGTGCGTGGGGAGCATTTGGCTGATTTTGCAGCTGAATTACCTCTTCAAGGAGAAGAGCTTTCACAGCCTTGGAAGCTCTTTGTAAATGGTTCGTCCGACCAGGCAGGAGGAGGAACAGGAGTTGTCTTGGAAGGTCCGAATGGGTTGTTGGTTGAACAATCCATCCTTTTTTTATTCAATATAAGCAATAATCAGGCTGACTATGAAGCAGTGATTGTCGGTCTTGAATTAGCTAAGGACTTGGGGGCAGCTTCTGTTGATTGCCGAACGGACTCACAATTAGTGGTGGGGCAGCTGGACAAGAGTTTTCAAACTAAAGACGACTAGTTGCTCCGCTACTATCATAAGACAAAGGAATTGGTCAAACAGTTTCGCTCAGTGAGTTCAAGCACGTACCCAAAGAGCAGAACACTAGGGCTGATGTTTTGTCAAAATTGGCCAGCAGTAGGGAGAAAGGTCAGTTGTCATCGGTCATAAGGCAAGTTATGATGAAGCATTCGGTTGAATGCTTGTCAGTCTTTGAGATAACCGATTGACCTGGTTGGAGAAGGGAGATTGGAAAGTTGATCAAGAGGAAAGAGGAGGGCTCATTTGTACGAGCGGCGGATGCCAAGAAGATCGCCCGTTATTTATTCATAGGAGGCGACCTTTATAAGCGAGGCTTTTCGGCACCATTATTGAGGTATGTGTCGTCGAAGGAAGCCGAGTATGTAATGAAGGAGCTTCACGAGGGGGCGTGCAGAATGCATACTAGGCGACGAGCACTATGTGCAAGGGCACTGAGAGTAGGGTATTTCTGACCGACCATGGAAAAGGACTGCAAGACGTTCGTGCAAAAGAGCTTGAAGTGTCAGGAACACGGTAATAATCTTAACCTGCCATCAGCGGAGTTGAACAGCTGGGTGTCCCCTAGGCCGTTTGCATAGTGGAGGATGGATATTGTGGGACCCTTCCCAGTAGGCCGAGAGTAGAAGAAGTTTCCTTTGATAGTTGTCGATTATTTCACCAAGTGGGTGGAAGTTGAACCTTTGGCTACCATCATTGCTGCACAAGTCCAAAAGTTTGTCTGGACGCTCGTGTGCCGATTCGGACTACCTCAGACGATCGTCACTGATAACAGGCGATAATTCATCGACAAGTGGCTTGCATATTTCTATACTAATCAAGGAATCAAGTATGTCACAAGTTTGGTGGAGCACCCACAAATGAACGGGCAGGCTGAAGCAGTCACCAAGGCCATGGTGGCTGAGTTAAAGAAGAGATTGGGGGCGCTAAGGGAGTGTGGGTTGATGAGCTGCAAAATGTTCTTTGGGGGTACCGATGTACATCGCACGGTACTACTGGAGAAACACCTTTTAACCTCACCTATGGTACTGATGCCATGTTGCTGGTGGAAGTCGGGGAACCAACGCCCAAAAGGCGCCTAGAAGATCTACAGGTAAACAATGACGACTTAAGGGCGAAATTGGATACCTTGGAATAAAGAAGAGAAATCGTCGTCATCCGAGCATAAGCTTAGAAAAGTTTAGTTGCTCGCCGATACAACACAAAGATAAAACCAAGGCACTTTGCTAAAGGAGATCTAGTGTGGCGAAAAACAGGAGATGCCCGGCCCAACCGAGCGAATGGAAAGCTAGCTACAAACTGGGAGGGGCCTTTTCGGGTGATTGAAGATTTAAAGAACGGAGCCTACCGTTTGGAACACCCGATAGGCAAAGCTATTCCCAATGCTTGGAACGCATCACACTTGAAGTTTTATTTCAATTAAAGGTTTATGATGTAATTCCTTATTCAATCATTAATAAGACCAGCCTTTCCATCCATTTTGTGCAAATCATATTTGTTGCTGCCCGGTGAGGAATGTTTTTTGTGAGCTCTCATCTTGATCTTAGGGAACGCTCCAAGTGAACTCCTAACATCTAAAACACTCGGTGAGGAACGTTCTCTGTGAGCTCTCACCTTGATCTTAGGGAACGCTCCAAGTAAATTCCTAATATCTAAAACGCTCAATGAGGAATGTTCTTTGTGAGCTCTCACCTTGATCTTAGGGAACGCTCCAAGTGAGTTCTTAAGATCTAAAACGCTCGGTGAGGAATGTTCTTTGTAAGCTCTCACCTTGATCTTAGGAAACGCTCTAAGTGAGCTCCTAAGATCTAAAACACTCGATGAGAAATATTCTGTGTGAGCTCTCACCTTGATCTTAGGGAACGCTCCAAGGGAACTCCTAAGATCTAAAACGCTCGATGAGGAATGCTCTTTGTGAGCTCTCACCTTGATTTTAGAGAACGCTTCAAGTGAACTCCTAAGATCTAAAACGCTCGTTGACGAACGCTCGTTGACGAACGCTCTTCATGAGCTCTTACATTAAGGCGCAAGAAAATTTTCTAAAAGTATAAATACAAGCGACAAATCTATAAAGTACGTTCGGGAGCATGCATTAAAGAAGCAAGGAATAGTAAGCAAAAAAGGTGCATTAATCGAAAATCGTTCATTACAAGAGCTAAAGGTACGAAGCTAGAACTCTAACATAAGAAAAATAAAAGTACATTCAGACTTGGGCTCCTTCGGTTTCTTCAACAACCTCAACAACTAAGGGTTGTGCAGCAGCCTGATCGGTCAGGGTTAGAGGAAAAGGAGCGTGAATGGGGACCAACTCGCCATTCTCAACAACCATGCCGACGTTGAGACGGGAATCCTCTAAAGGCACTTGAAAAAGCAAGTTACATTGGGCGAGGGCTTTCTCGAAACCGAGGATATGCTCATTGACAACCTCGTCGCCCCAAGAGCTTGTTATCATTTTCAAGTTGCAGGACCTTGTTATTCAGAGATTCCCGCTCAGCTAATAGGTTATTCTGCTCGGTCATAAGCTCTTTGTTCTTATTGGTGGAACATTGAAGGTCGAGCTCTGGGTCATCGTGAAACTGTTGCAGCTTGCGGTGGGAGGCACAGGCCTCGGCTAGCAGAGTGTTGGCCTTGGCCTTATCATCCTCAACCATCTTTTCGACCTAGGACCAACTGAAAGGTCAACTCTTTGTTCGACTTCATGGCCTCGTCGTATTTGGCTTGTAGAGTTTGAAGCTCGATCGAGGTAGATGACTTCTTCTCTGCAGCGTAAGCCATACACATGACCGACCGAGCAGCCAGCTCAAAGGCTATATTTGAGGCTTCGCTCGCGGTCATCACTTTAAAAAAAGACCCTTTTCTTCAATGAAAAGGTCAAAGTTTATCTACTAGGCCACCCAAAGGTTGGGATCAAGTGGCCTAGACAAGGGAGGACTGTTAGGCAGGGCCCGTCGGCTACGCTTGGAAGAGACTGAAGACTCATGTGCAGCCTTCCTTTTGTTTTTCTTTTTCTTCTAAGTGGGGTCAGAAGATATGTGGATGGCCTCGACCAAATTTTGGGCAGTGGCTGGCCGAGAGGAAGCAGCAGTTTATGCCTCAGGAACAGTTGGTTGTGGTGTCGGTTGGGTTCGTGTGGATGGTCGAGGGGTAAGAGTGGGGGCGCACGGGAGGAAGTTGTTACACCAGCTTTTTTTTTTCTCAAGTCGCTTCCCCTTTGAGCAAATAAACGAGCAAAAGTGTTGCCCTTAGCGGGATCCATACCGGACAAATAGTCTGCACGATAAAAATAATTTAGAAGTTACAAACAACTACTCGAAAAAAGTAGTTAAAAGTAACTTACCAAAAACGTTATTAGAGAGATTCTTATTGTTTATAAAGCCGATGAGCCGACAGGAGGAGGACTTGAGGGGTAGTTGACTCAGCTGGCTGATCAAATCCAACTCCTCAGGCGACATTCAGGATTTGACCCAGGAAATAACCCTCTTGGGATTGTCAGTCAAATAGAAGGGAAACTTGGGCTGACAAATAGAAACTCTGGCGTCCGGCTTCAAGAGGAACTACTTTGACAAAGTTTCCCTTGAAATCCTTGTAAAAAGTGTTAAATAGGGTGAAGAGCTGGCGGTCGGCGACGGAGTTGAGGGAGACCTAGGCTTTGTTTGGATGGGTTGTACACGAAAAAAGTATAGGAAGGTACCCGACGTGGGATGAAGAGCCAACGCCGCACAGACAACAGAGAAAGCATGCATAAACGCCCAACTGTTCGGATGAAGTTGGGTGGGCACAATGTTGAGTTCTGGGAGAACGCCCATTTGAAACTCTGAAAAAGGAAGAAGGACTTTTAAGTCCTTAAAAATAGTGGAATAGGCGTAGAAGAACTCTAACGTGTAACCCTCCCGACTGTGGCACGCCCGTTCGGTCATCGGGCAAAGGGCCATCTTAAAGTGGCTGGCGTCCTTAGCCGCTTTCACTAAGCTCACACTACTAAGTAGCTCCCTGAGAGAATTGTCGGAGTGGAAGGAGGAAGCGATTTGCCTGACTTCGTTTGGAGCCCATTCGTAGCCGGCGACGGTGGGCCAGTTCCTACACCTTCCGTCCCAAGCTCCGGTGAAGTCCACATGGATGGGAACATCTTCAGGAGCGTCGTTGTCCTCCAAAATGCGTGAAGAAACTTCACTCTCCGACTACCTGGCTTGGTCGCCTGTAGGTGGATTTCTTTCGCCGATGGAACCCAAGGAGGAGGAGGAAGAGGTGGCAGCTCTGTCATCAACGTACCCCTCGCCTTCTCTTTTGGCGGAGTCAGATGATGCTTGAGAAGACATGTTACCTGAAGTTGAAGATTGAAGATTCTGAGAAGGGTGAGAAGAACGTGCAGTTTACTAGAGCTCGAAGGGTGAAAGTCAAAAATGGGGTTAACCTAGTCCTATTTATAGATGGTTAAGGCGGTTCGTCAAAACCATCTGAAGCATCCAAAGCGAAAAGATCTGACAGTTTAGGCGACGTGACGTTACGTTTTCACTTTTTCCCGCCCATTTTTTTACAGTCGTGACACTTCAGTTTCCATTTTTCCTGCCATTTTGCAGGTATTGAGAGGATGTGACGGTTGATGTGTCTGTCACGATCCAGGAGGCCATAACCGATCGGTGGTTACTTCAAAACCCAATGCAAACGTTTAAAGACTTTGTTAGGGTTCGAGGATCTTATGTTACTATAGGCGGGACGCTAACCGATTTGAGAAGGTGGCAAGTTGTAGGGACAGAACCAAGCAGGTGGGTATGTAGAAAAGAACCGAGCAGGTGGGTACGTAGAAAAGTGTCTCTCGACTGCTTGATCCCGACAACTGTTGAGTAGAAACAATTATAAAATTATTCAAAGTTTAAAAAGAAAATAGTTTGGGTGGCTATCCGCTATTTAAATGTTTGACAAAAAGTTAAAATAACGAAACACCAAATATCAACGAGTTCTTTCAAGTAAAAAAGATTAAATTTTTCATACATGATTTCGGTCTCACAATTGTTACTTTTCTGTGACATAGTTCTTGTTTCCTAAAAACATTGTAACTTTAATTCAATTGTATACACTTAATTTTTTTATATATTTTAATTAAATAGATTATGACAGTTCTTAGTGATACTTTAAATAAATATATTAAACTTAGGGCCCAAAACAAAACATATATAAACTTTAAATTAGAACAAATTTGAAAGTTTTTACTAACGGAAGATTAAATAAAAATAAAGAGACTAAAATCACAAACAAACAATTAATAAAATAAATTGTAATTTAGCCTATTAAAAAAGGCATGATTCTAAAACTGTGTTTCATAACCGATAACCTATTTTTGTTAATATTAATAAAAATTATTTAATGATCACCGAAATTCCTCATTGTACTATTCTTCCCTCAACATGATTTATTTTATGAATAAAAGAACATATATTTCCAAGTGGTCCAAGGTACACAAGTCCTAATACTTTTGTATTACGTAACTTTAGCTGGAGAGCGACGAAGATACCATATATATTGCTAACTAATAAAAATAGTTTTAATAAAATATTTAAGATAATTATTATTAATTTGTTATGTGTGGTGAATTATGATCAGAAGGGTTTTCTTTCTTAGACTCTAAGCTAAAAACTCACGTAAAAATTATGTTAGTTACCTGGATTGTGTCGCGCCAGCTGGCAGCTTTTGATTGGAAGAGATCCACGTTTGAAATGTACGATACACCCTTCCCGACCTCCCTACGGTACACCGGCACCCTCTTTTCCGCGGGCTGCTCGTGGAACGCCTTCACCGCCGCTAGAGTTCGCCGGAGTAACTCTTCCGGGACGCCATGGTTGACCACCTGGAAGAACCCCACCGTGCTCGCCGCCTGCCGGATCTGCTCGACCACGGCGGCACGCGACTCCTGCACGGCGGCCAGGTCCACCGTAGGAATTTCTGGAGCGGAACAGGGTTCTGCCCCGCGCTTCAGCTCCGCTAGGGTTTCTGGAGGGTGAACGAAGATAGGGGGGATGGCCTTGATTCCCGAATCGATCAAACCTTTGACTCCGACATTAGTTTCGTCGAACTCCTTCACGGCTTTCGCGCGATCGTAGGGCGCGGCGGCGCTGACCGCGGTGGCCACCGGCGATGACATAGGGAAGAAGCGACAATAGGAATGGGAGAAGGATCTGTTTGTTTCTAGGATGTTCAAATTCAGTGAACAATGAAATGACAACATTGAAGTGCAGTTTTCTCACGCAGTGACAATATATAAAAAAAAAAAATAGTACTATTTTAGATAAGTCAAGAAACTTGACTAATTCCGGTCATTTTTTTATTCTAATTATATGTCTTATTTTCACAACTCAAAAATAAAATATTAAATGAAAATTACATGTAATTAAAATAATCTGTTAACGGGATTTTTTTAGTGACAAAAAAATATTTTTAATTTTAGAAATAGCACACTGAATATTATATTTACTGTCTTTTTATTATGTTCAGAATTAAACTAAATATTTTTTTTTCATTTTTTATTTTAAAACTTTTTTCTAATTTTGTTTTTTTCCTTTCTATCATGTCGGCTTTTACCTTCTTTTCTCTTTTCTTCTTTCCTTCCTTCTTTTTTTTTATTTTTGTTTTTCTTCATGTCATTCCAGTATCATAAGTTTCAAAGGATCATATTGATGGCATATTCTTTAATCATTGTCAAACACTTTTAAGAAAAATTGAAGTTATATGTAAAAGATGAGCCTAGACTTTACTTCTTAAGTCATCATGAAGCTTTTAGAGAAAGAATAATTTTGGGTCAAGTTGTCTATGATTTATTTGAGCTTTGTATTATAGGCCTAATACTGTATATGATTTAATATGGACCTTGTATTTTGGGTCAAGTAGAATAGAGTTTTGACCACCCAAGTCAACAAAGGGTCAAGGTCCAATGTTGACCAAGGTGGGATGTCCACTAATGATAATCGATTATCACTAGTTATAAATCGATTATATATGCATTGATTTTGAGTTTTGTTTTTAGAATATTCGATTATCTGGAATGATAAATGATTATCCTTTTTGTGTGATGAATTTGAGAATTTGATGTGATAGGGCCATTGAAATAATCGATTATCTTAACTGATAATCGATTATCATAGTGTATTTTGTGTAAATGTGAATCTCTTGGAAATAATCAATTATCACTTATGAAAATCGATTATCTTAGTGCATTTTTGTTAAAAATGGTGAATTTGATGAAGAATAGACATAGACCAAGCTTGAAGAGCTGTAGAATGTGGTGATAATCAGAATGATATTTATGGTTAAGTATAGGGTCAATCTTGACTTGTGTTTGAGATTGGAGCATGAGTGGGAGTTGGGATGTACTTGAGTGTGTGGTTTATGAGCATAAGAGTGGAGGGATAAGTCTACTTGTTATACCTAGTAAATCCTGAGTTTATCTGCAAATAGGTGCTTTCTTTTGCCTTGTGTGCAAAGGAAGGATTGTTCGGGTATTGAACCTTCCTTGTGTAGGGGTGACGGTGTTTTCCTTGTCATTGTGTGACAGGAATATATATTCCTTAGCTAGATTGCGAGACTACTTGATCAGATCTGTAGGGGAGGTTATAAATGGTCTATAGGAGCGACTATAGGCGGGTGAGGTAGGGTAGAATAGTGAGACTGATTCTTTCCACTATGGTGTTTATGGTATTGTGGTGCTCATGGTGAGGTTCAAGATAAGATTATTCATGATTGAGGTACATGTGTTGATCATTGTAATGACGATGATGCCCTAGAGGATGCTATATTGATAGTAATGCCCATGTGGTGTAGTTAGCATAAGTGATAATGAAGGGATAAACCAGAAGTCTAGGTTTAGAGCCGAGGATAGAGGATTGATGATGGATAATCGTGGATCGAGAATCGAGTAATTTATTATAATCGAATTGTTATGTTGGAGGACTAGGAACCCTATTATTTTTACTATTGTGTACCGGGTGGTTGTTTATGGTTGATATAGTCTGCATGTTTAAATCTTGTTAGTATGATTATTTTATCAGTAGATTACCCCATATATGTTTGTATTTGTGTTTTTGAGAATGAAATTAGCGTCGATGATCATATAATGCATTATAGTGAAAAAAATATATGTGAAATTAATCTCTCTTGTATTGAATATATATGTAGGATACTCTATTTATAATAGAAGAAATATAGATTAAACCCAAAATACAAATAATAAATAATAACAAACTAACTAAAAATAAAATGTAAAAATAAGATAAAATATAAAAATAAGATAAAAATAATATATCTAACAAAACTCAATTATTAAAAAGCTATTTATGATTTAACTTTTTAATATGGACCATCATATTTCACTAGTAAAAAATTGGAAATTTATAGCGCACATTATGCCATGGTTCACCAGAGATCGCAGCATAATAGTACGCGGTGGCAATTTTGAAAATAATTCGAACTTATAGGTCGCGGTTCCCCTCCGAACCGCGGCCTATACCTAGTCAACTTTCTGCCTTTGACGCCACGTCAGAAAAACAATAAATTAGCAGGGGAATATGCCGCAGTTTTGTGAGCAACTGTGGCCTATTCCCCTGTCAATTTATTACAGGGGCTGACAACGTGGGAATGTCAGAAGGTTGCAGGGGAATAGGTCGCGGTTTTGTGGGCAACCGCAGCCTATTCCCCCTGCAACCTTCTGACATTCCCCACTAGTCAGAACTATAATAAATTTGCAAGGGAATAGGCCGTAGTTGCTCACAGAACCGCAGTCTATTCCCCTGCCAATTTATTTAGGGGCTGACAACATGGGGAATTTCAGAAGGTTGCAGGGGGAATAGGTCGCGGTTCTGTGGGCAACCGCGACCTATTCCCATGCAACCTTCCATTCCCCAAAAGGCAGTTGGGAAGGCAGTTGGGGGATTCATAACGTCAGGGAATAGGCCGCGGTTCTTAGAACAATCGCTGCCTATTCCCTGATCTGAATAAATTTTAAATATTTAAGGAATAAACCGCGGTTGGGCGTTGAACCGCGGCATATAGTTTGAAAATATTTCAAAAATTCCATTTTCAATTATTTTCAGGAGAATAGGTCGCGGTTAAGTGGGGAACCGCGGCCTATACCCCTTTATTACCGCGGTTAAGTGGGGTACCGTGGAATATTCCCCTTTTAGGTTATAAAAATAAAAAACGCTGCAACAATATCGTCTTCTTCGCGAGAAACAATTTCAGAAACACTGCATTGCTTTCCACCATCGACGACGCCGTTTTGCTTCCATTTTCCATCGTTTTGCACCATTTAAACTCAAATTTGTTCGATTCATTCGCCATTTTCAACGTTGAGGAAGAGTTTTGACCGATCAGAATCGTCAAACTTCCACTTGGAAATCGTTAAGTTCCGGCCTGCCATTCCTCTTCGCCGTTTTAATCGTCTCTGCCGCGCCCATTCCAGGTATTGCCTTTGATTTTCAGTAAAAATTAGTCTTTGAAAAATATTTTTTTGATGTGTATATTGTATATTGTGATATATTGGTTTGAACTTAGGATTGATTCTCAAATTTGACATTGAAATAATATGTGGATTGATTTGTAAAATGATCACGAAATATTGGAAATCACATGAAATCTAAGTAAAATTAATTTTTTAGAATGTCTGATTTTCTTAGTTACTCTCAACAAAAAATTCTCAAAAAAATATTTGAGAATCGGTATGTGAAATTATTGTTTGAATGATATGTATGAAATTGCAAGTTTGATTTTCAGTGTATCTTATCTTTTTATGTAATATTTAGGAATGGATCGAAATTGGATTAATTTACCACGTATTAGTGCTGAGTACGAGAGAGGGGTAGAGGAATTTATACAATTTGCACAACGTAATGAGGGTACAAGTGATGCTGAAGTGAAGTTTAGATGTCCTTGTATGAATTGTTTGAATGGGAGAAAGTTGAACGCAACCCAAATTAGAGAACATCTTATATGTGATGGTTTCTTAAGATGTTATACAACATGGATATGGCACGGCGAAGAAATGCACTTTCCGACTGACTCTCAAACTGAAAATGTTATTGATTCCACCATTGAAGAAGATCGACCGGATGAAGACAAATTAGAGGACATGATCCGCGATGTTGGCGCAGAAAATTGCCAAAGCTCAAGTGTATGAGACGATGTCGACTGATGCGGAAACACCTTTGTATGTCGGTTCAGCTAAGTTCACACGTTTGTCAGCGGTATTAAGGCTCATGAATTTGAAGGTGAGCAATGGATGGACTGATAATAGTTTTACAAAATTGTTGACGTTGTTGAATGAAATGTTGCCAGATGGAAATACACTACCCACTCGTAATTATGATGCGAAGAAATTCTTTGTCCAATGGGTATGGAGTATAAAAGGATACATGCTTGTCCCAATGACTGCATTTTATATAGGAAAGAGTTTGAATTTTTGACAAAGTGTCCAAAATGTGGCTTATCACGATACAAGTCAAAAAATAATAGTGAAGATAATTGTCAGATAGAAAAAAATGGATCTGCTTTGAAAGTAGTTTGGTACCTTCCAATAGTGCCCACACTTAAGTGTTTGTTTGTGAATCCCAAAGATGCTAAAAACCTTAGATGGCATGCAGATGAGAGAAAAATTGACCGGCTACTTCGTCATCCAGCTGATTCAAAGCAATGGAAAAATATCGATCAACAATTCCCCCAATTTGATAAAGAGTGTAGAAATCTTAGGCTTTGTTTAGCCACTGAACCCATTTGGTTTAGCCACTGATGGAATGATCAACAATTCATATTGCTGACAACCATTCATTTCAAACTACAACAAATTTGGATGAACAATCTCTAGTTGATGATGATGTACATGCAATTCGGTCAAATCATGATGAGGGAATATACATATGATGAATCCATATCTTTATGTATGAATTTCCAATTTTTGTATAAGTATTTCCTATGATTATTATTACATGTTTTGTTAAATTATATGATATTACATAAGTCTTTTATTAATATTTCATGTTGTTATTTATGTTGACAGATATATGGCTGATCATCCACATTCTTCAGGGGATGAGGCTCCCGCTCCCCCTTCCAGATCCACTAGAGGACCCACCAGGATGAAACAACTTTTGATCAGAAAGAATAGTGGTGAAAGAACACCGGTGAATGTCAACGTGATCACGGGTGTGGCAACTGGCCCCAATGCAGATGACTTCCGATCATACCTTACTCCATCATTTGATCTGTGTCCGAGGTTGATCGGAACATTATATGGAACGATATATTGGTAAGTTAGTTAATATCATTTCAATTACAGTTTGTTTATATTGATATCAATTTGTACTGATACAACTTTATTATTTTTTTTCAGATGACATTTGACATTCCAAATGTCGCAACACTTAGAAATAAGTTATTATCAACTGTTGCTGAAAACTTCAGAAATTTTAAAAGTAAGTTGGCCTCAAGATGTATTTTTGGAAGCCATAAAAATAAGTCTTCATGTACTACATATAAGTCCATTGATGAGGAGACTTGGCGGCTTTTTGTACAGAGTCGGACATCAAAGAAATGACAAGTTAGTATAGTTGATATTATTCAATTCCTCATTAACAAATATATATCATATGAACTAATTAATTAAATATATGTGACAGACAATTAGAAGCAAAGCATAAGAAATAAGTGCTCAAAACAAAAACCCCCACCTATTATCTCGTGGTGGGTATAGGAAGCTTGAGGAGAAAATCCTCAAGCAAAAGACAGATGCTAGACCACCATCTCAGGGTGATAGCCCCCCTTAGCCTCCTTCTCCACCTTCTCGGCATGAGAAATGGAAGTTGGCTCGTATGAAACCATCGGGCACCTACTCTTCTGACACTGCACGGGAAATTTCTTAAAGAATTGTAAGTTATCACTGTTCCTAAAATAATAATAATTTCATTATACATACTACATTAAACTTTTTAAAGAATAATGGTGTTTTGTAATGTTACAGGACTCCTTGGTTGAGCAGAGCTCCCAAGGTCAATTCACTCCCGAGGATGGCCAGGATATTCTTACCGCTGGTTGTGGACGACCTGAGCACCCTGGACGTGTACGTGCTGCTGGAACTAGAGTAGGAATTCGAGATTATTTTGGGAGCTCTTCTCGTCAGACTTCATATGCATACAGCGAAGCACAAGAACAAAGGCTGACACAAGAGATCACAAAAAAGCTTCGAGCGGACCTTACGGAGGAGATTAGGACACAACTCAGGACAGATCTTAGATCACAGCTCAGGGATGAATTGTTTAGTGAGTTCAACACCATGTTCCAGCAGCAGTTTGAGAGTTATGGCATGCGCCCGATGCCATCTCCTGTACAGGAACAGGAACATGTTGCACCTCCTACTGGTAAACTTAATAAACATTTATGTGCAATTATTTCTATCTTTTGTATAATCGAACATTTACTCTGACAGGGAGAAGCGGGAAAGGAAGTTGTTCAGCACCAGCCGTCCTAGGGGATGACATGGACGATACTAGTCCATGTCTGCTATACATTTTAGACGATACCGAGACGGTGTTGGTAGCTCGTGGAACAGTGTTTAAGGAAGCGACTATTGTTCATGGTATGGAGCTATCAGAGGATGAGGTGAAGGTCTCAGTAGACGAAATTATCATACCAGATGCCTTAGTTCCTCTGCCCATAGATGAGATTTTCACTGTGGAACATGCATTCCAGTCTTTTATCGCTTAGCCTAAACATTTGGTTGGTTCAGTTTCTGACCCCCCGGTATGGAATTCTACTTTACACTTCTCAATTTTAAAGTTTACATGTTATTGATGTCAAAACTTATCTTATTTTTCCATGAAACAACAGACGCAGGCACAGGAGAAGATTCCTCTATCTGAGGATGATCCTCTTGGTTCATTGCAGTTACTTGCTGACATCCTTGAAAATAAGCCTGTGGAGGTTAAATATGATGCAAATGTATTTGGGAGAGGCTCTGAAGTCCCATTATACCTCCATAGTCAAGATGTCAGAGAGCTTGCGTCGAGAACAGAAGAGTTGAATATTACATTACTTCAGCTATGGATGATGTAAGTCTATGAGCAATTATTTATATAAAATTGATTTATGTATCAAGTATACTTATATCAATGTTAATTTTTGATTTCAGGTATATGTCTGGGATCAGTAACAAATTAGGGTACTCTGATGATTATGGGTTCATTGATCCCCAATCCATTCACGAATCAAATATTTTGACCAGATCAACACACATCTCACAAGATTTGCAAGCGGCAAGAAAATATATTTTTTGCCTTATATATCTGGGTAAGTGAACTTTGTTAATATAATAAAGTTCCATATGTGATTTTAATATCTAATAATTAAGTTATTATGAATTTCAAGCGCCATTGGCAGCTTCTTGTTATTTCTATACAGGAGAGTTATGCTTTGTGGTTCTGCTCATTGCACAAGTCTCCTCCCACACATCTCAGACAAGCAATTGATTGGTAAGAACCTCAATGTTTGGACTTTCTTTGTTATATAAATGAATGCTAAAACCTTTTTTTTATATATAGTTCTATTCCAACAAGTATGATGATGGTTGGGAGATCAATTGCTAACAGTAGAAAACTTGCATGGATTTCTCTCAAGGTTTGACATATGCTAAAGCCAAACTTTCTTATAGTTGTTTTGTTTTAATGTTTTTCACTAACTATTTACAACTGTGATGATATATTGTAGTGTAACAGACAGAAGGGGTCATATGAGTACAAATACTATGTAATGTATTGGATGACCCACATTGTTCGTTCCCATATCACAAGAGGCTGGGAAATGGTAATATTTAAATTTAACAAATTTTTATTTTCTCCAACATTTGGAATTCATATACACTAATTAATATCAATTGTCTTGTGCAGAGATTCAAGACTACTACAACAATTCCTAAGAAGCCACTATCATTAATGAGGAAAGCTGCTGCAAAGTATATAATTAGATTATATAATAGTTCTTAGTTAGTAGATTTAAAATACATTTGAACATGTTGAAATGTTCTTAGTTCTTAGTTATTAGACTTTGTATTTATGTGATGTTGAAATACATTTGAACATGTGTTTGATCTGTTGAAATTGAATCTGTGTACATGATTTGATATGCAGGTCTGTTTTTGTGGATATCCCAAAAATGGACCTGCTATTTAAAAAAATTGCAGGAGAATATGCCGCGGTTGCTACCACAACCGCGGTAGAAACTGTGACGTTTTTTATTTTATTTTTAAAAAAAAAGACTTTTGGCCGCGGTTATGGCACGAACCGCGGTTTATTCCTGGCTTTTTACCGCGGTTTCAACCGCGGCCTATAGTGCAACGAATTTTTTTTTTTAAAAAAAAGGGTTTTGGCTGCGGTTCCTACTACAACCGCGGTCTATTCCCCCGCTTTTTACCGCGGTTGGAACCGCGGCCTAAAGTCCCAGACCTTTTACCCAGGCTGAATATGTCGCGGTTCATAAACCACAACGTATAATGAAAAACAACCGCGATCGTTTCCCTTCACTGCACTAGTATTTTAAAAACTATATCTCTAACATCTCAATTTAGTAGTATAAAACTACTAAAATAACACATACATAGATAATAACTTACAAGAAACTTGATGCTACTAGAACAAGAGGTCCTATCCTTGACGGACCAAAGACATATATCCTGTTGTTTTTTCTCTCTCAACCAAACGCTGAATTCCTTGAAAGATGAACTCTCTAAGCTCACACCATTTAGACGATCATTGCAAAAGAGGAAACATACCTAAAGACAGACAACACAAAAGCAAGGGTAAGCTAGACACCAAAGAAATCATATCACATTTATAACATAGCATACATAAATCATTTATATCACATACATCAACCCAAACATCTTAACATGCAAAGACCTAGACTAACTATCCTGATTTAGTATGAATGTCGAGCTATGGTGGGTTGTGCACTTATGGTGGGCTCTACTGTTTTGCAAAGTCATTGCCAATGGGTTTCACCCTACCACACTCACAACGTTAGTCTATTCCACGCCTTGGATCATATTGGAAGCACCCAAGACTAAGACCTCCTAGTACTCTCACAACATGTTTCAATTTTCTCTACTTGAGAATGAAAGGCCATTAGAGTGTCAAGATAACCCCCAAGACTGAGCTTCGTGTATTCATACTAATGATACTTGAAACCACCACTAAGAAGTTCCTCCTTGGAACTCATTTTCAAAACTTTGAAACGTTTGATATCACTTCACCTTTCATTGAATCCATTTGAAACCATATACATATTCTTGTTTCCAATTTATATTATAAATCAATTCATGTTTCATAATAAGTATTATAAAGTAATCATTCAAACAATCACATATATTGAACGCACTTTAAGAAAATATATAAAAACTCAGTTGAAAATCTGATATTTTCGCTCAGCCACCAATTCTGCTTGCTCAGCTAAAAGTGTCTGCTAGCCCATTCGCTCAGCCACCAAGACTCGATATGCGAAAACAAAAACAGTGGATTCTGCTCGTTTAGCGACTACACTCGCTTAGCTAGAAGGGTTCTGCTCGCTCATCTAGAATACACTCGTTCAGCGAGACTGCATAATTCTGCAGCATCAAATCTATAGAATTTACACCCCTCAACCCCTCATGACCTATCCTATGCATCAAATCTAACACTCATAGATTGCATTCTAAAATCAAATGGACCTAAACAAATGTATCTAAACCAACCTAAACTCGTTTTGAAGTTATTGATCACAAGATTCCAATCCAAAATTAACCAAAACCTCACTTTAGAGACCCAAATTGAATTCCACAAGTTATAGCTCATTTTTAAACAACTTAGGGACTCCAACAAGACAAAAATGATTTACCAGCACCCTTTAAAATGATCCTTTATACACAGAACCTAAAATTCAAAATCTCACTAGTTCAAACCCCCAAAATACACTTAAACAACTTTGTAAATACTCCAAAATGACTACCACTTCATTCTAACACCTAATTCTCATCCCAAACAAGCTACAAATGACCAAATAACAGTCCTAAAACAATTGCTTCTTCACCCTAACACCTATTTTTCAAACTCACCTATCAAAACCTCCATTTATAACTTCACCACCTAAGTATTTAATCCCTCTTCCCTCCAAACACTTTGAACTAAATTTCCAACATCAAAACAACTTCATATTACATCATTCAAGACAACAAAGACATACAATTTCATCATATCAAGCATAGATCATACAATACAATAGCATACACATCTAATTGAACTAACATAGCATAATTACTCGAATTAATACTCAATCAAGTTAATAAGCAAGCAAGCACTAAACTTGCAAGACAATTATAGTTAATGTTAAAATATCTAGCTTTCTCTTACCTTAAGGAGAACTACTATATCTCTAAGAACGCCCGACCGTTGCTTCCACCGCAAGGAACTCTAGAAAAGCCTACAACTCACCAATTGATGATCAGAATCAAACTTTAGAACCTCAAATTGGCCAAGAATCAAGGAAGAAGCACATTTGATACATGCAAAACAGATTTATCTGCATGATCAAAGACTAAAAATAAAAAGGAAAATGGGGAAAAAATTTACTTGCTCTAAACAAAGAATTAATTAGGTAGAAATGTAGACCTCGTTGTCGTGGTCGATTAGACATCTCCTGATCGTCAAAAAGATGACTCAGGAATTAGAACTCTTAGATAGAAGGTAGAGAACTCTAGAAAAGTAATTTTTAGAGAGATGATATATTTTAAAATAATGAGATTCATTTATAATAAAATATTTGTAACAAAACCATTTAATAAAAATAACTGAGTCTTATTATTTTTAGACTACCACCACTTCTAAAATACCATTTTATAGAATTTTATACTATCTACATTATATTTGCCCATTTTCTACTTAGTAAAGAAATATATACATCTATTTTAAAACTTGAAAAAGAAAAAGAGAAAAGAAAAGTATGATTTTCAATTTTCATATTTGTTAACTTTGGAAATATTCTTAAAAATTATGAATATTCAAATTAATGTTATCTTGTTGAGAGCAGAATACAAATAACTAACCACTTAAATAAAAATAAATGAAGTTTTTAATAAAATTTAATTGAAAGTATTACAATTTTTTTAAATTAAGTCTATTGAAGGAGTAATAATTTCGTTAAAACTAAAAACAATAAGTGGTGAAAGGAAAGAACACTCAAGTGTTTGTTTTTGTTATGTATTGACGTGGCAGCCTCTGAGCCAGGCAGTTCAATTAGGAAGTTCCCACACGTTACGCCAGAGCAGAGGTCTCATCTTTGTCTAAAAAGATTAAGATATAGTTTAAATTCATTTTAAATTTTTTAATTTCGTGAAAACATTTAATTTTAGTTACATTTTCATATCAATTTTTTTATAATACTATATTAAGTCTGTTTGGACGAATGTTTTTAAAAGAACTTACATGAAAAGAATGAAATCAAATATTTTATAAATTAAAGTTAATTTATATAAAGCTAAAAATAAAAAAGATAATTTTTAAAGAAGTTATATAAAAAAGTCTTGTCAATTGAGTTATGAAATAATTTAGTTTTTTATGATATTCAGTTTTTAAAAATAAGTTTTTACCCGTTATATATATGATGAACTTCTATATATTATATATATGTTTAATCCGTTATAATATATTTTATTATGGAAAGAGGGTATGAAATGTCTTAATTGTCTGCTCTCTTTTTTTGTATATATATATTTTTTCGTGAAATAGTTGTTGCTTGTAACAGTTGTTTATGTACAATTTTTTGTTTTGCTGTACAAACTAGCAAAAATTTCCCATGCTTGTTTTCTTTCCTTTTACTTCTTTCCCAATATACAACGTTAGATTGATTGATTATAGCGAAGAATAAACACCTAGAACACACTAGTAAAAAAAAATTGATGTTTATTATTTTGAACCTTTTAACATCTAAAAAGTATTGAGTCATATTGAAATTATAAAGTCGACGTTCTTTTACATTGAAAAATATGTCTGTCAACGTCATATAGTACTCAATACACCCTCTTTTGCGTTTAGTGGAGATCAATGGGTGTTCTATATAATGTGGAAAGGGAGTAATTGATATTGAAATGTATGTTTTTCGATGTCAATCTCGTGGGGCCACATTTCACTTTTGAAATAGTTTTCTTAGGCTGACATTCTAAGAGATTTGATGTCGAAAAATGTACTTTTTAATATCAATTGACGTTGAAAATTATAATTCCTAGCATCAATTAATGATAAGAAGTGTATTTTCCAATGTCTTTTTAGTGTTTTTTTTATAAAAGCTTCGTTTTTATAATTTTATCAAACCTAAAAAGGAGAAAACTAGTTTTGACATTTCATATTGTCAGCATAAAGCTGAAGAGCAAAAGTTTTGATGATATCTCAAAGTCAAGTCTCAAGTGCTTTTATTGTAGGAAGATCCTAAGACTTAGTTTTTATATTAAAGCTTTTGTATTTTAATAGATTGATGTATATGATGTGGTTTATATTTGATTCTGTGTATTGTTTATCTTAGGGTGCGTTAAAAATCGTTTTGAATCAAAAAACCTCATTTTATACTCAAGATAATTGATTACCACTTATAATAATCGACTATGACTTCCCATTATCGATTATCACGAGCAATTATGAGAATTTTCAAGCAAGTTTTGATCGTTGTACATTCAATGATGCATAATCGATTACCATATTATAATTGATTATTACACGTTAAAAACCTTACAATGGATTTTTGGAGGTATCCTTGAGTAAGATCTCTATAAATTGGATTGGGACTCTCATTTTAATATACGAAGAATACAAGTAAAGTGTATTTTCGAGATTCTTATTTGTAGTGTGCGGTGATAAGTGTTTTAGGGTTTGCGGAACCCTTGTGTTGTGGCTTTGATAACTTGGCGTGTTGGCATAGAGCGAGAACTTTCACTGGAGTGTGATTGAGATATTTGATCAAGACAACGAACATTTCACTAGGTTTGTGTGTTCTTGAACATATTGTAAGAACTCAAAAATTCCCTTTTCATACTCTTGACTAATACAACGTTCATTCATTCAGTTTTGATCCATACTACACTTAAAAAGTTTATAAATAATAAAAATGCAAAAAATCACATCAAAAAATAAATCTAACTGACAAAACACCAAATGAATACACAAACACAATCAAAGCCATAACCACAACTTCAAAAACAAATACATTTATGATAAATAACACAAAATTGAATTTTGCTCTTCCTTGACTTCGTGAACGAAGCAATTGGTTCTCACTTAAGGGGATGGAGTTTGAACTCGCGTAAGCACGTAAATACTAAGAAAAACGAAAACTAGTTGGTCAAAACATATAAAATACATAACCAAAGTACATGGAAACACTTTCTCAATAGTTAACTAAGTAAAAGCTAACACTAGTGCAGTCAGGGGAAACGACAGCGGTTGTTTTCGCCCTTATGCAGTGGTTCCCGAACCGCGGCATATTCAGCCGCGGTAAAAGGTCTGGGACTTTAGGCCGCGGTTGCAACCGCGGTAAAAAGTATGGGGAATAGATCGCGGTTCGTACCACACCCCTAAACCCCTTTTTTTTAAAAAAATATAAATCGTAGCATTATATGCCGCGGTTGGAACCGCGGTAAAAATATAGGGAATATACCGCGGTTCTTACCACAACCGCGGCCAAAAGTGTATTTAAAATAAAAAAAATAAAACGAGACACTATATGCCGCGGTTGTGGTTCATCTAACTTTGTAGGATCGATGGCTTTACTACATATTGACGAGAAAAATGAACACAACCTGTTTATGGTTTGCCTAACATTTTTGGGCAAAATTCCACGAATAGCCACCGGTAATAATTGTTGCATTAAAACGTGGCAATCGTGAGACTTCATGCCAACAAGCTTTAAGTCCTGCATCGACACTAAACTCTTGATATTTGAAGAGTATCCTTGTGGTACTTTTGTACTTTTTAAACAAAGACAAAAACTTATTTTCTCTTGTCTAGACATTGTGTAACATGCAGGGGGCAAATAAGTACGTTTACCAATCTCCTTGGGTGCTAACTCTTCTCGGATCTTCATATCAATCAAATCCAAACGAGCATTCATTCCATATTTTGTCTTTCCCTGAATGTTGAGTAGTGTACCAATCAAGCTATCACACACATTCTTTTCTACATGCATCACATCTATGCAATGTCGAACATCTAACTTTGACCAATATGGAAGATTAAAGAATATTGATTTCTTCTTCCAAGGGGTCGTTACAGATGACTTCTTAGATGTTTTCCCAAATACATGATGTATTTTATTAACTTTTTCAAGAACTTGAAGGCCAGTAAGTGGATTTGGTGCTTCGTCCCTCTCTTGATCTCCATTGAATGCTTTTTTCAACCTTCGATATGGATGATTACGTTTTAGAAATCTTCGATGACGCAGATACACCGTCTTTCTTCCATGTTTCAATTGATGAGCTGCAGTGTTTTCTTCACAGATAGGACATGTTTTATGACCCTTGACACTGTATCCTGACAAATTACCATAAGCAGGAAAGTCATTAATGGTGCAAAATAACATTGCACGCATCACAAAAGTCTCAGAAGCGAATGCATCAAATATTTCAACCCCATCAACCCACAATAACTTCAAGTCTTCAACTAGTGGGCATAGATAAACATCTATGTCATTTCCAGGCTGCTTTGGACCAGATATCATCATAGACAACATCATGTACTTCCTCTTCATGCACAATGCAGGAGATAAACCAAGCCTAAGATTTCTACACTCTTTACCAAATGGGTTCATTCCATCAGTGGCTAAACCAAGCCTAAGATTTCTACACTCTTTACCAAATTCGGGGAATTGTTGATCAATATTTTTCCATTTCTTTGAATCAGCTGGATGACGAAGCAGTCCGTCAATGTTTCTCTCATTTGCATGCCATCTAAGGTTTTTAGCATCTTTGGGATTCGCAAACAAACGCTTAAGTCGGGGCACTATTGGAAGGTACCAAACTACTTTCAAAGCAGATCCATTTTTTTGTATCTGACCATTATCTTCAGTATTTTTTTTGACTTGTAGCGTGATAAGCCACATTTTGGACACTTTGTCAAAAATTCAAACTCTTTCCTATATAAAATGCAGTCATTGGGACAAGCATGTATCCTTTTATACTCCATACCCTTGGACAGAGAATTTTCTTCGCATCATAATTACGAGTGGGTAGTGTATTTCCATCTGGCAACATTTCATTCAACAACGTCAACAATTCTGTAAAACTCTTATCAGTCCATCCATTGCTCGCCTTCAAATTCATGAGTCTTAACACAGTTGACAAACGTGTGAACTTAGTTGAACCGACATACAAAGGTGTTTCCGCATCAGTCGACATCGTCTCATACACATGAGTTTTGGCAAAATTTTCTGCGCCAACATCGCGGATCATGTCCTCCAATTTGTCTTCATCCGGTCGATCTTCTTCCATGGTGGAATCAGTAACATTTTCAGTTTGCGAGTCAGTCGGAAAGTACATTTCTTCGCCGTGCCATATCCATGTTGTATAACATCTTACGAAACCATCACAGATAAAATGTTCTCTAATTTGTGTTGCGTTCAACTTTCTCCTATTCAAACAGTTCACACAAGGACATTTAAACTTCACTTCATCATCACTTCTCCCCTCATTACGTTGTGCAACTTGTATAAATTCCTCTACACCTCTCTCGTACTCAGCACTAATACGTGGTAAATTAATCCAATTTCGATCCATTCCTAAATTTTACAAAATTAAAATTATAGAATATCTATATAAGATTATCAATTCAATCATACAATCAATTCAGTCATACAATCATACAATTAATAATCATTGAAATGATCAATTCAGACATTGTATCACAACTAATTACATATGATATCTTGTCTATAGAAATCATTCAAACATAATTTTGATTTTATAAGAAATCTACTAAAAAAATTTCATAACATATTAATAAATTAAATAAAATTTGTCTCTTATTGGACCAATCCTTTCCCATACAAGTTAACATACTTTGTCTCTTATTGGACCACCAAAACCACAACAAATTTTACAAAAATCATCAAAGCCACAACAACATATTCAAACCGTGCATTTCAATATAAAACAAAACTATTATCAGAGAATGGAACGTACCCGGAGTAGCAGATGGCGCGACGGAGAGGATGGCTCGACGACGGCAGAGGCTTGGTATATTCTTGCCACGAACCGCGGTATATTCCCCTGCCAATTTAATGCATGAGCTGACTCATGGGGAATGTCAGTAGTTGGCAGGGGGTATATGTCGCGGTTGCTGTTGGAACCGCGACATATACCCCCTGCCAATTTATTGCAGGGTCTGACTGTTGGGGAATGTCAGTACGTGGCAGGAGAATATGTCGCGGTTGCGAGGCGAACCGCGGCTTATACCCCCTGTCATAAGGAATAGGCCGCGGTTCTATAGAGAACCGCGGCATATAAGTTACATTTATTTACAAAACTGCCACCGCGCACCATTATGCAACGGTTTCTGCCTAACCGTGGCATAATGTGCGCTGTATAAACCGAATTTTGTACTAGTGTAACCTTTTTTCTTGCTCACACTTGTATTCGAAAACGAAAGTTCAAGTACAAATGAAAGCGCAAAGTTTTTACAAATTTTTACAGGATATATGACATTGAAAAACAAGTTATTTTGACATCTTATAGGTATATGACATCGGAATCTACGGCCTACGAGGTCATATGACGCCAAAATTCACATTTTTCCCACGTCTAATTGGTCAGTGAGAAACCAAAAGGTTATCACTTAATCCTTACAACTTTCAAAGGGTATATGACATCGAAAAATAGATCATTTTGACATTCCAATGTTTAATTGTCTATGGTTGCCAAAGGTCAGTGGTAAATTCATACAACTACATTTACTCATTTCGAAGGGTATATGATGTCGGAATTCTCCATATTCTAACATCATATACTGTGTAAATGCAATTTGGTAATCATTTATGACCTTTTGTTATGTCCAATAAGCAAATTGACATTGAAATCATTTGATTTCGACGTCAATTTGCTCATTGGACAAATAAAAGGTAATACATTCTTACAACTACATTCCCACATGGTATATGACATTGGAATTATTCCTTTTCGACGTCAATTTTCTCATTGGACATACCAAAAGTCTTTTTTATCAGAGTCCGTGCAAACGTATAACGTCTTTAAGTGCATATTCAGACATCTAATATAGGCATTCAAATACCACTTTCGCTCCAATGTGCAATCCCTTAAAGTTTCCCTCTTAAACCTATTGAGATTCATTTTTAAGTTTTCTTGAAGATGTTTCTTACCTTTAGATTTGAGAGCATTTATGTCCTTCAAACATGTACATTAATGTAGGTAATGAATATATTTCATGGAGATGAAGGTGCATTTTGAAATCTGAAGATAGCAAAATGCAGTTTGGAGGATATAAATGTTATGAAATCTTAATGTACGAGATATCTCCAGAAAACTTAAATCATGACTCACAATATGTTAAATGGGAAAACTTTTAAACAAATTGACTTCAAAATTTTGCATTTTTGACGTAAAAATGGTTTGATGATTTTAAAAGCACCTCCATTATTACAAAACCTATGCACAAATGTGAAAATCATACAAGCAAGACAAACATAATTTTGTAAACATGAAGAAGCTGTTTGAAATTCAAATCTAGTAACTTTCAGTCTCTGAATTTCAATCACTCCTTCAAGGTTCATAAAACTATGAATAAATATGATGAGTCTACGAGCAACAAAAGCATAGGTTTTGTGAACATGAAGGAGCTAATTAAAATTCAGAGACAGAAATTTAACGATGTAGAGGTTACAAAATATCCGAAAGCTCTTTAAGAAAGGAAAACTTTGGTGAATGAATGTAGAGGTTACAAAAGATCTAAAAACCCTTTAGGAAAGTGAAAGTATAGTGAATGAGATGTGTTTTAGAGATTTTTATCTTGTTTTAGACGTTGGAAATTGCATATTGATAACGATAATTCTTACCATTATCTGTGGTATTATTTTCTTATCAAATCAACTCTCTTGAAGCTTGAAACATGCTTAATCTTCTCTTTTATCTAACTTTGTGAATAACTTTAACTTAGGTTACACATACAAGTTTTCATCATTAATTCCTCAAGTTTTGTAGGAAATTTGAGTGCTTTGGAAGAGCATCCAAACTATCAAGAACGGGAGTCCAGGAAGAGCTACAAGAGCAAGCAGATCTGCAGAAAAAGAGAAAAAGTTGCAGTGCAGAAAAATCAGGCTTGGGCCCCCCAAAAGGGGGCTGGGTGCCCTTCAGTTCGCATTTTCACTAAAGAGTGGCGCCTGGGCACCCCTGAAGGGGGTTGTGCGCCCTTTTATACTGTTTCCACCTTAAATATGGCGCCTGGGCGCCCCCCATAGGGGGGTTGGGCGCCCTTTTCTGTTGTGTTTCCATTTAATTTTGGCGCCCGGGCGCCCCAAAAAAGGGGGTTGGGCGCGACTTTTTGCTGACTTGGCACCCTAGACCTATAAAAGGTTCACATGCAACGAGGGTGCCATCTTCTTGGCGGCTGAAGCTCGAAAACACCTTCTTGGACCTCTAGGAGCTAGTTTTGGGCTGTGGGAACTCTCCATTCTTCCTCTTGGGTCTCCTTCTACTCCATTTTCTTCCATTGTAAGCTCAAGCTCTCCATGACTATGGAGAGCTAAGTTCTTTTTTTTTGGGGAATGATGTAAACTATGAAACTCACTTGTAATTGCACTTACTTTGAATGAATATATGCTTCTTTCATTACTTGCTAGTGTTTATGTTCTTTGCTTAAAGCTTGTTGTGACTTGATCAACTATAGCATGATTTTAGGGTTTGCTTAATGTTGGGAAATGTTGTGTAAACCTCGAACTAGACTAAACACCTAAAGGAAATAGTGTCTAGGGATAGAGCTAGGACCTTTGGTTGTCTTAAACTTCTTTTCATAATGCGGATGAACTTGTTAGGTTGCCAAGGGATTGGGATTTAATAAGTGAATCAAGGCTTTCTCACCAAGGGATTGGGTTTAAGTAACTTAGCAAGTTGACAAGAGCAATTAATTAAAGAAGAGATTATGTGCATTTGCATATGAGTGTAATAGTTGAAATCATTCTCCAACATATCCATTCCATATAATTTCAAATCATTTCATTCTCAAGAGTTTTGACCCCAAGAAGTTCACTTTATCATTTATGCATTATGTTTATTTTCACTACACAAATTCATATTAAAGGGAATCATTCTTTAGCCTAAGTTAGTTAGTTAATTATACGATAGTAAAACGTTAACCGAGTCTCTTGGGAAACGATATCCGGTCTTACCAATTTATTACTTTAAACGATTTGGTACGCTTGCCAATGAGTTAACACATATACAAACATTATATTTCTAATAGACTTTCAAAGGACCTAATTCAAGCCACAATATAATGTCTGAAATGGTGAAGGCCAACGTTAATGACGTCGAAATTCCCTTTTTATTTTACATCAATTACTATATGACATCAAAATATTGTATGCTCCGACGTCTAAATTATGACATTTATTTACAACAATGTCATCAATGATTTTTAATGTTGGTTTTTTTTTTGTTTCTGACGTTGAACTTTAGACGTTGAAACTCTTTTTTGTAATTGTGACAAAAGAATAAAACCAATTTTATGAGTTATTGAGTTTTTTTATTTGTTTATTCTTCTCATGGATATAGATTTATTTTTATAGATACAAGAAAATAAATAGTAATAATTTACTCAAAAAATTAATCGTCCATTAAAATATAAGTAGAAATAAATTTCATTAAAATAAAATAATAAATATAATTAAACTAAAATAAATATAATAAATTTAAAATTTGGTCATCCATAAATAATCTTTGTTAGATATATTATCATTATCTTTTACTTTTAGATAGTTTGTTATTATTCGTTATTTGTACTTTAGGCTTAGCCCATATTTCTTCTATTATAAATAGAGTACCCTATATGTATATTCAACATAAGGAAGATTAATCTCATACATTGTTTTCACTATATTCAACATGGTATCAGAGCCTGGTTCTTTTTTAAGAAATTTTTTTTTGTTGCCTCTATGACTACACCCGTTGTCGATGGCGGTACCATCTACCGCTTTTGGCGGCACTATCGTCTATTGTTATTGTTTACCGTTGTCACTATTGGAGTTCTAGTTTCGACTGACGATCACACAGTTTTGATAATCTCAGTCAGGTGACCATTGTGTCGTCAACGAGGCCTTCGTCGGAGCTCATATGTGCTTTCAACACCTTTTGAAGTTATGGATATGATATCTTTTTTCGTCATGTGTGTAACACGTCTCGTTTCCTCTTAGGCAGCAATTCAGAGCGTCGAGGTCGTTCTATTTCCTCTTTCAGGTTCATCGTGTGTGGTCACACGTCATGTCTCCTCTCAAACAACTATTCAGAGCATTGATGTTGCTTTTTTTTTTTCTTTTTCAGGTACCTAGATCGGAGAATCTTGGATTTTTAAGGTTTCTCTCTCATGTTCATCCATGGCTTCTTTCACTGTTGTCTCTTTTAACCTCCCATTTGTCTCCATTGTGTTTGACCCGTCCATATATGTTTTTTCTCCTGTGAAAAATATGGTTTTTGTTAGTTTATTTATAGTCGTGGTGACTCTTCAACAATGACATTTGTATCTACTAAATGTCAACAATGCATTCCTTAACGTCGATTTACAAGAAGATATTTACATAGAGCAACCTCTCATATTTGTTGCTCAGGGGAGTCTTCTGGGTTGTTATTTCATCTTCAATGTCATCTTCACAAATCATTAATAATTTGGTCTAACTCAAGTGTAGAAGATATTTTCACCAAGTCTTTATGGATTATATTAGTAATAAGCTTGGTACATACGATTTGTATGCACTAGCTTGAAGGGGAGTGTTAGATATATTATCTTTATATTTTATCTTTAGTTTGTTTGTTATTATTCTATATAAATTTTGGGCTTAGCCCATATTTCTTCTATTATAAATAGAGTATCCTATGTGTATATTCAACATAAGGAAGATTAATCTCATACATAGTTTTCACTATATTCAACAACCTTTATCCTTAAAATAAACTATTTGTTTGTTTTTTAAATTATAGTAGATATTTTCAACAATCTCTTGTATAATTTAAAAAATAAAATAAAATATATCATGTTTTAAAACAAAAATATTATATTTCAGCACAAATTACTTTTTGGATTTAAACTTTATATCTAGTGCTTATAAATTTCTAGGCAAGAAAATGTAGAGACTTAATTATCTTGTACTATATCTTTTATAATTAAATTTTGGTAAATAACACAAACTAATGTCCATTTAGGTTATAATTAGTGGTTGCACATTACGGTCTTGTGCATATATCTTGTTTCATGAATATGTTAAGACAAGACTGTCTAAAGAAACAAGATCGTTTAACATTTCCTATTTTGAAGTTCAACAAACAACATTGAACGAAATAAGCGTTTACAAATAAACTATCTATTAAAATAACATTTTGTAAAAATAGTGTTTTCCAGCATATATCGTCTAACGAACAATGTTTTACAAACAAGGTCTAACAAAAGGAAACATCTGTGTATTCTTAACAAAACACCAAAGCTTAACATCTTATATCTAAACAGTGTTGAACATATAAGCATTTAAAGAAAAGAATCATTTAGTAAAAGCTCGTTAAACGATATAACTTATAAGTAGTTTTATAAAATAAGCATTTAACATTTTATATCGTCTAAAATTCATATATTAAACGTCATGCTTCCGAAATGATGCTATTATCAACAAGTTGATGTCTGCCAAAAATTTTTAAACACGTAATATGCCTAAATGATTACCAATGTCTAAAACATTTATTGTATGTATCAAAAAGTATATCTTTGCTTGTATGTTTTGTCCTCTTTATCTATGTTGATCATGAAAGTACAAGAGTTTACTCAAATTCCTATACAAGATCAATAAAGACATTAAGAAATAGAAAGACATCCTAGGAATGTTTTCTTAAAGCTTCAATCTCTGTAAAATCCTACAAGCTACTTTTGTAAAAGTTCTGATAAAGCACAATAGCTCTACAATGTAGTCCTAAGTCTAACTACTTACTTAAAAAGGCTACAAAGTCTACATGGAAGTCAACTCTCAATCTAACAGATCTTTCTCGAATGAGACTATATATAGATGATTGCATGAAAAGAAGACAAGAAGAATACGTGCATATAATCAAGCTCGCTATTACGTTATCTCTCTTTCTCTACATCGTGTAAAACTTTCATTTAAAGAGAAAATCCTTACAAGTCTTTCAGATTTGCTTTGTATTGAAAACTTATTCTCCTTTAAAAGTTATCAAATATGTATCTTGTTTGAAAAACCTTTTTGGTTGTGTTGTAAATTTGGAAGTGAATTAAAAAACTTGGTGTTTAGATTAGTTGAGTTAAATGATCTAGTTCGTTGACTAAGGTTGAAACCAAGAGTGGTTGATAATACTTGTTGTAAATCATGAATGGTGAAACTTGTGTAATCTTTTCAAAGATTAGTGAAACTCCTTAGGAGGTCTTAAGGGAGAATTGAAGGTAGCTCAAGTTGGAGCGAACTAGTACACAAATCATATGTTATTGTTTTTCCTTTTAAATGTTTTCTTAACCGTTCCTTTAAAACACACAAGCGCGTAACAAATATAGCAGATCGTCTAACCCCTATTACAATCATTAAATGTTGTTTTGCAAAAATGTTTTAAAACACTTCATTTATCTTTTAACGCATTAAAAGGAGAATTATAAGACTAGATACCATGAAGTTTCATGAAACCCTTACTAGTTTGGTAATCCATGTGTTATTTGTAACATCACAAAAATGTAAATTTCTACCATTGCAATAAAGTATTTCATACAAGATAGATGAACCTAACATTCCATGTAATGTAGTAATATAGAAAATTCTACTAAGGGTTTCGTTTGATAGACATTGAAGGCACTTGAAGGTAAAATGAACTAAATTAGAAGAAAATAGTCTTTCATCAAGCATACACATTAAGAATAATCATTTGAGGAAAGTAAATTTATCCAAAATAGTTGCATCCAAGCTTGGATCAATAAAAAAAATGTAAGAATGTTAATCTTAACCAATCTTTGAACAAAACTAATCATCATAAAATTGAAGTCATAACAAAACAAAACCAAAAGTATGATTCATTTACTTATTTCTTACATACTTAAGTTCTTTCTAATGAGATTCATTTACTTTTATAAGAACAAAAATATTCGTTATTGTTTGACATGACATTAATGCAAGAAATAAGTTTGATTAGATTTTTCACTTTTACTCCATTAGAAATCCTTTAAGTGTGAATTGCTAAATTATGTTTTCACAAATTACCTAAAAATTTATCTTTTGTTATCTCAGACAAACTAAATATTAAATTTTAATTGGTTTAAAACTGAACTGCGAGTTCAAAATTAAGAGGAATACAATCGTTACAAATTTTGCTATAATTAAAAATATTACACTAAGATACTTTTGCCCTTGAAAGAAAAGAACAACAAACCTAAAGAAGTGAGTGTTAACACCTAATTTGATAAATAAAAAGAAATGAAATAAAAGTTTATTTGAAAAAAATAAAAATATTTAATTAATTAAAATTTTTAATTTTAGATTAAAAATTAATCAAAATAAAAAAGGAATAAAAATATAATTTTTTTTCTTCTTATAAAATGATGATAAAAAAAACAAAAAAAAAGAGAAAAAAAAAAGAGAGAAAAAACAAGACTGTAACAAAAGGGTGTTGTTCCCTCCGCGACCACACCATGTTTTCTCCACCTCTCCAAATTGTTTTAATTCTAATTCTATCCTTAGGTTTAGTCTTTTTTACTTTTATCATTTAGGGTTTTTTTAATTAATTTGAAAACCTTAATTTTTAGGGCTGGGCAAAAATAACTGATTTGTACTGTAGTTAACTGTACCATATTATACTAAAAAAAACTGATCCACTTTTACTAAAAGCTCAGTTAATTATTTTATGGTTCAGTTTTATAACAGTTTCAGTTCAGTTAACTGTAAGAACTGTTTTTACTCTTTCCTCTTCTCCAGTTCCCTTACAACTGTTTCTTCTTGCCAAGAAAAAATTATTTAATAATAAAATATTAATAAAAGAAATTATTCACATAAAAAATTATAACACAATTTTTTTATCACAAATTTTAATATCTTTTATCAATAAATATATAACATATATAAATAAAAAAGATAATTTATATTTTTATAGTTTTTAAGTTATATAATATATATATATATATATATATTGTTACGTTAATTTTTATATTTTTTATTAATAAAATCAAATAAATAGATAAAAAAAAAAATTCCATACACATATAATAATAAAAGAAATATAAATAAAATAGAAAATTATAATATCAAATAATTAAAAAATTAATTTGTAAAACACTTATGAATAAAATAAAATAAATATTAAAATAAATTTTTATTATATTAAAAGTAACGTTTGTGTTGACTCGAAACATTTTTTAATATTAAATCACTGTAACATTTTTTATTCCAAATAAAAAAAGAAAATTTTTATTCCAAATAGAAAAAGAATTTATTTTACAAAACTTGTAATCAAAATAATTTAATTTCAGATTATAATCTAAAGTTACTTTGTTATTAGATAGTGTTAAAATCAGATTTTAGAATTAGTGCAATGTTAAAATTAGTACAATTCAGTTTAAAATTAGTAGTTGAGTTAAAATTAGTGCAGTTTAGTATTCAGTTAATAGTTCAGTTAGTGTAATTTACAATTCAGTTAATAGTTCAGTGCAGTTTACAGTTTAGTTAATAATTCAGTTAGTGCAGTTTACAATTCAGTTAATAGTTCAGTTTAGTTAGTGCAGTTTACAGTTCAGTTAATAGTTCAGTTAGTGCAGTTTAGTTTTTAGCAGTGCAGTTCAGTTCAGTTCGATTTGCCTACTCCTATTAATTTTACCATTATGAAGAGAAAGAAGGTGGAGAAACAGGTAAATGAGTTGATAGTAGGGGAGAAGCAAAAGAAGATGGATTTGAAGAACAAGGCAGAGGAGTTCACCAGACCAGGTGGTCGTTCATACATAAACTTGGACAAAGTAATTAAGGAGGTTTTGCTTAAGCAAACATCATTTGATTGAATAGTTTTTCTTTTTTATAATATTGTACTATAATAATCCATTGATCTTATTTTCTCTGGACTCTCTTTGAAATCGAAATAATGGACCGGTTGCAAGTGCTAATATGTCTTTTCTTTGTAGCAGTATCTAATATCTTCTTCTCGACCAGGTTTTATATTTTCACCCTTTTATCTTTCTTTACAGACCCTTCCCGAAATCCCAGAAGGGTGGATTTGGATCTATCTAAGTTAAAAATACTAATAAGTGAGAAATTTGAGAAATTGTTTAAAACAAGAAAACATAAATAGATAAGAAGATTGAGTGAAAATTGATAAACGTCACACTTTTAAGGATGAAAGATAAGTCTAAGAGTTTAAACACACAAGAATGAAAGACTTTCGATAAAATTAAGAGATTCTTGAATCATTTCATAAATTAGGAAAATAGATAGACTCTAATATTTGTAAATAAAACTCCATTTCTTTCATTTATAAAAATAGTTAAGCTTTATATAGAAACTTTAACCATTAAAACTTTAAAGAATTAATTATTTGCAATTACATCCCACTTAAGTTAATTATGATTTCACTAAACTAATGACTCACTAAACTAATGACTGATTATAACTACAACTTTGGTAACCAAAAATTACAAAAAAATATTCAGTTTTGCATCTTTTTAGTCTCCAAAAAGTTGATGACTAAGTTATCAATTAGACCTTTATTATAACTTAAAATAAAATTAAAATAAAGTTTATTAATTGATAATCCAAATTTACAAATCACTGTCTCGTTATTTAAACAAACTAATTACTTAAAAGCTATAATAAAATGACATGTCACCATCATTGGTTTGATTCACATCACCTAGGCTAGGAATAGATCACGACGACACCTTTACTACTTGTGTGTGTTGTGGAGGTTGAAAATGGTGAAAAAAATCCTAACATTTTAGTCTTTTAGGCTTTGCTCGTTTGCGAGGAAAGTACTGTTCACACTGAAGGGCACAAACGGATTAAAAATAAAATTCGCGTTCGATTGCATGAATTGCCAAGGAAGGAAAAAAGAGAGTAACTGCGAGATTCATTTCCTTTTCAATCATCATAGAAGTGGCATGATTTGCATAGATTTATGAGTAATTCTCATATTTGTCCTTACCACATTTCATAATTCCCAGGATACAATCTTTATTCCGAGGAAGCAACGTATCTGAATCTCTTCACTTATAAATGCACAAGTATCTTGATATATGTGTTGCCCTATCCGGATCCACATCTTCTCTTATTCAGATCTCTTCATAATTAATTTTAATTTTTTTCTCTTATAATAATAATAATAATAATACAATTTTTTTCATACAAAAAATTAACTTTTCTTTCTTTCCTTATAATAATTTTTACAATTATATATAATATTAAAAATTATCGTTTTATATTATTTCTTCTTTTTAAGGGTATTTTGGTAATCTTTAATTTCTACCCATTAAACTATTCTTTTATGTGTTTAAGGATGATAAATTCTCTTTTTAAAAAAAATTAAATGATGATGTTGTTAAGTACAGTCAAAAACTATATACTAGATTAATCTTCCTTTATAATTGAAGAAATATGGGTTAAGTCCAAAATACAAATAAGAAATAATAACAAACTAACTAAAGATAAAATATAAATATAAAATAAAGATAATATATCTAACAATCTCCTTCAAGCTAGTGCATACAAATCGTATGTACCAAGCTTGTTACTAATATAATCCATAATATCTGTTGGGAATGCAATGCGAGTTCAAGTCTCACATTGGATAAAAAGGAGAAAATAGAGCATTATATAAAGATGAAAGACCCGTTAATCCATTGCCTTAAGGTTTTGGGTAGGGAGTGATGTCAATCCTTTATATGGTTGGGCTTATATCTCATTGGTGTTTGTATCTCTCCGGTGAACCTCCTCATTGATAGACCCAATAGTGGTATCAGAGTCCATGGTTCAGGTCTGGTGACCGGGCTCAGACGAGTATGTTCCTCCATGATCGGTCAAGCCCTGGAAGGTGGGCCAGTGGCAAATAGCCTGGAAGTGATTCATGAGAGGTGGAGACCATGGATTGTGAGAGAGAAGTGTTGACCATGGTGTACTCGAGGATAAGAAAAGACATCCGCTGTAGGGGAGGTAGATGTGGTCCTTTGTTTGAGGGTAGGATGTTGGGTACAAACAAAGTCCCTTTTGGAGTGGTACCAAAAGAAAATCCGTGAGGGGCTTAGCCAAAGTGGACAATATCTTATCAAATGTATAGACTTATGTGTATGTGTGAGTGTTGGCTCTGATACCACTGTTGGGTCTATCAAGGAGGAGGTTCAACGGAAAGATACAAACACCAATGAGATATAAGTCCAACCATATAAAGGATTGACACCACTCTCTACCCAAAACCTTAAGGCAATGGGTTAACGGATCTTTCATCTTTATATAGTGTTCTATTTTCCCATTTTTATCCAATGTGAGACTTGGACTCGTACTTGCATTCCCAACAATATCAACACAAAAAACTCCCCTGAGCAACAAATCTGGGAGGTTGCTCCATGTAAATCTCTTCTTGCAAATCGTTCTTGAAGGATGCATTATTGACATCTAGTGATAAAGATATCATTGTTGAAGAGCCCCCACAACTATAAATAAACTAACAAAAACCATATTTTCCATGGGAGAAAAAACATATATGGACGAGTGAAACGCAATGGTGACAAAAAAGGAGGTCAGAAGAGACACTAGCGGAAGAAGCCATGGATGAATAAGGGAGAGAAACTATATAAATCCAAGATTCTTCAATCAAGACCCCTACAAAAGGAAAAGGAGCAACCTTGATGCTCTGAATAACTGTTAGAAAGGAGACGGGACGTGCGACAACGCATAATGAACTTGAAATAGGAAAACAAACGATCTCAATGCTCTGAATTGCTACTAGACATGCCACCATGGACGACGAAAAATGGTGCAAATCCACAACTTCAAAAGACGATGATAGCACGTAAGAGTTCCGATGAAGGTGTCATTGATGACATGGTGGTCGTCTGCCCGAGACGATCAAAACCATGTGATCGTCGGTCGAATAGTGACAAATACAACAAAAAAAATTTAAATATAAATAAGAAATAATAACAAACAAACTAAAGATAAAAAATAAATATAAAATAAAAATAATATATCTACCATATGTCAAAAATTGACAAAAATGAACAAAACTTAAAAGTTTGATTATAAAAAATTAAAACTAAATTAAATATATTTAAGGAAAATAAGAAACTAAATTAGTATTTCATACATCATCAAAATTTAAAAAATTAAGTTTAGTTCCACCTAACTAGATATTATACATTTTTTAGAAAAACATTTTTCCCATTTTAAGTGGAAATTATGTATGTTAGGTTAAATTTAAAAATATTCCCAGCCTCTACAGTATTTGGATTGGAGTACAACTAACTGCAACATCACCAAATATATAAAACTTGTGCCTTTCTTTCTTTCTTCTCTCTATCGATTCTCCAAACAAACCCTACCCGTTTTCTGTCATCCAATTTCGCATAATCGTGATGGGTTCTGAAGGATCCAGCGTCGTCGGTGAGCTCTCATTCCTTTTCCCAATCGTTATTTGCCTTTCCAATTCTTCAATTTTACAATCCTTAAATGCTTTCGGACTCTTCATATTGTTTCTGATCTTGTGGTTCCCTAATTGAGAAGGAGCTGTTGCTCTGGCCACAGTCCACTGTTTCTAGTTGCGTTCCTTTTTTTTTTTTGAATTGGGTGCTTGTGTTGGGTTATGATGAGTTGGTTACCACCGTACCTTATAAATGACTTTTGATTTTGGAGGTGTATGGTTACAATTGGCTTTTTATTTATTGTTATGGTGATTGGAGAGGGGGTGATTCCTTTCTTTCATTTTTCTCCGGAAAATAGTCACCACATTTTATAACCAATTCTGAAATAAATGAAAAGGGAGTTACACAGATTTTTACTTCAAGATTTTGTAATTGGTGGAATTGTTAGCCAATTTTGTGTCTGCTATGCTAGTATAAAGCATTCTGCACGTGGCAATTGAGCTGCTGTGGGCAGTCCATGCGGGGTTTCAAAATGGTGATTGCGGCTGCAGTTGTGATTTTTTTGTTTCAAATTTTGGATTTGTATTCCTTGATGTTGGGGCTGAGGTGGCTGCAACAGGGTTGCGGAGACCACAAAACCCTTGATGTTGTAGCTCAATTGTGGTTCTTTGTTTTTACTTTTGCTACCTATCGCAGCTGAAGTTCTTGTGCTGCCATCTGTTTATGTATCTTTCTTTTGTGAAGTTATCAATATAGTAATATAGTGGTGGAATTATGTTTTGTCGACTTACTGGACAAATTTAAATTATGCTGTGGTGTTACAATGATTATGGCATCCTCCTAGTCATACAGAGTATTGTAGAGTTAATTTATCTTTTAAGTCATCTTACGTTTATCACAACATGCATGTATGCATTGCTTGTGAGTGACAAGTTTAATTGTTGTTGAGAACCTGGAAAGTGTTTGTTATTTCCGATATTGGTTCGTACTCTTTCAAATTGTATTTTTCCTTTAAAATTTCTTTTAAAATCCCTTTATAATTTTTCTATTATAATGTAATTTATCAATTATTAATACCTGCCTTCATCAGTCATCACAACTATGTGGAGTTCTAGTTACACACTCTTACTAACATTCTCTCATTGGTTAACATTTGTTGAAAACTACTATATCACGAGATTCATGAAATAGACATGGTGCCCTCAAAATTGTGATATTGAATAGATTTTCACAAATAGAACAGAGTGTGTTTTGAACTGTGTTAGAAAGTGTGTTTCTTGCATTTCTCATGTAACTATTTCATTTAAGCAGTTTTGATGAACTTAGTAGAACTTAGATTTGAAATTTACTCTTAAATTATTTGGTCCCCTGCAGTTCCTAGGAATTTCAGATTATTGGAAGAGCTTGAGAGAGGTGAAAAGGGAATCGGGGATGGAACTGTTAGCTATGGAATGGATGATGCTGATGACATATACATGCAGTCTTGGACAGGGACTATTATTGGCCCCCCTGGTGTAAGCTGTCTCTGCTTTTCTGGAATAATACTGTCTTTTTCTTTTATTAGTTATTTTTGACACTTGGAACCCCAACTAACGTCCTTATTTGCTTCTATGACTAAGTAAATACTTTAAACTTCAGTGGGAAACTGGGTGTTGTTGAACATTTTTCAGTAAAATGTTATACATCAATAATCTGTAAACTGATATTTATGTTCTTCAGACATGCGAAAATGTCATATCGATTGAAATGTTGGATGACAAGTTACAAATAAAGGTTCCACTAGTATAACTAATAGCTTAATTATATAGATATTTCAGTAAAACCAGCTACCTTTTAGTTGATTGATGTTGTGCTACTCAATAGGTGTATGGAATGAATGTTTTTTTCTATTTTGTACATATTTTTTGGTTGGCTGCTATTTTTAGTGGCCAGATGGTACATACACATGTTTTAAACAAAAATGGACTCGTCAATGAACCAAAAAGAAGAATTTCAAGGTTTTAGGGTTGGAGTGAGTTTTTTAGATATGACAACAGAAGCCTTTTGTTATTGTATAAGGTTTTCTACATTAATGATATCACACCATGGGATTGCCATAACCTAATGTACGAAATGTCATTTAGATCTATTTTCTTATAAGAGTATCACTTGCTTTTTTTTTTTTTAGTAAAATCCTTTAACCTATAATTTTGGGTCATCTTCCATTTCATCAACTCATCTTTGTGAGTGAGATTTTGTGATAGGTCAAGGTACATAATAATTAGGGTTTACAAAGGGGTGTTAAACGATAACCGAAAAACAATAACCTCTAGAGTTAGTTTCTATGAGCGTTTGTGACTTTGTTACGAAGTTAGATACAATTATTGTAGGTTTGGAAAAATATGTCATACAACAATTCTTGTGGGAAACTTCATAGTCTCAAATATTCAGTCACATCTATATCTTAGGGGACCTAAATTGGGGCAATGACAGCATATACTTGATTTAGTAACAGAGTTTTCAATCTACCAATTTCTCTGTGTTGGAAGTTCCACATCGAGTAGAGATGAGGTCATTTCAGTGTATATAAGTGGGTGCAAACCTCACCCTACAAGCCGGTTTTGTGGGGTTGAGTTAGGTTTAAAGTCCACTTTTAACATGGTATCAAAGCCATGATTAGAACCTATCCTAGCGATATCTATTGTTGTTGTGCCTTCTTCTTCCTACGTTTATTTTTTCTTGTCTGTTTTGGCCTTTTCGATTTTATTATGAGAAATCAACTGGTTTTTGAGTTTTGCTCTGGTTGCATACCTTTCTGAGGTGATAGTAGATTGAATTGTATCAATCACAAAAATAAAAGTAACAAACACATATTGGACTATTAATACTATGAATGCTCCAAGGTTTTGCAGTGTCTTTGCAAATATGAAATAGGAAAACCCTTGAAACAGCCATGTGGAGTACATGGCGTAAAAGTAAAATTAGTTAAATGTAGGAAATGCAGGGATTGGGGGGAGGGGGATGGAACCCTTTCAAAACATGCAAGTGTTTTTTCCAACCAGACGCACGATCCAACTGCCAAAATTAAACTCTTGTAAAAAACGTAATGGAGTGCTTGTTTTAAGAATTTCTTTTCTATTTTTTTCTATTTTAACTTTTAATTAAAAGTCACCTTATTTTAATTTATTTTAAGTTTTCAAAGATTTCTGTATGAAACATTGAAAACAACTTGTTATTGTTTACTGTTGCTATATAAATTATTGAAAACAGGAAACAAAAGGAAAACAGGTTTAAAAATGAAAATAGAAACTACTTCTCAAACCATTCAGCCCCTTAGCCTCCTTTTTGTGGTAACCTTTATATCTTACTATCCCTTAAAAAGTCATCTAGTGGGATAAATCCGTTCATAAATTCTATTAAAGCTTGTTCCAAAGTAGCAGCTTTGGTGGAGAATTAGGTAAGTTTTTCAAATTTGCATAAAGTCATATTTCACAAATTTGTACGAATCCTTTTAGGAACTTGCATCTCAACAAAATTTTACCTAAGACTGCACTTTGGATTTCCAAATGGGTTTTAGTAGTTTGAATCATATTAAGACTTTGGAGAAAAAGAAAAAGTGAGGCAAGTTCCTCAAATTTGCATCTGAGTGAGGGTGTTTTGAATTTCCAAATGAGTTTATTAAGGATGAAGCGATGTTAGGTCAGGAATGTAAGGAACTGAAAGAAAAATTTGAAGGAGATTAAACACTAGACTGGAAAATCAATGGTCCAAACTCTTGTATCCAAATTGGTTCAGAGTAGTCTAAAGTGAAATAAAACGCCATTTTGACTTTGCCGTTTGTATGTCATTCAAATCTGTATGGAAATGAAAATCTAACTTTGAAGAATGATCATGAATTCTTGACTAGGAATCAGAATACAAGATAATGGGAAGATTTTGCAAAGTAAATAGATGGAAAAAGAAAAGTAAAGTTTCTGAAAAGGAATATCTGTACCTAAATCTCCTCCCAGAATTCATAGGTTTAGCATCACCCAAACTGAGAATAATCAGTCGTATAAAGAAAGCATTCCCTCGGGAACAGACTTGCAAGAGCTGGTGTGGTAGCTGTTCTGCTTGGTTTGTACTCATTTCTGATCAAGGCACTACCTGTTCTGATTCAATTGATGCCACAAAGAATTTATATGGAAGCACGAGCACTGAGGAAACCATTTAGCCTCTAGAGAATTGTTTTGAGATACCAAATTCCAAGATCTTATGAGATTTTAGATTTTAGTAGTATTGATTATGAAAGAATTGAGATTATAAAAAATATGTTTGGAAATAGTTTTTTAAAGGTGAGGTTTGGATGATAAAGTAGAGAATAATTTTTGTAATGCTATATATTTTAAATCAAATGACAAGATTTTCACTTCTCTCAAGATCAATTCTATTCGCATGGAATTGATTTTTTCTTTTTAAAGAGCAGTACTGTTTGGGTCTTCAAATTTCAATGCTATCCAAATGAACTCAATCTGCATCAATTTTCTTAGGCCCAAACCAATGCTACCAACAAACAAGAGGTCTCTTATATGTTTGTCCACACGTGACCAGAGAAATCTCTTATGATTTTCTGTATACACATAATTGATTTTTGAAATTTTATTACCCAAACAACACGATTATTCTTCCCACAATCAGGTTTTCAGTAATATCCAAATAGACTAGATCTGGGTCATTTTTCCTTGTCCTAACACAACAAAATTCTACCAGCATGTTGATGTGTCTGATACATTTATTGTTAGACATGTTTGTGACAAGTGTCCAATAAGTATTCGGCAATTGTTAGATACTCGTGTTACAATTAAATTTTCATTTTATGCTCAGACACGTCAACAGATCTTTTCGACATTTTGTCTACACAATTTGAGCATGAGTAATGAAAGTGAGTATATATGTGCGTGTATTATGTATGTATGTTAATGGTGGTGGCGTGTCCTATATTTTAGACATTAAACCTGTTTTAGAGTCCATGTCAGCATTGTGTCGGAGTTGGTACTTTGTTGCCAAGATGAGTGTCAGGGAAAAGATGGACTGGAGATGTGACAACATCAATGAAGAATAGCCCGATAATTAGAGGGTGAAGACTAGAAAATGAGTGGAAGCCGTTATAAGGATTGGCCTCTAGGGAGGATTGCTTTTGACAGAACACAACGGTATCATTTGATTCAAGTTGCCAACCTACCTGTAATAAAAGGCTTTGGTTGCGTTTGTTTCACTTCAAGTAACATGCAAATGTGTAATGAAATAATTGGTTTTATAATGATAGAAATTAAATGAAAAATAAATTAATATTTCTAAATAATTAAATCCCATTTTCTTTCATCTCAGCTTATTTTTACTCTATTTCCTATTGTGTTCACTGATTATTTTTAATTTCTTAAATAACGCGTTTCACTTTGTAGCTGCTAAACAATACTGAGACTCGTATCTATCAAATAATATATTGATATGGCTTGTTTCTCCTGTCATGTCATTTTACCAGACTGTTCATGAAGGACGAATCTACCAGTTGAAATTATTTTGTGGCAAGGATTATCCAGACAATCCTCCATCTGTTCGATTTCAAACAAGGATTAACATGACATGTGTCAATCAAGAAAGTGGAGTGGTAAGACACAATTTTTCCGTAATTGGAATTGAGCTCATTAATCACTAAATTGAAATTGAACTCACTACACTCACTGGACTGGAGTTTTAGGATTAACATGACATGTTACTCTGGCGTGATTGAAATTGAACTCATTAATCACCAAATTACCAGGTTGAGCCACATTTGTTTCCTATGCTTGCCAATTGGAAACGTGAGCGAACAATGGAAGACATTTTGTTGCAATTGAAGAAAGAAATGATGTCAGCCCAAAATCGGAAGCTAACTCAGCCTCCTGAAGGTGCATCTATCATATTTTTATTGTTGCTTTTTGTTTATATATTTTATAAATTGCTACATTGGTAGACATCTTTCATAATTGTTAGTAGTATCTATAATGTGTTTGGTTTACTTGTCAATATGTGCTGTCATTATTTGTGTGTCTTGTCATAGTCTAAAAAGTTGTAGCCAAATATATATAAATTTACTTCTTTTGGTTAGTGATTGAAAGTTAAACATCAGAGATTGTTGACAGAATTAACTTTTTTGAACTTGTACTAATGAAGTCGGTGAGGCAAATCACTTACAACCAAGTTAGAGTTTAAATTTGTTATAATTTTTTTACAACTTGAGATTTTGGCTTGTTCTTTCTCCAAGTAGTCTTAGGAAGTGCTTTTGTTTGTTTGTCTTTGTTAAAAGCTTGAAGATGAAATAGTGTTGTATTTGTAATGATAATCCCCACATCTTTTTTTTTGGTTCATCTTAATTAAATTCAGGAAGTAAATTATATATTTGGTACATAAAATATCACTCGTTTGCAAATATTGCTGCCTTTTATTTTTCCTTTTTTGTATATATTACTTTATGCATGGGTTGGGACCCAGTTGTCCTTATTTAATATATTTGTTTTTGCTGATAAAAAAAAAAAATAACGTTTGCAAATATAGATCTTTGAAATCTGAGAGCAACTTCCTCTCCTGAAGATATGTTCGTATCTCCATTTATTTTTCCATTTTATCTTCTTGCCTGTTCTTACTAGTTTATAAGCAATTTTGATCAGATGTCGGCACTAGCTTACCTTTTTAGGTTAGCTGTTGGATCATTTATTTTTGTGATGAATCTTTAATGGCTTGAGCATACTGAATGGTTATTTTATGAATGTAGGTAATGAAGAAGCTAGAATTGATCAAAAGGGTCTGGTGGTGAGATGTTGTATTGTGTAATTCAGTGGAGAATCCAAGAATAATAATGTAAATAACTATATTCAATAGATGATCCACGTTCACGGACGCATGCATAATGCATTATAATGTAATTATGGACCATTTGGAACAATTCCAAGATATAGTAGTGACTATCATAGCCGGTCTTGTGAATCCTTTTATTGTACTGAGGCTGTTTTTACAGCGGACTCTAATTTCGCCGTTTAAAATCCTTTTTTTTTTTTCTGTCTTTGCTTTTGTGTGAACCCATATATGTATACTTCTGTCTTTACAAGATAACATTTGACTTATCATCAAATGCCAATTTCGAAGTTGAATGGTCGGTTAAATTATGTTTTTCACCTGTCTTGGTTGTTAGGTTCAGGTAATTTCACAGGAGAAAAATATTACCCAACAGAAAACATATTTAACCCCGAAATGACTGATCTTTTAACTACACTTTGATCTTAAATTCCATTTCTTTACAAAACTTGATAAAATCTCTCGCGTATTAAATATTGGTTGGCAAATTTCATCCGGAATAATGCAGGAAGAAATTGATGGGGGTGGAGGAAGCAATTGCCGTTATTGGGACCCCATTGTTTTCTTTTGGGAACGGGTGACAATGGATGCTCTCCCCTCGCTTTCAAAGAGTGTTGGTAGAACCCATTGTATTGAACATAATTGTATAGTAAGTTTTAAGATGTAGTTTGAAAAGCACCTTTAAAGAAAAAAGAAAAGAGTTTTACATTCATTCGTTTTAGTATTTTTTTTTTCTTTCAAATTGTGCTATTTATAGGTATTTGAAATTGGAAAATTCAAAATAAAAGGTGTAGATTTTGTGTTGTTATAGATTTCACTTTTTAGAAAGAAAAAAAAAATGCATTTATTGAAGTACAATTTGTAGGTTTTTTTTTCTTATCAGCAATATGTTATCCTTGATATCCCTTTCACAAAGCCACTCCTAAACAAATTTTACATACCTACTAAAAGCCTATCAACCACAATTTAGTCAAACACATGACATTCAAAATCGAAGTATAAAACCTATTGCCATAATAAAGAGGACATTGCTATCACTTCTTTGAACCAAAACCTCTTGAGAAGATCCTGATTGATGTTGTACTCAAACAAGTAAATGCAATACTAGAAAATGATTTCTAGGTCGTCTTCTAAGGACCAATTCTAGGATCGAACATCTAGTGGGAGGGTTTGAGCAGATTATACGAATTAAAATAAATTGAGCAAATAATGTAGATTAAACAATGATTAAGGATATGTTGGCTACTAGTTCGATTGCAATGCCTCCAATCCCGGATTAACAATAAATCATCCATTCCTTTCACTCTCAATCCAACATGAATCAATCAACTAAGCGAAGATTAATATGATTTTCATGACTATGAATTAATCAAATGCATACAGATATTTAATCACTTCTGCACCACATATTAAACAACTGCAACTTTAAATGTATACAAATTAGATCACTAAGCATGGACCAATTTGTAACACACAGACAACCAGATTAAATATGAGACCTTTTTGTCTTTAATTATTCGTGGAAAGCATTATGAAAGTTTTAGTTTTCACATTGCTTATTTTACCTTTGAACTATACATTCTATTTATTTTTTAAAATGATTATTCTATTTTAGTATACAATGAATAAAAATAAAACTTCTGAAAAGAGAAAATATTAAAGTTAATCATTTGTTTGTTTTTGGGTGTGGATAAGAGAGAAAAGAGAGGAGAAAATATGATTCTTTGAATTAAAAGAAAGATAATGAAAAATAAGAAAAAAAAATTATAAAAGTTAATAAGTGATTTGATGTCTTAGATAAATTAAAAAAATGTTTTATATGATAAAATTATATGATTATTATTTTACCTTGATTGTAAAAATAATTTAAAATTATTATTATACACCCTTCTTTTTTTTCCAAAGCAGATTTTTTTTTCTTTCTGAAACGCAAATGTGGTCTTCTTCCTCCTCCATGAAAGCTTCTTCTCTCTCCGTCGCATCACTGCTGGAGGCATCACCAAAACTGTTGCCGATACGTTTGTTTCTTCCTCCAAACCACATTCTTCCTAAACAAAAATAGAGGAGAATCGATTCTCCCCATTCGATTTTTCAAAAATATCATCGCTCTTTTTCACGGATCACAAAAAGAGCAAGGACAAATCGGTAATTATGTTTAGAATGAGCTGCCTTTCCTCTCAAATCTCCTACTGACACTCAACTGAAAACAAACAGATGCTAAAGAGATTTGTATCCTGTCCAACTAAGAAACATGGTATTGGAAAAATACTATCTTGTTGAATATATATATATATATATATATATATATATGATATTTCTTAACACACTTTGAAAACAAGAAATTTGTTTTTTTTTTCCTTTTTATCGGATGGTATATATTTCTATAAACATAAAGTGTGAGTCCAACTCATGTTTAAATTAAATTTGAGATATTGATACAAGTTTTTCTTTTGAATTAGATATATTCATATTTGAAAAAGGTTCACACTAATTTTTCTTTCAAAATAGACTATTTATCTTTATGTTTATTAATTAATTTTATAGGCTAAATTTTAATTTTAATTCTTAATTAATAATTTCAATCTCGTTATATTTTTATTAAAAAAATAACCAAATATCCATTACTTATATAAACAAATACTTGTAACATCTTATTTAATAATATAAATTACTAAATAAAAAATCATAATTTTGATATTTCGCAACAGATGAATAAGAAACATACACGATATCAATACAATTATCCGATGTAAATAATCATAGTAGCATAAAATATGTTAAAGACTTCATAATATTAAACAAGTTCTACATATTATAAGTAGCTACTAATGAAACATCTAGTTAAAAAACCTCCAAGAGATCACTCAATAGCATTCTCAGCCTCTACCAAAGACATGTCATTACCTAAATCATCATTTGCTCACACAAACAAGTGATCACTACAAAAGAAAAACAACACAGATAAAGAAAAAGGCAGGATAAGTTAGTATTCAAAAGGAAATTTCATAAAATAATTTAACACATCACATATTATTTGAATATTGATAGCATTCTATAAATCACATAACATATAAGCACTAGATGTGTACTTATAGTAGTATTTATACTTTACATAGTCATAAATGCATAGGGTTATCACCCTACTACTCAAAAGGTTAATTTTTCACACTTGAGACTACAAGTTCAGGATAAATATCTCCTGTCATTCTCTCCCCCATCCCATTCTTTATATGAGTTGAATGGCTGATAGTATATCAAAATATCTACCTTTTGAACTCTCTTATAACAAAGCATACATTAACCATTTACCATGTCATAAACTTTCTCTTTGAAATTCTTCTCACATCACATACAATACATACCCACAACCATGTTAACAATCCATGAAGCATAAAAAATTTCATGCATTGAATCCATATAAACAACTTCAAAACAACAAGAATAAGAAAATCACAAAAAAACATGCACTGGCTTTGCAATAGGGAACACTCAGCGCCAATGCTCTTGCATTTTCTCTCACTCAACGTAAACAAATTATTACTCAATGAATTTATCACGAATTAAGTTCTAGACTTACAATGGTAACTGGCGCTCAACGTTTCCTGTCACCACTCAATGCCAAATTGATAACTTGGGTCCAACCAATGGACCAATTACTAGGGGTATGATTAAGAGGATACAAGAGGAACCAAAGGATGAGACACTAGAGAAAAGTAGAACATGGCAAATCAAGCTCTCTTGGAAAACAAAGGATCGCCCAACACATGCCTATAAGCGCCCAATGAGACCAACGTTTAACGGATTTGTATGATGCCCAACGTCAACAACCAACCATCCATGTTCACATTTTCCTTGCTTTTTCAACACATGTTCAATATGTAAAATGTGCACCTCCATGCATTTGATCCATAAATCATGGCTGATGATTAGCCATGTATGATAGGCACGAGCAAGGGGTTGATTTCCCTATAAAACCGCACCCTATACCATGCAAAAAGGAACTTTTGAGATTAATGAATTGATACTCTGTTAAGATTACCCCATAACTCCATTCTACTTTTGAGAGTCACGACTATAGAGTTCAAATCGGCCTCCTCTAGCCACCTTCTAGTCACCAATATTCTACTGCACCTTATCTTCAAATCTGCCTTGCATATTTTCATAAACTACATCAAGCCATCCTTCATTCCGCTACTTCTGATCTTCGAGGATGCCATTGGTTTCACTCAGATGGTGCTCATCAAGTGGTATTAGAGCCTGGTTCTGAGCATGCTACATCGACTAAGTGTATTTCTTCTTATTTTCGTGTTGTCCATTATTCCTGCATTATCTTGTGTGGTACTGTTTTACTATTTTTCAAATCAGTTAATTAAGTGATTTGCATTTGCATTTGAGTCTATCAAGTGCTTGAGTCAATATTTCTTATTATTTTATTTGGTGAATTTAATTTGCTGAGTTTTTTTAATTTTGGAAATCAAAATCTGGTTGTGTCAAAGTCATGTGCATTAGTTAAACTGGTGCAGTGTGTTATCTATCATATTAATACGAGTTTGACTTATGCAAGTTCCATTTCGTGTATCAATTGCGGTTAGCTTTTGGTGTAAATTATGTCAAGCCATAAAAGCTATGAAACATTCAAATGAAGCTGGTTGATAGATTTCCAATGGCAATTTTTGACTGAGTATTGCCGAAACAAAGTCCTTTTTAATTCTACTTATGATAATCGATTATCCCTCCTGATAATCGATTAATGCAGAGAGAAAACTATACTAAAGACTAAGTTACATGATATTTAAATGCTTACAATTGAAAGACAAGTTCTAATACAAATGATTCTACAACAAGTGCTTTAACAAGGTATGTATATGTTCCTTTAAGTCTTCAATTGCATCATCACCAAAATCTATTAAAAGCATCAATGCTTTTTATTGGTAAGAAAACCATATTAATGTTTCATTCTTTGCCGAAATCACGAAGTAAACATTATCTATTGAATACCATTCTGTTTTAATTAGATCACCAGTGAGTGAACTTAAGTGCATTATGAAATTACATAAAACCAATTATGTAAGCTTTATTTTGGATCTTTTTCTTGATTTCTTATTCTGTTCTAGAGTTATTTCTAGGATCTTTTTTAACTGCTTACTTTCTTTACCAGCCTTAATTGCTTGATTTTCAATTTTATTTCACTCTTTCGTCTTGTCTAACACTCTATTTTGTTTTGGTTTAGCCTTTTCTTCATTTAACCTTTGCTTGTTTTTATTCTTGGTTGTCTTGGACTGATTTGCTATGAAGGAAATATTAGTACATAATAGAGTACAAATTTGGTGTTGCAATATCTAGTGGCTGATAGCATATTAGGTGGTGGTGGCCTTCAAGAATCTATAAATCGTGGTTGTCAAGGCTGGAGACTACTAACTTGCTTAATAGTTCCGTTTCGAGAGAAAAATAGCCAAGTGAGAAAAGAGTTGTTGTCTTAATCCAAACACTTAAACCCGAGAGAGTGAGTTTTTCATTCTTTTATTGCAGCTTTTGTAATCTAGTTTCATTGTTTCCTTATAAAAGTCCATTTCACTAAGTGTCTTAGAAGAACCTTTAGTGTTCTTCCATCTCTTTGCAACTTCTTTAAAACTTTCAAAGCTAAAATTGAACCTAGACGTTAAGTGTGTCTTGAAACCACATTTTCAAGCCTCACTTAATGATTTTCACCTTGCTTGTTTTCATGTGTGATAACAACCTCCTTAGCTAGGTTGGGAAAAAGCTAGAAGGATGCAATGGAAATAGTCCTTTGAAGATATATGGTGCGAAAATGTGGTGGATCATCAAGGATAGAGGCTGGAAATGCGGAAACTATGGTGTTTGTGAGGTTAGAAGCTCACAACTAAATAGTGGTTAAATGGTGGTGGTGTGGTGTTTGAAGGCTCTAAGAGATGTTAGGCCAACTCAAAGAGGAAGGTGACTAGATGGGCCTCATGGGTTGCTCTAGTCTTGATCTTAAGATGAGTAGTATGGCAAAAAATGGGTGGCATAACTTTACTCAACATCAAAGATGATTACAAGAGAGGAGACAACTCTATATATAGGCAAAGGTGTCTCCTAAAAATCCTAAAATCATGATCTCTCATCCTTGCACTCATTGACAAAAAATGAAGTCCTTTAAGGAGTGGAGAAATGTCCACAAATCCTCTCTAATGAGGGGAGAACATTTGGCAAAACTAGTACAAAAACAGCCTATAACGTCGAATATTTTTGGCCTTTCACGTCGAATTCGAGAACGACGTTATAGCGGGAGACGTTAAATTTACGTCGAATTTTGTCAATATACGATGTTAATTTAACGTCAAATTTTGTCAATATACGACGTTAATCAAATTTTTATATTTTTTTTATTAATTGTGATCCTTTTTTACAGCTCTACGAGACCTGAAAAGCAGAAAAAATAAACAATTTTCAGTGTTTGGTATTTTATAAAGCATGAACTATGAACAGTAATATATGATCAATCAAAGAACAATAACAAACAACAAAAAAGTTCAATCAAACAACAAGTTCAATCAAACAATAACAACAAACAAGTTCAACCAAACAACAACAACAACAAACAAGTTCAACAAAAAAAATAACAAACAAGTTATCAACAAATAAGTTCTTCAAAACGAAAACGAAAACGAAAACTAACCTGGGTTCATCGGAATAAAGTGTTGCCTCCAGTGAGAGAAAAAGCAGAATGCGCCTATGAAGGACAAGAACACGAAAATAATCAGTGAAAACAAATGAAAATCATACCCAAAGTAGTTAATTAACATGCATTTGTATCAAAAGAAAGAAAGATTACATGTGATGGTCGTCAAACTTCATTCAAAAAAAGTTTGAGCAGAGAAAGAGGTCATGCGCGCTAAGATAAAATGAATGAATTTTCAATCTCCCACTCAAATTTTTTTTGAATTCACTAACCTTTAAACGTCTAACGCTGGGACATTCGATGTTTTATATTCTTTTACGTCGAATTACAATTCTAAACGACATTTAATAATTGCATTTATTTACAAAAATGTCACCGGTCATTTGTAACGTTGGCTATTGAGTGATTCGACGTTAAACGCGTGACGTTATACGCTGTTTTTGCATAAGTGCCATTCATAAAGCATAATCCTCTCCATTCTTAGAGTGTCATGTGACCACTACTAAAGCTAAATCCTCTCCAATGAAAGCATGACACATAGCATATACTTTCCACATGGTTTGGATGTCTAACTTAAGGAAAAACCCTATACTAATTAGGCCTTAATACAAGCCTTAAACAAAGCTACCTACTTGGTCGAAATACACGACCTAAAGAAACCTACACTACTTGGCAAAAATACATGGCTTAAAGAAACCTACACTACCCCAAGCTATGCTCCATGATGGCTTCAAAGATGGTCTAAAAGGTAGAGTTTATAGAATCTTCATGATGAATTAACTCTTCTTGTAGATGCTTGACCATGCATAGGAGGTATGCCACCATCCTTTCCCTCTTAAAAAGAATTTGCCCTCAAATCTTCAACTTGGCTAAGGCAAACTTCCTCATCTTCTTTGGAGTCATTATGTCTCTTTTCCACCAAGGTCAAATACTCATCTTATAACACAAGTTAGAACAAGTGTTATGATAGTGAGTAAATGAAGAATATAGCTCCTAAGAATGATACACCTTAAATCAAATGAATGATAAAGGTCTTGAAGAGTAAGAGCATCTTTGAAGCTTTTATTTGTCTTGTGTTGGATGTATATGTCTGAAAGACTATCCATTCCAACACAAGAGTGAACTTTTAGGATATGCCATCGTACCTTCTATTTTGAAAAGGATTTGTTCTCAAATCTTCGTGCTCTTTTATGAGAAAAACCATTTTCTTATTATTGGTTTATTTGTGTATCTTTCCATCGGATCAAAGATCCATATGCAAGTGTCATCAAACACAAATCCAATAATCTTATGTGCCACTAACAATATGTATCTAAATGAAAGATTTGAAGAATACCATATGTTAATTTTAAAATAATTTACTTGAAAACTTTGAAAGTCTAATCCACAAAATTGTTTGTCTTTACTTTGAGTTAATTGTATCCTTAAAGGTAAATTCAACTCAAAGTTTGATTTGGAAAAAATTGAGAAGTTAAAAATAGTGGGAGGTGAAAAAGAAGTTGAAAATTTTTCAAAAGTAAAAATTGGAATTATGAAGGATGGTTTAATGATAAATTGAGAAAAGCTTAAAGATAGGAAAACTCCCTTTGTCAGCTTGATTTGAATGTTTGAATTTAAATGTGACAAAACCTAGAAACCCTAACCTGCTCTGCATCATCTCTCACACACAACCCTAATCATCTCTGCACCAAGCATCACTACCATGGCATCCTCGTCTTCCAAATCCAAAAGATTCAAACACGTTACAAAGAAAACAAGGGTTGTTGACCTCGATGGTTGGATTAGTGATGACGAAACACATACGAACTTCAGCTACTATTGGCGAAAATAGAGCATTGTCACCCATAAATACCTAGACATCCAATACTTCTACAATGAAGGTTTCTCTTCCATAATCGACTGTCTCACCGGGGCTTGGACTATTTTTTTGCAAATGACAGGTACATGATACCCCGATCTCATTAAAGTTTTCTACACAAACATGAAAGTTGCCAATGGTATTATTACCTTTAGATTCAAAGACGTAAACATTAGGCTTGATGAAGAAATATGGACCACAATAGCTGGTTTTAGCCCTGGAGGTCTAAAATCCCATCATGGGTTTCCTGGACTTCACAAGCTTGCCCTGTATCAAGCCTATCTCCGCAACCTAGATGAACCTAGTGATTACACTCTCTTTAGAGCAAGTGGCATGAAAGGAGATGACAGGCTTTATGCGTTTTTGCTAGCATGGATTATCCTTCCCAAGGGGAGCAACCATGCTTAGCTCACATCAAAATACATTTATTTGATTCATGCATTGAAGGGGGAAATCCAATGGCAAGTTTTCCTTATTTGTGTTTATGTCAAAGGTATTTGAATTTTTTAAAGTTGATCTTCAGGACGAGGTCTCCATGGGCTTCACAATGGGGTTAAGGAAACATGATTATGGTTGGGCCTTTAAGGATGAACCCTAAGCTGATGAAGGAGAAGATATGGATCTGATTAATGTGGACATGTCTCACATTACTCCTACCATTATTCCTAAAAATGTTTTTGAAAATTGTGTCCTGAAGCAACTAAAAACACTAGTCTCACATCACTTCACCTATATGTCACATTTTGATGCCTTAGATAAGGAGATGATTCAATGCAGAATGCAAGAACAACTTTGGTCATCATAAAAAAAATGAGGAGATTGTTGACAAGGGAGCTAAAATTCTAATTACACTGAAATTTTTTTAAAATTTCACCTAATATTATTTATTTCTTAACATATTATGTCTAAAATCATTTATTTTTTTTAATATATTTTAGTAAATAATTCTAAAGATATAAAACATTCTTTATTGTTTTATTCCTTCATGAAGAAAATTATTGTTTGTGCTATATTAAAGAATAAATCATATTGCAATTGTAATAAACTATAACTTCAAAAATATATAGAAAATAAATTATAAATATAAGCAAATTGTAACTATTTTGAAAAGATATTCATTGTTAAAAATCGAATTATTAAAATAGTAACATATGTAATTATTTTATTCCGGTACCAAATAAGAAATATGTTATTTAATTAAATTATGTATTTAGTTATTTTAATTTAAAATTATTTTTATTATTTAATTGTATATTGCCTAATTATAATTAATATTTCAATAAACATCATATACTTATAATTATTCTCACTAAATAAATTTGAACTATTTTTCAATTTAATTGTAAACTATTTACGATAAAATTTAGGATAAACTACTCTTCTCCTTTTACAATGCTTAAAGTACACTACTCTTGTTTTAAAAATTCACATGTTCCTCTATACCTAGATGCATTATATTATATTTTAATATAAAGAAATATTTAACCGTGATTAATAATTAAAAACAAGATTCTAAAGAGTTTTTTTTTTTAGATTATATTTGTAATCTCTCCGAAAACTAATTTCAACATCTTATATTTCATTTCAAGTGAAGATTTTAAAAAATAAAATAAAGTTTACTCACGATGTCATTTTTCAAACATCAATATTCTCGCCTCAGTTCAAAATCAATTCACGATGACGTTGAAAAGTAAGGCAATCAGAAATTAAGCTTAAATTAATATATTAAAATAATTATTTTTTTTTACATGAGCAATGTTGTTATTATTATTTAATTATTTTATTTTATTTGTTTTTGTTTAAATTTTATTAACGATTAATATAATTAAATACGTATTTGTCTCTTTAGTATTATCGCACGTATTTATTCAGAAAAATTAATATTAATATATAATTTAATTTAAAATTAAAGAAAAGGTAAATATTAAAAGAACCTCTTCAAATATAATTGTATAATAATATTAATAAATAGATATGACAACTATTAAAAATTAAATATAAATTTAATTATCTTAATTATTAGTAAAGTTAAAACAATATCAAGCCAAATTAATATTTTTATATTAAAATTGGAATTTTTATCTTATGTACTAAATTTTTGTTTTTTTTTACCATTCGGGCCACCAGTGAACCATTTTGCCTTCAACCAAGTTTTCCAACGCCTGCAAGAACGAAGAGCAATCGAAGAAGGCAGAGGGAACTAGAACCAAAATGAAGAGTTCTTTTGAAGCAAATGAAGAGTTCTTTTGAAGCTGCAAAGATGATAGGTAGATTCCCCCAAGATTTGGACTTCAATATACCTATCTACTCGCACCCAGAAAAACGCTATAGAAAACGTAAATAAAAGCCAACAGAAGCAGAATCACAGATCATCTTTCATCTGTAATCCACTCAACAAACATAGCTTCACCATATACCTTCATCACGAAAGCAAGAATAGGAAGACTCATAAAACACAGATGGTCACCTGGAAAAGAAATATGCATTCGAAAATAAACTTATTCTCCTCAACAACAAATACCATACTTGCCCATTTCAACTCACCATGGTGTTTCTCCTCTCGAGAAAGCTACCACCATTCATCTTTTTGGAGTAACCATCAACCATTTCCCCAATACCCAGTTTCCCTTTGAACCATCGATAGCCGCTGGTTCCTGGCTACTACCCCATCAGTCGCACTCCACTATTCTATCTAAACCTGCAAGGAGGAGATGATGCAAGTCAGAAACCTTCACACCTTTAATCATAAACATGAACCTGCAAATCGATGTTTTGAATCGCGACCCAAATCCCAGTAACCCATCCTTTACAGTCCATATTCACCCATCAACCACCAAAAACCCCAATTAGAGCATAACAGAAGAAGAAGGAGTAGGTTTTTCCTTTTCACTAACGGTGACCCCGGCGAGACTGTGCGGTGGCCAGGCAACCCAAAGAAACCGCTGGAGTGGCCAGGAAGGGCTGACCCAATGGCGGCACCAGTAGTGGTGGCTAACGGCGGCTTCTTGCCGTTCCTTCGTTCTGTCACGTTGAAAATGGAGCAGAAAAAGATCTCGCCGCCGACGACGGGCTTCGTGGGCGAGGGCGTGCACGCGACGAACAGCGACTTGTGGCGGTTGATGCGGTGGCGGCCGGTTGACGATGGCTCCAGCAATAGACGTCGTCGCTGGCGACGCTGGGGGCCGCGGTTCGCGCCTGCCGGTTGGGAGGAGGTGAGGATGGTGCGGTTGCCAACGTTTGAGTGCCTTGGGGTTTCTGTTTGTCTGCAGAGAAGAAGAGACCCTAAGTCTCGGGAGTTTGCGAGAATGGGAGGAAAATGCAGAACTCCTAATGCCCCAAAAAAGCAATCACACGTGTCGAGAGAGGCAGCAAAACAGTTAACACACGTGAACAGACGTTAGACACATCAACAGATTTTTAACGGCGTTAGTTTTGGAGGATTAAAACCAAAGTTTTCAAAATATTGAGAACTAAATTGTACCTTATTTTGAAAGAGGAACTAAAACAAAAAACGTCCAATAGTTGAGGAACTAAAAACATATTTAACCTAATTTAAAATGTTATATTGGCGTGCTGATCAAATGAGTTGTTGCTTGAAGCAATTTACATGAATATAGAAACATGGTTTTCGTAATTTATGAATTTGGAAAGTGTCATCTTCATCATTACTAGAGTGTTCTTTTATCAACATAGCACTATTGATTTTATTCCCAATATAGCATATATCTCAACATATCAAACTTGAATATTCATGGAATTTGGTTGTGGGAATTCAACCACACTTTGAATTTTTTATTTTTTATAAAAATGGAAATTTAAATATAATAATAATAATAATTAACATATAAATATAAATAAAGGCTATTCTATTAATTTGCGTTAAGTCCAAAAACACGTTTAATACGATATGTTATGTTATCTATTCTGACTTTTGCTCAATATTTTATCTATAATCTTTTTTTACACATTTTCAAATGAGATGATTTTTGTTTTTGTTAAAATGTAGACTTAAAAATTTTTCATATGACTTCTAATTCGTAATATTTAAACATCTAAATAGATACATATAATTCTATAAAGTTAACGTTTTACTTTGTCTGCCAATTCTGACTTTTGGTAATTGTTTTACCTCAAAGATCTCTTTTGACTACTAACTTGAAATTTTTAGACCACAGTGAACTAAAATTTTTAAAATCGACGTTTTTCTAATCTGTGCAAAAGAATGTTGATGCTACTCTAAAAAAATTAAGATCTCACGTTTGTGAGATTATTCACGGCCAAAAGGGATTAGTAAAATAAGCCATAAGTACCTTAAGAAAGAAGCATGCCACGATTTTACTCTATGAAATTTGGCAAATTTACAAAATGAATTTCCAGATTGGACTAATTTTAAAATACTATCAAATGAAGAAATATAGGATAGCTATCTATATTTACAAAGTAAGGTTCTGACAATCATTCTACCACGTCTAGGAAAAGGAGGAAAAGGGATAATAAGCCTAACAATATAAAAAGATAACTCTTTCCCGGATAGAAACAGAATAACATTGGTGAAATGAAATAAAATTAGTTTATATTGGACAAGCATGGTCTAAGAGCGCAGAGTTCCTATGATATAATATACAAATCTTATCCTACAATAGGGTTGGACGGTCCTGGAAGATAGGAAGCGGCTGGACGGTCACATAGATGTAAGATACTAGGAGTAAAGCAAAACCACAACAAATGATCACGAGCAAGACTGGACGACCTAACGTGGTAATCAGTCTTCTCAAAGTAAGGATGAAGGTAAGTATTGATTAGAAGTAATGTTTTGAGGTTGGACTAAAATTAAGATTTTACTAATCTCAAGTTTATTTCAAAAACTATAAATAAAAGTCAAAAGTGAAAAGTAGGTGTTGACATTTATTATGTATTTAAGACTATTATTTTGACCTCCATACGAATTATTAGCTGACTTAAGTATCGGAGTGTTTTTGACAGGTATCCGAACAACATCAGAAAGAAAATTGTGAACGTATTTGGAGTTACTTGATCTACCTACCAAACACTTATAATATATTGAAGTGAAGCAAGTTCAAACAAAGTAAGAGCACTAAAGAGAACTCGTGTCCTGAAATGGAGTTCCCTGTCTTAAAAGTAGGAAAATTGAGAAAAATGAGGTACCGAGAAGCATGTCCTGAAGATTTAAAATTAGAACATGATCTCAACAAATATTTTATTCTCTTTTGGAACGGTTTTAATATAGCATGGTTCAAGGAATTATTATACAACAATTATATACTCTCACCCTTCAGGCCGTGGAATTCAATTAATATTGGCAAGTTCATCATCATTCCAAGATTCACAGTATTATTAAGCATATGAGGACCATACTATTCGGCACTCATGGTAAGTCTTTCATACAACATAGCATTCATCTCACAGATACAAGCTAGAAAATAGCATCTCATATCGCAATCACAACATGATCAGATCACATACAAAGACTAAAAGTTTCAAGGTAAGCATACAAGTTCTATACCGAGTAAAGAAAAATAGTATTATAACACATTTTTACGTTCATTTGACTTAGAATATAAAATGGTCATAAAAGTATAAAGTTTTATATTTTTTTTCAAAAAAGAAGAGAGAAAAAAATAAATAATATCAAATGAATGTAAAAAATTTAAATATCTCAAAAAATCATTTTTCCTGAGTAAAATAGATGGTTTAGTTCATTGTTACTCCCTTGTCCATTCAACTCAGAAGTTCAGATTCAACCTCACTCTCTCTCTCTCTTATTTTTTTTAATTTTTCGTTTACGATTTTCATTAAGGAAAAGACAAGCTTTTTGTGCTTGTCTTGAGCAACCTACCATGGCATATGATGTCGGATGTTTTCAAAGAGACCTATTAATGATGCAACTTCTTCATAACCATGAAGAAATTTCGATATGAAGTCAAAACAAATATCTGATTCTACGGTGTAAAGGAGGAGACATAGTGTGTGTGGAGGAAGGAGAAGTTGTTTTATTCAATAATGAAGAGATGATAAGTTTGGACGTATTTGTTTTACGTCAATGATGAAGAAAGTGATAGTCATGGATTAAAAATTTTGTTTCCATCCATGTCTTCGTCTGAACATTCACTACATATTTGGCCATCCAAACTTAGAAAAATCAAGTTTTCAGAAACTTAAACAAGTGACATAATAATAAAAAGAAAATGGATGCAAACGTGAATCTTAGAAGAGAAAGTTCTAGTACACGTAAAAGTAAATTCTAACTTCAGAAAGTTTGTTTTCTAACTTATTCCACATCTAAAGCTTAATAATTCAGAGCTTTCTTACTAGTTTAATTTTGATTTAGAAAATAAATGGGGTTGTAACCAATGATTTAGCTGCTGTAAATTTTGCTAGCACTGAGAGATAATGTATACACAGTCCAAATCAGTTTATAAAAAAATTGTACTAAGTGCTTTCTATTTTCAGTTGGCAAGATTATTATTATTATTTCAAGTTTTCACACAATCATCAGTTAAATGAGAACCATAATATTTGGTAACTGTGGTAAACCTTTCATAAAATATGCACCGAACACAAAATACAAGATTCAACAAGAAATACTTATATATAACCAAGATATACATTATAGGTGAAAGAAGAAATTATATTAATCGCAATTATCTAGGATTTTACAGAAAGCCGGAGGATCCTTTCTTGGACACAGCAAATGCATCAACAGTCCATGCTGTTTTTTGAGGTGTTCGATATCTGGGATATTGATTTCATGGGTCATTTTCCATCTCTTTTGATTTCTCCTATATTCTCTTAGTTGTTCATTGTGTTTCAAAATGGTAGAAGCAAAAACCACTAGAACTAATGATGTTCAGGTAGTTGTCGATTTTGTTAGATCTCACCTATTTTGCAAGTTTGGAGTACCCAGCCATTATTAGTGATCAAGGCACCCATTTTTGTAACACATCCATGCAAGCTTTGCTAAAAAAGTGTAAGGTTGGGCACAGAGTCTCCACACCATACCACTCCCAAACTAATGGGCAAGCCGAGATTTTAAACAGGGAAATAAAGAGAATCTTACAGATGATTGTCCAACCCAACAGAAAAGATTGGAGTAACAGGTTGGATGATGCTCTTTGGGCGCATAAGACTGCCTACAAAGCACCCATAGGGATGTCTCCCTATCAGGTTGTCTTTGGAAAGACATGTCATTTACCTGTAAAGATAGAGCATTGAGCCTACTGGGCGGTGGAGACATGCAACTTCTCTATGGATCAAGCTGGAGAGGAAAGGAAGTTGCAACTAAATGAACTTGATGAGATCTGCCTTGTAGCCTATGAGAAATCTAAGTTCTACAAGGAGAAAACCAAGTTCCATGACAGCTTGATAGTTAGAAAGGACTTTGTGGTTGGACAGAAAGTGTTGTTATATAATTCTAGGCTCAGACTCATGGGTGGTAAGTTACGTTCAAAGTGGATTTGACCATTTGTTGTTACTAATGTTTATCCTTATGTTGTGTCACTCTCTTGATATCTTTGGAATTGTTCCTTAATCCACTTCTTGATTTTGTCCAGGAGTACAAAAGACTAAGTGTGGTCTAATTTAATGAATCATTGTTTTCTCTTATTTACTTATCTTTTTGTACCAGACTTAATTATTGAATTGTGATTAATTGTCTATTATTCTCTTGATTTTTTTATCTGGGTTTAATTCAACCAATAATTCATATTTTTATTAATTTGAATTTTCTGAGTTTAATTATTCTCATTATTATTTTCACGGTAGTTTTAGAATTTTATTGTGGACCTCGAGAGGAGTTGTCACATCATCTGCCACGTCAGCACAACACCATTGTCCACCTTAGCAATTTTTTTATTTTGTTTGTATTTTATTTCATTGTAATTTTGGGTCAGATTTATGACTTTGGCCCATTTTTAGAATAGAGAGAGCGGACTTGCCGAGGTTTTTGGACCCATGCAACTTTGAAATTTTCCTCTGGGAAAATAGAAAGGGTTTAAGGTTTTTGCTCTCATTTTTACTCTTTCTGAGTCACTTTTGCTTTTCCTATTTTCAGACCTCCATTGTTGATCAATGAATTATAGTTTGTGTTCTTCTCTGTGTTGCAATTCGTTTTAATGGGAGGTTAAATCTCTTGGGTTAGTAACTAGGAAGATTGTAATGTTTCCTTGATATTATTGCACCATAAAAATAAAAAATTGTGAATTGGGATAAATATTATGTATATGATAATCATATAAATTATCTATTTATTATGATAAAGAAATGTTAAACATGTTTAGTACATCACGTCACCCTACCTTCCAATCACGCATGCTTAAATTTTAAACCACGTATCACTTGTTTTTTATTATTATTGTTAATTTTTTGCATAGTAACACATTAATTAAGAGTAATAAGAACAAGCATATAGAAAAAGAAAAGAAAATATACATTTTAAGAAAGTATCTACTCTTTTCAACAAAACTCATTTTATTGATGCTTTTCACATATCACTTTTTGCAATTAACCAAAAAATTCTCCTTTCATTGATTTCAAAGTGCTCATTTTTTCATCGTTATCTATTCATACTTAATTTTCACATTTGAAATATTGAGATTTTGTACTAAGACTCATCAATTTGAGAACTTAATAAACCTAAAAGCGATTACGTGTGAAGAAGATGAAGGAATCTCATCTTGCTTTCTCTCCCACCCAAAAATGCTTTTCCCAAAACTTATAAAACAGACTTCACACACGGAATTGTTCATTATCTCATCTTCATCATCTTCAAAAACTTGTTATTTTCTTTCTCTTTTTATTCTTTCTTCTTCCTCATTACATACTCATTTTCTTCCCTTTTATCAAACAACCATGGCTACCTTACCTTCTTCCACAAATCATAACAACAATCCAAAGGGTATCAAAAAAACTTAGCTTTTTGGTTTTTTGTTCATGTTAGCTCCATTTTTCTATGGCTGATTACCATGTGTTTTTGTTTGTGCCAACTTTTTTCAAATGATTCGTGAGTTTAATGTGCAGTTGATGAGAAACCAATACCACACGATCAGAATGTTCTGCGAAAGCACGTTGAGTTCTTCGACAGAAACCAGGATGGAATCATTTACCCATGGGAAACTTTTCAAGGTTAAATTTGTTTTCTTTCTACATTTTTGCATGTTCTGTTTTTTTTAACAGTAACGATAAATGAAATAAAAAATAAAAAATGAAAAAAAATAATGTCAAATAAATGTTAAATAATTATTTTTCTTTCTTTAAAACTAAATTTTCATGAAACTAAATGTTGTTTAGATCTAACCCATGTATGAGATACAACCTCTTGTCTGTTAAGCTTTCTGAACAGATTTTTTTAATAAATAAATATTAATTATTAAATGTTAATGGTAAACAAATGTTACAATAAAGTACGGTTGGAAATAAAAAATGTCTAAATAATTAGATTAAGAAAATTTTAAATAAAAAATTTAGAAACTAAAAGTATATTTAAAAGTTTGAAGTCAAGTCATTATTTATCTCATCTATTATTATCTTCATGCATTTCCTTATAACCAATCTAATCTTTTATCAACGCAATAATCATTTTACAAGTTCAGATTAGAATTTAATTTCTAAGACACTGTTACAGTTTATCTTTATTTATTTTAATAAGATTTGTTAGATCTATCAAACTATTATTATTTCCATGTTCAAAATATTGAATCCTTGTCGTAAAATAATACATTATAATTGAAAATCTGTAACGAAACTATGAATACAAATATTATTTTTTATATGAAGTTTGTAAATATAAAAGTTATTTAGTTTTGAACAGTTTATGAATCTATATCTTAATAAATCTTATTCATAGTAATCCTTATAAATAAATCATGTTTTAAATGATTTTAAGTAAAAGGTGCTGATATATTGACACAAAAACAATTTTACAAATTTAAAAAAACAAAAAAAAAAGATTAAAATACTATTTCTACCCAGTATTGTATTTGTGATGCATTTGTTAATTAAAAAAAAATTATTGTGTGGATATAATTTAGTTTTAGTGAATTTGATTTAATTGCAGGATTTCGTGCAATAGGTTGTGGCTATTTATTATCATCCGCTGCAGCTATTTTCATCAATGCTGGTCTCAGTAGTAAAACTCGCCCGGTATTTTCTCAAATCTTAATTTTCTCATTAATTTTTTTTTTATATTTACGGTTTCGTCGTTAAAATATCTAATATACTAATTTTAATATTTTGTTAAATATTTAATTAAATTTTAATTTTTTGATAAATTTAGATATTTTTAATTGAGTTTTTATTAATTTTTTTAATTTATTAAATATTTAAAATTTTGTGTTTATAATTAAACTATTATTCTTTATTTTTTATAATTATTATCTTATTTTTTTCATTTTTTTTATTTATTCGCATATATAAATATTAAGTTTTATAATTAATATAAAGACAATATTAGGGTTAAGTAATATTTATTACTCTAATTAAAATGTCTTGGATAATGAGGTGTCATGTTTTTTCAATGATTTGATGACTTCCTCATCAGGACTTATGGTGATTGAAAAATTGTTCTAGTATATTTATTCATATTTACCGTATTTTCAATTAGGACAATAAAAATTTTATTTATTAATTTATATTAACAAAAAAATAATTTGATATCAATAAAATAAAATGTCATATTTTTCAAAGACAAATAAATAAGATAATAAATAAAAAAAATTATTTTACTTAATTAATAAAAAATAAACGAGAAAGACTCAATTAAAAAAATAAAAATTTTGAATACAAAATCAATATAAAAAAATTAATAAAAATAATATTAAAATAATTTGAATTTTTCAAATACTTAAAGTCTAATTAAATATATTAAAGACAAATTAAAAGAAGAGAAAAAAAACTAACAAACACTTCAGATCGTATTCGCGGATGGTAGAATTCAAAATGATAATAGAGAAACCAAAATTATAAATAAATTTTATTTTGAAAACAATTTTCCTATCACATGTACCAGAGAATAAGGAATTATATTTTAATAAATTACGATAAATAGTTTAGAAACAATATTTATATTTTAAGAATACGTGCATCATTAATTTATAAACGTGTCATCCACAATATATTTATTTTTTTCAAGTACGTGTAGAATAAAACTTTATTTCTGTAAAGGAGCAATCAATTATAGTTTATATCGATGCTGATGCTAATAATCTTTTTCCAATTCCATGGAATATGCTTCGTTTGAAAGCTTTCTCCTAAAAAATAGAAATTTTATTATTTATACGAAAAAAAGTAAATGATTTAGAAATAATTTTTAATTATTTGACACGAGTTTTTAACAATCAGATTATATTTTTAAATGATAAAAAAAAATTGAATAGTTGAGTAAGATGAGGAAAAAAGAGAACTTATAAATACAAGAGACTGTTTGTTGTATCAACAAGTATTTGGTTTTGGTGATATTCAAGTTCAACTGTTTATTTAATAGTGTCTCCAATAAGAATCTTATGAATGAAAAAGAAATAATAAAGATTTAATGAAAGAAAATCATATTGGGATAATTTTAAATGAATTTATTTTTCATGTAATTAAAAATCATTTTTATTATATTAATGGTTTTAGTGTATAAAAATTTTAGTATGTTTGAATATTGATGAAGTTTCTTAATTTGTGGTAGTATTAGTGACATTAAGTTGGTTGTAGGGCAAATTTCCTTCTCCACTGCTACAATTGAAGTTAAAAACATTCAGAAAGCAAAACATGGAAGTGATTCCAGTGTCTATGATAGTGAAGGAAGGTAAAAAAAAAAAAAGTTGACATTATTTCAATTCTTATTTTTAAGTATCTGTTCAGAAAACAGTAAAAGAAATATTAATTTTACTTTTGAAATTGTGTTTTAGGTTTGTTCCTTCAAAATTTGAGGAAATTTTCAGAAAGCATGCACGAACACACCCAGAGGCTCTAACATCTGATGAATTGAGAGAGATGCTCAAGGCAAATAGAGAACCCAAGGACTATAGCGGATGGTATCAAAATTATTATATTCTTTTTTTGGTATCCAATAAACTTTACAATTTATATAAACAGTATATTGATAATTCAATGTTTTTAATGTGACCAAAAAATATCATGTGATCTAGTCGAACCCTTTACAACTGGGTAGATAAAATAAACGTTAATGGAAAAAATGTGGATGAATGACAGAAATTGTTACACTTTGATGTAGGCTTGCCAGCTTCTCCGAGTGGAAAGCCCTTTATGTTCTCTGCAAAGACAGTAATGGTTTGCTACACAAAGAGACTATTCAAGCTGTTTACGATGGAAGCTTGTTTGAAAAAATGGAAAAAGAACATTCACAAAAGAAAAAGAAATGAACATAATACCCAAAGATTCGTTTTCATATATAGATTCATATGAATTATACGATTCCTTCTGAATGTCCTGCTGAGTGCCATAGAAGTGTACTGTACTAATAATTTACAGTATAAGTTCTTTCCTGGTGTTTATACTATAAAATATATTCAATATGCTTTCATTCCTTGAAAATTTGTTAAATTAATGCTAATTTTATTGTACGATTTTAAAAGTAAATAATTTATTTCAACAATCTCTCCTGTATTTGGTTGTTTATTATAGAAGAGAACTTGTTTATAAATTTTAATATTTTTTCAACTCAAACTTAACAATTAAGAGCCAAATTTTATAATAGCAGGTATGGAAAATTAAAATAGCTACGGGCACAGATATGCTAAACATTAAAACTGTGAAATTTTATAGTTAAAAGACGAAGTACAATGTATGAAAAGGAAAAACACAAACTAACAACTAAATTGAAAGACCAACTGCTCAATTCTAACAAAATGGGAAAAACCTGAAAAGCAACCTCAATGAGCATTACATAATTAGTCAAACAGACTAAAACCCATGTCATCATCAGATTCTTCTGCGGGCTCTTCCTTCTTTTCCTCTTCCTGAGCTGCAGCAGCTGGAGCCCCAGAAGCAGCTGCAGGAGCAGCAACAGCAGCTACAGCAAATTTACTTGGGTCCTGCGTTTAAAATAAAAAGTCATAAATAAAACGATGATGATAGCATAACTTAAGATAATAAAAATGTCAAGAACATTACCTTCAGATATTCCTTGACCTTGTCTGCCTCGGGGAAAGAATAATCTGTCTCAACCGCAACTGCAAGAACATTCTTGTAGGCATTCACAAACATATGTGGTGCAGCTGCAAGTGTTGGGTATGAGATAGCCAGCGAAAGAGAAGTAACCATGGAGACACCGGCAGCAAATTTCTCAAGGAGGTCATCCTCAGTGAGATCAAGGACCTCAGGACTAAACACAGAGCCATTATCATAAACAGAAAGGACCACAAGCCCATAAGAGAAAGGCCTAATGCCAAGCTTGGCAAGCAAAGCAGCTTCAGAAGATCCAACCTTTTCTCCCTTCCTAATGAGTTCAACGGGGGTAATGATTTCCACAGTACCTTTGTTAATCTTGGTTGGAATGTTAAGCACCTAAAATAAAGAGAATACGCATAAACATAAATATTTTAACCAAAGCTCACTCCCTGTTTAGTTTGTGAAACCTGTATTTAGAATGTTTACTTGGTCTTTTTAAACAAAAAGCTTCAAAGATGACTTTGGTTGTATACAAGTGATGGTGTTTTTGCACTTTCACCACAATTCTTCATTATAAAAATAGTTTATAAAACAATACCAACCTGGAAGAAAGAGGTCTGAGATGGATCGAGACCGGTGTTGCCAGGAGGAACAACGACATCAATTGGGGCAACCAAACCAACACGGGCAGGAGCTCCGACCTGTGCAAATCAAATACAGCAAAGTTTTAATCGACATTCAATTGAAGTGCATGGTTAACACTGACAGAATTGAAAAATAGAAGACTAAAACTAATCATTTGTAAATACAAAAAGAACACAACCAAGCGTAATGACCAATTCCTCCAGTCACAACCACAACATATTTGGATAAATAAATCCAACCTTATGCATTTAAATTGTACAAAAATCAAACTTGTGATTCGCAACTTGCAATCGCAGAGTAATCAGGAGCAGAGTAATCAGTATCATTCACGTTAATAGTACTATTTTAGGTCACTCGATTTTCAGCCTAAAGAGACTAACCCAATCCCTAAACCAGCAATATGATCATCATCTAATTAAAAAAATATCACTTTTATATAAAAAACAGAAAAAAAACATTATTAAATACCAAATGCAATAAATAAATATAATAACATAAAATACAAAAAAAAAACAGAAGCAAAAATATGAGTTTACCTTGTACTTTGCAACCTCCTCACTGACTTCCTTCAAGTCACCCTTGGTGAAAATCAATCCAACATTGCCCTAATTCAACGAAAAAACAAGTTATCTCAGCCAAACAATTCAAAACCTAAACTGAAATTGATTGAAAGAACACAACAAGCACATACACAACACAAGGGCGAAGGCTTAAACAGTTTGAGGAGAAAGGGGAACTTACAACAAGGAGAGGAATGAGGCTGAGATAGACATTGTTGCCGGTCTTCTCAGCGTGCATCCTGACGGAGCGCTTCATCATGGTGTTCTTCCCCATGAGTACGACAGAGTCACCGCGGAGACCCTTGCGAATGTTCTGGAGCTGGTTGGATCCCACGTTGTCGGCATTCACCACGAGGATCTGGCCGTACTCTTCCAGAAGCTGGCACAGCTTACCATCGTAAGCGATCTTCTTCTCTGCCTTGGTTTGTTTCGGTGCCATTGATGATGATGATTGTGATGACGACGAAGATGTCTGTGACCAGAAGTTCGGCGCGGCAAAAACGAGGGCCAAGACGGGGCTCTGGCTCAGTCAAGGCGGACAGCAAAACGTTGCCGTCTCTTTAACCTCTGCTTCGTTGAGGTGAGGTGCAGAAGAGTGGGAGAGAAAGGAACGGAAGCGAAATAACGACAACAAATGGTTGGGGTGGATTTATTAGATTAGGGTTTTTGAGAAACCTAAATCCCACGGTTGGGATCATTTCATGGAACAAATCGGACGGCTCATATAAAGGCCCAATGGGCTTCGAGTATTTATTTTGCTGGGATTTTTCTTTATTCACCACCGTAATTTCTAAATGCAATTCTCTATTTTTAAAATGACCGTTTTATTTTGTATAAAGGTGACTTTTGGAGTAACTGTTCATGAAATATTCAGGAGCAAATCTTTTAGAATTTTTGGGACAGCGTTTTCAAAAACATATGCAGTGTATTTTGGAACCAATGTTTTGACATACATCACATGATTTTTGGAACAAGATTTTTAAAACAAGGTTTTTAAATTATGTATAAGACATTTCATAACAAACTTCCTAAAACAAGATTTCCATCAAACACGTTTTATTCTTTTTCTTTTTCTTTTTTCTATTAATGACTTTAGTAACAAAGGAGATCAAATGTGCAACATCGATGACGGCAGTAATAATGGTGTAAGACTGCAAGAAAACATTTTACTCTTTTTACTTTTAATATAGAGTCTAGGATAACACAACCCAAAGAAAATTATTATCTTATTATTTGCTCCAATTCCTTTTTTATATATTTGTGTTTTCGTAATCATATTAGTTAACATTCTCTTTTTTTGCAAAATACTTTTTATAGTTATTCAATATACAAAACCATTGATTTGGTTGCTATCAACAACATTGTCATCTCAAGTTCCAACAAAACCTATAGAAACAAAGATCTTCAATTCAATCCTACAAACTGAAACAACTCCTTTGTCAATAATTAACATTTCAACAACACCAAGAATGTTTCAAGAAGTTCTTGGGAGCAACATAAATCATAACGTCAAATTTGCAACAAGTTTAGTGATAATGCCACAAATTATTGGCACAAGTTTGAACATGACTTTTAACCTTCCATTTTTGTTAACCAATCTCAACTTTCTTCCTTGAAAATTCATGATGATACTCCTTCAATTCTGGGAACACCCTCCACTCTAAATGATCCTCTTTGGTATCCATATAATGATGTTACACACCATATAACTCACATGACTAATAATTTTGCAAGTGTTTCTACATTGGAAATCACTTGGTCACTCTAGGTAATGGAACATGTATGTCTATTTCCCATATTGGTTCTACTACTTTTCACAACCTACACTCAAAAACATAGTTCTTTTTAAAAAAATCTTGTGCATGTTCCTTATATTTCAAGAAATCTAATCAGTGTTTCCAAATTTGCCCAAGATAATTATGTCTATTTTTAATTTCATTTTAATGTCTACCCCTTCTAGGAGTATCACACAGAATTTTTTTTCAAAACATACATTCATTTAATAAAACAGCGTATGATACCATAACATACATTGAACTTAAAACATAACAATTCATCCCAAAATCCAAACTGAAATGTTGTTTAAAATTACATTACAAAAATACATTATTAAAATATGTTTCCAAAATCACAAATAAATTTCCCAGCACATCTCCTCGCACTAAACATCTCTAGCCTCTCCTGAAATCTCATATGGTCTCGTACAACACATACCTTATACGATCATCATACAACACAAATACGTAGGAGTGAGCTAACCACAAATAGAAATCACAAGTCACATTCATATTCACAACTCAACATCTCATTCAAATCATTCTCAATATTACTAATGTGTCAATAAAGTGTCACTATCTTACTCATAATCTATTCAAATTATATTTGTATTGATCAATCTAATCCCTCAGTCACTTCATCTTCAAATGCATTCTAAAACATTCATAATTTCCCACACTTTACTTGGCAAAACCATGATTATCGAATCAAGAAAACTTGAGTCCTCCTCCACATGCAACTTTAGTTCTCGTCCTTCACACGCAGCTATAAGACTTATCGGTTATTGTCCTTCACACACAGTTATTGGACACTAGTCCTTCACACGCAACTATTAGACTCATCTTGGTTCTTTTCCTTCACACGCAACTAATGAACAATATTCCTTCACACGCAACTATTGGACCCACCTCAATTCTTGTCCTTCACACGCAGCTAATGGACATTAGTCCTTCACACGTAGCTATTGGACATTGGTCATTCACACACAGCTATTGGACCTATCTCAGTAATACTCATTATCCTTAAGAACTTACGAATAATAACATTGGTGAGGCCTACCCACCACGTATTATACTCAACACAAGTTAGAATCATTTAAGCGAGACATCATTCTCTTTGCCAAAAGACAAAGGAGACAGTACTCGGATCCTCACAACTTCTCATTGGTAAAAGAATTTTCATTTATATTATTACATCGATATAAGGTACGAACCCGATGTTAAACGGTACAAGTAGAGAACACTATATTTTCCAACCAAATCTCAATGAACCATATCGACTCAAAATTTATCTTAAACATAAGCTAATGAGTTGTGTTGAAGCAAAAATGCACAAGCTTCCCTTTTCCAAATTTGATAAATCTTATAATACTCTTTTAGATTTGGTTTACATTGACATTTGGGGTCCTACCTCTATGCCTAGTACTAGCAGTGCAAAGTATTACATAACTTTTATATATGATTGTTCTAAATTTACGTGGATCTATCTTCTTCATGCTAAATCTCAAGTTTCAACCATTTTCATCATTTTTAAAACATCTACTGAAAATCAAAATCATTACAAATTAAAAGTCATTCAAACAGACAATGCTACGAAATTGTTATGTCTTGCAAAATATCTCAACACTCACAATATTAGACATAGGCTCACTTATCCACATAGACACAAACAAAATGACTATTGAAAGAAAACATAGGCATGTAGTTAATATTGGCCTGTCTCTCATTGTTGGGACATCATTTCCTAAAAAGTGTTAGGGTAAAGCTTTTTTGTTGTTATCTATATCATTAATAGTATTCCTACGTCTATTTTAAAAAAATCTTTCACCTTATGAAAAACATTTTAATAAAACTCCATATTATGATTTTCTTAAAGTTTTCAGTTGTATTACTCTTTAATTTGTCAAACAAAAATTTGGATTCTGATCCACAATGTGTTTTTTTTAAGAGTTACATATCTAAGGTGATATGTTGGTCTTTCACCTTCTTGAAAAGTTTATATCTCACCTCATGTGTTTTTTAATTATATTGTTATTATCTAAATATTTTAACAATTCATCTTATTTAGGTAATATTTGACCATTAAATATTATACCTTTTTATGAGTGTGATGTTGTGCCACTACCTTTTCTCCATTCTTTCCTTCTCTTCTTTCTACTGTTTGGAATCGTTGGGTGAACCATATTCTTACTTAATAAAATTGTGTTTATAAAATCTCCTAGTGGTTATTCGCTGGGCAAGCATAATTTTTGCCGAGTTTTTGATAAATTTTGTTCAATTTGGTCTTTTTTCATTATGTCATCTAAGTTGTTAATGAAAAAGTGTACAAGGTAGCATTGTTTGAATGAGTTGTGCCGTTTTTGCTTATGTGACCTGTCATGCACTATGTTACTTGGAATTAATTTATTTACTTAAAGACTTATTCCAACAAAATCATTTGCATGGGGGTTTAGAACCTTTGTCAACATTGTGTAGAAGTGAGCGTGGTGTGATAGATTCTGGACATCGTTTGTTGAAATTCCAAGGGATTGATCATCGATTAGGTGAGTTTAACTTCTTAATTTGTGTTCGTCAATACATATTGTGGTTGGTATTTTTGTTGTGGGGTTTAGAGTTTTCATCGTTGATGAGTGCATATTTATGACCTCATTTAGCCTTTAATATTGGATTCTTAATTGATTTTTGTAATTAAAAATAATATTTTAATTAGGATGTTTTATAATTAGGTTTATTGAGCATGAGATACAAAACATGATAAAAGTAGTTTTTTAGTTGCACAAATGCTCTTTGGATATTTTGAGGTGTATTAGTGTAGTTGCAGCTAAGTTGAGCTCATGGAGGTGTGAAAATAAATTGGTTAAAGTTTCATGACACCTTAAAGATAAATCTAAGAATAGCAAATAATCAAAACCACTAAAAGTTAAGTCAAGCATTGAATGAAGAAGGCAAGAAAAGCATGAAAAATGTAAGGAAATTTGGCTAAGCCAAGAAAAGGGAACGAGTAACAAAAATTAGATCTTGCGGTTTTCTCTATTTTCTCTACTAAAAAGGCTTTGATAATTGATAAATGTTTATAATAAAAGATAATTTGGGGAAAATATATCTTAAGATATTTTTATTTGATATTGTTAAATAATTATCTTATTTAACTATATCAGTAAATATTAAAAGATAATATTTGTCAATTTTTTTTAATCTAGCGAATATCTTCTTAAATATTTTTAGATCTCCATAATAATAAAATATATCTTGAATATATTGGATTATTTGGAAGATAATTGGAGAATATTACATTAACAAAAAGAAAATTATAATAACAGAAAAGCCTGAAACAAAGCCCAATCTAATTTTTATATAAAGAGACTTAGAGAAACACATTAGGGGAGTTTAGGAACCATATGGGAACCTAATTTCGTCCTCTCTCTTCTCTCATGTTCTCCACCATCTCTTCTTCTATTAGTGTTAAGCCTTTGGGGTGATTATGTTGTAATTTCTTAACTAGATTATGAGGTTAAATCAATAAATTTGTTTGTTCTTTTGATTCTTTTTGTGTTTTATTTTTATATATGTCTTTTGCTTCTTAATCAAGTAAAAATAATTATTTTTATATTATAGCAAGTTAGCATGGTGCTAAATATACATAACATATCGATAATATGAGTCAAAGGGTTTTTAATTTTAATTGAAAATTTACTTTGATTAAAGTTAGAAACTTTCATGTAATTGAATGAGTTTTTCCTAATAATTGAGAATGTACTTTGATTAAAGGTGAAAATTTTAACAAGAATTAATCATGAATGTACTTTGGTTAATTAGTTTTTTACTTGATATAAAAGGTAAAAGAATAGACATGATAAGGATTAGTAATATTTATTTGAGAATGTACTTTGGTTAAATTTACTATGATTAATCTACAAAGTTCTTGCTTTTAATGGAGAATATACTTTGGCTAATATTGAGAATGCCAACAATTAAGAAATTATAATGATTAATTTGAAAGTCTAAGAGAATAGTTAATTGAACAATAATCTTTAGATAACCAATGATGAATTCTATTTAGAAAAAGAAATGAAATCAACATATTTTCTTTATCATTGTTTTTATCTTTTAAATTTTTTTTATAAATTTATTTTTTTCTATCTTTTTGTTATTTTGTTCTTTAATCTTTTATTTATCTTTATCTTCTTTATTATTTTTATTTTACTAACCCTTTTGTATAGTTTTTATAATAACCAATTTGTTAAAAATCAATTTTATATTCGTTGGGAGATGACTTTGGGGTCACTTAACCCTTACTAATCTTTGGCTACTATCTAAGCAATATTGAAGTTGTTAAGATAAGTAGTATTAATTTAATTGCTTCAACGATAGTGTTATTAGTCGCATTGTGTTATTTTATGTTTGTTGTCCATTTTGGTTTGCTGATGTTTTTGGCATGATGTGGATTGAGTAAAATGTCGTTGCTTATGTGATTGGATTCCACTTTGGTGTCCCAAAATTTTAAATTGTGTGTCGGTTGTCAGTTTTGGGATTGGTCTACCATACCTTTAAAGCTTTTTGAATGTGTAAGTGGTTCCCATGAAATTAAAGTATGTTTTAATTTTATAGGCATGAATGCATTGTTATTTTAGGATGTTTGATGAGAGATTCAAATTTATGGTTCACCATGGTGAAACTTTGGAAAAAGATGTATCATTTAAATATATTGGTGGAGAAACGAGTTATTGAATGAATGAAACGAGAAACTTTGGAAAAAGATTAATCCAAGGACTTGGATCTTGTTAAATTTTAAATTTGTGTAGCTAACCTAGGTTAAAATAAAAGAAGAATGCAATGAGGGAAATAAAAATTGAATGAATGAATGAATGTTTCTATGTAATGTTTAAATGAATGTTCTATCAAAACTATCAAAGGAAGACTCTTAAATACCTATAACAGTGTATTTTATGATGCAATGTATGTATGGAATTTTATTATATCCTAACAATGAGTAATACAAAGTTAGAAGGCTAAATGGAATGCAAATTCTATATGTATGCACCTGGACATTTTTTTTACAGCTTCTAACACATCATTTTAGTGCAAATTTTTCTAATTGCAATGATGTTATATGTACTATGAAATGAATCCTACGTGAATGCAGTGCAAGAAGGGAGAGATGAATGCAGATGTTGGTTTGTGCAATGTAGAATGGTCCTATCTACCAAAGGATGTTCCCATTTCAGCAAAGAATGTAAGAAAAGTTAGAAATCGTAAAACTGGACTCCCTATTAACATGTAACAACAATGTGATTAAAGAATTCACACTATGTGTATGCAAAAGATGTAGAAAATGAAGGAAACAATCATGAAGTAATGGGTGGAATTAAACTTAACAAACAAAACCAATATTCAATGAAAATAATAGAGAACAAAACTTAAAACTAGACATTTCATATATTTGATTAGATGAATCTCAATCACTCTTCAAAAAGACATTTTGGAAAGTTCAAGCGCACTTTGGGGTCTTGTAGTTTCTATTTCAGAAACTTGAAATTGGTGATTCTCATTCACTTAGTCAAATCACCTATCTAAGTCATACTCAAACCTAAATATTGAAACAAGACAATGTAATGCAAATGAACAAATGCACTGTAACAGGTTCTTTAAGGGTGAATACTAACCTAGTACACCAAGGGTAAATGCCTAAAACTACTAGGTATTAACAAGGATGCATAGAATCTAAAACTATTAAGAACCACTGATCATTAAGCTACAATTTGCAGAGACAGTAATCACAGGACACGTGCAAAATTCAAGCATCAAAGACAATAAAAACAATTTCTTTAACAGGGAAAACATCAAAATTGAATACTTATCTATTTGGTCAATTTGAATCTCAACCTGTCTCAAGAAGACATCTTGGTTGTAATCAGACCCACTTTAGGGTCCTGTAGAGTCTATTTCAGACATTAATGTATGCATGTTCTCATCCAAATTCCCAAACAGATTAAGTGATCAATTCTGAATTTTGTTTAGACTAAAAGAAAGAATTTACATGACATGGCAACTAAACTACAAGATCAACCAATAAACAATCACTAAACTCTAGGACATGCATCAAGATTGAAAGTACTAACAACTACCTATTTTATTTCAATGTCAAGAAAGATCACCAAAGGGAGGGTAAGCAAGTGGTAGAAGAAGAAGCCTTTAGGAATCTAGGGAAAGAGAAGAAACAAGAGAAAGAAAAAGAAATACCAAGGGTGAGAACATCATCTCACACTTGTACTAGTGACATTAAATGTTTCAAGTGTCTTAGTAGAGGTCACATTGTCTCATAATGCATAACCAAAAGAACCATGATCTTAAGGGGTAATGATGCCTATAGTAGCCAAAATGAGGAAAGTGAGAGTGAAAAGCTCAGCACATCCAAGAGAGAAGATGCTCATTGATGAGTCGTTATTTCTTGAACCATATTTAGTTTATTGCACTTAAATAAACCAGGGAATTGTGTTTAATTGTCTGTTATTTCCCCATTTTCCGAATTCTGCTTAATTTGGTCGGAAATTCGTATTTTCGCTAATTTGGATATTTTGAGCTGATTAAGCGTATTTTTGGTTACAGGGAAATTGTGGAAATATCATCTGGAGCATTAGGATATGGTGTGGCACATTCAAGACTCAATATTTAGTCATTTAGATTTTAATTAAAGTTGTAATTTCATTTTCTAGAAGCCCTTGATTAGAATTAGGTGTTTTGGACCCTTTTAAGGACATTTTTGTAAAAAACCAATTGTGGGGGCCATGTGGCATCTCTTTAGGGCTGACTTGTAGTGTGTGGACCCCACCAAATTTGAAATTCTAGGTCATATGGGGTGTGAATACCGAGCCACACATACACACTTCTATAGCACACGGTTTTTGCTTCATTTCTTCTAGGTTTTCATGTATGAAGACTCTCGGCATTTTAGATAGCCTTGGCCGACCACACACTTTAGACACTCTTACACACTTCATTTTTAATGTTTTGAGTTTTTCTCTCTTAGGGTTTCTTGTATGAACATGCCTTGAGAGAGCTTGACTTGGGTGTCTCGGTTTTGGCCATTTCAATGAGCAAGATGCAGATTTTCTTCTTCTCTTAATTTACTCTTGGTTGTCTTAACTTATTGGTGGTGAAAAACCATTCATTTCCACTTCCATTTGCTTGTTCTTGATGCTTGGAGTTTGAGTTTTGGAGCTTGTTCTTGCATTTCCATGGTGGATGTTGGTTTTGAGTGACTTTGTATTTCGTTTTCCTCTCCCTTTGCTGTTGTTCTTCTCATTTTCTTTGCATTTTATTTGGTTGGATGATAAAAATGGAGTTTTATGTGAGTTTTTGGTTGAATAGAGCTTAACTTGATGTGTGGATGTTGTGGTTTGGGCTCTTTCTTCTTGCATTTCGTTTTTGATGTTTTAAACAAGGATGAGACCAGATCTTGGGGTTGTTATTGTGGCTGGACAGAGCTAGGATTGATTGCTTGGTTATCATTTTCGTTTTTGCAAAGAAACTTGAAGAAATGGTAATGTTGAAGTTGGGTTGATGAGTAAAAGTTTGGGTTTATTGTTCTTGTGTTCATTTGCAACTTGAACTTTGGTTTCTTGAAGTCATTCTCGGTATTGAAGAGTAGATGAAAGCTTTGGATGGTGGTTGAGAAGAAAGAAAACCGAAATTGAGGTTGGAAGTGAGAGAAAAGGGAGCATTTAAGTTTTTACCTCTTTTGGACAAGCAAAATATGAAGCACATTTTCACTAAAGGAATGTTGCCACTTTTGGTTTTGTCTTTTCCTTGCATTGCTGTCGAGAATCACCATTAGGAAGGGAGTGTTTAGGTGTTTTATTTCCTTTGACCTTGCCTACATGGCATCTTGGTTGGACCACCCAAAGTATTTTCCATTTACCCATTGGTTTGAAGCACTTTTTGTAGCCACTTCTTTCTAGCTCACGTAAATTTATGCTTTGCTATTGGAATGAGAATTTTTGTTGCATGGAAGGAGAGAAGGGACGGTCTTGGAGAGTTTGGAAGGCACATGTTAATTTCCTTGAAAAATGGTACACATGGGAGAAGAAGTCAACACATTTGGTGGCTTATAGAAGGTGAACTTGGAGTTTGACTTGGGTGCATGGTGACTCACGGCCATGTGCCTTTTCTTGGTCATTTGGACTTTTAAAATTAATTGTTAATTGTTATTTAGTCAAAGTAATTTTCTAGGATTAAATTAGGCTTGTTGGTTTCCTTGGTTTTTAATTAATTTAGTTAATAGGTTGAGTTTTTGTGTTTAAGTAGTTTTGCATTTAATTATTTTTAACTGTGTTTGCTAATTAATTGGTAGCAGTGTTTGATGTTTAAATGTTGTCTAATTTGTTTAGTCGTTTTAATTTAATTTCCATGGTAGCTTAAATTAGTTTGGTTGGTCATTGACGATATTGCACTGTTTCCTTGAGATTCTTGAATTGTGATTGTCTGTGCACTTTGACTTGCTTAATGTGAATTCTATTTTTGCATTTGCAATTGGGTATACGCTTAGTTGCCCAGTTGGTGTTACATCTTCGCTTAGTTGATGTAACTGAATGGTGTAATTTAGATTTGATATTAACACTGCGTTCGCTTAGTTCGCTTTTATGAAAACAGGGTTAACCTTCGCTTAGTTGGTTAACTTTGTTGGATTAGAGGTTTGAGTCGCAACTTTATTTTGTTGATCTGTGATTGGAAACATTCTAATTAAGTTAATGACCAACCGTTTTTATTCTGTATGTGATTTCGTTTTGCATATCTGTATTCATATTTCTGTTTGCATCCATGTTTTAATTTAATTCATCGCATTCACAAACTTTTCAACAACCCCCCCCCCACTTCATGTCTGACCTAATTCTTGAACCACATTTGGTTCTTGAGAGACGACCTAGGAGTCACTTCCTAGTCTATATTGCATTCTTTTATGCAATCAAATTTGTATGGCCGCGACAGCCCATCACTCATCCATGTGAAGAAGAACTTCTTATGATAAGAACAACTCTCTACAATCAACCTAAATCTCAAGAGCTAATAAAAAAGGAGAACATATTTCACACAAGATGTAAAATTTTAGAAAACACATGTTCTCTTATCGTGGATAGTGGATCGTGTTGCAATCATTGTAGCACTAGGTTGGTTGATAAATTACCATTAATTATCTTACCCCATCCTCAACCTTACTAACTTCAATGGATTAATGATAATGAAGAAATGATAGTTAATCAACAAGTGATGGTTAAGCTATCCATAGGAAATATGAGGATAGTGTGTTATGTGACATAGTACCTATCGATGCTTGACATATTTTGTTGGAAAGGCCTTGTTTATTTGATAAAGAATCTCTACATAATGGTCATACCAATGAAATAACCATTACTCATAATAAAAGAAAGTTTGTAATTCATCTTCTTACACCTTCTCAAGTGGAAGAGGATAAAGAACAACTGAGAAGAAATATAGAATAAGAAAATGATTAAAAGAAAAAATAAGATACTTCTAACAATCAATGTTTTAAGTGTCAAGAAAAACACAAGGCTAAAGAGTGCCCCAACAAAAGAGTTAATATGTTAAGGGCCAAAGACTTGTGTACAAAAACAAAAGAGGTCTTCTTACCATCTTCCTCAAGAAGCATTGGAAAGACAATACCAAATAAAATATTGTGTTGAAATGCGAAGTCATTTCAAAAGCACATACATTCAACACAAGGAAAATAAGAGCTTAAAAGGAAATGCTCCTAAATCCCAATACCTTGATCATTCATTTGATCAAAGGTGTATGATATTTGGGGGATACATGCTTTGGATGATTGTTCTAATGACACTCACTTTGTCTCTTGTTTTTTGTAGAAGGGTATTTGACCCCAGGGGAAGAAAGCCAATTATCTCTAAAAAGAGAAAAAAATGTTGCCATATGTCAACTTAAAGATTTGAGATTAAATCCTTTTGAAGAAAGAGGGGATGATAACATACCCCTAGCCATGGCCCAAGAACTTTCAGGAAGAAGTTAGAGTCATTTATGCAAGCTGAAGCAAAGCTCTTTCTAATAGGTCATCATGGAGGTTGAAGGGTAGTGTATGTTTATTTAGGCATGTATTTCAGCCAAGTAGTGTAGGTTTGTTTAAGGCTTCCATTAAGGCCTAATTAATGTAGAGTTTTTCATTAGTTGGACATCCAAACCATGTTGAAAGTATGTGTTATATGTCATTCTTCTTTTGGAAAGGATTTTGCTTTAGTAGTGGTTACATGTCAATTTAGGAATTGAGAGGATTTTTCTTTATGAGTGGCCACATGTCCTTCCCTCATTGAAGAGGATTTGTGGATACTTCTCCATTCCTTAGAGGGCCACTAGTTTTGGCCAAGGATTGCTTGGTAGGATTGGCATGCAAAGATTTGGTTTTTAGGGTTTTTAAGAGACATCCTTAGCCTATAAATATAGGTGTCTCCTCTCTTGTAATCATCTTGATGTTGAGTAATGTTATGCTGCCTATTTTTAGCCATACTATTATTCTTAAGATCAAGATTAAAGCAATCCAAGTGACCTCTCTAGTCACATTCCTCTTAGAGTTGGCTTAACCTCTCTTTAAGCCTTCAAACCCTACACCACCACCATAACACAACCCTAGGTTATGAGCTTCTCACCTTTTTCCATCCATAGCTTCCGCATTTTTACACCCTTTGCCCACCATTTCTGCACCACCATCATCAAAGGAACCATCCTCCATAACATTTCTTATAACCTAGCTTCAGGAGGTTGCCATTAGAAAGGAAATGCATTATAATGTTTTCATTTTTATTTTAAGCACATTTGATGAACTTTTATAATCTACTTTGCTGCACTTCTCTAGGAAACATTTATATTGTGGAAACCACTACTTTGTGCTTAAATACATTATGTAAGTATATTATTATGATGTTATTATGAAAAACACTGTATTTTGGAAACCAGTTCTCAGTAATATTTTTGGCAAATATTAATGTTATTATGTTGTTAAAGAACTTATCTTTATATTTGGTTTCATTATTATGTATGAATTCACAAACCGTTCATATTTGTATTGTAAAGTACAAACATAACATAATTTAACTAAAATTTAACTAAAATTGTAATTTATTTGAACAAAACTGAGACTTATTTGAACAAAAAACAAACAGTCATAATTTCATTCATTGATTCAATTATACACATTACAAAACAAAATGAGACAACCTTAACATTACATGAGTCAAATTTGGTTCCCTAATACATTAAACCAAAAGATAGAGTGATAACCTAAGCACAGACACACCATGACTTTGTTCATTGCACCAACAATACAAAACCTCCTACTAATAATTGGATCCTTTTTTTTTTCAAATCTCTCAATAAATTCCCCATATCATAAATTTTCCTACTTTGCCTGACAATGATAGCATCCATTTCATCAATAATTTCTTCAAAGCACCACTTGAAATAGTTACACCACAACACATTAGAGGAACCACTTTGGTATTTAACACAAAAATAACAAAGACAATGTTAATTACCAAGAAATATTTTCATTACAAATAATTAAATTTGTTATTATTAATCTAACTTTGTAGTTAAGACAATTCCAAAATTGTCCCTCAACATTCTTTAAAGTTCTTAGCATTCTTAACATTGTCATCTCATCATAATTGCAAATGGAGTTTATCCTCATTTCCATTGAACTACCACCATATGAGGAACAGTAAATTCGTTGCCCTCAACTATTACAAAAAGAGGATGAAGATTGACACTTAAGCATACCTCACCAAACAAAGAACGTGATTTCTTTTAGAGGAGGAGTTTGCAAAATTAGTTTTCAACTAAAAAAAACTCATACTTCATTAGAAAAACCTATCTCCCTTTTATGCCCAATTTTGATTTCAAAATACAATAAATATACAATTCCAAGTCATACAATGCATGTCGACACAACTCATTTAAATAGTGTCATTAGGTACACTCATTTTTAGGGGTGGGCAAATCGACCTGAACTGAACTGCACTGCTAAAAACTATACTGAACTAAAAACTAATTTGTTTAAACTGAACTGAACTGTAAAACAGTTCAGATTTTGTTTTATCAAACTAAATTATACTAAATTGTACTAAACTGCAGTATAAACTAAACTGAACTATTAACTGAATTGTAAACTGCACTAACTGAACTATTAACTGAACTGTAAACTGCACTAACTAAACTGAACTATTAACTAAATTGTAAACTGCACTAACTGAATTATTAACTAAACTGTAAACTACACTAAACTATTAACTGAATTCTAAATTACACTAACTGAACTATTAACTGAATACTAAACTGCACTAATTTTAACTTAACTACTAATTTTAAACTGAATTGTACTAATTTTAACATTGCACTAATTCTAAAATCTGATTTTAACACTATCTAATAACAACTTTAGATTATAATCTAAAATTAAATCATTTTGATTGCAAGTTTTGTAAAACAAATTCTTTTTTTATTTGGAATAAAAATTTTCTTTTTTTATTTGAAATAAAAATTTTCTTTTTTTATTTGGAATAAAAATTGTTACAGTAGTTTAATATTAGAAAATGGTTCGAGTCAACACAAACGTTACTTTTAATATAATAAAAATTTATTTTAATATTTATTTTATTTTATTCATAATGTTTTACAAATTAATTTTTTAATTATTTGATATTATAATTTTCTATTTTATTTATATTTCTTTTATTATATTATGTATATGAAAATTATTTTATGTTTTATTTATTTATTTTATTTTATTAATAAACGTAACAATATATATATATATATATATATATATATAATATTTTATGTAACTTAAAAAATATAAAAATATAAATTATCTTTTTTATTTATATGTTTTATATATTTATTGATAAAAAATATTAAAATTTGTGATAAAAAAATTGTCTTAAAAAATTAAGTATTAATTTTTTTATGTGAATAATTTCTTTTATTAATATTTTATTATTAAATATTTTTTCTTGGCAAGAATAAATAGTTGTACTGGAATTAGAGAAGATGAAGGAGTAAAAACAGTTCTCACAATTAACTGAACTGAAAGTTTAGTTTTTACAAACTGAACCATAAAACAGATAACTGAACTTTTTAGTAAAAGTGGATCAGTTTTTTTTAATATAATATAGTACAGTTAACTTAATAGTACAGTATAGATTACTTATTTTTGTCCAACCCTACTCTTTTTATTAACAATTTAAAGAACATAATAAAAAAATCAAATTAAACAAAATTTATCAAAATAAAATCTATATTAAACATGCAGAAAAAAATAAATACAACAATAAAAAAAATAAACAAAAACAAAAACCAAAATAATGTTTAAGCCTGAATGAAAAATATTCATTATTATGAACCACTTTGAAAGTTTTAATAAAATTATTGACGTCATAATAACCATGTGTGCACGCCAAAATTTCCAATACTTATGGAGATAGATAACGTAGAAGAAAATAATTATTATTACTGTTCTTTATAATAAATAATAAAATCACCAAGTGATATCCAAATAGTAATAATAATAGTAATAAAAAGTATTGACAAATATTTTCAAATTAGCTTTAGTTTTCTGTAGTTAGCTTTGACATGATGTTACAGGTAAATATGTAGTAACATTTTTAAAATAAAACCGGTTATAGATAAAATCATTTTAATAATAAAAGCATATAAAATAATACTGAAATATATAAAAATTTATATTAAATTTGAAATGAATATTAGTAAGTAAAACAATAAAAGTTATCATAAAATATAAATTTCAACTAAAAAAAATTAGATGATAAAAATGCGAACTCTGCGTGGGAAAAAAAAATATTTTTGATTAATTTTCATTCTTTTAAGAAAAGAAAAATCTAAACTTGTGATTTATTAAATTTTTATTAACCATGTTTATAACTAATTTGATAAAACTTTTATTCTTTTATGTTGCTACCTGCAAAAGAGGATAAGTGTTTTAAGATAAAGCAATGTTTGTTTGACTTATAAATTTAATAATAAATGTCTTTTCCAAATGGGTTGTGTAGAAGGGTGGTGATAATTTCCCACACGCTAAGCCAAACACACCCCATTTTTAGCATTATAAATATGAATTTAACCATCTTAAATACTTATTACTCAAACCAAGAAATCAAAAGCTCTTATTTTCTTCCAATTTTCCTATTCACATGGCTTCTTCTCCTTTCTTAGAAAACACAAAACAAAAGGGTATGCAATGCTATTCTCTACATTTTAAAATTAAATATTTTCTTTCTTATATTTCTGCTTTTATTTACTCTTGCAAAATTTATATTTAATAACCTCTTTATGTCTTCATTTATTATTTTGAATGGTTTTAATAAGTTGGTTCCGGTTTAATATATTACATTAATGGTAACGACAACGATTTGTTTCACTAGTATAAATAAATTTTTTATATGTAATACAAATAATAAATAAGAACTTATGACAAATTTGATAGAAAATATTACAGTAACATTTATTTAAGATCAAATGAAGAAAATTTAAAATAGTACGACGAAATTGAAAACAAAAATCTTACAACTTTGAAAAAAAAAGTTATTAAACTTTAAATTTATAAAGTCTATAAATTAAGACCATTTTTATTTTAGTTGCTATAAAATACTTTCTTTGATTTTCATCCCTTTAAAATTTAAAATTGTTATTTTTTACCTAATTATCAAATATTTGTTAACTATTCATTTAATTCACAAAAATAATTACTCATAAAATATTCATATAAGTTATATTATGTTTTTTAAATAGGTGGTGAGAAAGCAATTCCACTTCACGAAAACGTTTTGCAGAAGCATGCTGCTTTCTTTGACAAGAATCACGATGGTGTCATTTATCCATGGGAAACTTTTCAAGGTTACTTTCCTCACTCATGATTTTATATATATATATATATATATATATATATATATATTAGTGTTTAATAGTTTTTCTTTCCTAATATTTTAGGGGTTCATATTTGGTTTTTTTTTTTTAATTTTTTTCTCAGTTTATCTTTTATTTAATTTTAAAAAATCATTAGATTTATTTTGCTAAATTGATATTAATACAAATGTGATTATATATAAGTGACTCTAGATTTCTCCAAACATTCACTCTCTTTTATTTTACTTATCACATTTCCATCTTGATAAATAAGAGTATAATAATATGAAAGTGACAAATTAACTTTTTTTTTAGGTTTAAACCCTCGTTTGTTCCTCATATTTGTGTGTCAATCTCAATTTGGTCATCATATTTTTTTTGTCTCAATTTGGTTCTATTATTTGTAAAAATGAGGCAATTAAGCCATTTCCGTTAAGTAATGACTAACGTCGTTTGCCTCTGATTACGTTTCTCCAAAGAAGACAGACAGCGTTAGTCATTACTTAACGGAAAGGGCTTAATTGACTCATTTTTACAAATAATAGGATTAAATTGAGACAAAAAAATATGATGATTAACACACAAATATGAAGACCAAATTAGAGTTTAAACTTTTTTTTTTAAATAAAATGGAGAATCAACTGAAGTAATTGCTATTTAAGAAAAGAAAAGTAAAAAATGGCATTGTGTTGACATTTCAATTATGATATCCTATTTGAATGATATAAGTTTAATGTAAGTTTTTATTTTAATAATTTTGTCTTGGAATTCTCATGTAGTTTTTTCTAGTTAAAAGATAAAATAAAGAATATTTAATTAATATTTATATTTAAATCTAATTTTCATTTTGTTTTTATATGTTTTTAACTTAAATAAGTCTTAATATTTTTTAAATAAAATTGAATTAGTCTTTATTATTAAATTGTTATTAGTTTGGTTGAAAAGTATCACGTATTAAAATGTAAGTTATATTTTATCTTATAATCTTAGAATAATTTTTAAAATTTTAATATGTATCACTTTCTATGACATTAAAGTAAATTTAATAGAAAAAATCAAATTAATTTTATTTAAAAATTTTAAGATTTAATTGTCCAAAAACTATATAAATATCAAAATGAATAATAAATCTAAATATAAAAAGCAAATTATAAATTAAGCTGTATAGAGAATGATAAAGTAATTTCTTTATTATTGTTATAAATTATTATTTTGACACATTAATTATTTGAGAAAAATATAAAAAATAGAAATTTCATATAAATTTAACATTATTAAGAAATTAATTAATTTTCAATAAATGTGAACTAGGTACATGCATCTAATGTTTGATTGAAAAGAATATTATTATTTTGTCATTGTGCCAGTATTTCAGTGTAAGCATTACTGCATTTTAAAATTTTGGGCACCAGTAAATGTTTTTTTAAATTGAATGATTGGATGCATTTGTCTATAAAACTTTTAAGATGAAAAATAAAAATGATTGAAAATTAAAAGAAACTATGTAAAAAAATTAGAAAAGAAATTGTGTAAGATCGAAATAGAAAAAAAAAATTGGAAATTTTTTTTTACAGAGTATATTAAAAATTTTATTTATGATTAAATGCAGGGTTACGTGAAATTGGAAATGGAATATTATCGTCAGTTGGACTTTCTCTGTTCATCAATTTGGGTCTTAGTCAAACTACTCGTCCAGTACTTCTCTTTATTCCTTAAAATATTTTTTTATTTTCTTAAAGTTTTATATTTATGAATAAAGTCCTTAAAAAGATTTTCTTAATTTTTTTTAAGGGAAAGTTTCCATCTTTACTTTTCCCAATTGAAATTAAGAACATCCATTTGGGCAAACATGGCAGTGACACTGGAGTCTATGATACTGAAGGAAGGTGGGTAATTATTTTCAAGAAAAAAAAAATTTGATACACATAATTTTCTTACATTTATTTAAAACTACTTTTTCTTACTTTTACTATTTTCTTTAAATATACAAAACTTTACATTTTTATGACCATTTTATCATTACACTTTGTGTAAAATGAATGTAAAAATGTGTCATAGTATCATTAATTGTTCTTATTTTCACACACTATTCTACATGTGTGCTTTTAATTGAGTAATGGTACCATAACATACTTTTATATTCATTTAACATAGAGTATAAAGGTAAAATGATCATAAAAGTATAAAATTTTGTATTTTTTTAAGAAAGATGAAAATAAAAAGTAAAAAAAAATAGTGTCAAATGAATGTAAAAAAGTTATGTGTATCAAAGAATATATTTTTTTTATTTTTTCTCGTATTATCGCTGATTTATGACATTTTTTAGGTTTCTTCCTTCAAAATTTGAAGACATTTTCACCAAACATGCACATACACAACCAAATGCCCTCACATATGATGAGCTAATGCAGATGATACAAGCAAATAGAGACCCCAAAGATATCAAAGGAAGGTATAAATTTCTCTTTTAATTTAACATTTTATCTCCAACAATTACAAAAGATTGTCTTTTATTTCTGACTGAAAAACATATTTAATTATTTATTATTATTATTTTCTAATAAAAGAATATTAACATGTATATAAAAGGATTGGTGGCTTGGTAGAATGGAAGATCCTTTACAAAGTTGCCAAAGACAAGAATGGTTTACTACAAAAGGAAACAATCCGAGGTGTTTATGATGGAAGCTTGTTTGAAATTTTGAAAAAGGAACATTCTACACACACAAAAAAGTGATTTATTCTTTAGTTGGTGATAATTTTCTTTTCTATTATATATAGACACAATAATGTGTAAAAGTAAGGATTTTTTCATGGTGGTCAAGTTCATTTTTAATAATATAGGGTCATAAAATATTTTAATTTATTTCGAATTTAGTTTGTCATTTGATGTATTTGTTCAAGTTAAATGTATATATGTCATCTATAATATACATATATATTTGGAATTTGTGGTGAAAAAAGCAAAGTGTTTTGTCTTTTGGTATATATATTAAGATTAAATTCATCGTTGTGATGTGTATATAATAAAATAACAAGGAAATTTTCTTAGTATTATTGAACTTCTAATTAAAGTAATTAACATCTACAATCAATTGATTAAAAGTAATGTTACTATAGCATTTTTTTATTTATTTTAAACAACCATTTTCCTATGAAGAGATTAATTTTTTCTAAAATATAAATAGGCAACAATTGCGAACTTTCCCTTATTGTCAACCATTACAAGATCATCCCTAGAACAAGTTAATCGTAAAAACATTATCCTAAAAATATAATAGGCTATAATTTGTTAACTTTTGATATTTCTTTTCTCAATAATTATAAAATTGTTCATAAAAATAAAATAAAATAATTAATTGTTGGCATATCCACATCCATGATTTTGGAAATTGTTTCTGAAAATCATCTTTTTAAATGTGAATGTTGTTTTTTTTTTCTATAATCACGATTTTTTATTAGCACATTGACTTTTATGTATTTTTTTTATCGTAACATTCTTAACTTTAGAACAAATCTTTTAAGGAGATTTACGATAAAAATTTAACAACAATTATATGAGTTAAATATATGTAAGGGATTTGATATCACTTTCAAGTCAAAACTTGAATATTTTGAATTTTTTTAATTAACTTTTTTTTTTTTTACTGGAAGTGAGTTTTAGATTCATGCGTAGATTTCAAACACTTCAATAAATTATATCAATTTCCAAATTGTATAATTATTCAAGAATGTCTTACAAAAATAATTTTGAAGTGTCAAAATACATCAACCAAAAATACTAAAGTGTGCATTTAACATTCTAATTCTAGGAGTCACTTACTCCCATCAAAGATTAAAATGTTTCGAAAACACCATTGAAAATTTCATGGATTTATAATTTATTACACCTTTACAATAACCAAATATCCAATTCTGAACACAATACAAAGTGTCATTACAAAGCATTAAACTTTTATATAAACATGAGTAAACTTTTATAAAACTCACATAAAAGAACACCAATATCTCGTCAAACATACTCCAGAAACATCGATATACTTATCTGCTCCTGTATAACAACACGAGTTATACGATCATCACCACACACAAAAAAAATATATGGGTGAGCTAACTGTAAAACCATCAAAATACCAATACGACAATTGTATCTCAATTGTCAAACCCTTACCACACTCCTATCACATCAAATAGCATTAATACATACTAAGATTATAACAAGCAATACAATAATATCACATTCATTCCCTTAAAGGAATCATGATCAACCCATTAGCTCTACCTAACCTGCCCATTAAAGGCAAATCATGCCAATACCAACCATATCTATAACTGTATGTCTTCTTCCAAACTTCACAACACCATTCTTGTTCACCAAAACAAGACAATTTGAATGATCCTCTACCGCAACTTCAAATCTATCTTCCCTGTTCCTCAAGCTACTCACATCAGCTCTAAACGCAACATGAGATGGAACCCTACGGGCGAGACATCCATCCTTTTCTACCCTTTCGCAAGAGGAAAAAGCAACACTTGAATATCCAGTCCCTTATATCGCCCATCATAGACGAAGAGAGACCCATCTCTTTCATTGTCTCTGAAAGATGAAGAGATCCACCTTTCTACCCCCATTGGAAGAGGAAAGGTATCTACATTTCTACCCCTCGAAAGAGGAAAGGGCAACACTCGAATCCCCAGTCTCTTCTACCGCCCATCATGGATGAAGAGACTCATATCTTCCACCGCATGTTAAAGACGAAAAAATCCACTTTTCTATCTCCTCGGAAGAGAAAAGGTGACTACATTTTTACCCCTCGAAAGAGGAAAGGTTCAAACTCTTAATTAATGAAGTATAGCCGAAAGACATACTATAATGTAACCATCATCACACCACATGGTTGGTTCAACACCGTGACTCTTTCACTAAACTAAACAATAATCACAAAAAACCACTACCACACTTCTTGTAACTCATCCTCTTCCCTTGCCTCACATGACGTAGAAGAAAGCGTATCACCGCTAATCATACTAGATCACTTCTTATTCTTGAATCACTAAGAGTAGCACTTAGGGTATCACACCAGTCACATTTGGCTTCTAATATGTTGTATTATTTTTTATCATATGTGCAGATTATATCATCATTAAATGTGCATATTATAAATAATCATTGTATACACCATTACACACGTCCAACTAATAGAATGCATGAATACCAAAACTCACATTCAATCACATCAACTATATATATATATATATTCAATAATCTAACGGATGTACAATCTGATTCAGAACCTAACAAACACACATGTAATCATATTGTTACTAAAATAGCAATAGCCATAACCTAGTCGCATCCCATATATATTTCCGCAAACCAATTATAGATTGCATAACAATGTTAATAACTCGAACATAATTGTATCAGAACATGTATTCATTCTATCAACTATGCATTATAACACACAAGCCCACAGAGCCAAAAACGTTTTTATTGAAAAATCCCACAAGGCTAAAATATCCATAAAGTCTTATGGACTAGAACTAACCCTAAACCTTAAATTCTAAACTCTAAACTCTATTAACTTTTCTTTTTAATATAAAAAAAAATAATCAATTATTATCATGACAGTTTGTTATTGAATAAATGAAAAAAAAATACTAAATCACTTATCAAAATGAATTTTAATAGGAGATTTAACAAAATTTATAATGAATGTGATTTGGATTGAATTAAAAATAAAATTAAATATAAATTAAACTAGATTTAGTTTATTTCATTTGAGAGTTAAATGAGTTTGTAATTTACAAACAACAACTGTTTATTAAGTGTTTACTAATTTTTTTTACAATTTTTTTATTATAATTACTACTTTTAATTATATAAATTAATAATTTGATTATTTTAATATTATAATATTGTTCAATAATATTGAATGTTTAATTTATTTGATTATCAACTTCCATACACCTTAATTAATTGTAAATTTTTATGTTTAGAACAATGATTAATGAATTAGGTGAACACTTTTGATACTCATGTTACTAATCATTAACATTTTCTTGTTTTTATAAATTCTATTCAAACATTTTATTTTATCATAAATGGTAGTCATTAAATGTGATCATAATAGTCACAATAAAAGTTAATATCAGTGACTAAAATAATTAATTTCAAAGTTTGCGAAATTAAAAATGAAAAACTAAAAGTAAAAAGAACAGTAAGAAACATTTATAGAGTCTGTAACATATTAAGTCTAACAGTATTTTAATTGGTTGACTATATAATTTTAGAAAGAAGATTTATACGAAAATTTAAATGTATTTATTTTCTGATTCTTTTCGTCATAAATTATTAAAATAAATTGTAAGAAGATATTATAAGAGGCAGAACATATTGTTATATATATATGACTATAATATAAACATATAAAATATATATTTTATTTAATATATAAAAACTTAAAAAGTATAAAGTGTTATTATATATTTAATTTAATAACATAATAAATGTAATATAAAAATATTAATTTAAATATAATAAAATTATAATATATTAAATTATGTAATAAAATATATAATTTTATATATTTATATAAATGATGTTATTACTAAAAGTTAATTAAATTTTTATAGTGAGATTAAACCCACCTTAACCCTAATCTATTTAAGAGAGGAGACCTTTTTTTGCCTCAAGAAAATTTTCTAAAATAAAACTAAAAATGGATTAGAGCTAATCCATTAACTATGATCAAATTGAGTCTAGTGTTGATCAAGAAATTGACGCATAAACTAAACTCTTGTTAAAAGTAATGCTAAATAGTAAATATTAATTATTTTATAAAATATAATATCAACTTTATTCCCTCAAACTTATAAAATTTAAATATTTATTAAAAGTAACATCGGCCATATAGACATTAAAATATCAAAATACTAAAATAATTTAATTTTTACATTTAAAAAACTTATAAAAAATTTAATATTAAGAAAAAAAGTTGCCATCACCATCCGTGATGACTAGTTCGTGACACTAACCTTCCTCATTAAGTTTTTACTTTTTGCAAGGTTTGTCTTTGCTTTCCTTCTTCCGTTTCTTCTCCTTTGTTTTCGTTACATTGTAATATAGGGATAGAGGTGTCAATTTAGAAAACTAAAAAATAAAGTTATACTACAACTGATAAATTACGTGAAAGAGCACGTTACATGATACCAATATTTTGAGCCCAAATAAAGTGGGAAAGTTGTTTTTATTTAACCTCTAATAAAATAAAAAAGTAGCAATTCTAAAAGGAAAGGCAAACAGCAACAATCATACTCATGCATGTGTAGTTTCGTCCTAATAAATACAATTAAACAATTTTCTAGGTTAAATAATTTATTTCAATGGATATCAATTATACCATATGGACTGGACCACTATACATGGCTTCCTGCACCAAACAAACCTGACCTTATGAAGAGAAGTGACCATGCATTGAATAAACATGACAGACCCAGCATGCATAGCCGGATGGTTGGGAGCGTCTGGCCTCAGTTTCTGCAAAAATTTGTGCAACTATTTTAATATTAAAAAGTAATTGCTTCATGTATAAATTATTAATTAAATTATTATAAATATAAGATATTTTTTTATTCTTGCGAATTACTGTATTTATTAGACTAATTCATAAATCACGAAAATCTTTTTTTTCTATCTCTATTACGATGAGCTGAAATTAAAGTTTTCAATTTCTGTTGGTTAATAATTCGAGTAAATCTTGAATGAGCTCCGCGAAAACTTGATATGAAGAAACGAACTTTTGTCCTCCGTTAATAAGTTATATATCCTCGTTTAATTCTGGTTATTGAATAAATGATATTTTTAGGAATTACTTTTTAATTTTTCAATTATTCTTTTTATCTTCCTAGTCTATTAATAACAAAAATGGATTCTTTCAATGTATAAAAAGAAATTCCAACTATAACCGTCCCAACCACCATTTTTTATATTAAAAATTGAACTTTTGATAATTAGAGATGTTGGATCGTGATTAAAGTTTCACAAATCTCGGATCCAAACATTTAATATTGTTATTCTGAATTTTGTACAAACAATTTACTGACTTAAACATCGGAAGACCTTTGATAAGTATACATCTAGACGATAAAGCAAAGACAGAGATAAGAAAAGTAGTTACCGGACTATAAAGCAAAGATAAAAATAAAAAAAGTAGTTACCGGACGATATCTCAAGAGAAAATGTACATTTGTGGGAAATGACTGGATTCCATACCCGAAACATCAATCGAAACATAATGGATCAGAACTTTATTTCATAATATGGTCTACATATGTATGTATATATAGACTTTTCTGACATTTAACAAGTTTATAGTAACGCAAAACAACAAAAACACAATGATAGATCACCACATTTCATAAAAAAAAGGACACAAACTAAAAAGATTTTTCAAAATGCATGGAAATTCGTGTTATTGGCAACTTTATTTTTCATTGTAAAGTGGTTTTGTTTGATGTGTTCGCACTAAGCAATGCGATATTGATCAAGAACTTCAGCATTTCTCTTTCCTGTGACGATTCTGAACTGCCTTAAATCTTCATACTTAAATGGTCGATAACGAGGACCATCGTTAAGTTCCGCCAACTTTGGATGAGCCTCAACAATACCATCCCTTGCTGCTAACATAAATACACCAAACGAATAACGAGTACATGTTTCCTTGCAAATTACACGATGCCTAGCATTCCAAAATTTTTCATTGCTCCAAACCTGTGAGAAAAAAGGTATATTTATTTTCAAGAATATAGTGCACAAATATTAATGTAATTAATTCAAAAGAAAGAAAATAAAACTTATCGTTAATCTATGCTATGCTCACATGTCCAACATCTCCAACAATGCAGAGCAAGGACCCTGATTTGGGAGTCACTACTTTAAATAAGCCAGAATCATCCAACAGCTCAAGACCACTAACAGTTTCATCATCTTGAATTAGAGTGATAAATCCTGTATCTGAGTGCAACATTACTCCCATTTCACCTATATTTTCTGGGCTGAAATTGTATTTAATAGTTCTTAAAAGGAAAGGCCAGTCCTTGAAATCAACATCCTCTATACCCAAAGACTTTCCCATCTCTTTTGCTATACTTGATGCCAAGTCATGAATTGCTTTCCCATATGACTTTACTATTTTCCTGTCATGCAAACAAATCTACATTAATGAAAAGGTTTTGTAAAGAGAGAGGTTGAAGAAAGGAACCTGTAATGAGGTGGTAAATCCAGCTGGGAGAAGAAATCTTCAAGTGCCTGTGGTGATTTATCAAAGTCATATATCGCCATGGCCTCATATAGAGGACTTGATGGAAGCGGTGGAATATAACCACTATCAGGAATTATGGATTTGTTGCGCATTTTTATCTCTAAAGGAAGATCATGCATGAATTTTACCACTGATTTCATCTCTTTCATCAGTGTTTCTGGAATAGTATGGTTGATGACCCTGAAAATACCATATTTCTCACATGCTTCTCTTAGCTTCTTCCACTCCTCTCCCTCTGAAAGCTTCTGAAAATCCACCTCAGGAACACTAGCCTCCATCTCTTTCTCTTTCACCTTCTTCTTCTTCCTGATCCTTTGTCTTGGATATCACTCAGTTTCTCACAGCGGAAGAATTAGTTAACTCACTAATATATATACTGACGAATGAGTCTTGCCTCGGTAAAAGCAGTGTTGATAAAACAAGTCACTAGGTCAATCCATTAAGAGTTGGTCATTTACTTAGCCAACCTAATCTAGTTCATTTATTATAAAAATTTGAATCTCGACTCATCACGATTGGTAAGTTAAATGGATAGATTTGCTAGTTCACTTAATTATACTTTTTAAATAAAAATTAATAAATTAGATGGATTAGTGAGTCAACTGACTCACTATGAATTCAACCCGAATGAACTAGATTGAAAATTGATCCACATAAAATAAATATATTTTTTTTCAAACTCAACCTCACTCAAATTCATAGTGAGTCGAGTTGACCTGTAAATTGACCGCTCTATGTAAAAGTAAGTTGTTAATGTTAAGATTTTGTACATTTTAAGACATATATTTTACCTAATGTAAATTTAATAATTACTTATATTTAAATTTTGAAAAAAAATGAATGTGATTATATCAGATATGTAATAGGTCGGGTATGATTGAATTGTGGTAAAAAACTTTGATTTAATGTAAAATTATAAGCTAAATATAAACATAAAGTAATAAAGTAAGAAAGTTATTTTTAGATAACTTAAGGTGTAAATTATGTTATTTTGAAAAAAAATATTTTTTTTCTAATAAACAATTCATAATTAAAATTTTGAAATGGTTATTCGTGAAATATAGACAAACATTCAAAATTCGTAAACTGTATAAAATGAATATGAATTTAGATTATTATTATTGATTGTGAAGTAATTTTAGACCAATCACAGAATGACACGTAGACGATGTTCAAATGTTGTCAAAAAAATGTTGTCTAAGTATCATTATCCTTTTCTAAATTTGAATCCATTTAGAGTGATATTTAATATTTATGGTTGTGATTGGCATCTTATATATGGTGAAGGCATCATCAGATGTGAGATGAAATTGACACAGAATATATAGTCTACATCAATTTGGTATTAATTAAGTTTGTTTTACCTTACGAAAGACTCAGGTATGAATTGGAATCTTAAATTAAACACAAATGGATAAAATAAATAATATACGAAAAGATAATATTTATATATCTATTATTTTGATATTTTGAGTTTAAAGAAATATTTTCATTTTTTATATAATTATATTTATAATTTATTCTAATATAATCTTTTTAGTATTGGACAAAGTTGTTATTTTTAGTTGTTGGAATTGGGAATCAAAAACAAAAATCTCTTCCTGATCGAGAATGAAGAATCCAACTTGTTTTCCTAGTGAAAAAAATTCAACACATATGAAGCACTTGTTTAATTCAACTTTGGTTTTACTTATTTTTGGAACAATAATTTAAAGTAAAAACTATATGATAAATAGTCGTGGCAATTACATTGAAATATTAATTTTTTAAATAAAACATAATATTATTAAGTATTTAATATCAAAATAATATACTTTTCTTTTTCTTTTTCTTTTTCCTCTAGTATCAAATAAAAAATAAATAATTATACAAAAATCAAATAACAGTGTCAAATGAAAATTAAATAAATGTCAAATAACCATATAAAAGAGTAAATATAACAAGATATATATTTTAAAAATAAATTACTAAAATTAAGGACTAAAGAAAAATTAATATAACTTTGATATATTACAAAATAAATTAAATTAAAAATGTTATAAATGTTTCAGTATGGATGTGTGGGACAGAGAGACTAACCTCCCTAACGTGTCTTTACTGCTTCTCCATAATTGATACGTTCGTTCCTCCGCAATCTAGGTCGTTCGCTCCCCTTCTGGTTGTACCATTCGTTCTCCTTCAGCCTGTATCGTTCGTTCACCTAGGTTGTAGAGCCTTTGCTCTTTAGAAAGTGACTTTGTTACCATTGTAGAATATTTCTGAGTGTGAGTAGAACGTGAGTTCAACGTGAATGGAACATACCTGGTTTTTGGCCTTGGTCCTGTATTTATAGGTTGTCACATGCCCAATAAAATATAAATAGACTTACCTTAAGGTTGCTCATAAATAACTTTATCAATATCTTTAATCAGACATCTTTGATTATTTTATCCTTTGCTGGACTATTGGCCCAATAACTTAAAGGTTTAATAGGTTCGGAGGTCCCTATATTTTGGGGTTTGTTTCAATTGGGTCCTCCAATTTTGGAAGTGATCAATTAGGTCCCTAATTTTGTCAATTTGATTTAATAATAGCCTTTCCGTTAAATGCAGTTAACAACGTGAACTTTTTGAACATGTGGCAAGCTGAGGCTTGCAAGAAGCAGTGTTTGAGGTGTATAGGTGGATAATAACATTTTAAAATTATTGGCAAAATAGACCTAGGGTTCTCTTCCCTGAGCAAGAGACCCATGCTCGCCTCCACCGTTCAACAACTTTGTCTCAGTCTCCGACCAAACAACCATCGCATGGGGTCCTCCATCCAGTCCGAAACATCGCTGGCGACGCCAAGCGCCACAGGATCGCTGCTGGCCGCGGCATCGGATAATCTCCTTTCTTGCTTTTCGCGTGCGAGAGAAGAACTCGCCTTCCATTCGCGCCGCACTCCAGTCGTCACCTCCTGAGCCACCGGAGCTGTCGCCATTTGATCCAAGGTGTCGCCGACGTTAACCATTTCCAACAAGACCCGACCACGCGCGAGAGAGAAAGTTCATGGCTTGAACTGAGACGAGTCTCCACCGCCACGAACGAAACCACTGTCGACGAAGATGGCTACGCTGCCCTCGCCGGAGTTCGCTTCCTCACCGACGTCACCAACGCCACTTTCTTCCCTCTCCGTGCGAGGGTTTGCTTTCTTTTCCCTTAAACGCCAGGCGCCTCCAACAGCACCGTCGCCGGTGTCGGGGACGAAAGTGCGTTTTCCTCTCTTCTTCCTTTTCTTTGAACGCCGCTTATTGATTGGTTCATCTACTAATTGTTGTTTGTCTGCTGGGCTTGAAAACGATGAGTGTGTGTTGTGTGCGTGTGAGTGTGAGTAAGAGCGGGATGGGCATTTTGAGTTAATTTGGTTAATGTTGTAGCATAACAACATTGAGAGGGATGCTAGTCTGATGAGATTTTGTTTTACAGGCTATTGAGGACATTGAGCATGGAGCTCAAAATGTCAATCTGTCATCCCTGATGGAAGACGCTGGGTATAACAGTTGTTCCATAAGCAAAGCTTAGAATCTGGGATTTGGTTTGCTCATTCTGCTTGATGGATGTAGAAGATGGTGTAGGTACAACGTATGGTCTGCTGGAGAGGAAAAAAACTACCTTTGTTTCCTATTCTGATATGTGAACTGATATGAAAACTGTTTCTGTTTGCTTTTTATTTTCGTGTTTTCTGGGTGCTAAAGGGGGCTTGAAGTCTTGATGTTGGGGAACATATACCTAGTCTCACGCAACGTTATATTTTGCCAATAATTTTAAAATGTTATAATCCACCTATACACCTCAAAGAGTGTCATCTGGAAGGCTCAGCTTGTCACATGTTCAAAAAGTTCACGTCGTTAACTGCATTTAACGAGGAGGCTATTATTGAATCAAATTGACCAAATTAGAGACCTAATTGATCAGTTCCAAAATTGAAGGACTCAATTGAAACAAACCCCCAAATATAGGGACCTCCGAACCTATTAAACCTAACTTAAATACTGGTCCAATATCATTTAACTTAGTTTGACTTGGTTGACCAACGCTACTATAGTGGATAGACCGAACGGTCTTGGATGCTAACCGTTCGGCCTAGATATCATACTATACACTAAAATTAAAGACTAAAGAAAAATTAATATAAATTTGATACATTACAAAATAAATTAAATTAAAAATGTTATAATAATTAAAATGGGAATAAGTATTAGATGAGGGTGGGATGAGACAAATAAACACATACCTCTCATCAATGTTTTTCTACTTAATTTAAAAAATCAAGTATAATAGATATTTAATACAAAAAAAATTTCGTCAAAATTGGAATACGTTCGAAAAATATCTTTTTAATTTGATATTCTAATTACTAAGATTGTTTATTTTATTTTTATAATGTCATCGAATTATAAATAATATTCTCCGGGTTTCAGTGTCAATTTTACCTTTTCAGGGCAAACTTTATATATATATATATATATATATATATATATATATATATATATATTATTGATTTTATGATCATTATTTTAAAACGTATAGTGTTTATCTGTTATTTAATCTGCTATGAAAAAACATTCATTTATTACTTATTTTGTTATTTGTGAGATATCCTTTAAAATATGATAAATTAAAAACTAGCCTCTTTTTTTTCCCGCTAATAATGTTCTAATCTTTTTTTTTTTTTAAGAAAAAGGCTTTGTTTTTTATGTTTTATTTCAGTGACCTCTCTTTCTAACTATTTTACCCTTCTAGTTCATTAGATATATTTCAAGTGAAATTTGGACACATAAGCTACTAGTATTAAAGTTTTTAAATGAGATCACTACTCTAAAGTAAGGCTTCAATCTCTTGCATTCCACCTCAGAAAATTAAAAACATTAAAAATATTAGTGACATTTTTATAAATAAATGTTTAATTTAGACGTTGAACTTTATACTTTTTCGACGTTATATACTCATTAGATGATGAAATTTCCAATTTTTGACGTCATATTGGATAAATTTCACGAAAATCTTTGATGTGAAGATAAAAATGTATTCGCTTATGACGTCAAAATTCCTAGTTTCAGATGTCGAAAAATTATAACACGTCGAAATATCACTTTTCAAACATAATATGTTAGTGAATTTATTTACTTTATCTTTGTACGAAACCTTCTTTTATGCTCAAACCCTCTTCGGGCGAAACTTTTGACGTCCAACACATGTAATTTGTCTTTCATTTTACACAAATGCACATTGATTAACTACTTTAGATAGGTTGATTTCGTGCACAAGTACTCTTTGGAGCATAGACACATTCTTCTTTATTGGCTGCAACACTTTATTCCGACGAACCCACCTTCAAGAATGTTAATCTCGTTTTCGTTTTTTATGGACAATAAATTGGTTGAACTTGTTGGTATTGTTGATATTAGTATTGTTAAACTTGTTTGTTGTTCATACACTGTATACATCCAAACTTAGGATAAAACTAAGAGTATATTCAAAACAATTCCAAATGATCTGAAAATTTGTTCAAAGCATAAAATAAAATGACAAACCCCCACAAAAATTTATACCAAAATTCAAAGTCTAAGTATATGAGATATTTTTGGAAAGTTTGAAAAAAACAAAATAAATTGACGAAAAATAGAAAACAACTTTTTTTTAATCTAGAAAAACAAAAGTTATGATCGTTTAAAGATTTGTCGTAATTGATTTTTCAAATAATTTTTAAACATGACACAAATTCAAAGTAAGGGCTCATGGAGTTTTTCGTGAAATAGGGGTTCTAAGGGGTGGTCAAAAAACATTTCAACCAAAAAAATGACCATAGTTATCAAAATAAAAAATCACAAGTTAATAATATACATTATTATTCACTATAACACCATTCACTTATGATAACATTTATTTATAATTTATACAAATTTAAAAATGAGTTCTGAATATATAAAATGTCAAAACTAAACTACATTTATCGATTTTCTACTTTTTCAAGTTTGATAAAATTATAAAAATGAATTACTATTTATTAATGAAAACAAAGAAAATGATTGATATCGAAAAATAACAAAAAAAATGCTAATTAACATCGGAAAATAACAGTTTTCGATCTCAATTAATGTCAGAAAATGACTACTTCCAATGTTAATTAGCTTTGAAAAATAGTCATTTCCAATTTCAATTAATGTTAGAAAATAATAATTTTCAATGCTGTTTTTTTTTTCATACCAATTAACGTCTTCCTTTATAACGTGATATTTTTTCCCTATGTTAAAGGTAAAAAATAATGTCTTTTTTATACTAGTAGACAACTTTGACTGAATAACAAAGAAAATAATTATAGGAGGCGACGATAAATTTGTCATAAATGTACATTGCAATTTAGAAAACTAAAAGATAAAGTTATACTACAACTGATAAATTACGTGAAAGAGCACCTTACATGATACCAATATTTTAAGCCTAAATAAAGTGGGAAAGTTGTTTTTATTTAACCTCTAATAAAATAAAAAAGTAGCAATTCTAAAACGAAAGACAAACAGCAACAATCATACTCATGCATGTGTAGTTTCCTCTTAATAAATACAATTAAACAATTCTCCACGTTAAAGAGCACCGAATGTTTTATTCAAGAAACAATACGATATCAAGTGGGAAAACCTTCTTTTTATGGTTCTATGATAACAAATAAAGAAAAAATAGGTATGAAAAGTGTACCTATATATAGCCTATAACTGAATAAGAAATGACGTTTAAGTAAACTATTAAATTGAAATAAAAATAACATGACATCTTCATCTGACACACTTAATAAGAATAAAATAATTTTTAAAAAAATAAATATTTGTAGTTTTTTAAAAAAAAAATAAAATCAAATTAATGTAAAAAAATTATGTGTGAAAGTATATTTTTCATGTGATTTAAGTGCACTGTACTACAAACAGATGATGAATATATTTAATTTCGTTTTCTATTCAATTCATAACATAACATGACATAATTATTTTTTAGTGAACAAGGATATAGTATAATATAACATTATATATTGATTAATATATTTGCATTTGGACAGACACTCAGCTGACAGATATTGAAGCAGATCTTCATGATGTCACAAAATAGCAGTGACAATATGGTATCAACTCTGATCTTTTGGAGTTACCCTCGAGTTCTATGTCTGTTTTCTGATTTTCAAGAATACATTCTTTTCTAATTTATCAAATTTTAATCAATTTTAACAAAACATTATGTGAAATTCCATATCTTTTTATAAAACAATTTTAGAAATACTTTCCACCACAAAATTCATGATATTTATATGAAATGTGGGTCTCTGTGGGATATATGTACGTATGGGGTTTAATGATAAGGTATTAAAGATATTAACTATTAAACAGAGTAGATATTCCAACTTTAGTTATTAATATGTATTGGACATGTGATTAAGATTTTCATACCATTTTCATATGTTGTTTAAATATCTTCATCTTGTTAGTAATATAACGATATAATTTGTTGTATAATGCAAAGTATAATATGTATAATATATAAAAAAAATCGACTAAATACTTATTTAATTGTGAATTACAATATTGTTTTAATTTTATTATGTTTTTTTTATATTTAATTATTCATCTTCATTGAAAGGTAGAGAGATGGAAGAAATTAAAATAAAGTGGACTTCTTTTCTTTTAAGTGTCACTGGTTTGTAGAAATATCTTTACAATTTAGTATTTGACAATTTTTGAACAATATTTGTAACAATAATAAAGATTGTATGTAGGTTTATCTATATATAATGTAAATTTTTAATAAATTTTGGATAATTAATGTATGAAATGATTTGCGTAAATTGTTTGGTCTGCTGAATTTGTTAGGATTTCTAGGTAAATTGAATGGATAAGATAGTAAAACAGAGAAAAAAACATTAAAAAAAACTTTCTATGACATAAATGACACTGTTTGTCATAGTAGTTTGAATGTAAACAACATCTATAATGGTACCTGATTGAAAGGTTGTCATAGAACATTGGATATCTTATGACAGGTGAAAAGAAGTATGTCATAGAAAACGAGGATATTATGACTGGTAAACAAAAATATGTCATAGTAACTTAGACATATTATGATAGACAAACGAAGGCACATTATATTAGACTCAACATTCAATGACAGGTACCCCCAAGTACGTCATAGTAATGTACTATGGTAGATTTTTCTGACATGTCATAGAAAGCGCGAGCTTTCTATGACTACAAAATTATGACGCTAGAACACCTATCATAGAAGGTCCATTTTACTTGTCATAAAACGTCGTTTCTACACTAGTGATGATACTAGGAATTATGGGTTTAGACAATTATCCCTTAGATTAAGAACCATGTATGTAGGAGGTTGTAACCTAGTTGGTATAAATTTTCCAACATTATAGTTCTTCTATTTGTTTTCTGTACATTAGAATTGTTCCTTGAAATGTTAGCTGATGAAATTGTTTTAATGTGCCTACATGTTTTTGTCCTAGACCTAGTTTAAGGGAATGCCCTAATGTAGAATTTGTGTATGTTTGGTGTATAGTGCGTAAAGGTTGGAAAAAGGATGTTTAAGTGGCCAGTTTGAAATACAGTTTATTGCCAAGACTGAATAAAGTCGTTGTTTTATTGAAATAACATTTTGGTTTGTTGTTTATGATTGTTGGAATGGCTGGGGCATGTTGAGAACATGGGTCTTGGTAGGAATGCATGTGAATTTTTAGACTATCAAGGCTCTTTGTTAGGATAGGTTTATGATTTATGTTGGCTAATAAAATAGTAACATGTGAAACATGTAATTAAATCTGTTGGTGGTAAAAATTGATCCTAAGTGATTTTGGATTTATTTTCTTAAGTGATTGAACATGAAAGGCCAGTTTTAGGTGTTGGAACGAATGATTTTGGGTTACTAATATATGTTGGGAAGTGGCTTGATGTTGTTTGAATTTGGCGGTGGAGGAATGAATGAGTTTGAGTGTAGTTTAGTGTTTGGAAAAGAGTTTTAAATGTTGAGTGATTAGTGTAGCAGTCTACTTTGTGTGTAGTCTTTCCCTAATGTTAGGGGTCTGGGGTGCATTAGTTTAATATAGCTTCCAAGTGTAGGATGGTGTAGTTTGTCCATGATTTCTGTGTGTGAGAGTCTGATCTATAGTTTTGTGAATAAGCCGTGACAGAGTGGAGTGTCAAGGTTGGATTAAGTCAGGAAGTCTAAGGGTTGTTTCTGCAATGTGTAATGTTCAGTCTATGAGAGAATATCGATGCATGACAACCCAATGCAATGCCTTGTGAGTAAGCCATGAGATGAGTAAAAGGTAGGGAGAATTCTTAGAGCATAGAAGTACCAATTCAGAATCATCCATGACATCATGCATCAATTAGTCAAACACACTCATCAAAACAAAATTATCACTAAACAACCATTTCAAAATATAAAAAAAAATCAATTGAACATCAACCTTACAACCTAGCAACCACAATTCATTCTTCATATTTAAAAATAAAGAAATCATTAGCTTCCCTTACTTGCTAGAAGACCAAACAACTCGAAAGAACCCCAAACAACTCCCACAGATAAAAGGACATTAATTGCACCTACAAACAACGAAATCATGATCAAGGTATGCCATTAAGACCACTGATCAACATAGAGTCTTATAGAAGACTCAAACTTAACATACAAAACAAAGAAGGCTAGCATGTAGGGAAAAACGAAACTGACCAAAGAAAGGAGCAAAAAGATAACTTACTCTATTGAAAAAACCAATTGGTTAGACTTGAAGGTCTCGCCGTTGTGATCACTCAGGCGGTCTTTGTTCTTCAAACAAATGCACATAGGAAAAGAACTCCTATAAAGAAGTCAGAGAACTCTAGAAAAGTGGTTTCTAAAGAGATTGTGTGTTTTAAAATAATGAATCTAGTTTATAACGGAACTATTTATATTAAAATCTTTAAATATTAAAGTAATTTAGTCTCCTTATTTTTAAACTACTACCATTTCTAAAATACCATTTTCTAGTTCTTTACTTTCTTCCAAACAAGAAAAATTTTCGTCCAAAAAAATTCACTCCTTAGATAGAAAGAAAAGTATTCTCTTTAACTTTACTCTTATCACAACCACCTAGTTTGACCGAGTTACTACTCCCAACAATCTGACTACCTAAAAAATTTACCTCTGCGTTAAATGCTCTAGTGATCAATAATGTAGATTTCTATAGCCCCTACTCTTAAAACAACTTCTCAACCTCCAAACCTCCGCTTTAAGGATTCTTTTTATGCCTGACCAACATATTTGGATCTACAAAACTCAATTCACCTTCCATTAGTCTTCCACTACCTTTTGTAAACTCCTCCTTAAACTTTAGCTAGTTTGACATCAAATTAACATCTAATTGATATCACTTCACTTTCTCTTGCTCCCTCTTTGAAGTATCAAACAACTGACTTGATCATTCACAACTTCTGATATACTACCAACTGTTAACACTCATGATCATCCTTAATCACAACCACACATTTCCTTACTGATCTTCACCTTTGAGTAACACAGTCCTCAACTATGTTATCCTACTACCAATATAGAACTCCCATCCGTTGCAGCGACAAAACCGATTTGAGCACTTCATATAGACTTCTTTCCTCACCATCTTGAACCATCTGTATTTCTTGACCTACTAGCCTATGACCACGCTTATATCTGCATCCTTCTCGACTTGAAATCACTAGTTTGATCAGTACCTAGCAACTTTATGATACATGTCAAACTAGGATAATCTTATTTGTGTTTTCCTTATTCACATTGAGACTCACTAGTTATAGTAGTGCAATTATACTAATGAAATCTCCTTATCAAACCAACAACTATATACTTTTTCGATCTTCATACTTTTCAACTAACCCTTACTCTCTCCTTATCAAACCAACAACTTGAATCTTATCCCTGCTCAAAACATCTATCAACATTTTCTCACTTCAGGGTTGACACCACAACTCACAACTATAACTCAGTTCATCTCCTTCGTCTTTGAACCAAATTCCTCTACGCAACTCCATACCTCTAGCTTTTGATAGTCATTAAACACCCTTAATTAATCCCCATCAGGATGACATGTCCGCTGCCTTAAAGAACTCTTTATGACGCGTCAACCATCATGCCTTAAGTAAGAAAACTCTTCTCATGTACCTCTCATTATCTAGAAACCTAGTTTATGACCGTTCCACTATGCTACTCTGATCTACATGCTTTCTTACTCCTTTGTTTACTCAAAGGATGATCCTTTCATGTCAACTGACAATGAAATGACCACCCTTGAGAAACCTCCTTCAAAATTTCTATAAGGCTTGAAAAACCTTAGAATCCCCTTTTTATTATCTTTATTATTTCCTTTCCTCGACATTGTCTCTACTCCTTGAAAACATACATACCAAAAGCCACTTCTGTTATTCAATACTTGCACAAGAACAATTCAACATGTCCTCTACTTCTCTTCCAAGATCTAACAAACATGCAATTATTCTCATGATTGCACTAAGTACAAACCATTATTCTCTCATAGCTCCTCCACTTGCTTCTTTTACTTCCCACACACTAAGGAAGAACTAGCCAAGTAGAAACTATTGAAATTGGTTCCACTTCAGGCGCCAATGAAATAGTGAACCTAAGCGCTACTAGGTGGTAATTCTAGTACCTGTTTTAGAACACGCAAAGAAACCATTCCACAACCATGAACTTGTCTTCTCTTCTTCACTTGTCCTTGTTAAACTTTTCTAATTCTCATGACACTTTGCCTTCACTCTTTAGCTTAATCCACACTTGATGTACAACCATCGACTCACCTTCTCGAAATAAGAAACTTCTGTAGAAGATCATAAACCAACAAAAAGAGACTAGAATACTCTCAGACCACTCTTGCGATTATTCTTCAACATGCTAAAGAACCATTTCATATAAACTTCAAACCCGAGCTATTTGATCATCACAAGACATACCACACCTTCAAGAAATCTTCACTTGGTCACAACTAAAACAACAACACTATAACTCAACTTTAAAACACTTTTCAAGAATCAACTTCTTCAACTCTGCCTTATCTAACATTAATTATGCCTCTAAACCTTAGTACACCATCTGACCCCATCACTAACTTCTTAACCTATTCTCTGTCCATCACTTTACTTTCTTCTCAAGATTAGGACTCAACAACTGTTTCTCCTGGATAAAACTCAGAAAATCACTAGATATAGTCAGGCTATTACATCTAATGAATTCGACCTCAAACTCCACCTACCGCTTTAGATCTCTGAACATCACAACCAACCCAAGCTCTTTGATCATTCGTGGTAACCACTTTAACAACTGATATCGTAGACACCCATTTTTAGCTTTTTCAAAACTTTTCTTCTTCCTTCCTCATTCACCATGCTTTAAACTCATTAGCATTTCCTTCCTTACAAACTGAATTTTCATATGCGCTTCTTCATTCAATGCTTGAAATCTTCCACCTCAGCTCAAGGTCAAACCTTCTCCCTATGCGAACCATCGATCTTCAAATGTTCATTCTGTTCTTGATTTTGATGCTGCCAATTGTTGAGAATATCCAACCATTTCCTTATGATACTTCATGTTTCCCTAAAGATTGCATTTTCCCCAACTTAGAAAACTTTGCCTCTCTCAACTCTTCCTCAATCTCTTCTTTACCTTATTCTTCTTTTTCTCGAGATCCATTCCTATTCTCTTTTTAACTTTAACCTCAAACCTAGAAATTTTTGTTATGCAAATTCATGTTGTCTTCTCAATGTTGTTATGCTAGGGCGCAACGACACCTTCCCTTTACTTTGAACTTTGAATCCAAATTCTCTTGCAAAAATTGTGATATCCGATCCCCTAACTCTGTTTTTGAAACTCCCTAAAATGAAAACATTACTTATGAACACCAACATCTTTCTGCATCCTTTGAAACCCAAAAACTCTGGTCTTCTGACTCCCTAGCTCCAACATACCACATCTTCCTATCTTCGAGACAAAAGCTTGTGTCAAAGAATTTAACCAATTCTAATAAAGGTATAATAGTTAAGTTATCCTTGAATCTACATTCTTCTACCACTATAGAGCACAAAACATTATCATAAAGGCAAGAACAAGACAAGAATCATAATGGAAAACCACACTCGAACCACAACTCTTGTTTTCCAAAACTTCAGAATTAAGAAAGGAAAATCATCTATGATATAGTCATGAGTGAGCACCATCATTACTCTTATTAAGATGTTTTTTTATTCTCAATACTTTTAGTTAAATACACAAACTCTACAATCTAAACTTGGAAAGACACGACAAATTATATCGTGTATACTTAATTATACACTATAAAGACACAACAAACTCACAACTCTTAGGTCATTCTAAGAACGAATTGCTCTGATACCATTAATGTAATTATAAAAAATATTACACTTAACCAAAAACATAATAAGGTCTTTACATTAACAAGAGAATACTGAAACCAAAACTCAACTTATTGACCATTTACCAACTTAATACAATATTTTTGATTAACTAGAAGTCTAAACAAGTTTTGAATGACCCTAAAATAGACCTAAGAATTCAGTTTCTCCTATTTAACCATTACCTTAACTTCAAGCCTATCAAAAGCCCCTTTTTAGATCAAAAACCAATATATAACTTAACCTATTCTCTGCTTCTTAATACCACATCAATTTTATACAATTTACACTCCAAAACAGAAGCATTCAAAAGATCATATAAGTACTAATTCACAATATTTAATAGCATCATGCATCAATTAGCCACGCATACCTATCAAAACACAATTATCACTAAACAACTGTTTCAAATTATAACAAAATTAATTGAACGTCAACCTTACAACCTAGCAACCACAATTCATACTTCTTAATTCGAAAATAAAGAAATCATTATCTTCCTTTAGCTACTAGAAGACCAAACTACCCTAAAGAACCCCAAACATATCCCATAGATTAATGACACTAACTGTGCCTATAAATAATAAAATCATGATCAGGATATGTCGTTAAGACCACTAATCAATAGAGAGTCTTATAGAAGACTTAGACTTAACATGCAAAATAAAAAAGGCTAGCATGTAGAAAAAAACAAAAATGGCTAAAGAAAGGAACAAAAAGTCAACTTATTCTATTAGAGAAACCAATCGATTAGAGTTGAAGATCTTGCTACTGTGATCACTCATGCAGTCTCTAATATTCAAACAGATAAACACAAAAAAACTCCTTAATAAAAGTCAGAGAACTCTAAAAAAATGATTTCTAAAAAAATAATCTGTTTTAAAATAATGAAACTCATTTATAACAAAATTATTTATATTAAAATCTTTGAAAATATTCAAATCTTACTATTTTTAAACTAATACCTCCTCTAAAATAAGTCTTTACAAAATACATACCTCAACTTCAATTACAACTTAAATTTGATGTAAAAAAGAAAATAAGACAGCGGCTTTGTCTAGATATTCTTTGCCATGCTAAAAACTAAAACTTTAGAGAGAAAACAAAATCCCAAAAAGTTCCTTAAAAACTTCAAAAATCCTATATCAAATCAAAACTGAATACTGTCAAATAAAAAGATTTTGAGTTAAAAGTATTTTTCTTTTATCTTGTAAACATTGATAAAAGGGAAAGTCTCATAAAGTTATTTCAATAAAAATTACACAACTATCTTAAAAATAATATAACATGGTGGGAGTCGTAAATTAAGATGTTATATATTACTTTTACAAATTACTATAGCGATAAATAATATATATTTCCGTAATTAAAAAAAGTAATTGATTTTACTATTAAGAACCCATTTAGACAAATTATAAGAAATTTCAAAAAAGAGAACTAAAAAATAGAAAATATTTATAAGTTAAAACAAATTTATGTATAAATTTAAAATTTAAAAGCTAGAAAATTCACATAAGAACTTCCACCCATTAACTTTTGCTGAAACAATTTTAAATTAAAAAAAACATTCATTTTTATTCTTTTATAAAGAGAAAATAAAAGGAAAAAATTGTTAGAAAAATGCCAGCTAAAACGTTGATTGCCTTTCAATTCAACGGCCTAACTGAAATGATATATAGTTTAATAATTAGATGCTTGTCGTGTTAGAACGTTGGCATCACATGTTCTTCTATCAATTTCCTTTTTTGGGTAAACCAAACAGGGAAACGCGACAACTTTCGGCCATTCATTCTTCTTCCCCTACAATAAAATTCCGAAATTCTTTATTGAATTTTTGTCTGATCTTATTAATATAAACAATTCTGATATATTAAAATCTATTAAAAGTATTTATGATATTTTAAAATCAATGTATTTTAAAAATATATTAGAGAAAATAAAAAATAATTCAAAGAAAATTTTATATCTTGATCTTGATCTTTCTGCGTAAGGAAAATGGAACAAGAATTGCATATATGGTAAGTATATTAGAAAAAAGAAAATTAAAATCGACAAAATCATTATGAAACATGTGATATTATTATTTTATTTTTATAAATATTTTGTAAACTCAACTATCTGATAATTTTTTATCTTTCTACGAAAAAAATACAATAATTTTGTGGCATAAGCGGAATGAGAACTTGAACACGTTTACCTTGAATTTGTCCTCACAACCTAACAAAGTGCATTCATATTTTCATTATGTCAGCACCTAAAGATGATAATAACAAATTCAATGCAATTTAGTGATAGATGGATGTGTTGTGTCTGTCAAAATAATACCATGTTACCTATTTCAAAAGTTAGTAAAAACAAGTTATTATGATTTTAAAACAATTTAAGATCAGTTCAAATCTAACTATGTATTTCTTATTTTTATAAAATTTATAAGGTAACAATTTTTCTTATTTATAAATTACTCTTTTTTTGTACTATAGGATACTGGTCGGGCCAATAAACTCGACAGACAAACAATTAATAACTCAATAACCGATTAATTAAGAAGGTTTTTGAGATAATTACAGGATAATAAATAATAATAACAATTATTGATCTAAGGGTAAACCTATTTTAATATATATAAATATGTCTTTGATAGGAAGGTCATGTAACTAATTTTGAGCGTCGAACAGATACCCTCTCACACGGTTTGGAGGAGGAGAAAAGAGAACGAACAACACAACTTGGATAACGGAAGACTACCAGGAAACTTATTCAGCCTCTAGAACAACTTTGAGTACTTTGAGTAAGAATCTCAACATCTTACCCGAAACACTTTTATTTTATAATTGTGTTAGATTCTTAATATAATTTTATATGTAGAGATATGAATATCTTATATATAATATTAGATATTTGTAAATAATTTTATAATAGGTGATACAATTAATTTAACCAATTTCGTTAAAATATATTATGATATTATATTAAAAAGGTAAGTTTGAGTCTATTTTATTTTCAAAAAAATAATGGAATAAGTATTATTTACTTTTATATACTATAAATTGAGTTCATATTAATATAAAATATCCAATATTTATTACTTAAATTAATTCAAATATTGAGTTTTAGTTTTCAATATAAAAGTAGAGTTAAAAAGCGTTGTCATATTTTTCAAATGAAATTAGCACATTTAACTATTCATAGTCTATTTTTCTTTATCAGCATTTATAGTTTAAAGTAATATCTAGTTATGATCGATTTTCAAACCAAGTGGTTTCTTTTAAACATAGTATTTGATCTCTTTCTTAAAAAGAAATGTTTTTTATATTTGTTTTGATTTCAATTTTATAGAGTGATATTATTAGTTTTCTTCATTATATATCCGATATATTGTTTATTTTAGAGTTTGTTTGACAGGATTTTGTGTATCTCAATATATGAGAAGAGAAAGAAATATTGAAACTATTTTAAATTTCAACTCCTAAACGATGTGAGACTATTGAATATAGTTAGGGCTGGGCAAAATTTATCGAACTGTACTAAACTACAATTATCTATACTCTATTGTACTAAAAAAAAACTAAACTAATGTATACTAAAAATTAGTTAACCCTTTTTTTAGTTCAGTTTAAAAAAACTGAACTTTACAGAATTTGATGCAGTTAACTGGTTGAACTACGGGTGTTATTTTCTTTGTTCAATTTCTTTCCTCAGTAGAATTCATTTTCAATCACCACCATCATAGGTTTTCTGTCGCCATCGTCCGTTGCGCTCTTTCTCCCTACCACCGCCCATCCCTCCTCTCATCTCCATCGTACGCTGCCCTCTTCCTCCCTGCCGCCGCCCATCCCTCCTCCCATCTCCCTCGATTTGGGGTTTCCTCATCGGCTCCCTTCAGATTTTCTTTCTATCACCACCGTCACAGATTTTCTACCGCCATCGAAGGTCCGCTGCCCTCTTCCTCCCCACTGTCACCCATCCCTCCTCTCATCTCTCTCGATTAGCCCTCTAGGGTTTCCTCATCGACTTCCTTTTCCTCACTTTCCGGGAAAACAGAATCCCAGTTAAATCTCCGAAGGATCCGTCTGCAGCAAGATCTGGAAGAGTGTTGATAAAGGCTCAGGCTACTGCACCTGCTTCTTCTGAGGTTGTGAAACTCACACCTGTGCCTTATGAGATGAAGGCATGGGTGTATGGGGAATACGGGGGCGTGGATGTTTTGAAGCTGGACTCCAATGTTGTTGTGCCTGATGTGAAAGAGGATCATTGACAACTCAGGGGAGGGTTATTTCTTGAAGGAGGTGGATTATGATAAAGTGATTGATTCAATCGAGGTTGTTCAAGATTCCATTGACAAAAATAATGGCTATTTGGGTAATGTTCATAGACTTGATCATAGCATATCGAATTCTGGGGTTCTGAAGTTGAAATAGCAGTGTGATTCCTCAGTTGTGCATGCGCCTCAAATTCAAAGGTCAGAATCTGATGTTGATATGAGATTTTACAAATTCCCAGATGATCGATCTTCTTTAGAAGATTCAGTTGAGTTGTCAGAATACGACTCTAATTCATTCATAGAGGGAGACAATTTTTCAGAGTCACAAGGTTGCTACTTAGTAGAATGGGTTTTGAAGAACGGATCTGAATTTGAACTAGTTTACTGCCTGAACTGCATTGTACCATGAGAGAACTAAAACTAGTTCAGTTCGCTCGAACCATTTTTTACTTTAGTTCAGTTCAAGCGAACTGTTTTACAGTTAACTGTAAATTTTTATAGGATCAAGTCCACACATATTTGCTTTTGGTAACACTCCAACTCTTACCAATGGAGGTGATAACTTCACCTCCATCTCCCCTACAACGGAAGTATTTTTCTTTCTTATCCTCGAGTACACCACTGGTAAGATATTGTCCGCTTTGAGTCAAGCCCTCACGGATTTGCTTTTGATATCACTCCAAAATGCCTCTTATCAATGGAGGTATCTTATGTATATATAAATCCATGTCTATCTCTTATTTTATCCTATGTGAGACTTTGTTTGTACCCAACATAAAATAGTAAATATGAGTTTAAGTGTATCTTTCATGATTACACATGTATTTACAAGATTTCGGAGTAGCGTATAATTTTTGTGATTCAAATAAAAAATATTTTTTATGTTTTCATATATACCTTTGCACTATTTTTCACGGTTTTTTTTGTTTTTGTTTTCATTATATTACTCCATATTATAAATAAGTTATTCTTATATCCACTTTTTCTAATTAGTACTTCAAATTATAAATCTTTCTCACATATGAATCAATTCTGTATGTAATATTATCTCTAATTTTTTATTTTATTTTATATATATTTGTTTTGTTTTCTTATTTATTCGATAATTTTTTAGAAAATATGTTTTATCTAGTGTTGATTATGATTATTTTTTTAAATTTGTTTATTGTGTTTTCTTTCTCATTTTGATTTCAAAGTGAAAGTAGAAAAGAAGAAAGAAAAAGTAAGATAATAAAAAAGTGACAAAAGGTTAACAACCGAGGACAACAAGAATTATGAAGAGAGGAAGAAAAACTACTCTTAGGCACGTGGAGGATCCTTCGCCCATAACTCTCGTAATATATATATATATATATATAATTTAATCTATAAGTCAAATATTGAAATTTAAACCATTTTTATTCTTTATAATATTTTTACAAATATAATTATATTATTTTATTTTAACAAAAAATCTTTTTATTTTATGATTTATTTATTTAGTTTAATGATAGTTGTCTTTTAACATCTATTTTAAAAGACTATAAATAATTATATTTATAATTTTTGTAACATTCAATTTTAATAATATAAAAATAAACGTTAGAAGATGCTAAAAGAACAATTAAATAAAACAAATCTATCACAAAGAAAAGATTTATTTTTATAAATCCGTTTAACTATACCTCTGTTTCATCCACACTTCTCACTAGAGTAACTATAAAGATTTTTTTCTCATAAACAAATCGTATAATATTTAGAACATAGCAAACATGAATCACATATAACATACATCAACCCAAACGTCTTATCATTCAAGGACCTAAACTAAGTATCCGGATTTAGAATGAATGACGAGTCATGGTGGGTCATGCACTTGTGGTGTCCTCTACTGCTTTGTAAAATCATTGCCAACGAGTTTCACCCTACCACATTCACAAGGTTAGTTTGTAATGCGCCATATACCTTACTACTAAGACTAAGACCTCCTACCACTCTCACCACATGTGTTAAACCTCTATACTTGATAATGAATTATCATTAGAGTGTCAAGATAACCCCCAAGACTGAGCTTCCTGCATTCATACTAATTATACTTGAAACTACCAATAAGAAGTTCCTCCTTGCATTAGTGCATAATGAGGATTTTAACGCGCACAATATGCTTCAGTTTCTAGAATACAGAAGTATAACAAAATGTAGTGGTATTTTTGTAGTTTCAACAAACTTATAGACCTCAATTCAAGGGGAACCAAGGCATAAAAGCCTCTATTACCTCGATTATGAAGCAACTGAGGCGTAAAACCCTGCAAAAATTATCTTGCTTCTCCTACAAAACAGACTTTTCTTCTTACACCTTTTCGAGGAGGACATACTACCTCGGTTAGTCAGAGAACCGAGACATAAAACCCTTTAGAATCCCTTTGTAACTGTACAAATTCACTGACATTTCAGATCGAGAAGGACATACTGGAACCGAGGCATAAAGCCTTTTAGAATTCCTTTGCAATTTTGCGAATTCACTGACATAACATGTTGAGAAGGACATACTGCCTCATATCGTGGCATAAAGTTCTATGCTAAGTTTTATATTAAGCCTTTTTATTAAGTTTTATATTAAGCCTTTTTATTAAGTTTTATATTTTCGATTTTTCTCTAAATTTCTAAAATAAACTAAATTTTTAAAACATTTTCTTTTTTAATTGGCCCTCTAGTCAATATCTCGTTGCGATAATTATTAAAAAAATTTAAACAAATACTTATTTTACCGACAACTATTTATTGTAAAAAGCTGACAAAACAGTATTTCTTGAGGCGTGTAGAGTCACCGTCCTTAAGGACTTATCTACGGTGTATTGCGCAAGTCCCCTAGGATACAACAGGAACTTCAAAGAATATCCCTGAGGATCTCAAAACTAGCAAGGATCTCTAAAAGAGTATAGAAAACAAACCCAGAATATTTTTAGAAGGAAAGAAGAGAGAATGAGAGAAAATGGTTTTGATGTATTTTGGAAAGGAAAAAGTTATTCTATTTATAGAACATGTAAAGCACCAAGTAATAAAGCAAAATAAATGTTGCAACCATTAAAGAAATTGAACGTTGAAAGAAAATGAACGTTGCCACCCAACGTTCCAAAATTCAAGCTCATAATTAATGTTTTTAAACCACACATTAACTTTTGCAATGATATAATATTAATATATTATAACAATCTCTCACATATTGCAAAAGAAGTTGAAAGAAAAGTCTTTGACTCAAATAGTTCAAACATTAAAAGAAAGATAAGAAAATTCTATCCTGGGTCTCATAGGATGTAATGCATCAGAGCTAGTATAACAAACTATATGAATCAGTATTAGATTGAGATACTTAACACACAGTGTAGTTGGTATAACAAGTTATATGAACCAAAGACAGTTGACGTGTGTTAGAGGTTTATCAATCACAATACACCCCAAAATCCTTGCTGTTATCGCTGTGTTGCGCTTACTAGGCCATATGCATGCCCAATATTCATGAGTGCTCTAGAGATCATGCCACGACCTCATGCAAGCGGCCCCACTCAACACTCATATAGGTGATTTCATCAAGTGTATGCTGTAAATCATACACCACCCACAAGGGATATGAAAATCATTAAAATCTTTGTTTAAACTAAAATTCTTTCAGCACATAGAATTTTAATGACAAAGTTTAACCTCTCAATAATGTAGTCTCTAGCCCTTTCACACATACCATAGGAAGGGACATAATTGACTAAAATCAATTTAGTGCTATCAGAACTAACAAGTGACTTATTTTTACCCATATGAACCTTATTCATGAGATCTCCAGTCATAAAGGTTGGGTTACCATCACTTGTTTGTTTGCAAGTGGCTTAAGTCCCATTCCCCTCGATGTTTCTAATATCATTTGTCTTCCCAAGGGTTTTTGAGTAAAGCCTTTTGCTACTAATCTTGCCTTATATTTCTCTATGGATCCATTAGGGTGATATTTCTTCTTAAAGATCCACTTACAACCAATGAGTGTTTCTCCTTTAGACAAATCTACTAAAGTTCAAGTATTGTTTTTTTGAATTGATTCAATTTCAGTCCTAATGGCCTTATCCCACTGTTTTGCATCAAGAGCACTAGTAGCTTCTACAAAGCTTGTTGGATCATTATTAACAAGATAAGTATAAAATTCATCTCCAAAGGAAGTTTCCTTTCTTTGTCTTTTACTTCTTCTCAAATCCTCATTCATGGTATCACTATTATTATTATCATCAACAGGTTGAGACATTTCACTAACCTTTAAGGGAAACACATGTTCAAAAAAATCAACATTTTTTGTCTGCATTATAGAATTTCTAAGTATGTTACTTTTAAAACCTATGAAACCTATAGGCAGCACTATGTTCAGCATAACCTAAGAACATACAATCAGAGGTTTTAGAGCCCATTTTCCCTTTCTTAGGATCAGGTAACATCACCTTAGCTAAGCACCCCCACACTCTTAGATATTTAAGGTTAGGTTGGTAACCTTTCCACAACTCATAAAGAGTTTTACCGGTTTTCTTATAAGGTATTTTATTTCGTAAAAGACATGCAGTAACCAAGGCTTCTCCCCAAAGGTTATCAGGTGCACCAGAACTAATAAGCATAACATTCATCATTTCCTTAAGGGTTCTATTTGTTCTCTCAGCTATTCCATTAGACTCGGGTGAATATGGTGGGGTCACTTCATGGATAATCCCTTATTTAACACAATAGTCATTAAACAAAACATACTCACCACCTCTATCTGATCTAATCCTATTAATTTGCTTATTCAACTGATTTTTTACTTCTGCGGTTAAAAACACATCAAAGGCTTCATCTTTATATTTGATTAAGTAAACTTTGGTGTATCTAGAAAAATCATCTATAAAGGTCACAAAATAATTTTTACCTCCTCTAGACATGGTTTGTTTTAAATCAGCTAGATTAGTATGAATTAACCCTAACAATTCAGTTTGACATTCTACAAAAAAACATGTTTTCTTTGTCATTTTAGATTCTACACATATATCACACTTATTACTCTGTTTATTATGCACATTAATTAATCTTAGTCGTTGTAATTTCAAAACATACAAGGAATTCACATGTCCTAATCTAGCATGCCATATATCATACGAGTTAACAAGTCTTTCTAGATGTGAGTTTGAGAAAAAATTTTCCTTTTCCGAATAGGAGTGGTGTTGGAATCACCGAGGTAGACGTGTTCTTATCCATTCCCTACACTAGTGTAAGAGGTAAAGGCACTTTTGTTTGCACATATATGTTTGGTAGCACCAGAGTCTACCACCCTTTTGGTCATGTTGCTCATTAGATTTACTTTTGAAACGACTAATGTCATCTTTTCGGCTATATTTGCTCTAGGAGGATTTTCGTTTCTCACTCTATGCCAGTGAGTTTAGATTCATTGGGACAAGATTTAAGAAAATTGTTTTTCTTTTTGTGATCAGGTTTGTGTACGTACCTTTTGGGAGCAACAACTTCTCCATACATGTCTAAAAGGGTGGACGCGCATTCTTGCCAGTATCTGAAGTTTTGTCCAGAGAAAACCTTGATTATTGACACGTTTGGAAGTGATTTTATGAAGATCGTTTGGGCTTCGGAAACAATGGTTTGGCTCTCCGAAGACATATTGTTGATGTCAGCCATATGTTCTTAAGATTGTTATAAAAAACTGACAAAAGAGTATTTTCTAAGGCATGTAAAGTCACTGTTCTTAAATATTTATCTGTGATATATTACGTAAATCCCTCAAGATACAACAACAACTTCCCATATCTGTGAGAATATCATAACTAACAAAGATCTTTAAAAAAAATATAAAAGTCAAATCCAAAATATGTTTAAAAAAAAAAAAGAGAATGAGAAAATAATAGAATAAAAAAAAATAGTTTCATTGTATTTTGGAAAAGGAAAAATTATTCTATTTATAAAACCTGTAAAGCAAAAGAAATTGAACGAAAAATGAACGTTGCCAACCAACGTTCCAAAATTCAAGCTCACAATTAATGTTTTAAACCGCACATTAACTTTTGAAATAATATAATATTAATATATTATAACGCTATCCACCCTTTTCCTTATAAAATATCTATTTTTGTCCACTTTAATTAAAGTCTTCAACTTCTGCGTAACCGACTGAGAGAATAGATGAGAATAATCATCTTTCGAATCTCGATATCTCTGCAACACAATGCAAACTAAATTTCATTTCCGCATCAACATGTCATATAGCAGATCATCACAGCTGTTGCTAGGATCTCACACGTGTCCAATTCTCAGAGCATGATTGCTTCATCATATGCAACCTCTCACCTATATATACATACATCTCATCTCATCTCATCGCTTAACCATCATCATACCTATCTTCTTTACTTTCTTATTCCCAAAAAAAACCTTTATTTTTCTTCTCAATTTGTGTCACATGGCTTCTTCACCACCCTCACTCAACCAGAAACAAGAGGGTATGAATGTAACTACCCTATGTTTCATTTTTCCTAGTTTGGATGCATCATGGTTTCAGAAAATTTCTGTTAAAAGTTTTGTTTTTTCTGTGAAAACAGTTTCAGAAACTTTCTAATTCTACACTCAAACTCTTGGAGTTGGTCTATGTCATTAATCTCAACTGAAATGCTTGCTTCAACCATTGAACATGTTTGCAGAAGAAGCAGGTATGCTTGGAGAGAAATCCATTTCACTTGAGGAGAACGTTCTGCAGAAGCATGCTGCATTCTTTGACATAAACAAAGATGGTGTGATTTATCCATGGGAAACTTTTCAAGGTTTTCACTGCTTTTCCTTTTCCCTTCAATTCTCAACTTTTTTTTTTCCTTCTTACAACTGATCATTTTGGAGAAAACAAGGTTAGGGTTTTTAGGGAACAATCTTGTCCAAAACTTGTTTTTTCAGTATGCCACAGCCAGTTCTGCAAGAAAAGATCATGATGTAAAAGAAAAGAGAAAAACCAGAACTAAACAGTAATGCTGAAATGAAAAATGAGATTAGCCCAGGTGTAGAAAGGGAAGAAAAATTAGAAAAAGTTTTTATCATAGAATTTGTCAAAAGAAACTGTTGAGTTGATAGTTTTTATGGTTGTGTTTTGAATAAGTGCAGGAATGCGTGAAATTGGGAGTGGGATTTTATTGTCCATTGGAGGTGCTATTTTCATCAATGTGTTTCTGAGTCAGATTACTCGTCCGGTAACTCTCTCTTTCCCTTTTTGAAAACTCTTATGTTTTCTTGAGGTATTTGTCTATTTTAATCTCAGTAAAATCCTTACTATGTGTTTCTCTATAAATTTACGATTTTTATCATTATCTTTTTTAAAAAAATGAAAATAGTTGGTTGTTTAGATTTTAATTTCAAAGTATGATAATGAACTCACATCAAGATGATATTTCACCAAACTCAAGAACAAAAAAAGTTGTATTATTCTATTCTTTCTTGTATTAAAACTTATTAAAGTCACTATCTTTTTAATGTGAAAGATATTAATGGGTTTTACCTTTTTTTTTCTTTTATGATTTAAAATGAAATTTATTAAAAGGGGTTATTTTTAATAAATTTAAACCCTTGAGAATCAGTGAAAAGGGTGTATTAACAATTTTAGTCTGAAACAAAGAAAACAAAGTGACGAAGTGATGAAATTACAAACATTGCCCTTAAAATATCTTATCCCTTTATGGCAGTAGAGAAGGTATCTGATCTCTGGCCATACTCCAAGAAAATTCTTATCTCCAAAATAATTTTATGGAAAATAAATAATAATTTATTCTTAAGTCATTAGTGAGAACTCTTTCTTTAGCAATACGTTTTAATAATTACAATTTATTTTTTGAAAAATGAATCATTAATTATTACATTAAATTAGAGTAATTACCTGTTGTCTTTTTGTAGTCATACACTTTAATGACCATTTATAGTGTTTATTTAACAATTTTGTCTTTATTTTATAATAAAGTTATGATAATTAATTAACCATTTTATTACATAAAAATATAAGTACTCTTGTGCTTGTATTTCCGTATAATGATAATGTTAATTTTCAATTAAATATAACTAAAATGCAATACTAATTTTTACTATAAGCAGTTTGAGTAAATAAAACATTATTAACTTATCCATTTAATAATAATTTCGTCATCTATATATTTAGAAAAAAAAACACACTTAATTGATTCAATAACTTTTTGAATATGTTTAATTCTACTATAATTAATTAAAATAAATTGGTCAAAAAATGTCTGTTTTCTATCACTTATTAACTTCTCATAATGTAGGGAAAGTTTCCATCTTTACTTTTCCCAATTGAAGTTAAAAATATCCAACGAGGCAAGCATGGTAGTGACAGTGGAGTCTATGATACTCAAGGAAGGTATAATTGTTCAATATTATATCTTTTGGTAACAATTTCAGTCATAAAATTATAAAACATTGTTAATCTTCAAGAACATTGATAAATCTCTATTTTTTATGCACTTTATTGTGTGTTTAGGTTTGTTCCTCCAAAATTTGAAGCAATTTTCAGCAAGCATGCACATACAAATCCAAATTATTTGACATATGATGAGTTGAAGGAAATGATTAAGGCAAATAGAGAGCCTAAGGATTTAAAAGGAAGGTAAGTTTGTCATATATGATTTATTATAGTATTATTAAATTATAAGGCAATTATATTTATCATCTCGTTACAAATAAATAATATTATTAAATGTAAAAGTTATAAATTGATCATGCATACTTAAAATTATTTTCACATTCAATTCATGGTCTTTTATCTATATCAATATTAGAAATATAAGGTTAGAAAAACATGCTTATGATGTTTGATTTATCTTTTTAAAGTAATATTTTCGATCAATAATGTGATCATGCATGGTTTTTAGCCATGTTTTCTTTCTTTTCTCTCTTTTTTTTGTAAAAAATATCATTGAACATTTTATAATATAACTCCTCAAATTTAAATATAATTTTGTTAAAAAAAATGACCATATCATAGCATATTACTCTTGATTTTTTTTATAAATACTTTTAATCAACCGAACTCAATTTAGTAATTCCTAATAACTATATACTTTCTCATATTTATGAGTTTTAGCAATCTTTATTTCTGGGTATGAGGAAATCTCTCTTGTATAAAATTTATTGTATAAGTTGAGAATTTAAATATAGTTTGTGACAAAATCTCTAGCTATTCTATGAAATTAGTCATAGTTTTTCATTGCTTTGCCATAAATTGGAGTAATTGTTGACATATTGCAATGCACAGAATTGGTAGTTTTGTGGAATGGAGCATACTTTACAAACTTGCTAAAGATAAGAGTGGTTTGTTGCAAAAAGATACAATCAGAGGTGTTTATGATGGAAGCCTGTTTGAACAGCTGAAAAACCAACACTCTTCAGGCAAAAAGAAGTAAAAAATCTCAGACAGTTTATTTTTCATGATGGAAGCTTGTTTGAACATTCAAAGTGTATGTTTACTTTTATGTTCATCATTGTTGTATTTGCCAAGTCCAAGCTCTTTGTGTCATCATTTGGAATTTACCTAAAAAGTTTGTACAAACTGAAAAAAAAGAAGACATTGTATTAGATTACTGCTCTTACATATTTCCATATTTAGATTAAACATTTGTATGATGATGAAATTGGTTCAAATTTGTATACTACTTTGTTTATTTTTTTAATTTTATATATGTATTGAAAATTTTGACACATCGATTTTAGTTTTAGGATAGGATTGAGTTAGGTTTAAACTCAAATGCCGAGTTTCTAATTGTTTTTTAGATGTAGAGAATGTTGTCTGTAGGGTTGAAGTTTTAGCAGTAGCATTGGTTTTGTTGTTTTATGAACCTTTTTCTTCTTTAATACATTTCAATGAATGCCTCCATGATTATGACTTGTATAACAGAGTATGAGGAAGGTTTAAGAAATGAAATTCACAATGTGTGTCACGAAAAATCACCTAAAAGAGGGAATGAAAGGTAGAATGTTAAATCAGGAAAAGGAAGGAAAGCATGGAAAATTGCTACATCAGGCCATATTGTGTTTTGTACGAAATTTCACTTTTTATCTCTATTTTCTTTTTTCAATTTAACATGTTTCATTTGCATTTGAGAAAACCAATTTTATTTCATTCAACATCTTGAAGGGTTCCATCTTGAGACAATGGAGGGAAGCACTAAATCGAAGAGGAAGGAAAACGATAAAGAATTCTAAGTATTCTAAGTGATCCATGAACAACAACCATACTCTAAAAGAAAACACTCCGCAAATGACCAATGCAGTGTGTTCAGGACATAAACAACTGGCTTTGATGTTTATAAATTAAAAAAATAATGAAACCACTTTGAATAAAAGATATTCACGGGGTAATGAATGTAATTGAAAATTGCTAACAAAATTACGACTGAAACGTGTAATTTCATTGTTTTTAAGAACTTATTTATAGTGTATTATGTAAGTTTCTTATATACAACAGAACGTTCTAAAAAATATTTGAGGATCTCGTAACTACAAAAATTAGAAAAAAAAAAGGAAAGAACAAATAACATTAAGGAGAAGAGTTAAAGAAGGTGTGATATGGGAGAAGAAAAGCTAGAAAATGGAGGGAATTTTTGTTTGTGCTTATTTGGGGGTGCCCTATATATAGAGCATGCAAAAGGACCGTTGGCAACAAAAGTTAAACGTTGCACTGATGAATGTTGGCCAACGTTCTTTTGTAATATTATATTATTATTTTACAACAATCCCTCGTATATTACATTACATAAGAAAAAAAATAGAAAAAGTCTTTTATCCAAAAGTTATGTCTTAAAAGTGATTTTCCATTTTTCATTTAATTATTTTTCCAATGATGTCTTTTTCTAGTAAACCTGGAAAATGATTGTATATAAAATAATAATGTAAATCTTTGCTCTGGTGATTAAACAAAGATTAAAAGAAAGATAAGAAAATTTTTATCTTGTGTCTCATAAGATGTAATGCATCAGAACTGGTATAACAAGTTATATGAACTAGTCTTAGATAAAGAAACTTAACACACAATATAGTTGGTATAGCAAGCTATATGAACTAAATACACTTGACGTGTGTTAGAGGTTTATCACAATACACCCTCATAATTCTTGATGTTATTGTTGTGTTGCACTTATTAGGCCATGTGCATGCCTGATATTCATGAGTGCTCTAAATATCATGACAAGATCTCACACAAGCGACCCCACTTGACATTTATATAGGTGATTTCATCGAGTGTATGCTGCAAATCATACACCACGCATAAGGGATATGAAAATCATTAAAAACTTTGTTTAAGCTTAAATTCTTTCACCACATAGAATTTTAATGATAAAGTTTAACCTCTCATAATGAAGTCTCTAGCACTTTCACACATATCATAAGAATGAACATAATTGATTAAAATCAATTTAGTGCTATCATAACTAACAATTGACTTGTTTTTACCCTTATGAACCTTATTCATGGGATCTTCAATCACAAAGGTTGGATTATCATCACTTGTTTGTTTACAAGTGGCTTAAGTCTCATTCCCCTCGATGTTTCTAATATCATATTTCTTCTTAGGAGTTTTGTCAGAGGATCTGCTAGATTCTGTTTTGATTTCACATAATCAATGGAAATAGTTCCACTCTTTAGCAACTGCTTCACCAAATTGTGTCTCAATTGTATATGTTTGTTCTTTCCATTACAATTCTCGTTTTTAGTTATAACTATTGTCGATTGACAATCACAGTGTATTGACACTGATGAGGTTGGTTTTATTCATAGTGGAATGCTTGCTAATAAGTTTTTCAACCACTCAGCCTCACTACCAGCAATCTCAAGAGTAACAAACTCATATTACATTATTGATCTTACAATAACTGTTTGCCTAATTGATCTCCATGTAATCGCACCACCCTCAAGTGTGAATACATAACCACTAGTGGATTTTGTTTCATCTGAATCAGAGATCTAGTTAACATCATTGTACCCTTTTAGTACATCAAGAAATCTACTATATTCAGTGACATAATTCATTGAACCTCTTAAGTATCTCATAAGTCTTGTAAGTGCATCCAAATGTTCATGATTTGGACATTGAGTTTACCTACTCAGTCTACCTACTGCATAAGCAATATCAAGTCTAAAAAACTCATCGAGTGTAGTAAGCTCCCAATTATCTAGACATACTAAGGTTGAGATATAGATTCTCCTTTATTTTTCATTAATTTAGAATTAGCATCAAAAGGGGTATGCACTGGTTTAAAGTCATAAAAACCAAACTTTTTAAAAAGTTTCTCAATATACTGTTCTTGGGATAGTAATATATTATCTCCCTTCCTTATGATTTTAATACCAAAAATCACATTGACTTCACCCATGTCTTTCATTTCAAAATTTAATCCTAGGAACAATTTAGTTCTAGCGACAATGACTATTTTCAGATTTAGAGTACACATATATATCAAAATCATTAGGTAAAAAATCATCACAAAGCAACACATTATCAAGTTTCTCATGCCATTGTTTTGGTGTTTTTTTAATCCATACAATGATTTTAGGAGTTTACATACTTTATTCTCTTGACCAGGTACAACATACCCTTCAAGTTGAGTCAAATAAATTTATTCCTCCAAATCGCCATTCAAAAAGGTTGTTTTAATATCAATCTAGTGTATCACTAACATATGGATAGCTGCTAGAGCTAACAACACTCAAATGGAGCAAATCCTAGTCACAAGAGCAAAAGTATCAAAGTAATCTATGTTGGGTTTTTAAGTAAAACCTTTTGCTACTAATCTTGCCTTATACTTCTTTATGGGTCCATTAGGGTGATACTTTTTCTTAAAGATTCACTTACAACCAATGGGTTTTGCTTCTTTAGACAAATCTACTAAAGTCCAAGAGTTGTTTTTCTGAATTGATTCTATTTTAGTCCTAATGGCCTTATCCCATTATTTTGTATCAAGAGCACTAGTAGCTTCTACAAAGCTAGTTGGATCTTTATCAACCAGATAAGTATAGAAATAATTTCCAAAGGAAGTTTTCTTTCTTTGTCTTTTACTTCTTTTCAAACCCTCACTCATGACATCACTATTATTATCAATAGGTTCAGATGTCTCACTAACCTTTAAAGAAAAAACATTTTCAAAAAACTCAGCATTTTTTGTCTCCATTATAGTGTTACGCCCAATCACATCACTTTTGAGAACTAGAAACCAATAGGCAGCACTATGCTCGGCATAGCCTAAGAACATGCAATCAGAGGATTTAAAGCCTATTTTCCTTTTCTTAGGATTAGGTAATATCACCTTAGCTAGGCATCCCCACACTCTTAAATATTTAAGGTTAAGTTGATAACCTCTCCACAGCTCATAGGGAGTTTTACCAGTTTTCTTATGAGATATTCTATTTTGTAAAAAGCACGCAGTAAGCAAGACTTCCCCCTAAAGAGTATCAGGTGCACCAGAACTAATAAACATGAGATTCATCATTTCCTTAAGAGTTTTATTCTTTCTCTCAGCTACTCCATTAGACTCAGGTGAATATTGTGGGGTTACTTTATGGATAATACCTTCTTTAATACAAAATTAATTAAATAATACATATTCACCACCTCTATCTGATCTAATCCTCTTAATTTTCTTATTCAATTGATTTTCTACTTCTACTTTATAGGTTAAAAACACATAAAAAGCTTTATCTTTATGTTTGATTAAGTACACTTTGATGTATCTAGAATAATCATTTATAAAGGTCACAAAATAATTTTTTACCTCCTCTAAACATGGTTTGTTTCAAATAAGCTAGATTAGTATGAATTAACCCTAACAGTTCAGTTTGACGTTCTACAGAACAACATGTTTTCTTTGTCATTTTAGATTCTACACATATATCGCATTTACCACTTTGTTTATCATGCATATTAATTAATCCTAGTCGTTGTAATTTCAAAACATACAAGGAATTCACATGTCGTAATCTAGCATGCCATATATCATACGAGTCAACAATGTAAGCAGAAGAACTTGATTCATTAATAATTTCATAACCATTCAATATGAAGAGTCCTTGATCACAATATCCATTCCGCACGAAAACATTATTTTTTCATAATAATCTTGTCAGACTCAAATGACACTTTAACCCCGCTTTTCCCAGTATTGATATAGAGATTAAATTAACTCTGATAAATGGCACATGTAGAACATCACTCAAGGCCAGGGTCTTCCCAAATGAGAGCTTAAGAAGAACCTTTCCTTTTCCTAGGACGGGAGTTGTTGTCCTGGAATCACCGAGGTACACATGTTCTTCTCCATTTCTTACACTAACGTAAGAGGTAAAGGCACTTCTGTTTACATAGATATGCCTGATAGCCCTAGAGTTTACCACCTACTTGCTCACATTGGTCATTAGATTTACTTTAGAAACAACTGCAACAATAATGTCATTTCCTTCGGCTATATTTGTCCTTGGAGGATTGTTGTTTCTTGCTCTACGTCTACACTGTGATGTCCCAACTTTTCACATACAAAACAATTTCCTTTCTTCTTAAAGGTGGGGTTAGATTCATTGGGATGAGATTTTCGAAAATTATTTTTCTTTTTGTGATCAGGTTTGTGTTCATATCTTTTGGGAGTTGGATTGACTTATACCACATTTGCTTTTGCAGATAAAGATTTAGCCTTTGCAGTAGGACACTCCTTTCTGTTGGTATTTTCAATAATTATGTGTGTGATAAGCTCTGGAAGTGACATTTGTTTGTGTCTATGTTTCAATTGTTGTTTGTAGTTAGTCCAAGATGACGATAATTTTTAGATCAAAAGTTCTGAAAAAATTCATCCGGTAAAAGAATATTCTCTGCGTTGATATCTTTGAGCGACTTGTGGTATTCATCGATTTGGGTATTTATGTCCTTATCTTCAATCATCTCCCAGCGGTAGTAGTTTCCTATGACAAATTTTTGTTTGACGACATCTTCGGCAGTGTATTTAAGAATCAACGAGTCCCAAATATCTTTCGCTTTCTAGGAACAATATACATTGAACAAATCATTACAAAGTGCAATAAACAGAGTGTGTCGTCATTGACTAGTTTTGAGTTTAAAGGAATACTAAAGTCGAGTTTTGGAGATGAAAGAGTAGTTGCAACTCCATACATGTCTAAAAGGGTAGAGACACATTTTTTGCCAGCGTCGGAAGTTTTGTCTAGAGAAGACCTCAACTTTTGATACGTTCGGAAGTGGTTTTGCAAATATCGTCTAAGTTTTGGAAACAATGTTTTGACTCTCCAGGATCGAGTTGTTAATGTCAGCCATAAGCCCTTAAGGTTGTAGTAGAAAATTGTTGACAAAATTACGAACAATATTTCCTTAGACGTGTAATTTCACTGTCCTTAAAGACTTATTCGCGATGTATTGCACAAGATCCCCAGAATATAACAAGAACTTCTCAAAAATATTCAAGGATCTCAGAACTAGCAAGAAACTCTAAAAAAGTTTATACCCAAGATATAAAAGTTTGTGAGAAGAAGAACTAGAAAATAAAAGGAAATTTTCTTTATGCTTATTTTTATTAGAGATACCCAATAAAGAATATTGGAGGGAATAATGAAGTATACCCAATTCAAAACAATTTTTAGTTGAACCAAACGAGGGAGAATTTGAAGAATAAACAATAGGTACAAATTAGAGCTGTCAAAATGGGTCACAACCCGCGGGCCAACCCGATCCACCATGGGTTCGGGCCAGGTTGGGTTTAAAAAAATTATATTTTTTTATGCGGGTCAGATTTCAACCTGGCTCATTTAAACCTGGCTCATGCGGATTGAACCCGTGGTGGGCCGAGTTGGCCCACCAACTCACCTACCTAATTTTATTTTATTAAAATTTAATTTTAATTTTATAAAAAGATATTTATTATTTTTTTTTGCTTGAAAAAATTATTTAAGTTTCCTATTTTCAAAATTAATTAAACACCTATGTTGGGAGTCAAATTTGGGAGTGAAATTTGTTTAGATTTGAATTATAGAAAGTTTGTAATTTTTTTTATTTTAAAAAAATTGTAATTAAATAAGTCAGTGAGTCAACTCGTTTACCCACTAACCCGTGGTGGGTCGGACCGAGTTCGAATTTTTCTAACTCGCTAATAAATGAGACAGGTTGAGTTGGCTCACTAAGTGACCAACCCGTGGTGGATCGGGTCGGATCAGGTCAGATTACTCATTTTGACAGCTCTAGTACAAATAGAGCACTTTAATCAATCTTATATTTAAATGGGTAAGGTTCCACATAAAAATAACTCTAAAAAAGATCATGTATATATTGTAATTTAATATAACGTTTTTGAAGGTGACAAACATTACGTACTTTTACTATGTAAACACACAAAAAAAATGTTATTCTTTTGTTCACCGATCTCTTTAATTCCATGGTAATTTATTCTTTTAAATTTACTCAAATTGTATTCAAATTTTAAATCCAGTACCCTTTTTTTCATTATTTTTGTTCGACGTTTATTTTATCAACTTCATCTTCAAGATTCTATTTGCGTTTATGTTTACGTTTACTTAAAAAATAAAAATCTTTTAAAAAAAAGTAGAAAAATACCAAAGTTACTTCGTTTATTCGGTTAAAAATAAATTTTAAGTTTAACTTAATTTTATAAAGTAACTTATAAGACAATATTAATATTTATTTATATATTTTAAAATTGTTTTATCTCTAGTCAATTAAGAATTTCAAGACACTTGTCTCATCTTTAAAATATTAATGAGTAGTTTAATAATTGTCCAAAAATAAATGAAACAATAAATACAATAAATTTAATTAAGAAAAACTTTAACTCGTAACTCTAATTAAGAAATAAATTTTAAATTTTATTTAATTTTACAAAAAAGTGACTTATAAAATAATATTTACATCCACATGTAATATGAAATTACTCATCTCTAATTAATATTACACTTCCAACTTCTGGTCCAATTAATATGAAAAATTACCCAAATTCAACATATCACATATAATGAAAATTAAGAAAATGTAAAGCAATACGCACAAGTATATATATATATATATATATATATATATATATATATATATATATATTCACCACCAACAACTCATCACAGATATGAGAAGATGGAAGAGGTGATTTTCTTGATCTAACAACTCATGGCGAACCATTCTCAATAGAATGACATTGTGGGGAAGAAGACCAGTGTAGTATAGGAGGGTTGAGATGGAAGTGCTTGGCTCACCAACAAAAGATGACACAAACCTCACCATTGACCTAAACAATAAAGTTGTAAGAGACTGCAGTAGTCACACACAAACAGGTAGAAAAGTTAAAAAAACAACAAAAAAATGTTAATAAGGACATTCTTAGAGAAAAGTTCTTGACTAAAAAACAAACTTTTTGAAACAAACCCTAATTTTTTGCTCTGGAAATTAAATGAGGAAAAATGGACACAAAAAAGATGATAATTACCATGATTATCGTAATCTAAATGGAGTGAATGAAGCAGCAATGAATTATTATAGTTGCAGGAGGGGTTTTGAAATGAAGTTAGGTTGATTTATATGTGGAGAGTTGAAAACCCTTTTGTTTTTTCTTACAAATTAGATGCAGCGGAAATTCAAACCAAACCGTCAGCCAAAGTTCAAATAATTAGTGGTGGAAATTAAGAATAAACTTAATCATCACTCTCAAGTTATGAATCTCATCTTTGATTACTATTTAATTCAATATTATGGTAAATTTATATAGGTTTAATTAATTTTTAAGTTTTTTATATATTTGGATATTTTTGGTTGGTTTTTTTTCTTTCTATTGGATACTAAAAAGTTTTATATTTTTATAATTGAGTTCTTGCAGTTAATTCTTTTTTTCGTTAATTGAGTAATGTACATGTTATATTATTCATCATCTTATTTATTTGTAATCTTCATGTGTTTAAAATGTGATACTAACTGCAATAAAATATTACAGTTTATAATACATACAGATGACCAATAAGTAATATGACAAAACAAATTAACAATCATATATTTGGGTTAAGTTTTTCATATATTTGGATATTTTTAGTTGATTCCAATTTTTCTTTTTGCCTATTGGATGCTAAAAAGTTATTTTATATTTTTAATTGAATTCATAGTTTAATTTTTTTTTTGTTAATTGGGTATAAAAAATATCACAATTTCTAATACATGGAAATGACAAATAAGCAATACGACAAGACAAAGTAGTAATCATGTTACCCATTACAAAAAGTTAATAGGTAGAAACTCAATTTTAGGAAATATACAAATTTTAAATATCCAATGTGTAAAAAGTAAAACAAAATAAGGACTTAATTAAAAATGTACAAATTTAGGAAAAACTTGAAAGTCAATTATATAAATATGAAAAGTATAATTAATTACAAATTACAAAAGTAAAAAATAATAGGTAAAATCATTCATTATATCCTAAAATACAATGCATACATATATAATATGAATTCTATAATAATAAAATATTTAAAAACCAACTATGGATTATTTAAGTTTTTCAAAATAAAAATAACTTCTATACAACATCTGCATAAAATTATAAAACTATTATGTTGCATTCTCACATTCTACTAAAGATATATTATCACTTATATCTTGTGCTCACACCATGAATTGATTGTCACAAAAAAACAACAAAGTATAAAAAAATAAAAGGTAAACTAGTGAACAAGATAAACTTTTCTAAATTATTTAAAGTTATGTTATATATAAAATACATGTGACACATATATAAAATAATCAATACGTTCAAATATCCGAACCCTAATTTTCTTTTTGATTAATGTCTTCACCTTTTTTCCCTTTTAATGAAAATATTTTTGGTTTTCTAATTTTCAATAGCAATATACATAATGTATTTTCTTATTATTAACATCTTATATTGTGTACGTTTATAAGTTATAAAGGTGAGTATATTGAAGCTAGGCCTTATCCTCCCTCCTCGTCTTTCTTACCTTTTAATTTCTTCGTACACCTACACAAATTTTTAAAATGACGATTTCATCTATTTAGAACAAAATTTCAAAATGCATTTCCTCAATGAGTTCTCTTTTCTTCTTCTTCTTTTTTCCCTATTTTTTCTCTTATTGTTCTCATTGTCGTGTTCTTCCACATTTCTTCTTCTTCTACAGTAGCTGCTGTTGACAGCGGCAATGATGGTGTGATACAATGATAAAGGGTTTTTGAATCTTTTTCTTTGAGTCATCTGAAGAAAACTTCATCTTCATCTTCTTCCCAAGTCAATGGATAACCTCAATTTTTTAAGGATGATGAACCCTTTTATTAAATTTAAAATAAGTTTTTTTCTGAAATAATTAATTTATAAAATAATTACTTATTTAAGAAGTAAATATATTTTTTCTTATTAAAACAATTAGCATTCCTTATTTTTAAAATAAGCAGATTAAAAAAATAAATAAAAGGTTGACTTGTTGTTACTTATTTTATTAAAATAAGTGTTTAGTCAATAAAATAAAAAATATATATTTTATATGTTTTTCTAATTTATTTATTATTAAAATAAATCATGTAACATCCAAAATATAGTATTTAATTATATAATAATCATAATATAAACTATTAGTTAGAAAAAAGATTATAAAGTAAGATTTATACTTATTCAAAATAATCATAAATTTCAAACTTTATATATAACATGTATTGAACTATATACAAGATTGGTGTATCAAAAACTACCAAAGAAAGACAAATACTAAAGAAAGTGAAATTCTATCACTATTAAACATGAAGACTCTCGTCACCTAAAGCCTGCTCCACCGTCACATCATTAGTATCATTAGTATGAATGTAGGAAGTTCAGTTCTGATGAGTTATCCCAACACTCTAATGATTATCCATACTCAAGTAGAGAGTGATGAGTCATGTGGTGAAAGTAAGAGGAGGTCTTAGCCTATGTGCTTCTAGTATGGTCTAAGATGTGGTACAAACTAACCTTGTGTGGTAGCTTTAATGATTGTCAGTTGTTCTACCACACAAGTGCATAACCCACTATGGTCCTAGCCTGAGGGTCTTTCTCCATCTGGCAAAGGGCATGTTGAAGGACTAACCTTGTGTGGTAGCTTTGATGATTGTCAATTGTTCCACCATACAAAGGGTAGAACATGTTTTAGCTCGATATTCATTGTATATCCGGATAGTCAAGTCTAAGTTTGCTGTATGTTAAGGATGGATGGTTATATTGTGTGAGGTGTAAAACATGTTGTAATGTTGATTTATTATGATAAATTGTTTTACCACTAGCTTACGGTTGTTTTTGTTTTCGTCTGTGCGTTGTTTTCTCTTTTTGCAATGATCACCTTAACAAATGTGAGCATAGGAAGGGGACATCTTTTCAGTTGAACCAGTGGTTTGTTGAGAGAGAAACAACAAGATAAAGAGTTTTACTTTTCAAGAGTAGAATCTTCTGCTTTAGTAGTTTCAAGTTTCTTGCAAGTTATCATGTATGTACGTTTTATTTTAGTAGTTTTACACTATTAAAATGAGATCTTACATTTGTGTCTTCTATGATTCATTTCAATTTAAAAATGAAGGTTTTGTGTTCAACCTAATCAATTCAGCTTAAATATGTGCTTTTATAATTCAATTTCAGTGATTATTCTATCATCACCATCTTCCTCACAACACAAAGGAAAAAAGAAAACAAAGGAAGGGGTGGCGAGTCATGCGACAACATTGAGGACAACCCACCTCTGATTGGGCGTGTTGAATGATAGTAGTATCTTCAGTGATAACATCTTCAAGGTGACAACGTGGAACGAAACTCGTCAAAAAAGACTAGTGATGACTCTTGATCCCACGATGACTCGCATTTTGGATGCGCAAATGCCACTCTAGTGACGTCTCTGACATCCTGATCATGACGGTTTAGACTAGTGAATGCAAAGATGAAGAAGATTGGTGGGTGGAGAAATGGAGAAGATTGGTTGGTGGTGAAAACGGTGGATGGAGAAAGAAAATACCCTATTAATTTTTTTAATGTTAAAAAGTATGTTGGATTTTATAAAATATTAGTTTTAATTTATAAAAATAAATTTTAATCACATGAGTGAAATTTAAATATTTTTAAAATAGAAAAACTAAAACTATTTAAAAAAAATGGAAATCAAGATGTTTCAAAATTTCACTCATGAACTATTTAGAATTTTATGTAATAATAGAAGGAAACAAAATATTGAACTCATATATATATATATATATATATATATATATATATATATATATATATATATATATATATATATATAAAGAAAAAAAAACATTTATATAAATTAAAACGAAAAAAGAAATAAAAAAAATATTCCTATTAAAATAACTTACAAGTTGGTTGATTACATGAAAACTAATTAAAAAAGCAGAATCTGATAACTTTTGAAATCTCTAACCACGAAGAAACCAAAAGAGGTTGAAATTGAAAGGTTAGACTGTGATTTAATGTGTCTCACTCCAATAAACACATAATCATTCCTCTCAATACTTTTCAACACTCCTCCATTCTTATTTGCGTTCCATAATTCTAAAAGACAGAAATTAAATTTTTCTTTTTTAGTAAGGGAAGGAAAATGTTAAATTTTGATTTTTATATGTGCATTCTTAATGCTTCTTGCACTTCTATTATGTTATGATAATAATATCAAAGAAGAATTTTATGAGCAAATATATTTAGACTAATGTTAGGAGCATCAAACACACATTATAATAATATTATTTACATTATAATATAATATTATTTTTATATTAACATTTATACTCTTATATTTTTATACATGTAAAACCAAGTAAGATAACATAACAAAATAATAATCATATAATCCAATTTAAAATGATAATTATATAACATTCACTCAATTAAAAAAATATAAAATTTTTAAATATTCATTAAATAGACTAATTAATAAAAACTCGGTTATAAATATATAAATTTATGAAAAATTAAATCTTAATTAAGCTTGTAGTAAAATATGATCATAAAATTTAATCATTTAATGAAGAAAATAAAGAGATATTATATACTAGTAACACATGTAAGCACGTGTTATGCACACGTGCATAATTTTAACATGTGTGGCAGTACAAAAGATCACTGTCGGACACCGACCACAAGTATGGTAAGGTGTGACAGACGCGCACGTGGTCTTATACCGGACTATCCGGTTCTTCTACCGGTAACTCACCAACCTTTCATAATTCATCATTGTTTGTTTGATTTTTCCAAAAGAACAAAACAAATCTTGGCGGTCAAAATCTCATTAATTGATTCAAACAAATTAATTACTCCTTTGGATTTTCAAACACCTTCTTCTATCTGTTTTATTTATTTATTTTTTCATTTTCATTTTTTATTTTCTGTTTGTTTTTGAATGGTAAAGAAAGAAACTTTTGGAGTGGGTTTCTGAATTTCTTTAGTTTTTTGCTCCGAAAATGGAGAGGGATTTTATGGGTCTGAACTCGAAGGAACCATTCGTTGGAACTAAGGAAGAGATGAATAATGATAGTGGGTGCAAAATCTCAGGCATGTTTATGTTTTTTTGTTTTTTTTTTTTTCTGACCTCAGTATGATCACTCACTTCAGTGTTTCTGTTTTTTTGGGAAATTGAACATCCGAACCAGTTACTAAATTTTCTTGGTGGATAAGTTTGGACATATTTTTTAGTCTGTATTTCATCCTTCTTTAACCAATAAGAGCTGTTCATGCAACTCTACTTCTGCTGCAGCTGTAGAGCTGCGGGTTATTTAATAGTTAGGGAGCTCATGTGTAGTGATTCTTGTTTCTATTTTGAACTTTTCTATGTGACTGTGTATGGAATTTGTAATTTGAAAAAAAAAAATATCATTCTTCAGTTCTTTACCAGTTATGTTGATTTGGGTGTTGATGCTTCTGCACAGTAATACTTAGAATGATGCCAAGTCATAAAATTTGACAATCTACTCCTCAATTTTCCTTTTCCTCTCTTGTGCATCCTTTGCAGTCTATTTAGCTTGTATTTGGTTTCATGTTAGATTCTGCAGAATCATATTGAAGTACCAAGAAACATGATTTTAGTTAAATTTTCACATGTGTTTGGTTTCACATGAAGGAATTAATTCTGGGTCTAAAATGATTTTGAGTTGAAGCAGCATACGAACTGAGTTTTACTACTAATTTGCTTCTATAATAAAAACATCCAAGATAAATTTTAAAAAATCCAAATTTTTCCAACACTCCTATACAATTCCTTTTTTTTACTGACCCTAATAAGATTGAAATTTATGTTGATGGTTCCTTGCTGGTATGTAGGTTTCACAAAAGGAGGTATGGTAAAATGGCCCTTCATGAACAAAGTATCTATCCATCCTCATTCGATGTCTTTGAATACTCCTCAGGTTTGAATATACATCTTCTCTCAGTTTTCTCAGTTTTTGTGTATTTGATCAAAATTGCAAATTAGCACAACAGTTGGTTGATTAGGCTTTATATTCTGTAAAGTGAAGTGAGTAAAACTTATTCACTTTTAGCAGATCAGATGACTCCACTGCCTTCAGATTGGTATTTTTATTGAGTCTGGTTTAGGAAAACTTTTGTGTTAATGTAAGTTGGTATAGATCTGCTTATACTAGTTTTTCTGAATTATGAACTTGTCCTTTAGATCTGAACCTAGCTTTAAGAAGTTTTGCACTACCTCATGTCTTTTGGTTCAAATAGATTTGTTTAATCCACTTTTACATCAACAAAGTTTTACCCTTTCATTAACTGTAATTTTCTTATTACTTAGAAATCTGTCAATCATGATGAACAAGGTGGCGGCATTCATTTTTCCCTGACTCCTTATCCTACACTACATGATGTGAATTATATGAACCACTCTCATAATTTGAAGATGTTTCCAGTTCCCAACCAAGCAATTCCAGTTTCCATGGGACCTCTATCCCTAAAGAATCCCTTTGCAACTCTTGGTAAGAATATGAATGCTTCTAGTATGAAACAACCACTACTAGGGGGAATACCTGTTACAGCACCCCATTCAGTTCTTCCTGAAGTTGGTGTTGGTGCTGTTGCTGGAATGACCGAATCATGGTAATTACATTTTTGTGCTTGAAAACAGTTATATAGAGACAATGGCGGTTCAAGAGTTTAGGAGACCTTGGAAGTGTTTTTCTTGGAGACCTCAAACAAATAGTACTAAAAGAAATTTTTGAGGACCTTTTTAAGGCATAAAGAAATTAGTACTAAAACAATTTTGAGACTTTTTTTCTTGGAGACCTAAAGCCAGGGCTTTATCTGTTTGTGTCTTGAACCGGCCTTGTTTAGAAAGATGATTCGAGTGCAGTACTGCAATGAATAAACTTGTTATTCTCTAACTTGTATCATTTTGAAATAACAGTGTGAAACCATCTGTATCTGTTCCTAAACTTACCATCTTCTATGCTGGCACTGTGAATGTCTTTGATGATATCACTCCTGAGAAGGTATTTTCTCTCATGTTTCGCTGCATACACAATGAACAAACGAATTGAGTATATAAAGAGGAACATACATCTCATTGTTCATACTTGACCATTTTTCTTCAGGCTCAAGCAATCATGTTGATGGCTAGGAATGACTTATCAGTTGCTTCTAAGGTGTCAGTGCCTAATGTTCAGGCACCCAGACATAGTAAATTCATACCATTTTCAAGTACTTTATCTGTGTCTTCACATACTGGTACAAAGTCAGGGAGTGTTTCAAGTAGCAGTGATGAATTTCTGGCAGCTAAAACATCTGGTGGTACCTCTATTTCTGTTAACAAAGCAGAGACTTCTAAAGTAGTCAACACAAACACCATGCTGTCATCAGGTATGGTAGTTTCTTGCTGCTCAATGTAACTTTGGTTCTTCATATACTTTTTCATTTGGGGTAAGATAAATTTACTTTATAGTTATCCAAAATTATTTGTTTTGATCATTGCAAGTGTTTGTACTCAGTGATTCTACAATCAGAAGGTTTTTCTGAATGAATTTGACATTTTCTTTTCACATTTTATGCAGCTGTGCCACAAGCTCGCAAGGCATCATTGGCCCGATTTTTGGAGAAGCGCAAAGAAAGGTTAGTATATACATGATTTGTATCTTCCCACAAGAAAAATGATTATATGGATGAAAAATTATTGGAGTCTGAGGTGTTTCTGTTCATGCAGGGTGTTGAGTGCAGCACCATATAACCTGGACAAGAAGTATGAGAATATGTCAGAACAGAGTGCAACTGTTTCTAACATCAGTGCAAGTGAGGGTATAACCAAACAAGGATAGTAGTAGTAACTCCTTCTTGCAGAAGGAGACTACTTCAGTAGATAATATTCGATGCAACTTGTAACATAGTAATGTTGTATGCAGATGATTTTATTATCAGAACTTACTCTAAGATTATTATGTATCAAACTGTTTTCAGTCATTAGGTAGGGCCTTACTTTAATTATTTTTGGTGTAGGGCTTTTATACCTAGTTACTAAGTTTTTGCATTTTACCTTCTAACAGGACAAGTTGTTACAGTGTTGGAATTAAAGGCAACTTTAAATAATATTTATATTTATATTTATTTTCTGTACATTCCTTAAATCACTCAGTTTTAGTTTTACTAATTGTGTTTATACCTTCTTTACCTATATTTTTATCTTTAATTTGTCAAACAAGAACAAAATGTTGAGTTATAGGAGTAAACTGGTGCATTTGATTGCATAAGGGAGGGTTGCAAGGAAATTAATTTTGAACTAGAAGATGCTGAAATAGTAATATTTGCTGAAAAATTATAATATATGACTACTAGACAATATATAAAATTAAAAATACATGAGTTAATGTTGAACTACTAAAATGGTACACCTGATAAAAAATTGTTGTTATTTTGGATCATAATGAATTGATATAAAACTGTTTTAGTTTAACTGATAATTTCATATCTGAATTCTGATATGTACCTGTTAAATATATAAATGAAGAAAATTTTGTCATTTATAATGGCTCTATCTATATCAGTATCTTACTCTAATCTATTAATTGTTGAAAAATATAAAAAAGTTATAAATATATGGTTAAAATTAAAGGAATAGATTCTCATGGACAAATATCAGTGGTGCAAAAATACAAATAGACTTTCAGTCAAATCATATTGATTCTTTCAATTAGTCTGCAGTAGATATTTATATATCCATTCACAATTTCACAACCTAAAAAGTTTTATACTTTCATTAAAGGGAAGGATGATGAGTGAAGCAGAAAAAAAAAAGAAAAAAATAATTAACTAAATGAAAAAGGGAGTAAAAATGAAGAAATGATATTTATTATTAATAATTTTATTTTACTTATTTATTTTAACATTATTTTTAATTATTTGTTATTGTAATAATAATAAATGTAGATATTAATTATACGTGGAAAATATAATATAATTGATTATATGAAAAATATATATTAATAATATCTATATTTGTATACATTTTCTTTCATATTTGAACTAATTTTCACTTTTTTCTCTTTACTGTTTGCATAGAGAGTTAAACGCTTTTTATTACTGAGTAGTAATTTTTTTTGTCAAGGTAATTTTTATTTATTTTTGTTTCATCATGAACTTCTCACCTATGAAGCTAACAAAAAATTCATTCTTATAACTATCTCATATTTTATTTATAAATATTATTAAAATAGGTAGTTTTGGTTTTAATGATGGTTTTAAGACAAATGAATATTATTTTAAAATTCTATAGTTTATTAAAGATATTTTATTATCATAGTTAAAGGAGTGTTTATTATATTAAATAACCTAATCAATTTTTTAGAATTAGGTCAAAGCTAACTTAAGACCAACTTCTCAAATCTTCTATGAATTAGATGGTGAATTATAATATTAAGTCCAATATCTAACTCAATTCAATCAATATTGTTGTAAAAAAATAATTATATTTGACAATTTATTTATATGTTATTTTTTTCTTTAGTTTTTACACTGAATTGTAATTATAATATTTCTTTGTTTAGTTTTATTAACACTAATTACATAGTTTTTTTTAAAGTATTCAACAAAATTTAACAAAAACAATCAAGAATCAAACTATAAAGAAATTGGATGATCATTTAACTTAATCTCATTTCTATTTATTTAGAAATGTTTAGTCTAAAACAGTATTTAAAGTAAAATATTGAAACTAAAATATAAACAAAATCACAAACTCTAAGATTATATGAAAAGAATCACAAGTTTTGCAAGTAATAACATGCACAACATTCATGTGGGTACAAAACGTGGGTGATGGTGATGAACAATTGGTGGTGCTTCAAGAGTTTTTTTAGTGGTTCTTATTGTGTTATCACTTTCTTTCCCTTTCATACGAAGTAGATAATTTTGGGTAGTACCACAAAATAAAAAATAAAAATAAAATAACTAATTTTATTATTCAAGTTGCAGAAGTATGAATATATATGATGGCAAGAAGAAAAAAATCTACAAAAACATGTGCAGTGTAGTGCAAAACCTTCAAACAACCACACATCAATCACATTATAACTATGAAGAATAATAAACTATCCATTGCGTGCATTTGTGTCAAAACCTTCAAACAACCACACACTTTTTTGTTTTTGATGTGATATTTGGATAGTAAAGCTCCTTTAAGGTTCTTTTCAACCAAGTAATAATCTCCATTTATTTAATTTCTTTTCAATATAAATGTATTATTTTGTTTCTTCACATCTATAGTTTATTGATGTTGGTCCATCTCACAGTGCTTTAGATTCTTTAAACATGGTTTGGAAGAAATGCAAGCTGAAGAAACCATGGTGAAATTGAGTGTTTTGCATGGAACCTAGGAAACAGGGAAAAAAAACATTTTGTTAAGGTCTTTTAAAGCATTTTTACTGAAAAGTAGGATAAAATAACAAAATAGATAAAATTTGTAACATCCAGAAAAATTAGATAAGTAAAGAAAAAAGTAGTCATGGTAGTCGTTATTTAAATATAAAAAATTATTAGTAGAGTGAAGTATAATACACTTTATTAGAGTTTTATGATATGGATTTGTGATAATATGTTTGATTCTTCTAGTTTATATAATAGATATTTAATTATTTTATTATTATTTGATTATATGCAAGTTTAGTATGTATTAATATTTATAACAAGTGTTATGTATTGTTTATTAAAGTATGAATGTGTTGTTGTGTTTGTTTGAAAATTGTCTTGGTGGAGGGATGTGAGATCTTAGAAAATTTAATAATTAGGAAAAATATATCAATGTGGTTAATTATTCTACATAAAAGATAATATGGTTTGTTTTTAATATTTGAAATGTTTAGTTTTATTTTAAAAGAATTTCTAAAAAAAAATAAGAATTAGTGAAAAATTATTCAATTAGAAAAATCATTATTGGATATTGTTAAATATTTTAAAAGATGTTATTGGATATTGTTATATACTTGATACATTTACAAATGAAAAGATATCTTAAATATTATTAGATATAATTAGATATTATTAATTAGATATTATTGTTAGATAATAATAATTAAATAGAATTGTATTATTTTGTTTGAAACAAAATTAGAATACAATAACTAATTATATATCTTAAGTAAGGTGTTTTAGGATTATATTAGCTAGTTATTAAACTCATGCAGAAGGAATTAACTATGCGATGAGATATGATGAGGTTCCTTGTTGTCTTGGTTGGTGATTTGAAAAAGAACTACATATGACTAGACAACAACAAATTTACCCTAATCACATTTAGTGTGTCCTTCAGGGCTTGAGGGGCTAGCTCTATTAGACAGGTGTAAAGTTTCTAGGGTTCAATTCAGTACACACCCATGTTGAAGTTGTTGATAAGGGAAGCACTGGTTTAGCTATACCTTAATCTCACAGTGCTTTATTCACTCTGGTTTTTTATGATGACAACAAATTATTAATAACACATGTATTGTTGATGTATTACATGTTTTGTTGTTTATTGATTAATATCTTATTGAACATGTTTTGTGTTGATCTTGATATATGAATGCATATTCACTGTTTTGATATATGTTACATCTGTTGTGATTGCATTGCATATGTTTTGGAAAAGGAAAACCACAAGCACTTTGATGAACTTATATTGTGTGATAAATCTGCAAGTCCTAAGTCGACTTCATCATTGATTGAATCGACTAAGACTAAAGACTTTACACAAATTTTCAAATACAATGCTATGTGAGATTTTACATTGAAAAGAATTTCAATATGTGCAGATGTGTCAAAGTCGACTGTGTGCGCTTTGCATTCGACTTTTTTAGTTGTTTGATTTAAAATTCTGTTATGCTTGTGAATAGTAATGACTATATTGTTAGCAAAATGATGAAGATGAAGTTTTGATGATGCCCAAATCAAGTCAAGATTTATCAAGATTCATGAAGATCCTTTGAAGACTTGTTTTTGTTATAAAAAGCTTTTGTAATAATTATAGTTTGATGTTTAGTACTTAGATTTGTAGTAGATTTTGATTCTTGTACCTTCATACTTTATTTTTGTTGTTCAGAATCAAAGACGCACGGTTTTAATTGATTAAATCAAGTATTAATCGATTAAAACGTTACAGGTGCTGAAAACTCAACTGGCACGGAAATAATCGATTATTGCCTATTTTAATCGATTAGCTAATCGATTAATCCTAAGAATAATTTATTAAAACTAGCCGTTGAAGTTTTATGGTTTTTGAAAACTAGTCGTTGTACTCATTTTAATCGATTAACATTAATATTAATCGATTAAAAGCGTTAAATGGCCAGTTACGAAGAATGGAAGAGTTTTTCCTTGAGTCTATAAATAGGCTCTCTTTATTCATCAACAACAACTCTTCCCTTGTGCTAAAACACTCAGAACTCTTTGAGAAGTGTGTGCTCTTGCTTAGCTAAGGAAACTCTTGTCTGTGGTGCTGGTACATTGCTACTATGGTGACGGAGGAATAAATGGTTTATCCTTGGTGCGTCTGAGGAGGTGTGTGGAAGAGGATCCTCCTTCGTGAAGTATTCGGAGGAGGTGGTTCATCCTTTGTGAAGATTCAAAGGAGGTGCAGGTTCATCTCTTGTGGTATCAAGAGAGGTGGTTTCTAAACTTTTACAAATTGTTTCTTTGTGAATGTAGTTTGTAATTGTTTTGTGCTTAGTAAAATGTTTATCTTGGCTTGAGATAAGCGACTGGACGTAGGATTGGTAAGATCCGAACCAGTATAAAATTCATCTGTGCAAATTTCTCTCAACCTTACTCTTTTTATTTATATTTATTATTTGCATAGTAAGTTTAATTGAGTAGAAATTAAAAGGTAAACATTTATATTAAAAACCCTCTTTGTTTGTTATTCTACGCTAACCATTCCGCTGCAGCCGCTCTGACATATGTTTTTAAAAGTTAGTTAAGCATTGACTGAAGGTCAAATGTATTGAATGTGGAATTAATTTGTTTGACTTGACTGCTACTAGTTTGACTTAACTGTTATAACTATCAGAGGATAGTCGACTCTATTAGTAGCTTAGTCGACTACAAGAGCGTCTGATTTATGAAAATCTATAAGTAGACGAGACCTGAGTTATTCAGAGAACTTTTGGAAGAACTGCCAATTTCATATTCTATTTCAGATTGTTTCGCTGTGATTTAGTGCTCCAAGAACTCATCAAGAAGACCATGGAGATCATTCTTTGAAGAGGTTCGGAAGGAGAATTCTGTTGTGCTCACTGCTTGATCATTATCTTCACAATTGAAGTTTTCTTTGGTTGATCAAGGCTCGTGTTACCATTCATTGGTTGTTGTTGTACCTGTTGTGATTACACGGGGTAGACTCATGGAGTTTGGACACTTTGAGGATTGTTCAAAGTGGGTTGAAAATTGCAGAAGAAGAGATATCTTGCTATATATCTTCTTGTGTGTTTTTGCCTATATTTTGGTTAGAGGGTTAGAGAGGTGTTTTATATTTTTGACGTGGAGGTCTCTATAAAAACCTTGTTGTAAAAACCTTGACCATTATAGTGCATTTGCTTCCTGGGATTGGAAGGACACTGGATGTAGGCATTGAGGCCGAACCAGTATAAAAACCTGCGTTTGAATTCTCTATCCTTACACTTTTACATTCAGTCGACTTTACTGTTTTCGTAGTCTACTTAGTAATTCCGCTGCACTTAAATTTTTCATTACTTGTGATTCAAGAAATTGTGCAAAGGTTTCTAATCTGTGAAAAAGATTTTAAAAAGACTTTGATTTTGAAACCTCACCAATTCACCCCCCTCTTGGTGTTCAAACTAAGCTAACTTGTTTTCCAACAATTGGCACCAAAGCTGGTTTTCATAAGATATTTGAAAAACTAGTCAACTTCTGTTTTTCTTGAATCGACTATATACCTGGGGATGATTTCCAGTTTTCAAACTTTTGGTGAAGGTGCATCTACAAACAGACCACCTCTGTTTGCTGGTGAAAATTATCCTTTTTGGAAAATGAGAATGCAAATATTTCTTGAATTCGTGGATAGAGGAATTTGGGATGCAACTTTGAATGGTCCTTTTGTTCCTACTCATACTGTTGATGGAAAAACTGTTTTGAAAATTTTTTCTGAGTGGTCTCAAGATGAATATAGAAAAGCACAGTATGATGTCAAAGCTAGAAATATCATTGTCTCTACACTAACTGTTGATGAATTTTTCAGGATATCTCAATGCAAATCTGCCACGGAGATGTGAGATGTCTTGGAAGTCACACATGAAGGCACTGATGAAGTCAAGAGAGAAAGGAAGAGTTCTTTGATTCAGGAGTATGAACTTTTCAGGATGAAGGCTGGAGAGACAATCTATGAAGTCTAGAAAAGATTCACACACATTGTAAATCACCTTATGGCTCTTGGCAAAGTGTTTGACAAAGAGGAAATCAATATCAAGATATTTAAGAGTCTGAACAAAAGCTGGCAACCAAAAGTCACTGCAATCTCAGAATCCAAAGACCTTACAAGCGTGAATATGGCTACCTTGTTTGGCAAGTTAAGAGAACATGAGTTAGAACTAGGAAGGTTGAAGGATGAAGAAGAGATTGAAGAAAAGAAGTCCATTGCTCTAAACGCTACAAGCAAAAAGGCCTCAAAGTCAGAGGATGACTTAGATGCAGTGATGGACGACAAAGAAATGATGACCATGATGGTAAGAAAGTTCAGTCAACTTATGAAAAGTGATAGTCAACTTACTAGCCATGCTGGTCACAGCAAAGCAAAGAAAGGCTTCAGATCAAATGTTGTCCAATGCTACAAATGCGGCAAAGAAGAACATATCAAACCAGATTGTCCAGAATTAAAGCCAAAGCAGAAAGCCAATAGAAGGTTTCCACAGGAAAAAAACAGAAAGCACAAAGGAGCTTACATTGCCTGGGAAAACAATGATTCTGATGCATCAAGTGATGAGGATGCTGATCACGAAGAGGAATCAAACATGTGTTACATGGCTGGAACATCAGTGGCTGGCGAAGATAGTGACTCAGATTTTGAGAATGAGCTAATAGAAGTGAAATACTATTTACTGTTAGATGCATTCAAAGAAATCCATGCTGAAGCTATGCGACTACAATACAAGGTTAATCAACTTAACTCTGAGAGAAGAGATTATGAGCATAACCTTGTGGCTGATAATGAGAAATTAAAGAAAGATTTAGATGATGCTTTAATGTTTGCCAATGAAGTTAAAATTGAGACTGTTACAGTAGAAAAAGCTTGTGAAAAATGTCCTACTCATATTGAGCAAATAGATTACTTGACTAGCACGCTGGCCAAATTCACTCAAGGTAGAGACAATTTAAATGTTGTATTAAAGTCTTCTGGTAGAGCTATTTACAGACAAGGAATAGGCTATAAAGCTTAATCTAATAGGTTCAATACAAGAAAATTTTCAGATTTAAGCAAGCTTGTTAAGCATGCCTGTTTTTATTGTAATTGTGTTGGTCACACTGTTAGAAACTGTTATTATAGAACTGTTGGTGTTCCTAAAGGATTGTATGTATGGAAACCAAAGGAACAACTAACTAAAACTGACAATCAAGGACCCAAGTTCAAATGGGTACCTATAACCAAAACTTAAACTGTTTTGCAGGATCACAAATAGGTGCAGTGAGAACTCAAGGATGAACTACATTGGTTATTACAAACATCTTGAGTATCTACAACTGGTAACATGTATTACCTCACTGCATCATGCATTAATTGATTGATTGTCTGATGTCTGATTGTGTGTATGATTGTATGTATGCTTGAATGATTGATTTGTTTTGAAAAGCAGATTTCACGAACCTTAGTCAACTTGATTATGAACTTATTCGACTATATTTCTTTACTTGTACAACTCTGTTTTTGAAAACTCTGCCTGTTACATGAGTCAAATTTCATTTTAATCAAATTGACTTAAAACCCCTATTTTGGGTTTACAACAATTTTTGAATTTTTAAATATGTCCTTGCTTGGTATGTTCGCGCCTGTACGTATATATAGGTGTTTAGTATGCCCCTAGTTCATGCACTCTGAAAACAAACCCCTTATTCTGATAAAAGAAGGTTCTGCATTGCTGAATATGGCTGCCTCTTCATTCCATCCTGGAAAGCGATCAATGTCTGCAATGAGGGAGGCTGATCCTTTTGGTTGGTTCAGTGATGATGACCAAAGAACTGACTTCATCTGTAAATGGGGCTTCAAATAAGTAATGCGGCATAAATGCATGAGCATTCTTTTCTATCGCAATGAAGGATTCACATTTCAAGAATGGATGGTTAGGGCTAGACTGACTAAGTTTGCTAAAATGCAAGGTGACTGTTATCCAAACTTGGTCAAAGTTTTCTATTCTAACCTGAGAAGAGAAGGAAACAGTCTGAAGTCAAGAGTAAAAGGTGTTGATATCACCATTGACTACTTCATCTGGAAGAATGTAGTAGGTCTTCAACGAGAAGGTCATCCATTGCAACAAGAGAAACATAATGGAAAAGTTTTTCTTGGACTCTGTTGGTTTCAGAAAATTAAAGGAGGACTGGATTATGATTGATGATATTCCTACTACAGAAGAAATGAATCCATTGAATTTTGATTCTTCCATATATAAGTTTCATCCTCAGACCATATTTGAAAGATATGCAGAAAAAAGATTTGACAGATTGGATGATAAAATGTTTATGTTGCAAAAGTCTTTATATGTGTTGCATAGAAAAATGGACTATGCTCTACGGATAAATGCCTTTGAAGACACATCGGCAGATGAATCAAACAATGGAAGGAACAATGCTGATAAAAAGATTGAAGAGTCTTCCGAATCATAGTAGAGTCTTGTTTACTCAGATGTGTTTTGAGTCTTGAGGTGTCTTAGGTGTTCTATTTTTCATTTTATGGTTTATGGCTTAGAATGCCATTTTATGTTTTGATTGGTTTGGTCTTGTTCTGGTCTATCCAATGCAATACCTTTATGAACAAGTAATGAAATTAGTATTTTGATTCAAATATCATTTGCTTTAATCTGATTGATTAAATTTTCTTTGATTGAATGATTGAAATCGACTTTGTGATGACTAAAGTTGTGTATGCATACATTTTACTGTTACATTAATTGCTCTGCATATTCACTTCTCAATTATATATTTCTTGCACTTCTATGATTCTAAAATGCTTGATCTTCAAAAGATCATGAAAGGTTTTGCAGGAAAACATTGCTTGGAACTCACAGCTGGAATCAAAATTGACTGGAAAGCAATGAAATCAACTAGAAAAATAATTCAATCGACTAATTCATAAAATGGGTTATAAATTCCATCACTGGAATTTGGTTATTATATTGATTGATCATTTTATATCAATTTTCTTCAATGTATCTTTGTTCTTATATGACTGTTTTGCAATGAGATTATATTGTGAGATTGTTGATGATTGTATCTTTGCATGATAGATTTGCTTGAAATCATAAGTATGATACAATTCTGTTTTATGCTGAATGTATGCTCTGATTCTTAATGTACTGCATTATGCATCAGAATTTGATTGAGAAAATTATGCATGATGACAGAGGGAGCATTACATACTTACATATTTCTTCACATGCCTACACTTCAGGGGGAGGTTATCTTTTTCATGTGAATTTATATGATAGGGGGAGCATCTCTAATTGTAAAATGTTTTTTGAACATGTTTTGTGTTGATCTTGATATATGAATGCATATTCACTGTTTTGATATATGTTACATCTGTTGTGATTGCATTGCATATGTTTTGGAAAAGGAAAACCACAAGCACTTTGATGAACTTATATTGTGTGACAAATCTGCAAGTCCTAAGTCGACTTCATCATTCATTGAATCGACTAAGACTAAAGACTTTGCACATATTTTCAAATACAGTGCTATGTGAGATTTTACATTGAAAAGAATTTCAATATGTGCAGATGTGTCAAAGTCGACTGTGTGCGCTTTGTATTCGACTTTGTTAGTTGTTTGATTTGAAATTTTGTTATGCTTGTGAATAATAACGACTATATTTTTAAAAGTTAGTTAAGCATTGAATGAAGGTCAAATGTATTGAATGTGGAATTAATTTGTTTGACTTGACTGCTATTAGTTTGACTTAACTGTTATATCTGTCAGGGGACAATCGACTCTATTAATAAGGAGACGAGACTTGAGTTATTCAGAGAACTTTTGGAAGAACTGACAATTTCATATCCTATTTCAGATTGTTTCTCTGTGATTTAATGCTCCAAGAACTCATCAAGAAGACCATGGAGATCATTCTTTGAAGAGGTTCTGAAGGAGAATTTTGCTGTGCTCACTGCTTGATCATTATCTGCACAATTGAGGTGTTTTTTGGTTGATCAAGGCTCGTGTTACCATTCATTGGTTGTTGTTGTACCTATTGTGATTACAGGGGGTAGACTCATGGAGTCTGGACACTTTGAGGATTGTTCAAAGTGGGTTGAAGATTGTAGAAGAGGGGATATCTTGCTGCAGATCTTCTTGTATGTTTCTGCCTATATTTTGGTTAAAGGGTTAGAGAGGTGTTTTATATTTTTGACGTGGAGGTCTCTATAAAAACCTTGTTGTAAAAACCTTGACCATTATAGTGCATTTGCTTCCTAGGATTGGAAAGACACTGGATGTAGGCATTGAGGCCGAACCAGTATAAAAACCTGCGTTTGAATTCTCTATCCTTACACTTTTACATTCAGTCGACTTTACTGTTTTCGTAGTCTACTTAGTAATTCTGCTACACTTAAATTTTTCATTACTTGTCATTCAAGAAATTGTGCAAAGGTTTCGAATATGTGAAAAAGATTTTAAAAAGACTTTGATTTTGAAACCTCACCAATTCACCTCCCCCCCTCTTGGTGTTCAAACTGAGCCAACTTGTTTTCCAACAACCCACCTTTCGAAAGTCGATTCATCTTTCATGCATATTTATACATCCTTATATGTATATATAGACATGATTTGGCTGTGAGGACAAGACAAGCTCTTCTAATAGAAGCCATGGGCATGGTTTTGAAGTTTAAGTAAATAACATGAAACGAAGAAGTCCTCGTGTATGGAAAGCTAACCTCAATTAGAAAAACACTTAGCAAACCAAAAAGGTTAAAACATTTGGGCTAAGAAAATGGAAAACCTTAAGATGAAGAACACAAAGTTAAACACGCTCAAACACTAGGTTAAAAAAACCTTAAGTTAGAAAACCCCAAACCTAAATTAAGAAACCAACCTTTACTCAAACACTAGGATAGAAAAAAAAAGCCAAGTTAAAAGACAAATCTTAAGAAAGAAAACAATCATCAAACATTGAGAAAGAACATCCTAGAAAACCAACCCTAAGCTAATACGAGAAGCCTAGATTAGGAGAAAAACACAAAGCCATGAGCCAAGAAAAAGAAATGAAACTACAACTGCTCAGGAAATAGAATAAAGAACAAAAGACTTGAGAATATAGGATTAAACTATAGTTAGAAAAAGAATAGAACTCTAACCAAAAAGAACACACCCAAAGGCTGTAGGTAATCATCTAGGCGATATAATTAAACAACCTAGACTAAGGAACTTAAGAAGGAAAACTTAAGACACAAACCGAAGACAAACAAACTTGGGCTAACAATCAGTAAATAACTTAGGGTGAGAACACAAGACTTAGAGCCTAAACCCCAAACAAACACAACCTAGAACTAGAATCCCCAAACATAGAAAATATAGGAAAACACTTAGGTCTAGGAAATAGAAAAACATATAGGCCAAAACACTTAGACGCATGGCTAAATGATGTTCTACCTAAAGCGTCCAAGAGAGATTGAGTTTAACGCTTAATGCTTATAATACTTGGAATATGTATTTGACTTCTCTCGAAAATAAAATAGGTTGAGACAATGTCTCTAACAAAATACATTAAAAGGGTTAATTATTAAAATATGTAACAAAGCTTAAACAAGCTAAACGCTATCTGTCTAAAATGTGACAAAAGCTAAAGAAACGTTTACTTGACTAAACGATACCATGAGCTCAACAAGTACCTCATCTTTTGATGAAGTGTATATCTACACTTGGTATCTTTAAAGGAAAGAACTTAATTGTAAAATGCTACCTAACGATAGGAAATCAAAAGTACTTTGTTGTTCTGAGCAAGCATTAAACGAAATTAAATGCTCAACATTAAAAAAAAAAACAACAAAAGTGATATTAAGTAGGTAACAGGAAAAACATTCACAAAATGTTCTTTCTCTAGGAAACAATGCCATAAAGCCTATGTAGATACAAACCTGAAAGAAGTAAAACATTAAAAGACTCTCAAGCTAAAGTAATGACAAGATAGAAGAAAGCACACAAACCTTAAATAAAAAGACAAAATCACTAAAGGTAAATAAGATCTACAATATATGTATCTATCTTGTGCAGGACAATCACTACGAACGTTCATCTTATAGATGCTAGAATGAAAGTTAAGATAAAATACAAAGAAGAGCGCTAATCAGATTATCAAAAGTTGCGCAAAAAAGATAAATCAAGATCACCTTTGATAAATGTTCTGGAAAGCTCATCTGCTCTGACAAAGACTCCATCCTATGACTGACACCTATACAAATAGCCAGAAAGGAACAAATCTCAAGACAAGCTTCGTCAAACGATCATATAGTCAAATCTCAAGACAAGCATTGTCACAACGGCTATATCCTCAAGGTGTATAAATAGAAGACAAGAAAAAAGAGGAAAAAAAGATGATAAAGAAGAGAGAAAATATGAATATATAAAGATATATCATCATTCATTGAGCGAGGAAATATCTTTGAGCTATCAGAGAAAAGGAGAAAGAGAAGAGCTCAAGAAAAGAAAGACACTCGCAAGCTTTATCAGAATATCCACTTGAAGAAAGAAGAGATAGTGAAAGAGAGAAACATAGAAGAAAGTCTCTCAAAGATTTATTATAATATTTTCTTGTGTTTATCACATGAAATAAAGAGAGAAAAGAGAAAATTAAAGCATCCCTCTAGTACTTCAATGTATTACATGCGTACTTATGTAAGGAAAGAAAAGTAAAGAGACGAGAAAAACACCTGCGAGTGTATATATTGTTTTGTATTGTATTCAAATCTTCTTTGTGAGAATTATGGTCTGAATGACTTGTAAACAATTTATTATTGCAATTCTGGAGAGAATATAAACACTTACAACTTAACTTTGAAAGGTTAAGGAAATCTTGGCAGATTTCTAAGTACCAAGAGTGGTACAAATACTCAAGGAAATCTCGACAGGTTGTTGAGTACCAGGAGTGGTGTGAATACTCAAGGAAATCTCGGTGGGTTGCTGAGTACCAAGAGTGGTGTGAATACTCAAGGAAATCTCGGCGGGTTGCTGAGTACCAAGAGTAGTGCTAATACTCAACTGATCTAAGGTAACTAGAGGTTATTCGTTGATCAGTGATACTAGGAGTGGTGAATAATACCACACAACTAGAAGTGGGGGAAACTAAACTAGACATGTTTCTCAAAGGCATTGAGAACGTCTAGAGATACCAGGAGTGGTGAATAATACTACAAAAGTGGGGGAAACTAAACTAGACGGGTTTCTCAAAGGCATTGAGAGCATTTAGGGATACAAGGAATGATGAATAATAATACGCAATCAGGAGTGAGTTAAACTCAACTGTACTTCATTGAATATCTAATGGAACCCTTTAAGTTAACTTAGAAGAGAACTGGACGTAGCCTTAACAGGTGAACTAGACGTATAAAAAGTTATGTATGATTTAATCTATTGATAAACAATGTAGTCTACTAACTTCTCCTATGATCTCTCTCTTTGATTTTATGACATGCGTTACTTAAGAGTATTGTCTACGTTCGAACTTGGATACATTGACTTGACCAAGTAAACGATCTCTATATGGCAACGTTTACTAACCAAGTCTACCAACTCATAAGTGTTCCATACATCAGGATTAGAAGGCAAGATGCGAAAAAGCTAGGGTTTACACAGTAGTAGACGATACCACAAAGAGTGGTGCACAACAATGAAATGACTATCTGTGGGGAATAAAGTGGGAATAGTTTTAAGTATTGTTCATTAATAATATGAAGTTTGATGTATGGTCCAAGTCAAGTATTTTAAGTTCATTATGATTTATAATGACCCTTTTGAACATAACTTCATATTTGAGGTTTTATACCTAAATAAAGTGAATTTGATCTAAATGTGATTCCCCTCAGGCTGAATTAAAATGGTTGGTTAGATTGCTATGAGGAATGTGAACAAACAATATGATGTTAAAAACACTAAATAGTGTGATGATTAGAAGTTGTTTAAGTTCAAAGTAAAACAAATTACTAGACAAAATAGGGTTAGATGTTGTATCGCAACTTAATGTAAGAAGAAATGACTCCACCTAAATAATGTTGGGAACCCATATATGAGTTTAAGTCTCATATAAAGGTGAAGACCTATTAACCCATTACCTTAAGGTTTTGGGTATAAAGTGGTGTCAATCCCTTATGTTGTCAGGTTCAGGTCTCATTAGTGTTATGTCTCCCCAATGAACCCCCTCCATTGATAAACCTAACAAGTGGTATTAGAACCGATGATATGGTCCCTATATTGATGCTTGGGAATGCTTTTGTTGGAGAGGGAATGTACCAATGTGGAAGGGACTCTCCCTTGAGGAAGAGATTGTTGAGAATCCAAGTGTGAGTCTAAGTCTCACATGATGAAGATCCATTAACCCATTGCCTTAAGGTTTTGGGTTGAGAATGATGTTAATCTCTTATGTGGTTGGGCTTAGGTCTCATTTATGTCTTCTCAATGAACCAACGCCCTTGATAAACCTAACAGATAATACAATGGGTATGGTTTACCTATATAGATGAAAAATCGAACTTGCATAAGATGATATGTTGATGGTGAACTCCTTAGACGCTTTGAAAATGCTTAAAGTTTAGCAACTTGAAATAACATATAAGTGTGAATATTGTTGGAGGTTGTGGCACTTGGCTAAGGTTGTTACATTTATGGTATCAAAGCAATCTTGAGCCTTAGGTTTCCTTTGGGAAAGGGGTTTGTTGTTTTTCTACTATGCATTATTGGTATGTGTTCATTTGTGTTTCTACTGTGTAGTTTTGTATGTGGATGATGTGTTGTTGTTTGTTTATAGTGGAGGTAGTTTCTAAGTCTTTTCTGTTGATTCATAACAGAGTGGCTCCAACATCTCTTTCCCCAAATCAAAATCCTACTTAAATAAGTAAGATTGTAAATGCTATAGAAATGTTGACCATTGCCTTTCAACATTAGAGTGTTGTTAATGGAAGTTGCTCCACGCAAAACTTCATTAGACTATTGAATCAATGATGGAAGATGATTCTAGAAGTGAAAGCGAATTTAAAGAATGTTTAAATGTGTTTGGTGAGTGAATTTGAAGTGTGTTTCTTGGGAGAGGTTCAGCCAATTCTCAAGGAAAATGTCTAGAAAAGAAGTCTAACAAAGAGAAATTATCCTAGTGAACTCAAAAACAAGAGAGCTACAATTTTAGTAGAGTTTCTTTATATTAAATCTGAGTTATTTTATAAGGTTGGACACTCTTATTTATATGCTTAAGCCTCTGTTCGCATTAAGGGAATTTGTTGTTCATGAGAATTGTCGAAGATGGATTTAAGATAATTTCGTGTTCGCTTAAGCTGATTTGCAAGGATGGAAAAGCGAAGATTTGCGAGATTTCACAGTTTAGAGCATCTCGCCAATTCGAAACGATTTGCACTAATTTAGGTGAAAAAGACTTATATGCCCTATACCATTATTAAAAATTCCAACACAATATTCAGCCATGCACGAGTAAATATAAAAAAGCATGCACTGTTTCACGAGGCAACCGAATGAAGAAGACGAAGCTTGAAGCAGAAGAGATCTTCGTGGATTCGGTTCCACTAAAAAGCGTATCCGGTTTCAGCTGATCGAAGAATTTGCGTAGAGGTGTATTCGAATACAGGCTTCGCATATCCGGTTCCAGGCGATGTTTTTGCGCGTCTTTATTCGACTGAGTGATATTATTTTAGTATTTTACCTTTTTCTTTGTCTCCTTTTTTAATTATTTATTTATTATATTGTTCGTGATTTCTGTATCTCAACCTTTTCTTTTCTAGGCACGTTAATTTAGCTTAATCTGGATTAATTTATACAATAAATACTACTTAAAAATAAATTCATTTTACTACATTATAACTTTCTTAATTTTTTAAAATTAATTTTAATAATTATTTATAATTTTAGTCTATTTATAAACATTTTATAATTAAATATAACATTAATAAATAACATTTTATATTACTTTAATAATTAGAGGCATTTTGGTAATCTTTAATTTCTACCAATTAAACTAATTTTTTAAATCTGTCACACAATCAAATCTTACACTAATTCTCAGAAACTTTCCAAATCTACTCTCAATTACACACAAATCCAATCAAAAAATAAAAAAAAAATTACCTTCAAATCCACTCAAATCTATTCAAATCATCTTCCTCAAATCATCTCCTCCAAATCACCTCAAAAGAACAAAGCCTAAGAGCTTACTAGAGTCTTTGCAAAAGAGAGGGAGAATTTCGAAAATTCAAATGTGAAAAATAATCCAAAATACTCATGTTTTAACTCTAACTAGTCAAATGGCAGTCTCATGCTTTGCCACATTTACACATGAAAATCATTTGAAATAAAAGTCTAAAGGGCAAAACAGGTATTTCAAAACTTATAGAGGGCGTATAGAAACTAAGGGAATATGGTAAGTAAAGCCCAATTAGTTTCATCTTTGTTTTCTATATGTAGGGGAATTCTATGCAACAAAGAATTTAACAAAGAATTTAATAAATTATTTAATTGTTTTCGTCGTGTAAAATAATAAATACATTGTACAATTAAAATTAAATATAAAAAGAATTTAAAATTTCAGTATTAAATTAACTATAATTAATAGAAAACACTAAGAAACTATTAGAAATCTTAAAAATTATTTATATGAATAAAATCATATTTAAGCCTAATAGTATAATAACAATGATGATTATATAGGTAAGGTTGTGCAGTAGTCCCTTTGGTTTCTGCTGTATTTATAATCTTGGTCACGAAAGATAAAGAAAGAACAAACAAAACACTTTGTACAGCTTATGATCCTTCTTTCTTTGTCTTTTAAAGCAATGATACTTCTAGAAAAACCTTTGTGCAAATGATAGTTGTGTTTGTGCAGTGATCAGCTGCTGTCATGCACTTAAAAGTTGTATGTTTGCACTAAATTGTGATTTCAGTGATGACTAAGGTAAGATAACTATAGTAGATAAAATTGTTTGTGATATAATCGGGATTTTAATTGATTTCCATTAGCATTCCCAGTCCCACATTAATTTATATTCCTGCTCTGAATCGAACTTTACTTCTAGCTGTAATACAGAAGAGCTCAATTGATACGCAATTATACTCTTCTGATAAAGTTTTGGGAGAAATGAAATGAATAGTATATACATTGTTTTATATACAACTCTTAATTCATACAATTTCTAAATCATGCTGTGTATTTGTCATCAGCTAGAGCCAGAATATTCAAAGTATATAATACAGTAGCATCTAAGTTGGATTCTGAACTAACTTAGGATGAGATGCCGCATATACAGAGGAATTCACATTAGGGTTTAGGTGTGAAAGCAGATGTTGAATGTCTGGACGTAAACTCTCTGATGCCCTTCCAATGAGGGCCAAAACATCTGGTCGTGGTTTGCTGTTAGCCTGCACAGGCCCTCCCTGTCCCTCATAGTGGACGACATGATGGCTGAAAATCAAGAGGTAAAGTAGAAGATCAGGATTTCAGAACTAGTAATAAGGTCATTTTATAAAAATTCAGTAACACTTACAGGAAGTCAATGATATCTACTATGTCTGACGCATCAACAGCAATCGTTGTCTGGGAATTTTTTCCAAATACATCCACTAATATACTTAGTAATGATGAGAGAGTCTGTCATTTTCAAGTGAGAGGAAAACCATCAATACCCCAATTTTAGTGACCACCAGTATCAAAGATCCGATATACCCCATAAAAAATATGGTCAAAAAACCATGAGATATGAGTATATGATAAAATCCTAATAGTATATCTATAATGAGGTTGTTATGGTTTAAATAATTTTGGTCAAGAAAGTATGCTCTCACAGAAAAAGAAATCAGCAAGGGCTAAACTGTGACATTGGTTGAGCTTCAGCACCTCTAGTCATTCATATGTGAGTAGACAAATTCTGATTATATCCTACTGCAACAATTTCAATGCCTCAAATAGAAAAAGTTTATTACTTATATAATTTGGATGCTCACTATTCATGAATTGTCCAGGAACTAGAAACTTACCGAAAAATTGGGACAATATTTCCCCACCTTGAAACACAAATTGGAAATATCTTAATTCTGGAAGACTACGATGTCAAGAAACAATAAGACAGAAGTCAACTCACAGGGATGACAAAGTTATTTATCATGAGATCGAGACCTTGTAACTATCAGTGAAAAACTCTTTGAATCTAATTTTATAATTTTCAGACAGAAGTTTCTGATCTCACAAAGTGATAATAATATCAGCGGATACCAGAAGAGATATGGAGCATAGGCTAGCAATTATCCATGGCAGGTGTTTGTTTATAGTATCTGTGACTCAAAATAAAGAATCCTCCCTGAGCCGGAAAATAAAAAACCCTGCCTGAGCATGGAGAATTAGGATTCTGCAATACTAGGGTGAGAGAGTTCTTTTGTGAAAGGATTTCATTAATACAGAGCAATATCTTGAATAAAATTTCATTTCTCTTCATAAGTAATCTAGTTCTATCAGAATATTTTCTCAAGATAGTGGAATTGTTGATTTCCTGTACCTTGTTGAAAAGTGCATGAGCATTGGCAAGTTTTGGAAGGAGTGGCCCCATTATACGGAATGCTATTCTCAACAGGGCGACTGATGTTACAGGCCGAAGCTGCTTGATAATGACATTGGTCCCTTCAAGCCATTCTTGAGGGAGGTTACTGAAGAAAGAATGAAGCAAGGCCACCACATTCCCTGTGATTACACAAAAGGTCAGAGTCCTTATAAGGCACAAACAATAACAAGAAATAGATTGAAATTCACCTAATTAAAATGGAAGCAGTAAACTATATACCACTGAGCTTTATTCAAAGAAAAAATGTCAGCAAGACACCCTCTTAAACACATTTTTTAATAAATTTGATGGGAAATCCTGAAATTGAGTGGGCTCGGTTCCCCATCAGGTCTCATGATCTCACAATTCCCTACGGATCTTGGTAAGGGTATGTTAGAAAGTACATTGCTAGCTAGCACTCGTCATAAAGGTAATGTACACTTTAAATTCTATAGAAATCCTAGATGATAGGGTGGTACCAAAACCTAGTAATTGTTAAAATAGTTGTTTATTATTTGTTGTACAGCTCTTAAAAAGCTTTTTAATGTGCCCTTGCTAAAAGGCTAAGAGTCACAAGGCTATGTCCTCACTTTTCATATACACACAAACACACACTTTTGTGTATATTGATATATACATATAATACATCAGCCGCGAAAATACTAAATGATTTTTGGTTATCCTTTAATTCCAAATATAATCATCTACAAACAAAAGATTAAAGAAATCTGTTCAGAAACAATAAAGAAAATTTTAAAACCTATTTCAGTCCATATTCTAGAACAAAAGATTAAAGTAATCTCAAGCCAATGAAATAAATTTCTGAGAAATATCTTCTAGAACTTCTACCCAGTTGGTTGGTCACACTTCATACATAAATTATTTTACCCTTATTTCAGTAAAACAATATCTCTATGCATAAGATTTTGAGTGGCATAAACTTCAACATGCAAAACTATAGCTTACCCTTGCTGCATAAAGCACATCCATTTTGTTGGATACAAATCATCAATATTTCAGATAAGAAAATATCTCACACAAGTCACACTTTTTAATATTAAAGACAGATTGATGATATAGAACTAAAAATATAATGCAAAATTTAAGAAAGCCGCTTAGTAGAATAAAACCCTTCCGCCAAACCATACCAATTGCTGTAGAGGTATTGTCCTGTGCAGCCCATGTTGGATCTAACAATGCATAGCCAACTGCAGAATCTATTTCCCCAAGCGACCTTGTCCCATCCTTAAGCCACCAGTTCTCTTTTATAATACGTGTCGTTTCCAAATAAAGTTGTGAATGAAAATCAGAGGGAAGCTGAGCCAGTAGAAGACCACAAGCTTGAATTAACAAACAAGATAGTTGTTGACATGTATAACCACTTCGAGAAGCAAAGTTAGAGGTATTTATTCCAGAAACTGAAGGAGTTGATCGGCTTGCACCTAACGAATCTGTGCTTCCACCTGAAGGTGATGTTGGCAACACTGAACCCTGCCCTACACTATTTGAACCACCATGAAGAGCATTGCTGGACTGGATCAAGGTTGGTTGTATATTAACAACAATTTGGACAAGTGATTGTACTATTTGAGAGGCAGATACCGGAAGGGAAAGTATTTCAATAACAGCAGTCTCAAGAACCAACTGAGTGTATGTTCCCGGATCTTGAATTTGGTAAAATGCCTTTTGGCCCTCTGAAGCATTTGCTGGCCCAGACTGGGATACTGCAGCAGGCTTGTTTTGTGTAGTACGCAGTGTATTGTTTGATGCATCTCCCACTGATCCAGATTTTGAATTGTTATGTAATGGAGGAATAACATTATTCACTATTCCCAGTAACAGAGTTGTAAAATAATCTAGAGGAGGGCACATGACTGGATTTGTCGAACTTATTTGTTGCGGGAATGACTCTGAAAAGGGAATCTGAAACAAATACAGACTCAGTAATTGTTGCAGGAAAAGACTATTTTCAAGTAAAACAATTTCAAGACAAGAAGGCTAGCAAGAGAAAATAAAGTTTGTTACCTTACTGACATCAAGTACATTGAGGATTCGAACAATAAGCTTTCCAGGAAGATGACCGTAGAAGTATGCAAGTATATCCCGAACAAATGTAAATCTTAGAGGGTAATAAGCAAGCAAATGGGTATACATGGCCAATACTCTTTCTGCTGTATCCATTGCATCATTTTCGATAAGTCTATATATAATTAAGGGGATGACCGGAAGTAAACGTGCTGCAATATCATCAAAAAACACAGGATACCTGGAAAGTTCGTTGCCGACAGCATCAGTTCATATATAAAAATACCTCTATAGTTATTAGGAAAAATATCTCTAGAATCAACACATTCATTTAAGATGTTTTTCATTTCCCATTTTAAGAGTATGAGTTACAAATAGAGGAATTCAGAATTTTATAATCATGAAAGTAATTAATAAAATATTTCTTCTCTCTCTTCCTTTCCCACGTTTTCTTATCAACAAGAATTTTGGGAGTGTTTTGTAAGTTACTATTCAAATTTTGGCACAGCTTGTTTTCACAACACTCTTGGTATTTTTAAGCTATGTGGCTAGTTGAACCCCATTAAATCCTGTGATTTTTTATTCTTCTTAATTCACTTTGTACACCTGTTGTGTGTCTTGTACATTCAATACAGTTATGCAAAAGAGTAAACTCAATGTCAGCTAGAGTAATGGTTTGGGTGTAGTGGAATTTGGGTATAGAATGTTAGTGAATACTCCTCATTAGCTTTATTGATTACTGTGAAATTTATGCTTCAGTGATCGGTCCATGACTATTTTACTGCAGTTGAACTGTTTAATTGTTCCATTAAAGAATTTGAGCATTGGGTTCTACCATTGTTTATGGGGATGGAAAATAGGTTTGAGTGACGTTTGAATGGTGGAATTAATAACACTACATAGTGAAGCATCAATTTTTATCCATTGTTCATGTTGTTTTGTAGGAACGAATTCAGTGGTTGTAGTGAGATGGGATCTGTAATCAAGTCAGCTTAACCACAACCCCATCTTAGAAGCTCAAGTGGAATTATTAAACTCATCCATCTTCTCAATAATAACCATGGTTATAACAGTGGGAGAATTCATCATGGAAGTTAATGTGACATTGGAAGACATTTTCTTCTTGAAATTTGGAAAAAAGAATAATAATAAAATAACCTAAGCAGAGCAGGAAAAAAGTTGTGTGAGGATGTGTGGATGGACGGTTTCCATCAACGTTTGAATAGATCAGCACCTGTGCACACCAAAGAAAATGGTGGTCACAGTAAATTTCATTAGAAAATTCGCAAGAGGCAGTGCCGGATTAATAAACACAAACCTGGGATAAAGGTTTGCTAAATAAAAATCTTCCAGACACAATGAGTCTATTGGACCAACACGGATTTGTAAAGGATTCTAGGTACCAAATTAAACTGAAGGAAAAAGAGAGATATTTAGTTGAAACCGTGTTTTTAAGATAACATTGAAGCTTTATTTATATTGAGAAAAAGGAACAAATACAATAAATAGAGAAAATTTGATATCTTCTAATAATACAGAGATGATATGGGCATAAATAAAAACATTCCTAATAATACATATATAATAGATATTCTTGATTATATAGGATACTTTCCTTATTTATATAATAATTATATCACCTTTTATTTTTATTTCTCTAGTAACTTCTAGAATTAGAGGTTGTCTTGTACTATGACTTTGAACTTTTGTGCTCTTATTTTCAAATAAGTTTTTTATTTCATTTATACAAATTCTGGAGTACAAGATACAAGCTCAAAGAACTGAATAAAAGAAAAAAACTCTACTAGAGATTTATATTCATCCATCCATTATTACTATCATCAATCTCTAATATCTATTTTTTTTTCATTCTTTTTTAATGTTTCAGTTGAGAAGACCGTTTATAGGTCTCCAATAATTTATTTAAGTAATTTTCTTGTAATTTTTAGAAATATATGAACATTATAAGCTCCTTTTTGGTACCATATATAACTCAAATTTATTGGTTTGAAAGATCCATTTTCAATAATGTTCCTCTCAACCACGATGAATAAAATAAGAGTATGCTGAGTCTAAGCAAAAATAACATGGCTTCTCATTGTTGGAAAAGAATTTACCGATCCTTCCATGCAAGGTGATTTCCAAGAGCCTTTTGTAGCTCAACTCGCTTGAATATTCCTGAGTAAAGCCAATGTTCGGGGAACCCACGAGTCATACAAAAGAGCTTTACTCTTTGCTGAAGCTCTTGTCTATCAAGTAGACTAATCTGCAATTATTGCCATAACACAATTATTGCCATAACACAATTAATCTTAATATCAAGTAGACTAATCCCCTACTTTATAATTCTAATAGATGATTTGCGATCATATCCTCCAATTATTGATGATTTGTTTAATGATCGGGTTTCTTTCTATAATGTGCTGTTGAGATACTGTTTATTGCAACATTAGTTTTCATCCCTTTGAAAGAAAATTGGTACGCAACTCAATGATTTTGTCAATAGAATATGATATTGCTGAAAAGTTAAAGCACACCAGAAGAAAACTAAATTGCATATTATATAGTTTGACCTATGCATGAAACCCAAAATGTGAATTCTGACAGTGGAATCTCATTAATCCAGTAGAAGGAAAAGAATTTTAAGAACTGATTTTGAAATAATTCTTTTAGATTACCTAAATTTAGAGGTGACAAAAAATCAGTGAGTAGTGTTCTCAGCTGATTTATTTCATATAAATACAAATACAAGTGTACAAAACAAGGAATAGCTATATAACCTATTACACTCAATTCTTAGGGATAGATATACATACACCCAAAGAGAAGATGTCTGAAAGTTGAACTATAGAATAATAATCACAATTTCAACAAGATTTACGTTTAGTATATAATATTTGTCTTTTTGTTTGTAATATTTGTCTCATTTAAGGCTTCCTTCAAAGAGATTATTAGACCTATTAATGTCGCTCAATCCACAGGACTTGTCCCTAACTAACATGGGTCGGGACCAAAAAAGCTCATAGGACCAAAAGCTCCATATAAGAAAAAGTCCACATGGTCAAAATGCCAACAAAATCCCCATGGGCTAGGGCCAACCCATGGGCCATTATCTAAAGTTAAAAGCTTATCTAAAAATGAAAATGAAAAAAAAAATACTTAAAAAAAATCTTTATTCACATGCAAAACATTTAATCAATCCAAATACAAATATAGTATGAGAAAAATCAGGTTAGGCCGAGTCCAATTTTAGGGAAGACAAATCAGGATGAGATCGCTCATGTTGGGCTGAGTTAGGTCAAGCCTATGCCAAGTTAGGTAGATTAGAGACCGAGTTTGTTCAAGTCAAGTCAAGATGGATGGGTTAGGTTGGCCCAAGTCAAATAGGTTAGTCGGGTTTGGCAAGGCCTGGTGAGGTCTAGGTCAAGCCTAGGTTGATAGGGTATACATAATGCTAAGTCGAATCAAGCCCATGTCTGGCCAGTTTATGTCAAGCCCACATTAGGCCAAGTCAAGTTGGACAACTATCAAGCCGAGTCAAGTCAACCATCATCAAGCACAATCGAGTTAGGCACACCTCAAACCAAGATCAGTTGGGTGCACCTCGGGTTATTCGAGTCAAGCATACCTCAGACAAAGTCAAGTATAACCCACATTGGGCCAAGTAATGCGGGCTAATATCAAGCCAAGTCAAGTAATGCCCATGTTGGGCTGAATCAAGTTAGGTCCATGCAAGGCCGAGTTAAGTCAAGCCTAATTGGGCCAAGTCTAGTTGGGCCCACCTCAAGCTTAGTCAAAACAAGCCCACCACAAGTGTAGTCAAGTCATGCCCATATCGATAGAGTAGAGTGGAGTTAAGTCCATGTCAGACAGAGTAGAGTCAAACCCATGTTGAGTCGAATGAGTCATAACCACATTAGGCCAAGTCATGCCTTGTCCACATTGAGTAGAGTTTAGTCAGTCCCATGTCAAACCAAGTAGAATCAAGGTCACAATGGGTCGACTGGAGTTAAGCAATGTCAAGCTAAGTCGAATCGAGCTCATGTCAGGCCATGTTTAGATCAAACCATGTTTATTAAGGCTTAGACCAGGTTGGCTTGGCCAACCCCGACATCTTGGGTTGAACCTATCTTTCCAATTAAGTAGTAAATAGTAAAAATTAATGAAGGCAAATTTAAATTTAATGTAAGATATTTAGAATCAATTTGCAATTTAGGATACTTTAAAGACTCATGCAAGTCTTATTGTGGGCCAAACTTACTTTGGCCTTGACCCTAACCCACTTTATTTGGGGGCTCTGTGCATTAGGAGTTTTAAACTCACCCATTTAGTGGACCAATAAAAGGAGGCTTATTTTACGAGTGGTTTGGGGTTGGCCAATGAATATATATAATTAGTGAACAAAACAAACATTTTCTACATGATTAGTTATTGTCAACAATCATATTTTATTATTCCATATTTAACAAATTATAATTAAAGTGTATAATGAAAATATCTTTGGATCATAGGGATCTATTTATATCAAGAATGGTAGGGACTTGATTTTATCCCTGAATAATAATAATGATCTCATTACAATAAGTGTTGTTATTATATTTCCAAAATTATATATATATATATATATATATATATATATATATGTATGTATATATATATGTATCTATGTATGTATCTATGTATGTAATTATTACTTTAGAGTTTAAATTCTCTATATATAAAAGTGGATGTACTGTTTTGAATCAATTGAATAAAAATCTTCTTACTTTTATATTAATTCTTTCTAGTTGGTATCAGAGCTCCCGGTCTTGGGAGCCCAACTTGTGGTATCAAAGTTGGTACACTTCACATATATCCTTTAAATATTGTGATTGCTTGAAGTGCTTGTGGTATCAAAGTTGGTACACTTCACATATATCCTTTAAATATTGTGATTGCTTGAAGTGCACCGAACTTGTGGTTCTTTCCATTCTTGCATCTAGTTTACTATCCACCAGAGTTGTTGTCGAACCTTCAACGGACCTTTGCCAAAGTTGTCGCCAGACTTTCCTTGAACATTTAGAAAATTCCTTCAATATTAATTGTGAACCTTACCTTGATTACTTCCCCATTGCTTTGAGGAAAGGAACTTGGTCTTGTACCAAGTATCCTATTTCTCATTGTGTGACTACTCAAAACCTATTGATTCGGCACCAAGTACCAAGTTTCCTCTTTGTCATTGATGCAATTAAACTCCCTACTTCAGTTCAAGAAACATTGAAGGAAGCAAATTGAGTTCAATCCATGAATGAAGAGATGAATACAGTTAGAATCATTCTCTCATTTACATTTTGGTTGGGAATTGCAACAATTTAATGTGAAAAATGCTTTCTTGCAAAGACAATTAGAGAAAGAAGTCCATATGGAAATTCTCTCGGGTTTTAGGCATACTGAAGAAAGGAATAAAGTCTGTAGGTTGAAGAAAGCCTTGTATGGATATAAACAGTCACCCTGTGCTTGGTTTGGTCTGCTCACTCATGTTGTGATCTACATAGGGTATCGACAAAGACAAGGTGACCATACCTTGTTCATCAAGCTTTCCACAAAAGGTAAACTTGCACTACTTTTAGTCTATGTTGATGATATGATTGTTGTAGGAGATGATGAACATGAGAAGCAAATCTTAAAAGAAAACCTTACTGCTCAATTTGAAATGAAGAATCTACGAAAGTTGAAGTACTTCCATAGAATAAAAGTAGCTTACTCGAAGAAAGACATCTTTGTCTCCCAAAGAAAGTATGTTATTGATCTTCTTAAAGAAACATGTATGATTGATGGCAAGACCATTGGAGTTCCTCTAGAACAAAACCATAAAATTGCGAGTGATAAAAGCAATTCAAATAAAGGTCAATATCAAAGACTTGTTTGGAAACTCATTTAGTTAGCTCACACCAGACCAAATATAACCTATGTTGGGAGTGTCGTTAGTTAGTACATAGTTCCAAAAGAGAGACATTTATAAGTTGTAAACAAAATCCTTCAATATTTGAAGACAAGTCCAGGAAGGGGATTAATGTTCAAGAGAAATGAAAAATTAAAAATAGAACATTATAATGATGCAGATTATGCAGGGTCAGAATCCACCTCAGGATATTGCATGTTCTTGGGTGGAAATTTGGTGACTTGGAGAAGTAAGAAGCAAAATGTTGTTGAAAAGTATAGTCCAAGGCTAAATTCCAAAGCTATGGCACAAGGGATGTGTGAATTATTGTGGATGAGAATTATTCTCAAAAATCTCAAGTTGGCATGTGAAGAACCTATGATCCTTTATTGTGATAATAAGTCCACTATTAGCATTTCTCACAATTCAGTTCAGCATGATAGGACCAAACACATAAAGATATACTGACACTTTATTAATGACAAATTGGATAGTGGTCTTCATTGATAGGAAATCCACCTTAGGATATTGCATGTTCTTGGGTGGAAATTTGGTGACTTGGAGAAGAAGCAAAATGTTGTTGCAAGGTCTAGTGCAAGGATGAATTCCAAACTATGGCACAACGGATGTGTGAATTATTGAGGATTAGAACTATTCTAAATGATCTCAAGGTGGCATGTGAAGAACCTATGATCCTTTATTGTAATAATAAGTCAACTATTGGCATTGCTCACAATCTAGTTCAACATGATAGGACAAAACACATAAAGATATATAGACACTTTATTAATGAGAAATTTGATAGAGGCCTTATCACTACTTCCTACGGACTTTAGCTAGTAGATTGTAAAGTGATTGTTACAAAAGGTCTTCCTACTTAGCAATTTCAGGATCTCACATCCAAGCTGGGAATGATTGATAACCATTCACCAGTTTGAGAGAGAATGTTGTTAGTTGGATATTAAATACATTATTGAAAATTGTTGGTAGGATATTAAATTAGTAGAAGTTGTTAGAAGGTTCTATAGATCTCTTGTAATTATTACTTTAGAGTTTGAGTTCTCTCTCTCTCCTCTATATATATATATATATATAAGATTGGGAAACTAATTTTGGAAATATAATAAAAACACTTAATGTAATGAGATCCCTATGATTCATAGATAAAATCAAGTCCCTACCATTCTTAATATAATTATATCCCTATGATCCAAAGATATTTTCATTATATACTTTAACTATCATTTGTTAAATGTGGAATAATGAAATATGATTGTTGACAATAACTAATCATGTAGAAAATGATTGTCATTATTTTTTCATGATAAGACACTATCGAAAGAAATGAGAACTAAATTTATCAGCACAAATGGGCACCTTGTAGATGTCTTGACAAAGACTTGAGGGGGAATCAAATTTAGAAATGAGAACTAAATTTATCAGCTCAAACAATCACCTTCTAGAAGTCTTGACCAAGTCTTCGAGAGAGGCTAATTATCTAAGAAAGTGGACTTTAAACATAGTTCAACCCTATATATACAAGATTGGAAAACTAATTTTGGAAATATAATAAAAACACTTAATGTAATGAGATCCCTATGATTCACTGATAAAATCAAGTCCCTACCATTCTTGATATAATTATATCCCTATGATCCAAAGATATTTTCATTATATACTTTAATTATAATTTGTTAAATGTGGAATAATGAAATATGATTGTTGACAATAACTAATCATGTAGAAAATGATTGTCATTTTTTTCATGATAAGACACTATCGAAAGAAATGAGAATTAAATTTATCAGCACAAATGAGCACCTTGTAGATGTATTGACGAAGACTTGAGGAGGAATCAAATTTAGAACTGAGAACTAAATTTATCAGCTCAAACAATCACCTTCTAGAAGTCTTGACCAACTTTTCGAGAGAGGCTAATTATCTAAGAAAGTGGACTTTAAACATAGCTCAACCCTATAAAATTGACTCGTAAGGTGAAATTTGGACCCTCTAATATACTATATTTTGGTCTTATCTCTAGTCAATATGAGATCTACAACACACTCCTGCATGCCGAAGACTCGACATCTCAAACTTGGGACTAGACATTTGCAGGTAGTCCATTAGCAACTGATAACACGTGGTGCAATAGGCCCAACAAACCTCATTAAAATATAATTTGATAACATATGAGAAAGTGAACTTTAAGTTGAACTCAATCATACAAAATCAATTTGTAATGTAAGGTTTGTACCCACTTATATACTATAATTTGATTTTATCTTTAGTCGATATAAGAATTCTAAACAATTCATATGTTCTAGACTTAGTACATACGACCAATATGTTATATCTTACACAAGAGTGCAAGATTTATGTATGAAATAATAATGTTTTGTTGAAAGTACAAAAGTTGTTTTTCATCTTCTATATTGATTGTAGCCTTCTGCCATAGGTGGCACACCCTGTTGTTTTGGACATTAATCGGTGTACATTAGTTTCAGCCTTCTTTTACATATACACACAAAAATACAGCTGAGTGTTTGGTTAATACACTCAAGATAGTTACCCATATATATTCAAACATCTCAACCGAATCATAATTTAATTATAAACACTTAAACATTGCTACTATGTCAGATTTGTGTGAATAAAAATTCGAAAACAATGAAACAAATTGAAGGAATTACATCTTGAGGAGAAATGAATAGACTATTTAGTAACAGAATAAAAATACACAATATAACTATCACCAAATTTAATCTGTTCTTGTATTTTCTTTTTCATTCTATCATTAATTAATTTGGAAAGGAGGGCCAACGGGGATTCAAAATGTTCATGAGAAATATAAAAATATACAATCAAAGAGTTTGAATGTATGTACATACCACAATACGCAAAGCATGTGGATCATCATCACGGTCAATAAGTGCCAGAAGCAAGATATCCAAAGGAAGTAATTCATTAGTCCAAACAAAAAAGGCAAGGCTTGCACAAGCTTTTAACATCAGGTCCTGTAAAGAGCAAGCATATGAAAAAGGAGATGTACAGCCACCAACAAACAGAAGTAATCGAATAAAGCCACAATATAGCAATTAACCTGTAAGGAATGTCCTTGTTGAAGCTCTATCTGCATATGATGAAGCAGAACGTCCACCATTGTGTAAATATTAGATGTCACCTCTTCAGGAGAGAACTCCCGCAGGACACGACCCTAGATAAATATAGAAAACATTAAATCAACTAGCAAGAACTTTAGAAATATAATCGCAAGAGCTATGCAAGAAAGAATATAAAGTTGAATTGGAATACACATAAAAATTTCTATATATGAATATGTTTCATAGTAAATTTAAAAAGGTAATGAAGACAGTTAAAAGATTGATACCAGGTTTCCACTGTTAATATTTTCTGCATGGCCATGCATTAATATCAATGCACCAGTACATAGATATTGTCGATGCTGAGGGAAACTATGACTGATATAGGTCACAACATAACTAGGATCAGCTGATGGTGAAAGAAGCTGGTTGCACTGGTTTATTACAGTGGTTTCAGCCTGCACAAGTATTAAAAGTTAATTTCACACATCAAAGAATACAATCAGCACATAAATCCAATGAATTTCTAACAAAATATATTACAAGATTTTTTACACCAACCAAGAGTTAAATATACATCACTGCTACAGTTTCACTTCAAAAGTATCTGTGTACAGAAACAAGTGGAACAAAATACCGATGTAAAAAACAATTGCAGGCTCTAGCATTCTTAATTTAGTAATTTTTTAACAATTATGTTGGCAAAAAATGGTGTATGACAGGGATAAACTATGCTAAAAGGTAAGGTTATGAAGAGTTTTTTTTTTACCCTCTTACAAAATCCACGTAGGCTTCAATTGTGACACAGCACATGGCCATCTTACCTCATTCAGAAATTCAATTTAATTAAAAGAAGAGTCGAAGAAATGAGAGGACTTCCATATAATTACAGGATTAAACCAATGGTTGACCAGTAGCACTTATCCTTTTACCTTAGTTTTAGATGTATAAACTATAGACTACTTTACAACCAGATTGGTCATGGAACAAGGGCACTAGTCTACAACTAAATCGTTTAATCATGGTCAATATATAGGAGATGGAAAGCTGTCTTAGTTATGGACTCTATGGTTTGCCTCCATTACAGCCTGTCAGAAATTTGTTTTTGATATTATTCATACGGGAGAAATAGACAAAAAATAGAATACAAAGACTTAATCTAATTTATGATGGATATAACCTATCCCTACAATTCAGGATCAATGATCTTTTACAATAAATATAAAATATAATTTCAGCCTATTAATATCATCCAAATTATCCTCCTAGTTATGGAATGTAATTAAATCTCCTAATTCTGTAGTTAAAACTGTACAAGTAAGTGCAGCATAAATGGAGGGATTCTAACAAAGCTTCTCGCACCTTAATTGTGTTAAGGATTAGCTCTACATCACTTAGAGATCTGTCCTAGATGGTGCTTCTTGTAGATCTTACACCTAAAGGTGTCAAACAGGGTGGTGCATCTCTAGTTGATGGACCAAGTAGAAAAAGTGTGACTAGTGAGGCCAACCCATATCCGAAATTGACTACAATTTATAGGCCTAGCCTGACCCTATGGCAAACCAATCACTAATGATATGGTCAAATTTAAGAACATAAATGGGAGACAATTATCACCTTACAAACTAACTTCTAGAGTTGAGTTTAGCTCGCACACAACTCCACAATAGTATTAGAGTCTATCTTAAGAATTATTGTTGGGTGAATTGACTAATGATATGACCAAACTAAAGTAGATAATAGGGAGAAAATACTCATCTTACAATTCAATATTGAAAGATTGAGTTAAGTCATAACCAAAATTATATAACATCTCCATCCAAAATAACACTGTCTAACAATAACTCTTAGAATGAGAATTTTAAGTTTAACTTAACCTTACAAAACGAATTTGTAAGAAAAGGTTTGTATAATTTATATACTATAATTTAGTTATATCTGTTATAGCTAAAGAAAAATTGTAGCACTATTGAAACCAAATAACATCTGTATAATTAATGGAAAACATTGCAATATTTAAAATTTAAAAAAGTAACTACCTACTAACACTTTGATCCTAATTTTAATCCACCTATGCAAAGCATAATAAACAAAATAACTAATTCTAAAAACCAGGAACGGAGTTTGACTCAATCAAATTAACAGTAAGACACTCCTAAAGCATTTTCTTATCACTCCTCCTTGCGCAAAGTAGTAGTCTCTCGACTGTTAGCCTATGCGTAACAACGGTCTCTCACCCATTTATATCAAAAAAGCATTGTGCTAAAGTAGCAGTCTCTAGGTTCCTACCATGTCATAAGCTTTTATGCTAAGTCATCAGTTTGTCCAAACTTAACTCACCCATAATCGGACAATTCTTAGGTTCTTCACCTTGAAGGCTTAAGCCTAGGTGGCTGTGGTCTGTCCCTTTAGGGCAAGAAATCTAATATATTTTTGTTCCAAAAATTGGGCTCGAGGCCCACTTAGGGGAAAAATTTTCTTCCTTCTTATTGTGCAGACCAATTACCCCTCTAGCCCATATAATAATTGTTTCTAGGCCTATAAAGGCAACTCCTCACTAACACTAAGGGGGGACATTGAATGTTTCTAGCTTAAGCATTTTTAAGTTTTTGCTAGAACAAAAGGAAACAATTCTGCAGGATGAAACCAAAATTTGGCTCCATCATGTACTCTATTCTTTCTCATCTACAAAACATGCAATAGATATGGCAACATAATTTGAATAACAAACCTGCTGCCATGTTTGTATAGCAAGGCTTCTTTTATCACTTCGACCACTCAATGCTTCACGAAGAACAGAAGGGAAGT